>CM029372.1:16679420-16916920 GCA_017165825.1 Hepsetus odoe | reverse complement strand
ATGTCGCTCTGGATAAGTGGATCTGCTAAATGCCATAAATGTAAATGTGGTTAATTTCTGGTCAGACCATTTGCACTCTGGCCTTCATACTGAGAGGACATGAAAGTGACCATTGATGAAACTTCAGTGTAGCTTTTTAGTTTAGTAAGGTTTTGCGGTCAAGATACCATCCCTAGTTATTAACTGTTTGTCCTGTTTTTTTATAGTCAAAGTATTTCTGCCATCAGGATATTGACAGCATACATTTAGAGAATATAATGCATTTTAAACACAATATACATATTTCTGGCTGTAGTCTGCTGCCAAATATATTGAGTTTTTGCTTCATATAACAATAGTACAGTATGTTTAAAACCATGCCATATGTCATAAATGTGCCATAATATAATGCACTTTACATAAGCATACACAATATTTACAAAAGAGGTACAGTAAGCAGTGTGGCTACTTACTGTAATAGGGAAAACAATCAGAAGCATAAAGCTCAGCATGTTTAGGTTGAATGAGCTGCAAAAATTCAGTTTTGTGCATAGAATGCTTTCTTTTCTCATACAGTTCAATTAATTATATTTAGCTATTCATTCAACTGAGATATACTGATGAGTGTGTTTTAGTCTGTATCCCATCATAATCAGAGACTGTGTCTCTGAATGTGCATGAAATAAAGAAAAAAGCTGACCTGGTACATGGTATCATCAATGGCATAAACATATTTTATAAGCTTGGAAACGGCATGTGGGTTTGAACATCTTACATGAAGTCAATGCTTTCCTTGTATTCCCTGAACAAAGATTATTATAAATCAACAGCTGTTGAGCTTTGTGACCTGCACGATTTCTGCAGAGTACATGGTTTGCTTCCTCTCTGCTTGTTTGCAGTGCTCTTAATTAATATGTCTGTCTGTTTTCCGGCCCACGGGCATGGAGATCAGAGGAGCTTCTAACGAGTCTCTCTTTGTGGCCCATTTTGGCAATAATGATCGGGGATATTTTAAATTAGCACAAGGCATAAATATAAAAATCTGATCCAGCTTTAATTTTGCTGCAACTGCTTGCTTATCAGTTTATTTATGATGACAATTTACTCTTTTTTTTTTTTTTCAGCAGGCTGGCAGTTAACTTGCTCGTAACCACTGAGACACCTAGAAAGAAAGCAGACTTGCGCAAAATGACTAGGGTGAAGAGCAGTGAAGTTGAGTGACTGCACCTAATCTATGTAAAGTTCCCCTGTTGATTCCGGGTGATGCCTGTAAGTAATCGCCTCAGCCGCCCTCAGAGGAGGAGGGTTACTAGAGTTTGATAGTGCTGTGAATCCAAAAGATGCAATCAGTCAGAGGGTCAGCATTCATGAACATCCTGTAAAACCTGAGCTCTGAAGTTACTGGAGATTAACTGCAGATTGTTCAGATGCGACTGGTGGGGCTGCAGTCTAACACAGTCAGGCTGAAATCTAAATTCTGTTTTGGGGGGAGAAAAAAACATTTTTGACCAAAGGTTGTTCGATTTCATTTCTTTAGTTCCATTAAACATAAAATGCTCACATAATAAAGTGAAGCTGGCATTTTCAAACAGGCGAAATAAATAAATAATAAATAAAATGATAATTCTGAGTTCCTCTTTGCACCCAAAATGCTTTGTTATTTAATTTTTTTTTGTTGTTCAAACTGCAATGCAGTAAAGCAAGAAAACTATGAAATAAATGTTTGTGTTGATGAGGCAATTGGTAGTTATGATTTGTGGAAAAGATTTTGTCTGTGTGAGAACAAAGGCTTATTTATAGGAGACTATAATTACAATACTCAAAGCTCCAGCGTTTTTGCTGGTCCTATTAATGTATTGGTAATTAAGTAACTGCTGAAAAATAACAGATTTTGGTAAGTGTGAATTAGAATCAATTGAATTTTTTAAACATGTTTAGGTAATTAAAATGACAAGGCCATTTGCTACATGTGAAATGTTCTTCCAACTCTAAATGCGCTGTCCAATATAATATAATGCCTGATTTCTGGAGAAATTATTGGGAAAGTTGAAGTGAGTCATTTCATCAATATATTGCGCCAAGGCAGGCTTGTCATGCTGTTAACAAATATTCATGCACAATGACCCACAAATATGAACCTGACTCTGCCAACAGCGGGACATATGTGCAGCTAATCTGACTGAATAGTGTATGTGACGATGGTCTGACTCTGGAATTAAGCGCCTATTTATTCTCATTCATCAAACTGTTTGTCTGCTTCCAAATGTTTGCTGACGGATTGAAGCAATGGATCCTTTCCAGCTCTTTTCCACATGATTAGATGGAACTAATTATTCTCACACTCAGTCTGGAATAAACTAATTACCTTCTTCTTAATGAAGAGAGAGAGAGAAAGAGAGAGAGAGAAGATTCCTGCTAGTGGTTCATCTAGCACCCCTCATTCTCTCTGGCCCCCCTCAAACATTTAATGAGCATCCAGAAAACTGCACGGCCTACAAATAAACAAAATATGCATGTACTGAACAGCAACAGTAACCCGATAAACAACACATTTGTTTTACCTAAGGGAGAGAGCACCACATTGTTGTTAATTGTTGGATTGATTAACGAGTGTAATTAAACAAGGAAAGGGATTAATGATTGTGGTAAAGCATGTGGGGGAGGAGGGGTGGGGGGGTACCGATGTAATTATCATACAAATCACTGGCATAAAAATGAAAACATGATTAAATTGGGTTATTGGTGAAAGGGAAGAATCTAACTCACTGTATAGTGCTTCTTACTGTCCATTTTGAGAGAAACCCTTCCTGATTTACAATGAAAATTCCATACTTTTAAAAATAATGGTTCATAATTTATTTTGATTGAGCCTTATATATTACCTGCAGATATGTTCATTATTCACACGCAATTTGGTGGATAATTCCCAATGTCAGTGTAACAATAGCAAGTCCATGAATGAGTGATCTGAGTCTCTTTTTATTTACTATATAACATTTACTGTTGTTTTTTTTTTTTCTTCATGACCATTAGATATTACCTGCTTTTCATCTGGAACTCTTTGTTGCATCTCTGGAAAAAGCACAGAAGTGAGTGATCCAGAGCACTGTTATTCATCAAAGGATTCAGATAAAGACATTTTCTATTTGCACCTAAAGTGCACATCCTCATCTCATGATTATATATAACTATATGTAACTATATATAATTGATCTGTTTATTAAAATACTTAATCAGAGCATTTCCAATAAGCAATACTAACTAAATTGACCTAAAATATACATATATTATAAAATATGCATACACCATGACAAATTATACGAATGTTTTAGGTTGATCTAAATTGGATGCACTGCAGTAGACATCCAATAATTAAAGATTTACTAATTAATAATTAAATCAAACATAAAATAAAAGCATGTAATTTCAACATCTCAGTATTTCAAAAAGTATAATTAATTAATAAATTAATGCAAATCTATAATAATATTTATAATAATAATTTATTATTGATAATATTGTATTAACAAAATTCATCATAATAAATTAATGCCAACATGCGTCACTGCCTCATGAAATAAATTGTGATAATAATAATAATTTTAAAAATCAGTAAACAGCCTGGGATTCTAAATGTGAAATTTATATCAGAGCAGATTCTTCTCGCTTATAGACTCTTCAGGGTGTTTGACTCATCTCATCAAATGGGCCAATTTTATAAAAAAATTCAAAAACTCTGAGGGCCTCACATACTAAGCCTGTTGCCTGTTATATATGAAAATGGTTCAGGAGCTTTAACATGCTGTTTAGGGGTCATGTGCTTGATGAAATGCAAAATACACTTATGTTCCTCATGAATATGCATTTGAGCAAGGACCATGCGACACATTGAAAGGATAGGGAAGAAGTGGATAGGGAGACACACGTGCAGCTGATTATGTATGCATGAATATGCTCTGAAAATGTTCTTAGCTGGAGTGGAATAACGCACGGTTAGTGGCCTGGCTGTGCAGTTTGCAGGATAAGCTGTAGTTTTACTAACTTGAACGTTAAATTTAAGCGCTATGTGGTCACATAAAGGCACGATTTGCAGTGCCTGTGCTTGTAAGTACATCTGGATCTGAGTCTGCAGTGCTGAAGCCTTTACAAAACCTCAAAGGCCTCCCTGTACTACTCAGACTACTTACAGCCAATTTCGTTCAGGCACTTCTCCAACTGCCTTCCGCAGACAGATGGTTTCCATGGAGGTGTATCTGGGGGCACATGGGGATGTGAACAATGAGCGGGAAAAGCATTCTCCTGCAGTCTTTTGTTTTACCAAATAGTAATTCAGTACAGAGGATTGCATTCAGAGAGCATGAGAAAGAGGGGAAGACCTATAAAGAACCTGTGCTGGTTCATAGACCGGGCAGAAGTTGAGCAGGAGGCTCTGGAGCTCTGGGGAAATGTTCTGAACACAACAACATGCAGAGTGCGCAACACTACAAAGTGCACACTCTGAATTTGAATCAATATGGAAGAAAAATTCTAATTGTTGGAGAATTCATTCAGATCATCTATGTCAGCCCACCTCTCCTCCTTTTTTCTTTTGTCATACTGAGACAAAAACTGTTATCTGTGATTTGGATGTGTGGCTCAAAGTATTCCAAACCTTTTTATTGCTGACAAACCTTCTAGGCTAAAGCTTGGGGAGAATATAACAATATGCTTTATAATGCTCTTTGCTGTATAGTGTTAGATTGTGGCAGTGTCCCTGGGGAGAAGCTGTGTCACTTGGATTGAATAAAAATAAAAAGGAACTTAAGAATGGACACTCAGAAAAAAACATGCATGAATGTATAAGGTGGAGTTTATTAACCAGGGTCCAGTTAAAGCGAGTTCTTGGAAAAAAAAAAAAAATCACTTGAAACATAAAACATTTAATATAAGACTTTCATTTTTTTTCTCTTTTTCTCTTTTTTTTACACTTAGTACCTTTTAGCACCTTTTGTAGGCTTGCTTAGAGAATTTGCACTCTTTTATTACATTGGATAATAAACATCAAGCCCCGCTCTTCAACTCTTCAGATTCTCCAAGGAACAAGATCTCTATTTTTGACCTTTTCAACTCACCCTATATTGAATCTGCACTTCAGAGGCCATGTCCAGTTTCAGTTTGTAGTCACTGGACTGTTTTTGTGTAAATCTGGGCATGTGTTTTTCATTAGTTTCCTGCTGGAAGATAGTATCATGGAAGTATGGCCTAGTTTAAGATTTTTGTTAGAGCAGGGACAACCCGGTTTTGATTTAAAATGACATTGACCATTAGTCCCTGATGCCAGGGTAAGGGTCCCAGGTTCTTTGGAGAAGCAAAAGACCCACTACCATACTTACATGGGACAGCAGTGGCCTAATGGTAAGGGACTAGGCCCCACAATCCGAAGGTTGTGGGTTTGAGTCCCGGACCAGCAGGTTTCCCTGAGGTACCCTTGAGCAAGGTATGGCCCCCAATACTGTTTCCTAGTGGCTGGATATGACTGTCCACTGTTGCACATCTAATGTATGGACTACAAGCAGAGAATGCTTCTCAATTTGGTTCACTCTGAGCTGCAACATGTCTTCACAATGATAGTCACTTTCATTTCATTTTCATTGTATCAGAAGGTATAAGATTCTTTCCTGTATGCTCATCTTTATTTTAACACTATTCCTTGAGCGTTTGTTATCAAAAAGCAATATTTTAGAGTCATCTCACAAAATGATTCACTTCCAATCAAATTTCACAGTAGCAGCTGCAGCTTCTTCCCAGTGCTGCATTGTTTTGTTTTTGTCTCTGTGTTGTTTTTGCTCCTATCCTTTCCCCAATACTGTTTGAATTTACTCTGGACTACTTAATTATATCTTTGGACGCTACTTCTCCCCTCTCTGGAATTCACTTCACCTTAGCAGCTGCTACATTGTGCCAGCGGTGGCCTAGTGGTTAAGAGTTGGCACCAGGATCAGACGGTCATGGGTTCAGATCCCAGACCAGTAGGTTGCCCTGAGGTACCATCAAGCAAGGTACCATCCCTGTCACTGCTCCTCAGGTGCTTTCAATCCCTACCCCCTGCTGCATGTGTGTATGGGTAAAATGCAGAGGTGCAATCTAATTGTGGTTCACTTTGTTCTGTGCTGTGTACTCACAATGGCAAGAATAGTCACTTTCACTTAGTAGCTTCTAATCTTTTACATTGCTGCACGAGCCTTCTTCCTCTTCTCCAGTGCACTGCAGGGCAACTATTCTGCCTGCTTTTCCTCCAGTTTTAGCTGAATTATGTCGTTGGGTTGCATTGGTGCCCTCCTTGCTTGTCCTGACATTTTTGACTACCTTGATGCTGTGGGGCCTGGGCTCTCACTCTCGTCTGGACTCAGCTGTGCATCGGTGGTGTGGATCGATGGTGTGGATCAGTTCCATATAGAACCTTTCCGGCTACAGAGCCGGCCAGCAGAACAAATGGGTCGTGTATCCAATGCACACATCGCTCCTCTGGATGGTTTTGCAGCTCTGAGACTGTGCAGTCAGCAGCTGTTCCATCAATATGGTTGTACCAACCAGGTCCCGGTTGGCTTGGACAGGGGTACCTCAGACAGGGGTGTTGACTTCAGTCTTTTAAGACCCCCGTGCCCTGCTCCTGAACCAGCTGCCTTTTTTTCAGATACACAGTCCATTTGTGCTGCTGGCTGTAGCTGAATAGGTTCTATATGGAACATTACTATTATTATTATTATTGTTGTTGTTGCTATTGTTATAATAATGGTTTATAATTTTGTTATCCTCTTCAAATCTTCAACTGAAACATCTCCACCTGTTACATGTTACACGTTGTACCTGCTACTACATTTTCTGACTTGTAGAAATGTTTTTAAGTGATTTAATAATTAACAATGGAACAACAAGTTATGATGGGTAGATTTCTTTAAAATTTTCAATGTGAAATTTTGTTAATTATCTATAAAAAAGCTTTATTTAATTTCTTGCTTAGAAATATCATTGGGTCAAAATCCAGTTTCACAGCTTCATTCAAAAGAATTTTTATTCTTATATTACTTTTATATACCGTGTACAGATTCACCAGAGCTGACAATTAATGACTGAAGGAAGTTGCTATAGATTGTGATTCCAGCTTTTCTGACCTCTTTCACTACAACGTATGGATGAACCAATGCCTACTGATTTTTTTTTTTTTTTTACATTTTAGCATAAACATTCATGTTTAGACTGGGGTGAATTTGATGCACATAACATACAGTACTGTGCAAAAGTTTTAGGCAGGTGTGAAAAAATGATGTAAACAAAGAATGCTTTCAGAAATGGAAGTGTTAATCATTTATTTTCATCAATCAACAAAATGCAGTGAATGAACAAAAGAGAAATCTAAATCAAATCAATATTTGGTGTGACTACCCTTTGCCTTCAAAACAGCATCAATTCTTCTAGGTACACCTGCACACAGTTGTTGAAGGAACTCGGCTGATAGGTTGTTCCAAACATGACTGTGTTTCAACCTCCGTGTGACATTGATGATCATCAGCACCTGCTTGGTAAAATTGGTTGATAACTATAATCCTACAGAATCCCTGACTTTGTGCAAGTGTACCTAGATGAACTGATGCTGGTTTGAAGGCAAAAGGTAGTAACACCAAATATTGATGTGATTTAGATTTTTCTTTTGTTCGCTCACTTTGCATTTTGTAAACTGATAAAAATAAACAATCATTATTTATATTTCTGAAAGCATTCTTTGTTTACAGCATTTTTTCACACCTGCCTAAAACATTTGCACAGTACTGTATATTATTTGAATATACACGTTATATGGTGTCACGTAGTGATTTTATCTGTGCATGTGTCAGTAAAAATGACCATCCTCTGGGTATATTATCTTACAAACTTAAAGGCTAATTTTAGTATTTCAAAGACAATGTGTAAAACTGTTCCTGTTTGGCATGGCTAAAGCAGATCATCAATCTAGGGGCAGCGGTGGCCTAGTGGTTATGGAGTTGGCCCTGGATCAGAAGATTGTAGGTTTGATTCCCTCATCAGCAGGCTACCCTGAGGTGCCCTTGAGCAAGGTACTGTCCCTGTCACTACTTCCTTGGGTGCTTTCAATAGCTGACCCCTGCTGTGTGTGTGTGCATGGGTGAAACGCAGAGGTTGAATTTCGTTGTGTTGTGCTGTGCTGTGTTTCACAATGACAAGAATAGTCACTGTTCTGAATAGTTCTGTTTCTTTCCATCCTCTGTATGTTCCTCTTTCACCCCAAGTGCCTGCATGTCCTCTCTCACCACATCCAGAAACCTCCCCTTTGGTCTTCCTGTTCTCCTCTTGCCTTGTAGCTCCATCCTCAGCATCCTTCCCTCAATACTCTCCTCGTTTTTCCTCTGCACATGTTCCTCTGTACTCCTCTGCAATATAATCTGTCTTCTCTGACTTTGTCTCTAAATCGTTCAGTCTGAGCTGTTCCTCCAATAAAGTCATTCCTAATCCCACTTATGCTCGTCTCTCCCAATGCAAATCTCAGCATCCTTAACTCTGCCACTTCCAAGCCCTCCACCTTTGTTTTTCATCAGCGTCACCATCTCCAAACTGCTTAACATAGCTGGTCTCACTACAGTTCTGCAAACCTTTCCTTCCAATCTCGCTGGTACCCGTTTGTCACAGATCACTCCTGCCACTCCTCTCCACCCATTCCAACAGGCTCAGAACTCTTGTTCTACTGACTTTTATTAATTTTATTCACTCCTTTCTAGAGCATATTGGCAGCTTTCTAGGGTTTCCTCAAGCTGCTCCCTACTCTCAGTGCATATCACAAAATCATCAGTACAATTTACAGCCCATGGGGACTCCTGTCTATCCTCGTCCTTTATCCTGTCCACTACCATTGCAAACAAGAGATGACCCAGCAGTGATCCCACCTTTACTTTTAACACATCCATCACTCCTACTGCAGACCTCACCACTGTCGCAGTGCCCTTATACATCCCCTGTACCACTCCGTACATACTCTATCTACCTCTGTCTCTCTAATTCTCTTCATTCATCAGGCCCTCAAAATATGTCTTTCATCTACTTAACACAGCTGGTTTGTGAGTATATTTCCATTGTTATCCTTTATCACCCTAACCAGTTGCAAAACTTTCCCATGTGCCCCTCTCTCTAGCCAATCAGCATAGGTAATTTTCTCTCACCGTTTTGCTCAACCTTTCAAACTGCTCAGCATATGTCTTATCTTTAGCCTTTGCAAGTACTTTCTTTGCTCTAAGCCATCTACTTGTACTCATTTCTACTTTCTTCACCTCTCTGACTACTCCACTTCTTCTTTGTTAGCCTCTTTCTGAATACACTCTACATTCTACTCAACTTCTACATTCAAGCACCAGATTTCCTTATCCTTATTCTTCTATCCAGATGTCACACCAATTGCCTCGCTACATGTCTCTCTTGCTACTTCTGCAGTAGTTTCTCAGCAATCTGGTAACACTTCACTACTCCCCTCCTGCCTGAATTCCAACTTTCAGTCTTCTTTCTTCAACTTCCATAATTTGATCCTTGACTGTGCCTCACCTTTCTCTTCTTGATCTCAGAGGTCCTCCAACAGACCATCCTATGCTGTTTAGCTATACTCTCTTCTGTCACTACTTTACAGTCTCAAATCTCCTTCAGACTGCATTCACCACATCTATTACCATTGTTTTAGTAAAATCAACTACCATCTGTCCTCCTGCTCCCTATTGGCTAAACAATACTGGTAGTGGTCATTGTTAACCCAGGCTTCATGCGAAAAAATGTGAATTTTTGTCTCATTGTCTGTTATGTTGAAAACCACAGATTAAACTGTGTTGTGGTTCAGTGTGCTGTGCTGTGTACATAAAAACAGTCATAGTTATAGGGCTTCCCAGGAGCATTTTTGAAATTGGAGGTTGAAATATGCCCTCCAGGGCACTAGAGGGTTCTGTCAAGTTGCTGTGGGTCTTCCAGGAGAAACAATTAATGACCTGATGTTCTCTGAAATCATAAGAAATGGGCTCAGGGCTATCAATGGCATAAATGATGTGATCAGTGGTAGAAGTGATGTCCATGATATAAAGTAGCGCCGTTGAAACAACTGCCCAATGGCAACCTTCAGGGCACCAAACACCACCCTGTAGGCAAATTACTAAATAGTGTCCTCTAGGAAAGAAAAACTACACCAGTCAATGGGCATGCCAACCCGGGACCCTCTCTATTTCTTGGTGAATCCCATAATTGCTTGGAAAGAATGACACTGGGCAAAACAATTGTTGTGAGACAGAGAGCTGGTTCCAGTATGGAAGGAAAGCATGTGAAGCATCTGAGCCCTGGAACTCCACCTCCTAGCAGTGGATCAGAAATGGGCTACAGGCATTTTCTAGTACATAGGCAATACTGCCATCCCAGAAAACAAAGTGAAGTTCTCTAGTGCGCCATGCAGTTAAACATCAGCTCTTTCTTGCATGATGTTGTTGGCACTGGTTGGACGTTCCTGTATAGGTATATTCATTAGAGTGTGACTTTTTATAGTGAAGAGCTAGGAAATGGGTTATGTTTGAGATGGGTTGCATCACTGATGCCAAATCACTACAGAATGAATGAGTTAACAATACAAGGCTTTTTTCTGGCAACATATTTTTGGGGCTCCAGAATGTTCTCAGTCCTCAGTCAAATTAATTTTTGTTTCACACATTATTTAACTGTGTACAGATGACCCATGGAAGGGCTGCCCCAAAAGGACAAAGGGAGGAGTTGCAGATAATTAGTGTTTAAAATAGCTGGTATTTTTGACAAAAACATATCATATTTGGATCTGTAAATGTAACTGACATGAAATATATTTTAAAAGGACTAATGGAATATGAAATTGTCCCTACGTTAAAGACATCCTTAAATTCAATGGATAATATTAATGGACATTTTGAGTGGACAGCTGCCAAGTCAGGGCTCCACTGCAGCCATTATGACTTGAGTCTGTAAGTGCAGCTTTCACTGACCTGCCCTTCAACTTAATAGTAGCATTGTGCAAGGAAAACTCTGTGCCAGGTTTAACCTTCAAAACAAGAGCTAACTGTGAAACTCCAAAGGCAGCAAAGACTGTGTTTGCATGAGATGATAGTCCAACAGTACATTTTGTTAGCTCATTTCAATGAAAAAGGAGTTTCACATATACAGTTCCCTCCAAAAATATAAAATCAATTCATATAAAAGGCCAATTCATTTGTTTTAATCTTGCACTGAAGACATTTTGTTTTAAAAATCAAAGGTTGAGCATGAGATGAGTGATCCAATGTTCAGCTTTAACTCCTTGTTATTCACAGGTATGGTATATAGGCATGTTAAGTTAAAGTTAAATTTTTTGTTAGCAAAAAGATTAGCTTTTATTTTGTTAGCAAAAAATTGCAACAAAATTTTGATTTTTAAAGTAAATTGTACTTCATATTTGATTGCATGTGTGGTTACCTGCAACAATTTCATTAAGTCTGCTACCCACCGACTTCTTTATCTTATGGGCTCCTTCTTTAATAATGGTTTTCAAAGCTATTAACAAAACATCTTTCAGTTGTTATTTTTTTCGGGGGAGTTTCTTGCCAGAGTTTTCTCTCAGAAGATGAAATGCATGTTCAGTTGGGTTTAGATCTGTTGAGAAGGCCATCGCATCCCCTGGTAAGTTTACACGCATTTATCTGTAAATTAGCAGACAAAATGTTTCTGTTTTTACTTCCTTTTGCAAGAATTTTGCATATAAAACTATTTGAAAGGTTTAATATTTGGCAGTTAATTTAACCCTTTATTCTCAGGAAATTAAATATGAATTATAATAAGAACTGAGATTTCTTAAATTTGAAAAATCTTTCAACCACATACATTTTTACATTTTTACATTTTATAAATTATATATATATATATATATATATATATATATATATATATATATATATATATATATATATATACTAGGCTGTACAAGTACATTCAAGACCACACTATCACCCAAGTTTCTTACAGTTTGTGACGTATGATTCATTAACAACACTGCATTAAGACAAACAGCCTTCCAGGCAAATAAAGGTGTGCTGGATGTATAGAAACAGGAAAGGTTAACTTACTGCAGATGTGTTTTGAACAGCCACTTAAAGAGTCATGCTCATTCTGTCTTTTACACAGTTGTTTTTGCCTGATGAATATATGGAGTTAAAAAGAGGCATGACCTGCTGTGGAGGTAAGACCTGCTGTGCACGATGTTGCAGAATGCATAAAAGTAATACAACTCATTCATGCTGTAGAATGAACAGCAGCCAGCAGCCAGCAGCTTCAGAATATCTGTGAATAACTGTGATTATTTAGTCAGTGATCTAGTTGTGATCTAAAATCTTGCAACAGCAACAAGAACTGCAGTGTGTTAAGTATAGACAGATGATGTGCTTTTCTAATTTGTTAACTAACTTTCTTAAATATAAGACCAGTCTGGACCCTGGAATTAAAAATCAGACTTAGAATTTCACAATTGCTTACAATTTGATTATTTCAGCTGTTTATATTGCAGCATAAAAAGTTATGATCACACTTTACATTAAGGGTTGCAAATCAATTGAACTGTTTTAGTATCAAATTGATAACATATTATTTATTACTATCCGCATGCTCATTTAATATTTACATATTTCATTATTTAAATATTCTTTTTGTCATTAGAAATTAAGTACTTAATTACCTGTTTAGTTTAATATTACATGTTTATTACACAGAAAATGAAGCAATAAATAAATAAATAAGTAACATGACAACAGAATGCTTCATTTCTTTTAATTAATTAACAGATTATTTTTTTCTGTAACTCTTTTTACATCCCCATATTCAGCTGTCTTACTGCGCTTTGAGCTATTTGAACCAATTATTGCTCTCCCTATTGCTTCATCATCAGCTGTCAGAAAATCTATATTATTTTCATGTATTACTTTTTTGTAAAATGTAAAATTTTGAAAGCAAATTACTACTTTGTTACTAATTTGCAAATTACTACTTTATCAGTCAAGTAAAATGAACCTTAACACACTGTAGTAAACATGTTGATTGATAATGTGTTTATATTTTCCACTGTATCTGAGGGGACACAAGAGCAATAAGATATTAATTATTAATTAGAAGGTGTTTGATTTTGATAAACCTTCACCATGAGCCTGTAAAGTAATTTGGGGTGGACACATTGCTTTTCTAGAGGGATATGTCAAATACTAAAAATGTTTGCGTACTTATTTAGAAATGATAACACAAGGCCAATAAATTAGAACAGATGGAACTAGTTATATACTAATACATACTCATCTCATGTTATAGACAGCTATTGGTTCTGGGAAGTGTTTAGGGACTAGGTCTCAGGATCGGAAGGTCATGGGTTCGAATCCCAGACCAGTAGGTTCTGAAGTACCCTTGAGCAAGGAACCATTCCCATCACTGCTCTCCAGGCACTTTCAATAGTTGCCCGCTGCTGCACGTGGGAGTATGGATGCAGAGGAAACATTTTGTTGTGTCTCATTGTGTGTTGCGCTATGTCATTTCACAATGACAAATAGGCACTTTTGCTTCACTTTCACTTCACTTCAGTTTAGTATCAATACAAGCATTTACCGCACAGTTAATGAGTACTAAATCATTAACTAATGATAAACTTAATCAATCGGCTAGGCACTCAATAATTACTTACTTACTTGTACTTAACTAGTACTTAATAAGTAATCAGTAAATCTGTTAATAACAGATGCTTAATGAACAGCTTATCTATAAGTAATGAGAAATCAATGACTTAATAACAACATAATTCTTCTTTAATTTGCAACTCTTAATATGAAATGTTAACAGAGTTAATTTTCCCACTTGTTCAGTTATAAACATATGTAACAATTTTTGTGTTTTCTTTCCACCACTGTAATAAAAAGCAGACAATACAGAAAAAAAACAACACTAGTTTATTTGTAACCTTATTTTGTGTATGAACTACAAACTCTGGTTTCTATAATCGATCGTCTTCTTTTTTTTTTTTTAAAGGTCATGAAAGTATGCTTACATGAAAATCAGTTCTGTAGTCTTTTATCACATGTTTCTCACTCTTTTTTCATTTTTTAGAACAGGTTGGCACATGTAAAATTAAATCCATTTTTTTTTCTTTTTGCTTTATTTTGAAAATGTCCTTTTATATAAATCTACCACTAGAACAGCATTCCTTCTTAAAGAAGAAGAAGAGAATTGTGTGAACAGAAAGGAAAATATTTTGTTCCTCCTTCACCCCAAAGCAAATAGATGCTTACATAATGAGACAGAAGAGAAAAAAAAGGCATCACACAAGAATCCACCATAGAGCTCTTCAGAAAGAATTAAAAAGAATCAGCACATTTGTGGGACAAAGGGACAAAGACTGTTCTAATGAATGGGCTTCTAAGACAATGATCTTGGTCTCCCAGTCCACAAACACACACACAACAAAAAAACAAACAAACAAAAAATAAGTCAATGAAACACGCAAACAGTGATGTGGTTTACCACTGTGCCTGAACTCAATGCATTATCAGGATCTTGTTATTTCATCATGACAGTTCCATATCGCTAGAATCATTGGATACTGAATTTGAAGAGCAGCACTTGAAGTGAAGAACAGTCTGTTTTTATCAAACGTCTTTCTACAGTTGCTTCTTTAAAGCCAGCTCTAGACTTAAGGGTGGTGATCTGATAGCTATTAGCTGGGATTGTTTATATTGACTTGAAATAGCAAATCCTAAAGCTTTCCAGTGGATTCTGTCGTATGTATATGCTGGTGGAAATGCTTGTGTTACAACCACTTGTATTTCTATGAGGAATGATCAAAGCCATGATCAGAGCTTGTAGATTTTTGCTGGAAAATATAATTTTGAACCAAGATGACCAGCTGGGACTTTGGATGTGATTCACTGTAATTTGAAAAAAAAAAAATACAATTCATGTCTTGAAGTGCATTAAATATTCCTGCAAGAAGAGATCAAAATGAAATCTGACATGCTTAATTCAAGTGGCATACAGCTTTCAGAAATGTTTCAAGGGCTAAAGGGTAAACTTCAGATGAATCTCCTCTTGGCATAAATGTGGACCTTTCTGTGCTATTTGACTCCGAATACATTTAAGTGTCAGGCTAGTGGATGGTTGTGAGTGCCTGGTCAGCCACTGTTTCCCTGCTGGCTACATTGCTCTGCGGTGACTGTGTTAGCCCATTCTCAGTGGATAAATATTCTTTTTTCCCCACATTATTAGAATATGATGTTGGCTATAGAATTCCTGATAACTATGGATATAATCATTTTCTCTATTTCATCTTTCTCATCCACCACTGTGAATTTAGTTTTGAATGCTTAAATAAGCATTGCTTATCTAAAACACAGATTTAATAAAAATGGCCCATCATGCTAAGGTAGCTGACATAAGTTAAAAGGGGAAATTGGAGGAATGAAAAAAGCAGCAGTTCCCATAATCTATAAACAGACACCTGTGGCATCTTTGGAAGCCTTGGATCTGAAGGGCACTAGCACTGCCCTCATATTTACGGCTCCTTTTTTCATGTTTCAGGCTTTGAAGGGCTCCCAGGATGGGTCTGTGTGAAGCTGTGTCCACAGCGAACCCCATGACACATTGATTAAAATGGAAATATTGCCATGGACGGGACACAGGTGCAACCCCAACATCTGCTCAAGGCTGTTGCCACATGCAACCCTCCTCCTCCCAATGTGCCTGTCTCATAAGCCCCAGCCCTGATCTTCTGAGCCATGCCCACTACTGAATACAATGCACCAGATTTAGTAATTAATATCAAAACTACACACTGATTTAGAATATGTTACACTGAAAAGGCTGTGTGATGGACAAGGGTTTCCTAGACATGGTTTTGGGGGAGTGATGATGCATAATCTGTTTATTATCATACAATTAATTATTTAATCTCTCTGAATTACTGTTAGGGTGAAATAAGGACAGTTGGGTCTCAGTGTTAAATCCCATAAATATGCCTCTTTTCAAACAAAAGTTTAAAACACAGAGGTTGATTTTGGTTCTTGAAATTTTGAAAAATCTTTAAACAAGGATAGATTTCCAGTTCATCATGCACCAAAGTTGGCAAAGTCAATTGCACATCTGTGCCTGATGCATTTGATTGGCAGAATTAATTTTATATCATGTTAAAAAGATGAGCATTACAGAAGAGTAAAAGCCATTCGAATAAACGGTTGTTCAATAAGGACATGGAGTGTTGAAGAGTAGGCTCTAAAATTACATACAAGAATGGGTACTTTTTGATGAAGACCGCTGGTGAAAATGTAAAGTGAACCTACTAACATGAAATTTCCGTGCTGCTGTTATAAATGGAATTAAAGATTCTGAGGATTTACACAGAGTTTCTAAACATAATAGTAAACCAACCAGTCTTACCAATCTTATATAACATGAAGAAATAATTGGTGAAAAAAATAATTGCAGGATACATTTTCTTGAATTATCCACAATAGAGTTTTTTCTTCTTAAATAACTAACTTCTGTTAGGTAAAGACATTTGAAACCATTATCGTACCCTAATTCCCAATGTCATGTTAATAGCCATCGTCATTCGCTTATTTGCTGCACATGGATCTCTTTTCATGTCTTTGAGCCTCCTTCTTTAAATTCAAAATTTCATACAGAGTTCCTTTAAAGTAATGTTTTTATTTTTTCCTTTTAATTCCGACTATGAAAAACTGATCAGATCTGGGCCCTTGTACATTGTCTTTGAACTGGCCCGGACAAAGCGCGTTCAAAGTGTTACCAGTATGGAGCTGATGGTAGTTGCGTGATTGTATGCTGTCTTGTAGGTGTTGTAGTGATTAAGATGCTCGTGCTCAAGAGGTGGCAGAGTAAGATGACCCTCCATCGTCGGCCCACCAGTGACACAGTCCTCGTCCACGTTGATGATCTCTATGGTTCGCGTTGGTGCATGGTGGTTTTGCTGGTGATGCTGTTTGCGCATTTTATAGAAGATGATCAGCATAACTGCAGCCATTAGTGTGATGGCCACAAAGCATCCAATGATAATCTTGGTGGTTTTCATCACTTCATCCAGGGTATTGAGTGATCCATCACTCGGTTCAGTCACTGCGATGGTGTAGGCTTTATCAGTAGCCTTTGTTGACAGTGGTGTCCGGGCCATGGTTGTTGTGGTCGATGAAGTGGCAGAAGGTGTCTCCCACACCTCAGATGAAGCAGTAGGACCTATTTTTTGTTGAACTGTGGTGTGGCCTTCATCATGCGATGGCTCTATGGTCTCCACGGTCACTGTAGTGAAATAGCTGAAGCTGCTGTTCTCTGTTGAGGACACGTTTAGTGTAGCAGAGGCTGTGGTGTTGCCTGCTGAGTTACTAACCATACATGTGTATGTACCTGTGTCCTGCATTGTGACATTTGTAAAGTTCAATGTCCCATCATTGAGCACAGAAATACGCACTTTGTATGCTCCATGTGTCATGATAGAACCATTTGGAGTAATCCAACTGACAGAGGTCAGTGAACTTGCCCGGCATTTCAGTTCCGCTGCCATGCCCTCCGTAACATTTAGATCAGCAGGCGGCTCCACAATAACAGGCGCATAACAGTGAAAATAGTTCTGATCCAGTTCACCAATGTAGCGCCCCTTGTGGCTGGGAGGGGTACTGCAGCGAGCACAGCAGCTAGTGTTGGCTGGTACCATTTCTTTCAACCACCAACTAAGCCAGAGGATGTCACAGTTGCAATTCCATGGGTTGTGATGCAAGTGCACCCTCTCCAGGTGGTGCAGCGGTGTGAAGAGGTCATGAGGGAGCAGGGTAAGGTTATTATGAGCCAAATTCAGTTCCACAAGGGACTGAAGATCATCAAAGGCATTTCTCTCAATGGTCTGGATCTGAGCATGCATCATCCACAGTTTCTGAAGGTGGACAAGCCCTTTGAAAGACCCTGGTCGAATGACTGAGAGCTGATTTCCCGACATTTCTAATTCATCCAAGCGAACAAGAGGGATGAGGTTAGGGATCTCTTTAAGATTGCACATACCAAGGTTCAGGTAACGCAGGTTGCTCAGGCCTTCAAAAGCACCTTCAGAAAATATAAGACAGCCTTTCAGCTCACCCAAGTCCAGCCTTCGCAGTGAGGGTACTCTGTTGAAGGCATAAGATGGTATGCTCTCAATGGGATTGTTCCCTAGCCATAACTCCTTTAACTTGGACAGATACTCAAATGCTCCATTTGGGATGGTAGTTAACCTGTTATCGAAAAGTTCCAGGGTGTTTAGACTGGCCAACCCATTAAAGGCTCCAATCTCAATGCTACGAATGTGGTTCTTGCTGAGCTGCAGGATTTCCAGGTGTCGTAGGTGTTTGAAGCTGTCTACTTTGATCACCTGGAGGCCCTTCTTGCAGGCTTGGTACCGGGTGTTTGTGGAGATTCCGTCTGGCACATCTCGCAGGCCACGACGCCTGCAGATGACCTTACTGAACTGATTACTGCAAGAGCAGACAGATGGGCAAGTCTGAGCTCTCACCAAGCCAGCCACCACTAGGAGCTGCAAGGCCAGCAACAGCACAAACAACGGGTCAGACAAGGCCCGTTCCACCTAGGACCTCTCATCATCGGCTGCTGAGAGAAGGTCATCTTTGTTCAACATTCATAATTCGTAGGGTAGCTGTTCACTCTTTAGGGTGTGCAGTAATGGCCAAGCTGTAAGAAAATGAAAATGGTCTATATTAGTTATAATCATAATTTAATTGGTAATCACAACTTAAAAAAGGACACAACAATGGCATTACGAGGTACAGCAAAATAAACTTGATCAGGATTTGTTTATTCACATATGACAGAATATACATATCTCTAGATAAATGCCACTGTTCATCAACACTATATGTTTTTGTGTTTTTTAAATTTGATTTATATATATATATATATATATATATATATATATATATATATATATATATATATATATATATATATATATATTATTTGAGAATACTGAAACATATTAAACTTTCATAGAAATGAAAGTTCTAAAAAAATAGTTTATTTCCAGGTATCAAGGATTATTTTAGTTTATTAGATCATTTTTGTTTTTTACTATCTGGAAATATACTGTGTCAGCACGGACAATATTTTTGGTGTAAATATACCCAAAGTATTAAGTATCTGATCTATGTTGAGCTGAAGTGTTCTAGATTTCATTTCACAGGAGCACAAATGATCAGCTGGTGGAATACAGAAAACAACTGACTCAATAAGAAAAATCAGATATAATCCTGCTTGACTGAAAGAAAATCTGAGATGACAGTGGTTGTTTGCAGATATGATTAGACTCCCCTCCTATATAAACAAATGTCTTGTTTTTTATTTTGTTTTGTTTTGTTTTTTTTTTATAGAAAACACAAGTTTTTATTAAGCAGAATCATTAGAATATAACTCCACAAAGCTTCAAACCTACAGATACAAAGTCTTCATGGACATGGTAAGGACCTTAGCTATGCCATTTATATCCACCACCACCAAGATGGTGGTGTTTTCCCACAACACTTTCTATCTCGTCCACATAAAGCGCAACACTGGTCTCTGCATTCCTTCTTTCTCCTGTCCCCTGGCAGAGAGATACAGGCAAGCATGTCAGCCGGTGGTGCTTGATTTATTTTTGCAGACTAGGGGGTCATAAATAACTGTGGGACTTGCCACCTAGCAGTCCTTCAATCAAGCCAACATGTCTGGAGAGTTCTGATTACAACTCTGAGAGATGCTCAGAGTCACGGATGTGACTGGACTGGGAATAGAGGCCATGGTGCAGCATGTTAGGCAGAGTGTGTGGTCGGGGCAGGTGATATTTGGAATCCTGCTGCTCTCTAAGTTCCTCCAACTCCTCAGGCTATGTGTGTGTGTGTGTGTGTGTGTGTGTGTGTGTGTGTGTGTGTGTGTATGTGTGTGGTTGTGTGCGTGGTTATGTGTGGATCTGCAATCGTCAACTGAGAATGAGTTGGATTTGATTTACTTTCCAGTGCACTGTATGGAGTTGTGTTCTAATGTGTTTTTGGGAAATACTGTGAACACTGTTGGTGCACATTCTCTTTCTGGCTGCTCAGCCACTTGGCTGCATATTGTGTGAATTTGCGCTATAAAGCATCTGTGTGTGTAAAGATATACCGTTATAGGTATTATCTCCTGGCAGATTATGCTTAGGTTTATGCTCGTGGCATGTTCCACCGAATCTGGTGTGGAAATTATGCCAAGAGAAATACAGTATATTTGTTCTCTAGTCATCATTAGGCTATCTTTGTTCATTAAAGTTAGCAGTGCTGAAAGAGAACTGCTCACTCTGTTTCGCCAGAGGAGGGCCACTCTGTTAATGTAACCACAAAATAATTGCGTGATTACCATGACTATTAATTCTGTAATTGCCAAATGGGTTCTCTTTAAAACGCGCCAGAGGTTCAGAAAGTGTGTGCAAGTGACAATGATGTGGTTGACAGAGATTGCACAGGAGAAAAAGAAATCATGCCATTTTGTTGCTTATTGTTAAATATCAGGCAGAAAAAACAGGCCGCTGAGCAAAAATTCAAGGCCCACATTCAAATCTGATATGAATGTATTAAACATGCCATAGAAAACAACATTGTACAACTACTTAACATATATTCTTTTGATATATATATGTGTGTGTGGTGTGTGTGTGTAAGTTTACTTTATTTTCATTATAAAGCTTAATGCAACTTGTAACACCTTTCAGAGCAAATTATAGCCTCCAAAATACACAATCAAATTCAACTGAAGAGTGGAAAAATTGTCTCTCTGCAGAAATCCCTCTGCTTCTCAAACAACGAGCCTGGCAAATTTGGATTTAGCACAGAAGAGGGAATTAGATGGAAAAAAATTATTATAAAAAAACTGATTATGAAACGAATAAATTTGAAACTTTACTCCCCATAAAATATAGCATGCTGGCAGATTCTTGTTTGGCTGAAAGTAAAAAGAAAGCAAGAACGCCTCCAAGGAATCAAGGCATCAAAGCTTGCTTGCCAACAAGGTAAATAATACAAAGGTGGATCCTGTTGTGCTGACGATACTGCAGGCAGATGTGGGTCTTCTTGTGTGTTAGTTCACAGCAGGACTGGGCAACACAAAAAGTAATAATGATGTATGCCTATAGCAAGAGATGCCTTATGTACAGTTTAAAGAAGATTTCTATTCCAACATAAACTCAAGACAACAGATGAAGAAAGGGCTTTAAGCAGGTTTGAGAAATGAAGAGTTGTAAACTGTTACAATTACAGACTGCACAGACTGCCCAGATTAAATTAAGACTGCTTATTTGGTAGGAGAGAGAGCAAGATCACTAAAGGAGTGTTTGGTAAATCATGGGAACTATTTTGAGCATTTTGAAATTTCTAAAAATCTGTAGCTATTTAATTTGAGTGAAGTATCCTCTGCTGCTCAGTATCATTTCTTTTTTTTGTTCAGGAAAGACAGTTAATTTTTTTCTAATATTGTAGGTTACAGTAAACTTATTCAAACATTTCTGTATAAAATATAAAAAAGATTCTTCCCATGACCACGAACTGCCGTGGCCATTGTTCATCTTTCAGCAGAAACTGACATTCATTCAATCATTAAATACAACAATACTTAATAATACTTAATTAATACTTATTAATAATAAAATTTTGTTTTAAAATCTCTTCATTCTTCATTGAACTTTGATCTCACAATTTTAAGTAATTAATTACTTTTTCTTACTTCAGCTTCAAATGACTTTAAATGACTTTCATTTTATTTATTTATTTATTTTTTACGTAAAGTTTGTTAATATTATTGTAAGGTCTTGTACTTATGTGTATTTATTTATGTACTAATTTACTGAAAAGAAGATTTTGTAAGTTGAATATTTTTAAATTAATCTTCAACCTAAAGCTGAATGCTATATTGCCAATAAGATAAGAATTGTTTTTATTTTATTTTTATTTTTCAAAAAGAAACCTAAATGGACAGAAATGTAAACCACAGAGGATTTGTATTCTTTGAAAATGCACAATGCCACTAATAAGACTTAAGTCTAAAACATCAAAGATATAAATGGAGTGAAAGTGACTATTTTCCAATGTGAAACATGGCACAGCATGACAAAAAGCACTCTCTGCTTTTTACCCATACACAAACAACATGCTGCACTGTATCCAGTGCCCAGGGAGCAATGATAGGGACAATACCTTGTTCAAGGGTACCACCGTGTAACCTACTGGTCTGGAACTCAACTTCAACCTTCTGATCCTAGGGCCTAATCCCTAATAACTAGGCCACCGCTGCATCATCATGTGTAAAGGAATGACAATAAAAGAGGGAGAGAAAAAAGCCATCTAGCCCCATGCTGCTGTCCTGATACATCCACTGTGGGAGTTAAAGGGTGTAGAGACAGTGACTTGGCAGCTCAGAGGCAGATGTCAGCAGGGCCACAGATGCCAATTACCTTGATGATCCAGAAAAAAAGGAGGCAATGGTGAGCCCCATCTGGCGGAAATGGCTGCTGGTTCACACAGCCTCTTTGCAGGGTACAAGACCCAGCTCCAGAAGGCAATGTGAGTTTCATGCCTCCTGCTATGGGGCAGAAGGAGCTGTAGCACTTTTAGCTGACCTGGAGAAAAGGCTCAAGGTAGGGTTTTGCGTTGCAGTTTGCACCGTAGACCACTAGTGCAAAATTCATGAGTTTACTGGACAGCATCTATAAACCATAACACCAAGCCCCTTGGTTTCATGGATTGGGAATTGCTTGGTCCACATAAAAGATAGCACAGGCAGAAATATGGCGGCTCGTAGAGAAGAATAAATAGCAGAGGAACTCTTGATGCACTAGGCCACCTGCTGCAGCAGCAGAAGCCTGTTGAAGTGCCACCATTCAGGTATGTCATATGGTACATGTGATGTGCCTGAAGCCAAAGTATGCAGAGAGTGAAAGAGAGATAAGAAGAAGAAGAAGAAAAAAAGCATCCTCCAGGAAAGCACAAGCAGTTGAAACAGGAAGGCTCATTGCAGCAGGGGAAATAATTGCACTTGGGGGCAAAAGCTTTGATCTATTTTGAGATTAAGCAAGGGAGCTGATATCAAGCTAGTTGTGCAATTTAATTTGTGCAACTTAATTCATCAGCCAACAGGACTTAAGGACATGTTACCAAAATATGTCTTTACTAGCAGGGCCACACATTAAACAAAAAAATCAAGCACATACATAGCCAACTCCATTTTTTAAATTTGGTATTAGAACCACGTTAGCAATTTATTTATTTATTTATTTAGCCATGTACCACAAATATGTAAATGGCAAAGAAATTGTTATGGTTAATTGTATATATTTGGTTATATATTCCTTGCTTGCAACAACTACATCAGATCTGTAACCCACTGACCCATTCAGTTGTTGTTTTCCAGGGTTTCTCAGTCTCCTCTTTGGGAGATTTAGTTGGTTTAAGATGGTGATTGACCTGGCCAGTCCAAACCATTTTCTTACCCCTGGTGAAGACCATTGTTAACTTGGAAGAGGTTTTAGATTTAACAAATCTAGACATAAATACAAGGAAAAAAAGGTGTCTCGTCTTTATCTATTGAACTCCTGTGTGTGTGTGTGTGTGTGTGTGTGTTTTAGCTAGGGCAAGCTAAATTGATGAGTTGTCATAGACAACTAGTTGTCATAGACAGGTATTACAAGCTACTCTTTAAGATTAGCTCGCACTAGTTCCATCAAAAATTTATATTTTAACAACTAAATTCTCAGAGAGTCTTCCACCGATATGTCAAGCTGGTGCAACTCTCTTGCCCTGAAGCTAAGAGGAGGTTCCAGAGAAAGGTGGAAGTGTCTCATGCTACCTCTCTAAAAGCAGTAGTTTCTCTTTAGTAGATACAGTATAAGAGAACTGAAAAGTGATCCTTCACTTTGCTGTGATATTTGGACGTGATATGGAACAAAGCAAGAGTTCTGTCAGCCAGACACACCTAGAGGTTACAGTAAGGTAATGGATTTTGGCAGGCATAGAAACAAAAACAGCTATCTTTAAGGAGCTTGCAGACCAGTCTCCCTGTGGTGGTGGCAGGTGGAGGACCCCAGCAGGGTGAGGACAAAAGCCACTCCCAGCAATAGAGATCAAGAAAACACTGTCAGGAGTCCAACACCAACAGGGGGAAGAGCCTTTTCATTCAAAGCCCCCCATTTCTGGAACAGTCTTCCAGCTGCTCTCCGGGACTCAGACACACTCTCAGTATTTAAGTCCAGGCTAAAGACTTACTTGTTTAATCGGGCTTTTAGTAATTAATTCTCCTGTTAGTTAAGAGGTGCAGATCCAGTTCACGGATACATAGAATTACAGTAAACTGGGATGTTGGTGCTGCCGGCCCACCACTCTCACACTCAAAAACTCACACTCAAAAAAACTCAGGACAAACCAAGGCCCAGACAGGCCGGTGGATTTCATTATCCGTTGTCTGCCCCGAGATCCAAAACAAAATCAAAACTAAAACTCGGGAGCAAACGTGGCCAGACAGTTCAGTAAATTCAGGTTTGTTGAGGGTGGTGTGGGGTCTCCAGTGTTACAGAGCGTGCGTGCTCTATGTTTGTAAAACCCCTGGACCTGTCCTTAAGTCAGGATCAGTCCTTTTTAGTCAGATCTGCCCATTTAAGTCTTGTTAGCTTCCACATTACTGCATTCTTTAAACAATGGATTCAAAACAGATCTAGTTCCTTGCTCTTTGTTTGAGATGGGCGGCTGTCCACCACCTGTGTGTTGGATGGTTTGGGTGTTCTCCTAGGCAAGTCCATCGATCTCCATGAGGGTCTCCTGAGTTCCATACCAGCTGCTACACCGAGTCGCAGAAACTACTATCATCTTATTTTTCTCCCGACTTGAACTTCAGATCAGCTACATCAGACTGGTTTCAGCAGGAGCTGCTGCAATGAAGATTAAAGCTATCCCCCACTCAAACAGAGCTCCCACCATTAGATCATGAACCTCCAGTGGACTCTTTTACTTTTACTGTAACTCATGTTTACTGGAAATTACCACTATACAGGGTTTTTCTCTTTCTTCTTTTCTTTTATTTCTGGTGTTGACCAAAGGAGGATGGGCCCTTGAGTCTTGGTTTCCTGTATTCTTCTTATGTTTAGAGTTTTTCCTTGCCTCTTCAATTCTCGGCTTACCCAAGAGAGAGAGAGAGAGAGAGAGAGAGAGAGAGAGAGAGAGAGAGAGAGAGAGAGAGAGAGAGAGAGAGAGAGAGAGATGTTGTGATGCTCCATGACATGCAGCCATAAAGCCAACAGACTAACAAACTTGAACAACTACTTTAAAAAAATTGGATTTTTGTGATGAATTCACTGGGTTCAGAGAGAGAGACAGAGGGAAAGATTTAAAAGGTTATCAGTGCTTTGTTTTGTATTCAGTTTGCCTTTGTGCCAAATCTTTTGAGCATCACAATAGAAGACATTTTGCACAAACTCAGAAACAGACAGAGAAAGCAAAGGGAGAGGAAGAGAGAGAGGGAGAGAGAGAGGGAGAGAGAGAGATGCAGATTTGACCCTTCAGAGCTCTGTGAGTGGGTTTGTGAAGGAACTGTGTAATGAGATGCAAAAGAGAATCAGGTCAGCTGCTGGCAAAGGCTGGCTTTTTACAGCGCTGAAATTAAGGGGAGAACAGGTTGAAATAAAATGGCGGAGATGCCATTAAGGAAGGTTTTACCACATGTGCAGCTTTTTCTGCCTACAGGCACTGCTCTCTCTCTCTCTCTCTCTCTCTCTCTCTCTCTCTCTCTCTCTCATGCTCTCTCTCTCTCTCTCCCTCTCATGCTCTCTCTCTCTCTCCTAAATAAGTCACTAGTTAGAAAAGATTCAAAAGATTAATAAAGACTAATCAGGGTACATTTAGTTCTTTGTTCATCTTACACTGTGGAAAAAGTAAACTTTTTAACAGTGCCTATATATATATATAGGTTTTGCTCACTTTATATTTTCAGTGTTCCACATCAAGTAGATAGATGGATACAAGGAGACACAGAGCAGAAACTTTGTGTGGTTCGCTTTTAAAGAGCGGGTGAGGACAGCTGAGTCCTGGAGGGCTGGGCTTTTTCTAAATATTTTGCAGACGAGGTAGTTGTGAATAAACAGATATAAACATTTAGATTTTCCACAGGAAATGGCTGACAGTTTTTTGATTCAAGACATGAAATGCATGTGGTTTTAAAACATATCAGTCAAATTACAGATGTAATGCTCTACGATGCACAAAGGGGTTTTTGCTCTATAATAACTATAAGTAGCACTAGTATCTATCTATCTATCTATCTATCTATCTATCTATCTATCTATCTATGTTGTACAGATAAGTGCTGAAATCATTACCTGATGATGCAAATGTAAAATGCCTCTAGTAGTGCTACTTACATAGTTATAGAGCACAAAAAACATCGTAGCGCATCAGATCTGTAATTTGACTTTATATTTTAAAACCACATGCATTTCATATGTTGAATCAAAAGACTGTCAGAACAGTAGCCATTACGAGCAGCCATCTGGTGACAATACATTACAGTTGTACTCGGCAATAAATTATGCAAGCGTGAGCTCCGCTTCCTGTGGAATATCCAAATGTTTATATCTGTTTATTCACAACTACCTTGTCTGCAAAATATTTAGAAAAAGCCCAGCCCTCCAGGACTCAGCTGTCCTCACCCGCTCTTCAGCAGCGAACCACACAAAGTTTCTGCTCTGTGTCTCCTTGGCGACCACTCTTCAGTTGGCATTGCTTTACTTCCTGTCCTTGGTCGCCATGCCAACCTCCTGTGAGGAGACACCAGTGCTAGGCATGCATGATTGAGATAAATTGCAGCAAAATGGTCCTGACTGTCTCACCTCTCAGAAGCTTCTTCTTCCATATCCTCTAGTGTGAAAAAAATTGAATATAAATGTAAATCTAAAAATGTGCAAAAAAAAAATAAATGCAACTTTAATTTGTAATTAGAAATAACCTAGCATACCGGAATAATGATGAGCCGATTGATTTAAAAGGTTCAATTCTTCACTGAATGAATCTAAAGAATTTTTAATTTAATTGATTTAATTGACCTTCCTTTTCCCATGATGACATGCATATGCTTTGATGTCATTGTGCCAATAAGGGTTTTGTTTTTACAACTATGAATTGGTTTTATTCAATATTTAGAATGTGTAGATACACTGATCAGCCACAACACTGAAACAAATATGTTTGTGATGGTAAAGTGAATAATTCTTTTGAAGAAGTGAATAACACTATTTTTTGTTAGGGTCTCACCTCTCATGGGGTGGGATTTATTATCAAAAACTGAACCATTAGTTCATTAACTGGAAGTCAGAACATGGGTAAGGATCTGAGTGACTTTCAGAAAGGCTTAATTATGATGGGCAGATGACTGAATGAGTGCAAGTCTGACATTGCAGGTTTTTGAGGTGTATCCTCATTTACGTTTACATTTATGGCATTTAGCAGATGCTCTTATCCAGAGCGACTTCCATGTCCTGATTACAGGGACAGTCCCCCTGGAGCAACTCAGGGTTCAGGGTCTTGCTCAGGGACCCAGTGGTGGTAGAGCCAGAGGTGGGATTCGAACCTGGGACCTCTTGATCCAGGCAAGGCAAGTACCCTACCACCACCACCCCAGCACACGAATCAAATGGTTCAGTTAAGAACAACTGGTGAAGCAGTAACAGTGTCATATTGATGCATGTTTGAAGATGATCCCACAGAAGAGCTACTGTTGCCACAAACTACTGAAGAAAAGTGTCATAGGAGTGAACAAGGTGCAGTCTTAAAGAGAGAAAAAAAAAGGTAAAAGATGAGGAATATATATATATATATGAGTGAATGGGACGAGTGTGTGTGTTCTATGGAGACATTAGTACTGAACAGATTTGCGGAGTCAACGCTGTCTCATTAAGAGCTGTTTAGGGGTGGGGCGGGGAGTTCTCGCGGGATCTCGTGTAACGGTTTCGCCAAGAGATGAGCAGCTAGAACATGTGAGACTAGCTATTGGGCTAAATATCCCAATATATATTAAATGCTAATAAAGTGGCAAAAAAGTGGTCATTAATATTAGTCGATGGGAGTGTAATTAAGCCCATGGAGTAAGTTCAGCCGTAGGGGACTTGTAAAGTTGCTGGTTTCAGTAGAATTAGATTTAGATTTAGCTTCGCTAAGCTGCTAACGGTGGTAGCGCTAGCAACACGATAATTTGTGCTCGGTTGCCAAAATATTTTGGCGGGCTCATCTTAAAGAGACGGTAGTTACTTCAGTAAGTGTAGCTGAACTAGGTCAGTGTAGTCAGCTTATCCACACATTCTGATTGGCTCACAGGCTCAGTGCGCGCTGCACCTCTGACCCCTCGGAGCGGAGACTGAACCTGCTCTGGCCTGCGTGGGCGTGTCCACAAGAGCAGCTCCAGAGTAAGAGTGGGTTTGATGACTTTTCCAGCTGTAATGGAGTAGAAAAGAGCTCGAAATGCTTCTAAAGTCTATTTAGTTAGTGTGTTATGGAAATGATGTATTTCCTGATTGAAAAAGATGTGTGTCACTGAAAGGAAAACAGGAAGTTTATATATATACATTCCCTGCTGTGCGTTATATGTTCCCTACTGAATACTGTGACAAGAAAGGAAGACATTATTCCAAACATATCCTTTGAACAGCTTTAAGCATATAAGAGGCAGTATTGTGCATGTACATTTGAAAAAAGTGAAAGTGACATCCCTAGCCCAAGTCTCTTTGGGTCTGTTGATGAATTCAAAAACAAGTGAAAGTGAAAACCCGTGTCTTTGCGAGGTCACAACACAGCACACGTGAACCACAACGAAATTGGACTCTGCTTTTTACCCATGCACACAAATACCGTGCAGCAGTGGGCAGCTATTGAAAGCGCCCAGGGAGCAGTGATGGGGAAGGTACCTTGCTCAACAGTACCTCAGGGCAACCTACTTGTAAGGGAATCAAACCCACAATCTTCCGATGAGGGGGCCAACTCCCTAACCACTAGGCCACCGCTGCCCCAAGGTGGCAAAAAAGACCGACAGAGGGTGGAGAGGGATAAAACATGGGAAGTGTATTTTATTTTAAAAGCAATTATTCATTAATGCTGAAATGTAGGTACTGCCTTGTGATTAATTTATTTTCTTATTTATTTTGGTCAAGTGCAGAAGCCTATACTGCACGCTAGCAGGGAAATAAATTATCTGAGGGAATTACAGTAGAACTACAAAGTGCAGATAGGAGGAGAGCAGATTTCTTTCATCTACATGCCGGTGATTCTGTTTGTAGTGCCAGTTTAACTGCTGTCTGAAGAGCTGCAGCTAAGACATTAAATGGCTAATTATTTTGTGAATGCTGCTCATGTATAATCTGCTCAAATAAAGCTGAAAGCAGTGTTTCCTTATTTGATGAACTGTATGCACTTACAGATATCCACTACATGGGGAAATACTTCAGAAATACAATCAGTTATAGGATTAGGATGATTTTTACCATGTTCACTGGCTTCCCAAGAACTGAATTAATGCTGGTTTGCAAAAAAGCTGTGTAGTTCTAAATGTCCACACAGTTACATAGTTGTTTTTAGTGAATTCTCATGTGTTTTTGTTTTTTTGATTCCTCTGTGTGATATTAGAGAGGCTGACGTGTCCAGCAAAGCATGAGAGGAGCTGACCAGTGCTTGTCTGCAGGGCACTGCATTTACTAGCAAATCAACTGAGTTCACTTCTCCAGATAGATAGATAGATAGATAGATAGATAGATAGATAGATAGATAGATAGATAGATAAACAGATAGAGCGATAGATAGATATAATACATAGTTGTTATAAAAGCTGTTTTTTTGAGCATTCATTTAGAGAAGAGGTACAAGAAAATTAAACATAAAGGGGAAGATATATGAGAGAGAGAGAGAGAAGGAAAGGAAGAAAGAGGATAAAGAAGATAGAGTTTGATGGAAAAGAGGGAGAGGGAAAAAGGAAAGAAAGGGTAATCAAGATAAAAGAGTAAGGCAAATGAAGAGAAAAAGAAGGAAGAGAGAGAAAATGAAAGAAAGTGGATAAGAAGGATAAAGTAAAAAGAGAGAAGGGGAAGAAAGAGGATAAAGAAGATAATGGAGTATGAAGAGAGAGAGAGAGAGCGAGCAAGGGGAGGAGAAGGGGAATAAAGAGAAAAGAGAGAGACGGTCAGCAGTGTGCCTGGAGGCTACACATTCTCCGGATAAATGAGGCATACTAATTCCGATTGGCCTCTTCAGACTCAGCCGTCTCATCTAGAGCTCATTTTGGACTATTGGCCACATAAACACACATGCATGTCTGCATACACCCCCCACACACACACACACACAAGCTCAATAACCATGTGAACTCACACAGATTAAGTCACTGCATCATCTCTCAAACTTCTGCCTTCTTTCCTCTTCACTCTGTCTCTCTTTTAGTCACACACACGCACACACACGCACACACACACCCACACAGGTGCAGCAATTGTCTGCAGGGATAGCTCTGCTGCTACCTGCTTGATTTATTTGTGTAATTAAGCAGGAGCATGTCTGACACACAGACACAGTATCGATCAGACCTGCCTGGAGAGGGGATAAGTGGGTGTGAGGGCATTGCTGAGGAGATAGCTATCGCTACAGATCAATCTCCTTACACATTTACTTTTACAATCAATGCCCCACAAGCTCTATCATACACTACTTGTTTGTTTGTATGTGTCCACAAACAAACATCAGCAGGTGGGATGTTTTTGTTTGCTGCAACAGTATCCACATATCCCTCTTTTACTGCAAGTCCATTTTAAAGGTGCACACATGTGGTTGTTTTTATTATTGAGATTGGGTATTTTTTCTGAGGAAGTGTTGGGTAGATTGAACGGAGGGTTGGGTGTATTGACAACCTGATTGTCACACTTCTTAGGCTCTCAAGTGGGTGTAAGAAGCTTGCTCACATTCAAGGGTCATGAAAGTGTATCAAGTGAAACATTGATTGCTTATTTAAATGGTATTTCATGAAGAATGGACCACCTAAAATGCTTCCCATTTACTTTTCTAGGAATTAAATATTTTTAACTGTTCATGTAAAACTACTTTCTAGAGGCACAATTGGACACCAGCAATCCTGTACTGAATCTGTACTGGTACCACTGTTACTCATTATTGCAACCACTTCTCCTGTGAAGTACCGCATGTGGTGCTGAAATCTGCAAGATACACGTGTCTCAACAAGTATCGGATTCGTTAATTGTCAGTACATAGATGGTATATCTACCGGAATCTGTATTTGGAGAGAGAGGAAGTGGGATCAATTCAGCTCTCTTAGGATAAAGAAAAAAAAAACACAAAGTGAATTTTACAGTTCAACCTCAGTCTTTTATAATTCTTCTATAAAAAATTACACTTTGACAATGAACATTCAATCAGAAAACTGTGAACTCTTGTTTTACTGTGAAGTTTGTGGTCACCTGTTCTGGTGTTTTGTAATTCAGGGAATGAAGTTTACAGTTTGACTACAAAACTTCATTTTAGAATTATAGAAAAGGCCTATTCAATGGAGGCCTAGTGGTTAGGGTGTTGGCCACATGATCGGAGGATCTGGGGTTCAAACCCCTTCCCAATAGGTTGCCCTGAGCTACCCTTGAGCAAGGTGCCATCCCCGTCTCGCTCCTCCCTGCGATGGGCTGGCGACCTGTCCTGGGTGTGTCCCCTGTCCTTCGCCCTGTGGGTTGGAGCTGGGTTGGACTCCAGCACTCCCCCGCGACCCCGTTTGGGACAAGTGGCAGAAAACAACTGACTGACTGACCTATTCAATGGAAAAACTCAGAGTCAGCCTGTGAAACTACATTTAAAGTGCATTTTTCCTGGGCCCACACTAGTTCTGTAGCACACTAAAATCCTAACCTTAAGAAGATGCCGTAAACTAAACTTTGAACCTTTTGAATAGAATATTTGCAAACTTTTCGGTAAAGCTTGTCCAGCTTTGAAACAAAAACACATTTTTGGGTGGGAATGGGCAGGTCACTTGAACCTCTGGCACTGGATTTATCCCCTTGATTGCCTCTTCTTTCTGGACTAGATTATTGCACCCAGTATGACCTTCTGCAAACTCTCAATAAAACTAGGGTGCACAGTCATCACATTCTTCCCGACAATGAGAATGGGCTATAGATACTGCAGCTGAGTTCCTCACTCTTGCCGCACACACCCCTACACACACACACACATAGCGGGGAACAGCTGTGTTATAAGGGCACAGTGGGTCGCTAACATTAAATACAATAGAAGTGATTTGTGAAGCGTGGAGAATCACAGTAACTGGCTCTCTGTTGTAATATCCTCCATCTGACTTTGATAACTCTAGTGACAAATGGACCGGAGACTTGCCGGAGAATATAAGGAGTAATATACAATATTGTCTGAATGACTTTTTCTATGCTCAGTTCATCATGTGCTATACATAGACGTAAACGTTACATTGAGCAGATGCCTAAAATATAGTAGATCCTGATCACCTTGATCCCAGTAGTGATGAGCCATTCAGCAGCTACACTACATTTGTTGTATTAATAACAGATGGTTTATCAAGAGGTATGATCACACTCTGTAGTTCCTTCCTACACCCAGCACCATGTTCTGCCAGTCTTGCATTTCACAAATGCCCATTTAATGCTAGTGGTGGGGGTGGCAGAAGGTGCCCTTTCATGCTTTTGTGATCTCAAGTCAGTTTTTTCAGTTTATCTTATCACTATGAGAGCAATAGGGAGGATGTTTTGAGAATCAATTCTTTTTTGGGCTATTCAAGCTGTAGGCATGACCTTTTCCAGACACCTCATTGTGGATTGGTTGCAGAACCAACGCCATCTTAGACTTGTTCATTCAAAACATAATTTAACACACAGAAAGGTCAACTTTGTCACAAACCGTTCCAGTCTCATCACTTTTTATAACAGCAAAGTCAAATTTGCATGCTATCATGATTAAAAAGAAGTGACAGCTATTAGCCACCAATTAGCAATAGACAAATGAGATTCTTTTGATGGGGCAGTGTTTGGTCATCATTGCTTAAAAGCCAGTTAAAAATTTGTTCTACTCATTCTTTGAGAGTCAAATAGATGAAAGTATGTCGGAAAATAGGTAAACCCTCACACATCTCAGACTTATTTCCTGAACTTACTCCAAGTGAACATTGATTGCCTACATTTATTCCAGTGTTAACCTTTCAGCAGTGTACATTTACATAGAAATCCATGATCTGCTCTAATCTATCCTATTAATGTGCTGTCAAACTTGTCAACCATGGGATTTGTCAGCTTATGCAATTCTGAGAACCACGAGCATTTACCGATGTACAAGTGCCATTCAGACATGTGGGAGTTTACTTCCATCTACTTAAGTATGGATACGTTAAAAAAACACTTGATTGCTAGGGGTTTACAGAGTCTTCTATCTTGCACTTGCAACTGGGTTCAAAAAGAGAAAAAATATTTTCAAGGTGTTTGATATCGACAGAGTTCCACTGAATGCATAAATTTCTATGTTTGCAATTTTATGTCAGGAAATTAAGTTTCTCTGCAGAGCAGGGCAGAGTCTCTCAGTGGCAATGTTTACATGCTTCCAGTAAATCTCCAAAGGAAACATATGCCATTTGAAAATAATAAATATCAAGATGGTTACACACTTACCATTTATATATACACGTGCAAAAATGTACATTTATGGGCAAAAGAGTCTCCTGGACCACTATAAGCTGCCAGAACAGCTTTAATGTGGTTTAATAATTCTCTAGGAATTTACAAGACAAATGATGCACAAACACAATTTTCCAAAAGATTTTCCTGCACTTGGTCTTTTGATGGTGGTGAGCACTGTTTAACACATCCAAAATCAGTCCAAAATCAAATATGAAAATATGAATATGAAACGTGGTGACCGCAAAGTTCACAGAATAAGATTTAGATCATTTTCAGCATCAAAACTTTGAGTGACCCCTTTTGCTCTTTGGATGAGGTCATTATCCTTCTAAACGATGCCACTTGTTTCCTTATTGGAGAAAGGTGATCAATCAGAGTAATTGTTTATTGATTTCTAATGACCCTTCTCTCTAAAGAGGAAAATGGACCAAACCACGCCATAACAGAGCACCTGGACACCCTTTAGAGGTTAAGCAATCCACACTTGTACCGATCTCTTGCTGTAAACCACATATGGACTCGATCACTTGTAGAGAATATAAAAAATGATGACTCATCTGATCATGACACTTGATCCACACCTCTGTAGATCAGTGTCTGTGGTTTTTACAGCATACTTAAATGCACATTCATCTTTGTAACAAGGGATTTAAGCCCTATTCTGATTTCCTTCCCTATGTTGTTGTGGACTACATAGTTTGGTCATGTTATGTGTTGACATTCTCAGTCCCCTTGGGAATAGTTGTTCCACCATTTTTTCTCACATATCAAAGCGGGACACATACACTTCACTCACCGAATGGGCTCTTATAGCCAGTTTTCAGCTCTGTTTATTGATTCCATTCCCATATGTCTTAATGCAAATCTCTGTTTCTCTGTCTCTGTTTCTATTGATATACTAGGCAGCTGAGCAATTTTTGTGACTAAATCTTCTGCCATTCATGCCACAGTAAAGAACCTTCTTTTTCAGTCATCCTGATTCCTTTGATATGACAAATTTCATTGTGTTGTTTTGGTGATAGCAGCCATACTGCTTTGTCGTTGGAGTCTTATCATATTATTTTAGACCAGAAAGGTCCACAAAAGAATGAGTAGCTACAGAACTTTAGATCTCCTCTATTGGATGTATTTAGAAGGGCTGGTTTTGTACAATTCTGCGAGTGTGACTCAGGACTTTGTCAAATGTTTTTGACTTGCGCTGATCTTCAAGTTAAAGGTTTATTAAGTATTGATTAAAGCTGCTATAAACACCGTTCGTAATCATGTGAATAAAAATTGTTTATGTTCTCAGAGGCCACAGAGATCTTTTCTCTATTGATTTGAATTTAAAAGGCCTCTCTGTCCCTGATTGCAGATTGGATGGCCAGGCAAAGAATAGAAAATACTAAATTCTTCCTCCTCTTGCTTGTTCATAAACATCACAGAGCAAGTTAATCAGGAAAAACCAAAAAGTCCTTACAGTTACCCAGCAATTTACACACAAAAACACAGTGAAGACAGGCTGCTGCTGTAGTGACACTGGCTAAGCCTAAAGTCTTGGCTCACTAGTCTTGGGGCAGCAGTAGCCTAGTGTTTAGGGATTAGGCCCTAGGCCCCAGGATTGAAAGGTCATGGGTTCGAAGCCCAGACCATTAGGTTGCCCTGAGGTAGCAAAGAACCATCCCCAAATTGATCTCCGATGCACAATGTGTATGGCTGAAGAGCAGAGGTTGAATTTCGTTGTGTCTTACTGTGTGCTGTGCCATGTTTCACAATGACAAAAATCATTTTCACTTCACATAAGTGTACTAGAACCTGTTAGGGTTAGACCTCTCTATTCTGTTCATCATCAAATTATCTGGTAATATTTTACTATTTTACTTGGGGCAGTGGAGGCCTCCTGACCCGGGATTCGAACCTTCCGATCCTAGGGCCAAATCCCTAACCACTAGGCCTCCACTACACTCAATAATGAACAATTTTGTAATTATGTGATTTACTGCCTATTTGTTATATATTTAAACCCTTCTTTAAGAATTAGTTATTATTTATTAAATCATGTAGTTCTAAGAATTAAAATTTAAGTGACTTGTTGCTGGTGGTGCTGGAACCCAAACCCTCTTAGGGGGAGAAGCAGAGCAGGTCGAAGCAGTAGGTTAAGCTTCTGTTATTTCTTTTTTATGATTTAAGGTACATATCAATTCATGATGAGTATAATAAGCAGCAATCCCTAATAATAAAGTAAACAGTGGACTAGAAATATTTAAAATACAACCCTTAATGTGAGGATATGTTATAAATAAATAAATAAAATACAATAATACAATAATACAAAAAAAAAAAATACTGTGTAACAAATGAATGAACCTGGAGTTTGATTCATTTAATTCAGTTTATATTGATCTAATGTCAGTATGCATTGCAGGTGAGAACTCTTCTGTGTAAACAGTTGGCTGCATCTAATATCTCTGCACTGCTTAAAACAAAGCAGACAAAAAATAGAAAAAAAAAAAAAACATTTAGTCAAGGGAGTAGTTTCCCTTCAGTGTCGCCATCTGTTATTTATACAATTGCTGCCTCCTGGGGAATGCTGGAAAAAGCCTCATGCTGCAGAAAAAAACAGATCCTCCGAAAAAAAAAATATATAAAAAAGAAAAAATCTAATCTAATCAGCTGACCCAGACTAGCCTCTCTGATCTGGTACACAACCATTCTTTATCCCTCAAGACTAAAAGGCAGATGAAATTGGTAAGTTGGTAAGTAAGTATATGTTAAGTTGTTACAAGGAATTTGCCTCAGAAAAGTATTTTCTTTCATTGAAATTGAGCGATAGCTGGCATATTGTTAAAACTGAATCATAATTTAGCTGATTGTTCTTTCACTGCAGTGCAAGGTCTGCCATTTGTAAAAGGTTTCCTCCTTTATGGATATGCATTTCATCTTTTAGTTTGAGCCTTTTCTGTCAGTGCTTCCTAAAATTGTTCATTTTCTATTTTGGGGCCTTTAGCAAAACATATCCTTATAGGGTTACATAGGGCTATACATTATATTGTTTGTTAATACTAATGTAATTATATCATCTTGAAGGATCATTTTATTCTGATGTTTGAGTTGTGGATGGTGTGATGGTGCTGTTGCCTCACAGCAAGATGTTTCTGGGTTTAAGTCCCATTCCCATTGCAAGAAATGCATTTCAGGTGGATTGTAGATACTAAATTGTCTTCTAGGTGTGAGTGTGTGTGACTGTGTTTGTCTGTGTATCAATCCCTGTGTTGGACTGGTGACCTGTCCAGGGTGTTTCCCCGCCTTCCACCCTGTGAGAGCTGGGATAGGCCACCATTGGTGAGTTAGAGTGAGTGAGTTTAAGAAGTCAAAGGAAACACTCGCTCTTATTGTGTGCTATGAGTATGAGTAACAGGCATTGCAGGTAAGTCTCTTTTGGTCTGTTGATTAATTCAAAAACAAATAATTTGCTTCAAAATAATACAGGCCCGTCTTTAATCATGTAATTTTTATGACTCAATGGTGTGATTTAATGTGTTTTAGTTCTTATAAAAGCAAAATATTTGTAATGCAGCAGTTTAATTTTCACACAAAAGGAGGTAAATTTCCTTTTCTAACTCACCTGCCAAATCATCCACTGTGCCAGCAGTTTCTGGTCATCTTCACACTCGGTTTCTGTCAGTGGTTTGTCTGTAGAAACAAGAGGAGCAGAAAGGAAGATGAGTATAAGGTAAACACAGCAGCTTCTTTCCTGGTCATTCTGGCACACTTTTTTTTTTTTTGTCCTTGAACTCCAACATCTACTATGGGTGTGTTAAAGAAGCTGGAATCACTCATGAGAAGGTGTGTCCAGATATTTTTGGTGTATGAGAACACACACTCTTTCAAGGCAATTAAAGTTTTTTTTCTATTAGCTTCTGTCTCTGACGATGCAGAAACAGAGGCTGAGGGTAAACCTAATTGTATAATAAAGGAGACTATATAAAAAATTCTTAGGAGGAACACAGCACATAAGTGGTTAATCGTGTGTAGCCATGCACATATGCAGAATTCAGACAATAAAGCTCAATTAAGATGTTATCATCTAGATGCCATTTTAAAGTGTCTGCATGTGGTGTAGAATTTACAAACTGCTTCCCAGCCACTTAAAAGGCAACACCAGGAGATGACTCAGATATCAGTTCTGCAAAACTAGCAGGAGCTTCAAGTTTCATGTGTCTAAGGGCTTTAGTGAACAAAAAGTGTGGGTTTTCCTGAACTGAGAGGAGGACAATCAATAAAATGCAGAGAAAAGTAAAATGAGACAATATGTTCCATTTTAGCCCAAGGGATTTTCTAGAAAGAAAGAAAGAAAGAAAGAAAGAAAGAAAGAAAGAAAAAGAAAAATTCCCAGTAAATTCCCAGTAAACACAATTATGATGAAGCACATCGATTCATTCAAGTAAGAAATTGCTGCATCCTACAATCACTGATCAATCAATATAATTTAATTCATCAAAAAAAAAAAAAAAACAACAACAACAACAACTGGACTTTTATTTTCTTCCTCTGTAGATTCAATTAAAAAAAACGGTTAAAACTTTCTGGTCAGAGGAGAACTTTTTCATAATCATGAGCCTGGAGGTTTTTTCAAGATCCTTTTCTTTACAGAAATGTTTAAGACACTCAAAGTGTCAGGAGCTGATATAACTGATCAGTCTATCTCTCTTGGCTGATCCTTAACAAACATCATAAAAATGTTCCCAGTGACTCAAAGTAATTATTTCTTATACCAGTTACACCAATACTAGGGGCAGCGGTGGCCTAGTGGTTAGGAACTAAGATTGATTGGAATCATGACTGGAAGGTCAGGGTTCAAATCTCAAATCAACCAGCAGGTTGCCCTGAGGTATCCTTGAACAAGGTACCGTCTGCATCACTGCTCCCTGGGTCCTTTAAATTGTTGTCCCCTGTGTGTATGGATGAAAAGCAGAGAATGCATTTTGTTGTGCTTCACAGTGTGCTGTGCTGTTCACAATGACAAATAGTCACTTTCACTTAGTAAGAGTCAAAGAGCAAATGTTCACGTTCAAAAGATTAGTAACCATTAAAGCATACATATTCATATTAATCCAAAATATATCCAACCTCTACATCTACTCATACGCCTTTGCTTTCTGCTAATCCTCAAAGATGTTTTCCTTCTGTTGGCAGTGACCTTTGGTCCTTCTGTCCTGTGAATATAAAACACTCTGTCATCTCATCTAGGTTTCTCTTCTGAGATATTTCAACTTTAAAGTTTAATGGTGATGAAGAGGCATGCGTGATTTAATGATACACACATCTTGCATCATAAATCAAGACAATCCTTCATGATATAAAATCACCTGAGACAATAACTATCATTTCGTAGTGACAAATGCATTTTAAAACATTTCCAAATCATGTGTAGTGTGCCTGAATGTCTAATAAAAGGTGCAGTTAAGCGTAATAACAGGAAGAGGCCTCTCCACCTTTTCTGAGACTTTGGGAGGGTATTTGCTGAAGGCCAGTTTCTGCAGATGTAAGATACTGAAGATAAACAGTTCAGTGCGTTTCACAGGTACTCATGTAATTTTGAGCTTAAACAATGAAAAAAAGATGCAAGACCCGTGCAGTTCTTTCAAAACAGGAGTGATGTTAGGATTATTTAAAGAACTCAAAATGTAAAGAGCAATGGCGAGAAAGAGAGTGAGGCAGATTGACCCTGAAGCAGGACTCCACACTCTGCTCTTTTGCGCTTGTTCCCTGGGGACATTGTGGGAGTCACTTAAAAGACAGAGAGAGGAACAGAAACAAGCCCATGTTAAATAAATCACAAGAACACCTATTAATATCATGGTGTAAATAACAGCTTCTGTCCCCCCAGCTGAAAAACTTCTAGGCAGTGCTTTGAAGGTAGATGATAAAAAGAGGGTCAAAAACCCAGAGAGCTCCTCTACAGCTACAATGCTCCAGCATTAATGCTGCATTATCTCAAATGCACTTGCTAGATAATAACTGCAGGACTTTGTGTAAACGTGGCCCCCATGCAGTGTGTGTGTGTGTGTGTGTGTGTGTGTGTGTGTGTGTGTGTGTGTGTGTGTGTGTGTGTGTGTGTGTGTGTGTGTGTGCGTGTGTGTGCGCGCGTGTGTGCGCGTGTGTGTATCTGTAGGAAAAATCTGTCCGCACATTTTTCCTGCTTTCCATTTACAAACCTGGCACATGCTTGACTGGCAGCCTCTAATGCTAAAACAGCAATCACGTTAATCATGTTCGTTTTAATTTTCATCGTCTTCATCATCATCGTCATCATCATCTCTATCACACAATCACCATAACAATATCCCTCTTATACCTCCTACTGACAAAATTCTGTATCATCATTTTCTGCCTGCACAACGAGGTAGTTACGTATCTCTGTGAGTGAGGAAATATATGCCAGCTATAATTAGAGAGACATACATATTCAAGCATGCATACATTAGTCCATGGCGAACAGCAGGAGGCCGCCTGGGTTAAGCAGACCACTCTAGCCAATGATGCAACAACTCATTGCCTCATCCATAGTATAAACCGTGTCTTCAATCAATCAAGCAAAATGTGCATATCCATCCAAAACTGCAGGTAAATATCATATCTTATGATTTTCAGTTTATGACTTTATTTGTAAATTGGGCTCGCTTTAAAGTTAGACTGGTACCAGTTATCTATTTCTTGAAAGCATCATCCTTGAAATGTGTTACATTCATTGCTTTTTTGAGCTGCCTGTAAGTGACTCAGAAGCATGCAGAAACATTTAGTTTTTACTTATGAAGTTAGTTAAATGTTTGGATGTCTTGTCCTACTTTTTAAGATTATTACAGATATAAAAAAAGCAGATTTGAAAAAGAGGAATAAAATGATCCACTGGGCAGTGACAGTTCTAAAGTTATAATTTTTTAACAAGAAGCTGTTTAAAAAAGTGAATCCCTGACTCCCAGCTGAAAACACTCATCATGAGCTTTGATGTAAACAGAGAGCAACAGTGTCGGTGTACTGTACGCACTAAAGATTCAGCTCGATTTTTTGTACATACATAAGTATCACATTTGGTTCAAGTAGACCAGCAGACATATTTCCCCAATACCTTGACCTTTGTCACTTCCTCTGCAGCGAATGAAAATTGATGCTTTTTAAACACTGAATAAGTCAATATTTAAGAATAATTACAAAAAGTGTTCTCCTAATGTTTCAATTCTTAAAAATTACTTTTCATCCCAGCACTACAAAAAAAGATTTATCAACATAAAACCGTATTGCATTAAAGTGTCTATACAACCAGTCCTGCATGTTTTGGCAAAAAAAAAGTGACAGATTGCTTGAAATTTACATACCTGTCAACCGTAATTTTCCTGAGGGATAAAGAAGTACGTTTATTTGTCCTGTGCTATGCTGTTCTTACACTCTTTCACTCTGATCAGCATTTTAATGACAAACACCCGAATGTTATCTTTTGATGCGTTAATGATGAATTAATACAGTTCCTACAGCTTTTACTTTCAACATGCTATGTCTGAGAGACCCATAATGGCCAATGAAACTAGGAATTGTAACATGAATAAGCAGACCTATTGGCTATTACTCTGATGGCATACTAGCCAGATTTTCACAGTGCCAAAATGTTATTACATTTATGGCATTTAGCAGACGCTCTTATCCAGAGCGACTTCCAATTCCTAATAACAGGGACAGCCCCCCTGGAGCAACTCATGGTTAAGGGTCTTGCTCAGAAAACCCAATGGTGATGGTGCTAGAGGTAGGATTTTTAACCAGCGACCTCTTGGTGCATAGGTCTGTAGGCAACTATCCTACCACTAGACCACCACCACCCACGATATTATTGTTATTTGGGATCAGTACTGCTGCTCTTGTTATTTTGTGTTGATGTTTTTGTATAGATTATGGAGATGTTATAACACTGAAGCTTGTTATGACTTATGATATACATTTACATTTACGGAATTTAGCAGACGCTCTTATCCAGAGTGACTTCCATGTCCTGATTACAGGGACAGTCCCCCTGGAGTAATTCAGGGTTAAGGGTCCTGCTCAGGAACCCAACGGTGATAGTGCTGGAGGTGGGATTTGAACCTGTGATCAATTGGCCAACAGATCCATAGGCAAGTATCCTACCACTAGACAAGACCACTACCAGCCCCTATAAATAAAAATAATATCCACAACTAGTTACCTTCTGGTTACCATGCAGTATTATTCAGTTTCTGTATATTGGTTATTGATCTGTAGAGACTCTAAATTGGTATTATATATATATATTATCCTGATAACAAGAACCTTTTGTGTGCTATTTTGTCACCTACCCCCCACCCCCTTGAGCTCTCTCTCTCTCTCTCTCTCTCTCTCTCTCTCTCTCTCTCTCTCTCTCTCTCTCTCTCTCTCTCTCGCTCTCTGAGTGGTTATTATACTGATTCGGTCCCACCTCCAGTTCTCAGTTCTCAGACTGAGCCCATCATGATCTGAACTTGTGAGGTCAGGCCAAATCAAATGAGCTGAAATGCACATTGCTGCTGAATCAATTGCCTGCAGTTCCTCTCTGAATGAAAGGAAAGGAGAACCGGGGCACTCTCTCTCTGACCTTGCAGACCTCACCACAGATGCAGGAAAGCACTGAAATCAGCGAGGACGCCTAGTCCATTTGTCATCATCTAATGGTAAATCCATCTGTGTCTGCACAGGGTCACACATGGGGGGCAGCTAACAGTGACCTGACAGTGCATATAATGAGGCATCATATGGAATGAAAGAGAGAAAGACACTGAAAGATCCAATGAGAGAGAGCACACTAGGAGCATGACTAAAGTGGAAGAGAAGAATTGATGGTGTTGACTCAATACATTGTCGTATGTATCTAGCACTTACTGATATAGGTTACGAGTTAACCAAAACAGGCCAGTGTCACAATATTTTTTTTTTTTTTTGTTTTTTTCTCTGTTGAAGGCCTAAAATGGACAGCTTTCGGTGTGCATGCATCTCAGTGTGTGTTAGCTTGAAAATTCTTAACACATTTTTAAATCTATTTGCAAATACTGTCTTGCAAGTTGAACTGTCAGTATTATAAAATTGTTGATAAAAACCATAATCTGCAAAGGAAATTAAAGGACAGACCATTTATAACAACTACATGTTCAAATGAAAATCACACCCAGATTAAGGACATGTTATTTTAATTCTTTAAATTCACCACAGTGCCATAATGGCACTGCCATTAGTGGCAACATTTCTAATTAATAAATTATCAAGCTGATGGGAGGCTTATTGGGGATTTAATTGTTATTTGTAATGCTGTGTGATCTGAATATATAGTGTGTGTGTGTGTTTGTGTGTGTGTGTGTGTGTGTGTGTGTGTGTGTGTGTGTGTGTGTGTGTGTGTGTGTGTGTGTGTGTGTGTGTGTGTGCATGTGTGTGAGAGAGAGAGCAAGCAAGAGAGATTTTTTTAATACTTTTTCTTCCAATAAAAAATAAAAATGAACTGAAGAAATCTCATACACACACATATATATATATACAGCACTGTGCAAATGTTTTAGGCAGGTGTGAAAAAATGCTGTAAACAAAGAATGCTTTCAGAAATAGAAATAATGATTGTTTATTTTTATCAATTTACAAAATGCAAAGTGAGCGAACAAAAGAAAAATCTAAATCAGATCAATATTTGGTGTTACTACCTTTTGCCTTCAAACCAGCATCAGTTCTTCTGGCCCCCACAGAGCCCTGATCTCCACATCATCCAGTGTGTCTGGATTACATGAAGAGACAGAAGGATGTGAGGAAGCCTACATCCACAGAAGATCTGTGGTTAGTTCTCCAAGATGTTTGGAACAACCTACCAGCTGAGTTCCTTCAAAAACTGTGTGCAAGTGTACCTAGAAGAATTGATGCTGTTTTCAAGGCAAACGGTGGTCACACCGATTTGATTTAGATTTCTCTTTTGAAAGTGACAACCCTTGTCATTGCGAGGTCACAGCACAGCACACAGTGAACCATAATGGAATTGGACTTCTGCATTTAACCCATGCAGGAATGAAGGAATGCCTGTACCTTGCTCAAGGGTACCTCAGGGCAACTTACTGGTGAGGGAATTTAACCCACTTTCTTCCGATGTGGGGGCAACTCCCTAACCACTAGGCCACCACTGCCCCTAAAATTGGACCTCTGCATTTAACCCATGCAGACACCGTTCAGCATTGGGCAGCTATTGAAAGCACCCAGGGAGCAGTGATGGGGATGGTACCTTGCTCAAGGGTACCTTAGGGCAACCTACTGGTGAGGGAATTGAACCCACATTCTTCTGATGTGGGGGCAACCCCACATCAACCACTAGGCCACCGCTGCCCCACAAAAAAAAAAAAAAAAACAACTTTTGTTTGTTCACTGCATTTTGTTGATTGATGAAAATTAGTAACACTTCCATTTCTGAAAGCATTCTTTGTTTATAGGATTTTTTCCACACCTGCCTAAAACCTTTGCACAGTACTGTGTATAAATGTATATATGTATAATCAACATTTAATTGATTATACAGCAAAGGGCAGCTGGTTAAAATAAATTACAGAGATTATCTCTGGACAGAATTCTCAAACTATCTACTACAAGAAAATGTAATTTTTTTGTAATTTAATCTCTATGCATGGCGTGCTCAACCACCTCCTCTGGCAGTTATCTTCTGGTATCTATAAGGGTAGTGCAAAGTGATAATGCTAATGGACTCGACAGATGGTGCGTGAATTATTTCTATGAATATCAATGTTAACCTCTCGACCTTGGATGGCAAATACAGATCTACTCAAAACAAGAAAATGAGATTATTGATTTTTAAGAAGCAGCATGTTGCCTACAAACTGATAGAATGAGAGCTGTTACCTGGTTACATAGAGTTATGGTTTGCTACTTCTTGGTAAACTTTAGTTAATTCTGTTTGTGCTCTGTTTGTGTTTTATTCAGTCCAACAGAGATAGCCTATACAGACTCACTTCAGTTAAAAACCGCAGAGATGAAATTTACAATTTATTACCTTTTCATTTAAACAGAATTCTTTTTGGATCAAAATAAATAAACTATTCCACTGAATTGTACAGTTATGTATTGCTTTTCTTTTATCCCCCAGGTCTTTCACTCTGGTCTGGTCTGCTTTTTTGCCCAAATTACTCAGTTTGAGTTTAAGCATTGAGCAATCAAGGTACCTGGTTTACTTGACTAAAAATACAGAATGTATTTTTTCAAAGATACAATTTATTGCTTTCAACTTAAGTTGAATAAGAAAAAAGCATAGAGACATGAAAATATTGTTGAACAAATTCTATCGAGCAAGCAAATGTTGAAGGCTCCTTGGTGTCAACTCAGTTTGGCAACATTTAACTTCTTTACTTTTAAAACAGTGTGCCAAGTCCTTCAGGGTTCTCTGTCTGCTTCCTTCGCACTACACAACCCCAACCCAAGCCTTTCATTTCTGACACATTAACAGAGAAAAACTGGTTTCTGCCTACAATGTGTAAGCCTTAAGTGGGCTGATTCTAGCAACATTTTTCATGATCTATCTGTCTTGTGTCTTTTGAGCAGGGATACGATTTTTTTTTAAATTTTTATATGGGATATACTTTCTTTTGGGACCCTGTAGACCCTGCGTCAGGCCCTGCTCTGACCGCCTCCACACCAGCAGTCCAAATGCAAGATGGCACAATTGTGGTGTAATCCCTATGTCAAAGAGAAGTGCCAAAAGCTACACTTTCTGAAGCGCAGATATTTGTCAAAAGCATGGTTGAAAGGTGTTTACTCAACTGCCACATCAAACCCCCCAAGCCTGTGGCTTTCCCGGGTCTGTAGGAGTGGAGTAATGTCTTAGCCTGAGCGACTAAAGCCTCCTCCAGCTTGTAAGCCTGTGTTCTTGCATGCTTACACTGGAGAGGACGCTTCTTCGCTCCAAATCCCCATCAACATGTTTCACGTTACGCCACAAAACTGGCAAGTGTGCTCGGTCAGACAGCTGAGGAAAAAAAGAAGAGGCACTGAACAGGATTCCCTGTATAAGCACAAATAAATGCTGCCATTGGTGTTCTGTAAGAGGATTTTGGATATTGGGTAAAAGCAGCACATTCATTACAGGTATCTCAAAACATGATGGAAGAGTTAAGTCTCAATGTGCTGACGTGCAAGGAAACAGAATGTGAGCAGTATAATATTGCATGAGCAAGGCAGATTAGCGGTCTTGTATACTGTATGTCAAATAAATGCAGCCCACACTGAAGCTTGCAGAGCTACTACCTTTTATCCTGATTGAAAACTAGTCTTCTGTGTCTTTCGAAATCGTAGATGTTATGTTTTATAAAGGGCAGGCTGTGTCCGCACTAGCTTAGAACAAGTAACTCCAAAAGTAGCGACACCTTTCTGAAATACAGACATTTGTTAAAAAGATACTCCCCAACATGTGTCAAAAAAGGAAGCAGGATGTAGTATATGATATGACAAGTACCACTAAAACACTTCCAGTGATTTATGGCCATGTAAATTAAACTATCTCTGATGGATGCAAATGATTATTACCATCCAGATTATTCGTAACAGATGAGGAAAGTTATCTTCTGTCGTGCAAAGCTGACAAAAATGACAACAATTCTGGTGATGAGAATCTAAAAGTGCCTTTCGAAATTGTGTAAAAATAAATTATAAAGTGCCTCCAGTAAATTAGACTGTAATGTAAAACCCCATCACTCATTTCCTCCACTTGCTTTTTTTTTGTGTGCATGTTTCTCCCTGAACAAAAGAGGGGCGGAAGGAGCCAGGCAGTGATGGAGAACCCATGTCATGCTTCAGCAGCCATGTCTGCTCTTGCTGGGAGGATGAACCATTTTCTGGAACCTTTACTGGCTGCTGTTTCAGGATGAGTTGTACCCCATCGGTCTTGTTCATAAACATCATAAAACTGGTCTTGTATTAGTTTAAAGGGGCAATAACCCTCAAAGCAGGAATGATTCTTCTTTTTCTTCTTCTTCTTCTTCTTCTTCTTCTTCTTCTTCTTCTTATTATTATTATTATTATTATTATTATTATTATTATTGATGGTGGTTGTAGTACTAGTAGTAAATGGTTTAAATCAGTTCCACTTTTTGGATATAGGTGGCGCAGTGTTAATAACCGTTGCCGCGCTGAAAGAGAGAATGTTCTGGGATTGGTTTCCAAAAAGTGCAGCTGGGAGTGGAGTTTACATACTCTCCTCCTTATTGAATGGGTTTCTGCAGGGAGCTCTGTTTTCCTCCCACAGTCCAAAGACATTCATGTCAGGTGGACTGGAGATGCTAAATTGCCCCCAGGTGTGACTGTGTGTGTGTGTGTGTGTGCATGTGTCTGTATGTGTTTGATGGACGGGCGAGCTGCCCAGGGTGTTTCTCTGCCTTTCACCGAATGAGCACTGGGATGCCCCCCTCAGCCCCTTTATCAGAATGAAGTACAGTGTGAGAATTAATATGGCCATTTTTGGTTACCTTTAAGTGCCATTCTAATTCCATAAAGTATTCACAACACCAAATGCTGTGGATGTTTCTTCCACCAGTTTCTTCCTGAATGCTGGGTCATCTTTTTCCAGTCCTGCTTTTTTCACCGGACTTTTTTCAGCAGATACACTAAGCATGTGTGGAAGGGATGGAGGTGCATAAGACTCAGATGACAAAGGAGCCTGTGGTCTTCATTCCAAAATGCAAGCCCTTAAAAAACACCCCTTTAAACAATCATTCAACATTATTAATTATTATTATTATTATTGCTATTATTTATGATTTGCACAAGCCTGCTAGCTAAGAAGAAGCCTGATTTACATCAGAAGGCCAAACCTCTCCTGTTAAGAGACTGAGCGAATGGTAGAATTCAAGCAGAATGAACAGGAGCTGGAGAAGGGGTGTGGTGGACTATGGAGACAGAGATAAATGGTTATGCTGGATAAGGTTCAGGTATTAGTTTCATAACTTGAACTTATTAAAATTAATAAAAATATTTTAAATACATTTCAAAAGTATAAATAAATAGAATAGAATTTAATAGAATTTAAAAATTCTAGTGGTTGCCACACACACTTCAACATCCTGAAGCATCGTTTACTAGGCGATGATTCCACTGCATTGATTTTAGAATGTATGAATTGATTTCAGTAAATTGATTCTGCCACGATGAGATCTGACCTCCCAATCTGATTGGGTGAGAGTCAATGTGTGTCAATTTTTCCTGATAATGTTTGATAACTCATTTTTTTAATATCACTCTGCCTCACTCATCTGATAAATAGCAAAAGTAATAATCTTAAGTAATAACCTTAGGACTAACTGTTCCAAACCCATAAGTGAGTGACAATGACAAAACACAAAATCTCCTGCTATAATCACAAGACTGTTCAAGATATAATTTCAAATTTTACTTCACTGTGCAATTGCTCCACCTTAAATCCTGCCGTTAATCCATCTTTTGTCAAAACACCAAATCACTTGTATCACTTTTATTAGCCAAAGACAGGAGAAAAGAAACTCTGGAGAGTTGGTACAGTGTTATTTTAATGTATATTAATTTTTCAGTTTTATTTAGTGTTGTAATGTTAAGTTGGAATTTCATCGAGCTACTGATATTGAATTGAAAGTGTTACTCAAATGTAAAATGTGTCAGTAGTTCCCTCAAGCAGACTCGACAATTTCTATCATCATTGCAACACAATATTTTCTTTACAACAGCATGTACATACAGCAGTGCTAGATCTGATTTTTTCATCACAGAGAGCAAATAAACTTTCTTTTTTTCTGTTTTATGTAACCATTGTCAAAATCTAATATTAAACATCATACACTGTTGCATGATCTCAGTAATACAGTCTTGGTTGTGCTAAAGCAAGGATATTGGCACTGTTGTTTTGAGCTACTTATTTGCCACATTACGCCAGTCCTAATATCTCAGTTTAGCCCTCCTCTGGTGTACCATCGCATGAATAAAACTCTAAGAATACAATGACAGATAGATTACAGATAGATTTATAGTCCAAGAACACACACACACACACATACGCACACACACGCACACACACACACACACCCACACACATCGCTTGTACAAGACAGCACTTACCGTGACTAAGAGGATAATAGAAAGAAGGCAGAAATAAAAAGGTGCTCACTGATTAAGAATCTCACTAAAGTTGGAGTATGAAACAATGCAAAGCTATTAGACCACTCATTTCACAGTGAAATGCTTTTAAATGAAGAATGACAGTTTGATGATGATAGGGTGAACATGTCACACTTCAGCAGCTATAGAATCTTTCCCTAGGAGGCTTTTGGAAGCCAGGCAGAAACCAGCTAGAGCCAGTCTAGCCTGACAGTGTCCCACCACTCACTGCCAGCACACTGTAACTGTAGATGCTCTCCCATCACCTCATCAAAAACTCAGCCGAGCAGCATGACAACGCACTCACCAATATGTCTAGCTCAACACGTGCTGCTATCAGAGCATAAGATGCTCAGGTAAAATCTACATCTATGAGGATACATTTCTCTGCACTCTGTTAAGGGTTCTTTGGTGCATTTGGTTCCAAATAGAAGCTTTCAATTCACGGTCCTTCGTAAGAAATGTTTTTGTAAACAAGATGCACAAGTGTAAATGACTATTCTAATGAACATCCACATAACTTAATGGTTAAATTTAGAGTTTGGGTCATAAACATGGAGAAAAGCCTCATGATATAGGACCTACAACAGCAATGCAGGGGAGAAGAGAACACTGAGTTGCTTTTACAATTTGCAGGGACACACAAAACCTGTCTATGTGTGCCAGGGAGTGTGTCTGATATATGGCTATAGGCCATATCTATTTGCGTAAGAGCCCCAGCCAGAGGCACATTGCTCAGTCAAACGTCCTGTGCTTGCTCTGTGCTTTCTGTAATGGATGGCCATAATGAGGAGTAATGCAGGTGGCACATTAACTACCAGGACACCCAGGTTTTGGGAAAAAAAACAAAACAAAAAAATGAAAATAAAAGAAACATGAAGGAAATGGCAAAGACATGAGGTGTATCCAAAGAGCATTGTTAGAAATGAAACCTGTGTGTGTATTGAACTACATGACTAAAGAGCATTTTTCAGCAGTTCATTTCCACCCAATCTGAATAGGTGGTGGGAGGGCAGAGCGAGCAAGAAAGAGAGAGAGGAGACACCAAAGGAGTACAATGGAGAAAGAGTGATAGAGGAAGGCAGGGAGGGACAGATATAGAGGGAAAGAGCAGGAGAAGAGCAGGTCTTTCTGGATGCCTTTCTTTGGGTGAGGCAGGCTGTCTGAAGAGGTTATTTATTTTTCATCTGGAAATGGATGCTGAAGAGCAAGTAGAGCCTCAGTGGAATTACCAAGCCCTGCATGCAGGCTGTAGAAAAATTCTCATGGGATCCTCTCACTCTTCCCCTATTTCTAGTACAGCACTGTTGCTTGCTGTCACTCATCAGAAATAGCTGCTCTTTCTAAAGACACCCCTTTTACCTCCTTCCATAGAAGCTGCTTTTCTAAGTATAAGTGTAACACAAAGCTACTCTGCAGCTAGCCTCAAATTTCAGGCAACATAGTATGGATTTTCCTAGCTGCTGCTGTTTAATCAGCCCTCCTCCTTGAATGAAGTCTGTCATTCAGTTAAAAACTACAGTCCCATAAATTCAAAATTCAAATAATTCAGACAGGGTTCATCCAACTGGCATCCCATGTCTGCATGAATAAACAAAACAAATCTGCCTCTAAAAGTACATACATCACATTTATTGCCTTTAATGCGCATTAACAATATATGTATCATGTTGGACTATTTCTATTAGTCCACCGGAATTTGGACTGTTTTAGGGGAAGACATTCATTCACATTTCCTTTTGTTACTTTCTCTTGACAGCAATCACACCTCGTCAAATTCAGTCTATGCACTTCTAAATTTTAAATGTCTTGTCTTTAGATTAACGCAGATGGAAATCAATGCATCTGTTACTACATCCACTCAGTTGTCCAGCCTCCTCTGCTGCCACATTGTCCTATGTAGGCTATGTCATTAAAAAACCCAAATATCATCAGGCCTCTAGTGAGTCAGTCTCAAGAAACTCCAGCTAGTGTTCTCCCTTTACTCAAGATAGCTCTGCTGACAGACATACTCCACCAGGGGTGAGATGAAATATAGTGAGGGTGTGAAATAAACTTGAATCAGTGGAGTAAATGGGCATTGAGGCCTTCCCTGCATCGGTTCAGCAAGCAGCACCAGGGGGCTCAACCAGCTCTGCATCTTAACTCTGTGCTACTTTTAATGAGCAAAGGTGTCAAATTCATTCTGAGAAGGTTCTCATCTGGGAGGTGAAAAAAGTGTCTGGATGCTAAAATAAGGCCTATTGAAAAAACGCTAATAAAAGTGCATTCCCTGCTCAGCATGGAGGACCTTTCCCTGTAGTAATCAAGCAAAGGCACCAGTGTTGGCTTTTATTCACAGTGAAACATAATTAAAGTGGCACTGATGTGCTAAAAAGAATCTCACGTGAAGACAGTGCATGGCCCTCTGAGTTCACTATCTCCACTTTTCACACCATTACTCTACGCTGATTGACCGACCAGACCCTGACATGAGGCCACCTGTGCATAGCCTGACTAAACCTAAGAAGGGAAACAGATATTCCATATGGATTCTTATTCTTGTGGCCATGCTTAAAAGATCCGGATGCTCTCTGGTGCTATAATGATAAAATAGTCTTGGTATTTCCTCAAAGCAAAGTCCATTTAACTGTAATCTCTCAGCAGCATCACTTGGAGATGAATTCTGGCATTCAGCATATCTGAAAAGCAAGGAGAATATCAGTGGACTCAGAGTAAATCAAATTTCTCTGTCGCTCTGCCTATTCTTTCTTTTCACTTTTTAATCTTTCTTTCTAGCCACTTTTGTACTGCCTACCTGCCCTTTTTTTCCTAGTGCAGGTTAACCCTAAGTGGACAGAATGACAAAGATTGTATATGAGAGAGAGAGAGAGAGAGAGAGAGAGAGAGAGAGAGAGAGAGAGAGAGAGAAGGAGGGAGGCGGGAGAGTTGAAGAGGCAGACTCAGGAGGGAAATGCCTGCACTACAGTTAGGTCTCAGTGCACTATCTTTAATACCTGCACTGCCAAATTAGATAATGAAATGAAGGAGAAAAATGGGGTCCAGTGGAGAGACAGATGAAGGCTAAAAATTAAACTCCATGCAGGTCACTGCTCCAGGTTGTCTCTACTGTTCTGGGTCTCTTGAAAAATGTATGCTATGTTCTAGGGTCAGCTACACTCTGCCAGAATAAATATACACAATTACAGTTGTTCACTCCAGTTTCATCAACCTCCAATGATGGTCCAAAAAACTGGAAAAAGTGTTCAGCAGAACAGAATGCAATTTTTTTCATGTTCGCTCTGGAAAGTGAACATACTTCTCTCATCAGCCCTCTTCTATTGCAGTGTGAATAACTTACATCATTGCTTAGGACACTAAATTTCATTAAACTTAATTTAAATTTCAATTAAATTTCATTAAATGTGCATTCCTTTCATTTATTTACCGCCAATTTGATCGCCTGTGATTTTAATAGTTCAACCATTGCAAAATCATTTACTTGGAGAATCAATACGTTGGATGACCTTTATAATGACATTTTTCTGTGTTTATTCCAAGACCGTATGTCTACACTGTCTCTTCCTGTTTATTTTCAGTGTTAATAATGGATCTCGGTGCATAATCAGGAAATTATTATTGTTAGCAATATGAGCAGGAGGACTAATGTCTGATCTTCCCACCCTCTAGGATGATATGATGAGACAAAAAGTTTGAAAGCTTCCAGATCACACACTGTAGTCTAGAAACCCGCTTAATTACCAGAAAGAAAAGAAATATTCCATAGCCGAATTTACACATAACATTCCAATCCTGTGAACCGTTAATACATTTGTTTGTAGTTTAATGTTTTAATATTTGGTTTATAAACAAACAAACAAAAAAGACTGCATTAATGCATTTATGCTTATCTACAGTGCCTTGCAAAAGTATTCACACATAAAAACTTACCCCTATTTTGGTAAAAAGCATTTGGTACATTCCAACCTGTAATTTAAATGTTTCTTAATCTTATTTAATGTGATGGCTCTGCACAAAATATTCTAAGTTGGTGAATTGAAATGAGAAAAAAATATAAGAACAAAGCAAAAATGAAATAAACATGTGCATATATAGATTTGCCACAAAAGCCCTAAAAAATCCTGGTGTAATAATTACCTTCAAATCATTCGTGTGAAATAAAGTCCATGAGTGCAATCTATGTGTCACATAATCTGTCAGTATAAACACACACACCTTTTCTAGAAAAGCTGAAGGCTACTGCCTTTCCACACTAAGCAGAGGTATCCTGCGCGAGAGACAGGGCTCCAAACAAGTCAGGGACAACGTTGTTAAGAAGTACAAGTCAGGGTTGGGTTAAAAAAAATATCCAAATCATTGATGATCCCCCAGAGCACCATCAAATCCATCATCTTCAAATGAAAGAACATTGCACCACAACAAACCTGCTAAGAAGGCCACCCACCCAAACTCATAGCCCAGGCAAAGGGCGGTAATCAGAGGCAGCACAGAGGCCAGGTAACCCTGGAAGAGGTTGCGAGTTCCCTGTGAGACTGAATTATCTGTCCAAGGACCACAATAAGCCACAATAATGACCCGAAGCATACTGCTAAAGCAACACTTGAGTGGTTTAAGGGGAAACATTTGAATGTGTTGGAATGGCTTAGTCAAAGTCCAGACCTCAATCCAATTGATTGTGAATTGTTATGCACGTTGAAGTTTTCTGTTATTTTGTCCTATTTGTTGTTTCTTTCACAATAAAAAATACATCTTCAAAGTTGTAGGCATGTTCTGTAAATGAAATGGTGCAAACTCTCAAACTATCCATTGTGAGATTGTGAGGCAACAAAACATGAAAGATGCCAAGGGGGGCCAATACCTTTGCAAGGCACTGTATGTTTATTCTAGCGTTACATAGTTATTAGCTGTTGGGGAAAGAATGTCCTTACTTTGCATGATAATAATATATAATAGTAATAATAATAATAATATAGTAGTACAAGAGTCAGTAGTATTATTGGACCTCATGGTAAGAATATTGAGAATCTTAGGAATATTGTGCAATGAGTCAAGGCAAAATACAGTATTTTTTTAAAAGATATTTAGTTATTTTTAATTTAATTTAAAAAGACAATTACATGTTATTTATTAATGTTTCAACTGATAAATATAGAATCTAATATTTTATTTTATGTATTTTTTAATGTTTGTTTTTAATTACACTTCCAATAAAGTCCCTAATTTTACAGTGTCCAGTCTTTTCATGTTGAGTTTCAGTTTTTAGGTGAAATTAGCACAGATATTATGCTTCCTTTAGAGTTCAGTCCTAGAAATTGGATGCGTTTCTGTTTCTCACTATCCAAGTTAAGCCAATTAATACCTTCCACTCAGCAGTCCATAAAACATCACTTTATCTTGCTATAAAATTTTATAGTGTTCCAGTGCAAAATTTCCTTTTCTCAGTAACAGCATTTTGAAAAACCTATGCCTCCTTTCAGACCCACAGAGTTGAATCCTCTTCTTGTGGAAAGATGGACAGAAACCTCTTGAGATTATATTTTTACCAAAGCAAGAGAAGGGCTCTCCTCTCTCAAAAATATAAGCTTAAAGTACTGTTGATCGGGTGGAATTGGTCTGGCGGTCCACTAAGTCTTGTATTTGTGTAAGGAGTACATTTTTCTTCTCTCCTATTTAAATCACTTTAAAACATTTTGTGTATACTATTGGTTCACTCTTTGGGTTTTGCCTATTATGAGATATTACTGTGTCTTTAAAGGAGTAACAAAACATGGTGAGAGTTTGAGCAACACAAGTAAGGAGGACATACTCTGTATAATTTTTGATGTTTTCTGGCTAAAAATGGAATAGTTTATGGTCAATGACAATTTTTTTTCTGGAAAAATGAATACAGAAAGTGCGGTCTCTGACATAGCACATTACCTCCCCTGGTAAAATTGCTCCAGCTATGGCTATAAAATATGTAATGTTCCTTATTAGATGCTAGTACTGAAGCCACCTACGTGTGAGTGGTGAGATAAAAACTCACGTTCATTCATCCTCCAATGTTCTCCATTACACTACTTGAAGTACAGGTATGTTTTTAATTACTTCTCCTACTCAGAAGCACAGAGTCTCGCGCAGGCACTTCCCAGCCCAATAGATTCATGACATTTCAAGCGACTTCCCGAGCCCCACAGTAATTATTCACAGAAAGGCGCATGGGTGAGGAAAAGGCGTGAAGCTAAGTACAAAAGACAAGCATGAGGATAAGGACAGACAAAGCTAAAAATCAATTCAGAAAGTAATAAAATAAGTAAAAGAAATAAAAGAAATTTGCTCTGCAGTCTAAGCGAATATCATCACAGAACATACAAATGTTTCAGTTTGCATGCATAATATAGAACGTCGTAAAACTGGATTGTGTAAAATCACGAATAAAATCATGATAAAATAAAAGTATCGAAAAAAGAATAAAGGTTAAATCTCGAGCAGCATCAAAGTTTACTCAAACTTAATTTGTCTTTTGATCTGGAAGGGGGTCATTCAAAGCAAGATGACCTCAAACATGACACAAATTAAGATTTAAATAAATAAATAAATAAATACCTTTCTGCTCATGATTCCCAGCTCCATGGAAACAGTTTCAGCATAAGCATAAAATAATACAATTCCATAATACATTTTATGTGAACTAATGTTAGCTTCACAAAAAGTGTGGCGTCTGTACATTACCTTAGCAGTGAAATGTACCCAGATGATGTGTTTTGCACCATGGATTCAGTGGGTCAATTTTAGGAGAAAACTTCAAGCAGAAACAGAGAATAAACATTGATCATGAAGTTCATTGATCGTGAAACTTTTAGATTCACATAAGACATGTTATTTCTTTGCTAACAGAACACAGCGCTAACATTTCTGGAAATTAGTTCTGTCACCTGCAGTTGTCTTTCAGCTCACTATTGAGCGTCTGTAGGGTTTTATCTACCTCTGCGTTATCTTTGGCAAACAACTTACTGGTGCTCTGTGAAGAAACATTTGCACATGATATATATGTCAGTTTGTAATTCATATTTCATGAGCTATGAAATACATTCCTACTGTGACAACAATAATGAAATATGAATGAGAAATTTATGAATGAAATGCTTGCACACACTGTGAACAGTAAGCAGTGAATGTGTCCTCTGCATTTAACCCATCCTACACACACCATTACTGAATGCACACACCAGGAGCAGTGGGCTGCAATACCTTCTCCCAGGGGGCAGATATGGGATAAGTGCCTTGACAAAGGGCACTTCAGTTGTGGATGCAGGAGTTGGAAAGTTAGAATTGCTCACCCACATTTTTCATTGCCCACATTTGTCATTCAAGCCCAAGGATTGGACCAGCAAGTTTTTTTTTTTTTGTTGCCCACTTCTCTATTTGGCCATGGCAGCTTCATCAGTGCAAACTGGCTGGGTTATTCTTAAGTCACAGACATGTATCTATATATTCCATGAACAGAAACCTAGTAAGGGTGTTATTTATTCTCTATTTGTTGCACATGCAGACACAAAATCTATATTCAGCTCCTGAATGTGCCACTTATAATGACTGAAGACTGTTATAATGTGTTTATGTAACTGGAGTTTAATAATAAATAGAATAAGCGCTGCATTTCCACCTGACATCCACCCACCATTCTCTAATTCTCCTGGTTGAAATATAAAGACAATAATAAGCAGGTTAGTATTTTTTAGAAGAAAGGGGTTTTGATAGTAGAGGGCAGAAAGACAGATAGAGAGATGAGAAATAAATGAGTCATAGGCACACATTTCCTCTCCGCACAGCTGCCATTCATGAGAAATGGGAGGTGGGGGGAGATATGCAGAACCTACTAATTTTCTTGTAAAAGCTCTTCTTCTTTCCTGAAACTTGAGATGGCTTAACATCATGCTAATCTGGAAAGAACGAGTAGTCTGAATACTCTTGAATCATGCTCAATCTGGGCATGCATGTTTGGATTCTAGCGACATATTTTAGATATTTACAAGCAGATCCTTTTGTTAGCACTGTATTTAGGTTTTATTAGACTTCAGCATGTTGAAAAATGATATGAAAAATTCATAAACTCTTTATATTATGCATGCCTGTTTACCATCTCTAGTGACTCATCGAGCAATAAAAACACATTGTGAATCATACAATACAATGCATAATTAATAAATACTTAACATGCATTCTAGACTAAATTACAGCATGTAATGTGCAGATTAGTCTTTTTCCATTCAATTAGTTGCCTTACTTCTGCATTTTTGTGTCACCCCACCATGTACAACAACACCGTGCAACAAAATAACATTTTTTCATGCTCTCAGTACAACATACACACAAGGTCAGTGTTTACAGCACAACATAGTGCAGGTGACCAAGAAAGATATTATATATAATGCAATGAATCAAGATGTTATCTAATTGTAATGCTAAGCTAGACTCGAAGTACATTAATAATTACAGTACCATTAATAAGATAGGTGAGCAGATAGCGACAGAGAATAACTGTAAAAATCTTTTAAATAATTAATTTCTTTTTAACCCCATTTGATTAGGCCAAAGTGCAGGGTGGCACAGTGGGTAGCATCTTGGGTTTGATTCCCAGACAGGACGATCCGGGTTTCTGTGTGGGGTTTGCATGCTCTCCCCATTTCCGTGTCTGTGTATGAGTACTCCAGGTTCCTCCCACAGTCCAAAGACATGCACGTCAGGTGGATTGGATGCTAAATTAGATACTAAAATTGCCATCTATGTGTGAGTGTGTTTATCTGTGTATCTGGACTGCAATGGACCGTCACCCTGCCCGGGGTAGTTCTCTGCCTTTCACCCTGTGAGCGCTGGAATAGTCTCCAACACCACCTGTGACCTAATTCCAGGATAGCGATTTTGAAAGTGAGTGAGTGAATGACAGAGTGATTAGGCCAGCCGTGTTTTATTGTGTGAATACTTGTAACTAATGGACCAGTAGAAATGATACAAAATAATGCTACATTTACTTTGTCCAGACAACAGTAATAGTTATAAAAGCATCTTTTTTTATATTATGGGAAAGTGCATGTGGCACATGGTATGTACTGTTCATTGCCTGATAGGTCGGAGTGATGAGCATTTGGTCTCTGCAGGAGGATAAAGCCAGAATGCCACCATTCTGCCATCCTGAGGCACACTGCTCAGCCTCCACTGCTTCCTCATTATGGCTGCAGCATGTAAGTATTGCTTTACTTATTTACTCGTTATGTTTTCTGTGGATGCTCCGCTGGGACACTCTCTGCCCGTTCTGCATCACATGGGACACAGAGGCATAGTCAGTGCCAGCAACCAACACATCCATCAATGGCAGATCTGTTTGGCCCAAGTATAAACTTGCACAAGTATAAACTACATTACAAATCTGCCTTTTTGCTAAGTGTAAGACCAAAAGTGAAAGCATATAGAGAGGGCAGTGGTGGGTGAAAGAAACTCAAATTCATAGCATAACATGTTACAGAGTTCTAATGATATGTAATATACTAACCACAGTATGAAAAGAGATCATGCTAGTAATATCTTCAAGTATAAGGCTTTATGGTAGTATGTAAGACAGCAGTGTTCAATCCTGGTTTTATTATTCTGATGTCTTAAGGCCTTATACATTTGTGGAAGCATTCCAATACATTAGTGGAGCTAATCACTGAAGGGTGGTAGATCTCTGGGACCAGAAAAGGCAAGTTAATGTTTTTACTATTTGGTTCAGCAACCAGGCCTACACTTTGATCTAAATCATTTGTTGGTGTACATATGAAAACAATTGTTTGTTTCCAACTAGAAAAGAGTTTAAATTTTGTGTTTTCAGTTAAATTTTAAATAGCCAGCAAGTAACTATCCATCCGTCCATTCATTATCTTAATTGTTTATCATGCTTGAGTCAGATGACAAGCTACTAACAGAACACTTTTTCTCTAAACACTCCTTTGCCCATGACTGCTTATTGACTGGTGGGTAAATCTTTTAACATGGTGTGATAATGCATATATCGTAAGGCAACATAATACCAGTATTCAGTTGATAATGATATGATACCAACTAGTGAAAAAAAGATAGAAAAACAGATTAGCTTTGGGCTGACTCTCGTGTACAAAGCATGTTAGTTGTCTGAAAGGTGTAGAGAGATGGAGTTGTTGGGCTCTGACAATGCTTGGCCTGTGTGTCAGTACGCATTGTTAGCCACATACAATGCCTAGAGGACTGATTCTTTGAAGAGCTTTATATGAGCTGAGAAGTTGATGGGGTGGCGAGAAAGGACAAGACAGAGGAGAAAGAAAAAAAGTCCAATTGAAAAGGAGAGTGAGCTTGTGAGTGACAGAGAGGGAGAGAAAGAGAGAAGGAGGTGGGGGAGAGTTTGAGGAAAACTGAGGAGAGAGGAGTAGGAAGCAATAAAGGGTTGAGTCAATTGAGATAGATAGATGAATCAAATCAGATCAAATCAGATAGATAGATAGATAGATAGATAGATAGAAAGATACATAGATACAAAGATAGATAGATAGGCAGACAGACAGACAGAAAGACAGACAGACAGACAGACAGACAGACAGACAGATAGATAGATAGATGAATGGGTAGATAGATAGATAGATAAGATGATAATTCCATGAATACATAGATACTTGGTGAAGACCACATAGATACATAGATACAGATAGATGACGACGATTGAATAAGACAGACAGACAGATGGATTGATAGATAGATAGATAGATAGATAGATAGATAGATAGATATATTCTTTGGGGTTTCATATGAATTAATTCTAACAAAAAAAGCTAATGGAAAGCTAAATGGACCATGGAGCAATGGAGAGGAAGGCCAATGTTCTGCAGAAACATAGGGATCTTGTGTTCCTGTGGACATTAACAGTACTTCTTTGTTAAGTATTCCCTAATGCCAGTAGCCTCTTTCAGCAGTCCCGTCAGAAGAGAGAAGGAGGTGGGGGAGAGTTTGAGGAAAACTGAGAAGGAGAGAGTAGGAAACAATAAAGGGTTAGATAGATAGATAGATAGATGATAGATAGATAGATAGATAGATAGATAGAAAGATACATAGATACAAAGATAGATAGATAGGCAGACAGACAGACAGAAAGACAGACAGACAGACAGACAGACAGACAGACAGATAGATAGATTAAATGAATAGATGAGTAAGATAGATAGATAGATAGATACATAGATACATAGATACATAGATAGAAAGATACATAGATACATAGATAGATAGATAGGCAGACAGACAGAGTGAACGACAGACAGACAGATAGATAGATAGATAGATAGATAGATGAATGATGATAGAATGATATTCTTTGGGGTTTCACTGTAATTAATTCCTAACAAAAAAACTAATAAAGCCAAATGGACCATGGAGCAATGGAAGAAGAATCAATGTTCTGCAGGGAAACATAGGGATCTTGTATTCCTGTGGACATTAACAAGTACACTTCTTTTCGTGGCCCTTCTAATGCCAGTAGCCTCTTTTAACAGTCCAGTGCTGTGAGTCCCATCACATAGTGGTGGCCTAGTGTTTAGTGAGATGGTTCCTGGATCAGAAGGTTGTGGGTTTGAATCCCAGACCAGTAGGCTGCCCTGAGGTACCCTTGAGTAATGTTGTATCCCCATCACTGCTCCCTGGCAGCATGTGTGTGTGTGTATATGTGTGTTGTAAAATGCAGAGAATTTCATTGTGGCTCACTGTGTTTCACAATGACAAGAATTTTCACTTCGCTTAGTAAAGTTTTATGGTTTAAGGAATGTGACAAAGTCAGTGTTCTCACCTCAAATTACCCAGATCTAATCAGTTAGCACTATGTCATCAGAATAGTGACATTGGATGATCTGCTATATGCATATAAATCAATATCATTATCAGCTAGTTGGATGCAGTATCAAGCAGTCACTCTAGCCACCTGTGCCTTTGAGCCAGTGCAGGCTATGTGCAGATAGATAGTGTACCATCAAGTATCAGCCACACAGAGTTGACTTCCAGTACCTCATGATGAATATATGATAGCACTTTTTGTTACTGAGCCTTACCACCGCATTTATAAGTAATATAATTTTATATTTTAATGAGTAGAGAGGGAGATAGAGAGAGAGAGAGAGAGAGAGAGAGAGAGAGAGAGGAGAGAGAGAGAGAGGAGGAGGGGAGTGAGAGAGGCGAGGGAGAGGGGAGAGAGGGAGTGAGAGAGAGAGAGAGGGAAGAGAGAGAGAGGAGTGAGAGAGAGAGAGAGAGAGAAGACAGAGAGAGAGAGAGAGAGAGAGAGAGAGAGAGAGAGAGAGAGAGAGTTTTGAGGGCATTTTTGGTCCATAGAGGCTCTTTACCTCATTGCATTGAAGGAGGAGCATGAGCGTTTAGCAATCTGTCTCATAATTAATCATGCGTTCAGATCAGTCATGACTGCCAGATGTGTGTGTACAGCAGCCATGCATTAGGTGTCATGTGATAGGGGTTTGTGTATAGGTGTGCGTGTGTATGTTTGTTAACTCCCCATCCTTCTTTGCTCCACCCAAACCACATAAAAAGAGGAAAGTGGCCTGCATGCTTAGTTGTTTAGTAGGCTCATCGAATCCACAGGAATTCAATTTCCTGTGGAAAAGTTAATTCAATCTGATGTATGAAAATAATCTCTGTGATATTAAGTACCACGTTCTGACCCATTAATTGCAGCACATGAAATGTGGAGGTCATTGAGTGACTCAGGGCTCCTGTATGGTGCCAATGTGTCAGGAAATCCCAAATGATACCACAGCCATCCATGTGGACTAATTGGGAAGAAGAAGCCATGATAAACCGACTTTCAATGAACAGTGTTGGCCATATATTGTGTGTGTGCAGATTTTTTGTTTAAGTAGTATAATATAATAACAGTATTTAATTATGGTCATAAGGTAAATGAATAAACAAATAAAATAATGAAAAGTCTTTGTGTGTGTGTGTGTGTGTGTGTGTGTGTGTGTGTGTGTGTGTGTGAAAGAGGGAGAGAGAGAGAGAATTACAGGCTTTCTATTGCTAGCTATATTAAAAAATATATGATATTAACTTAATAGTACTAGTAGATGCCTGGGACTGTCAAACAAAAGCAGATTATTACAAGAGCACAGAATCAGAAAACAAAGTAAGAAAGAAGCTTCAGTTCCTGTGATGTGGGCCAAAGGCCTGCTGGTCTAAATGAACACACTCATAGCTGTGAACTGTTATAGGTGGGTTACTTCGTTGTTTCCCTCTACAAACAGTTCAGGCACAAGCCTGGATGATCAACTTCCTTAATGTTCTGCTTGAGCTTAAAATAGAATCTGTGCTGTGGCTTTTTTGGAGTGCATGTACGCTTGCACGTTTAGATCAGGGTGTGTGCACACGTTTGTATTTGTCAGATAGCATCTTTCTTCCTTGCTGCTCCTATTACCTATGGGAAGGTGCTGAGGGAATGTGGAGTGGCAGTGTTGCTGTGTGGAGCGCGTGGCTGACTGAATGTGAGGGGATTGGCTGGCACACAGGGGGCAGAGACACACCGAGACAAAAAATAAACAGACCTCTAAACCAATTACAGCAGCGTACAGCACAACACATTCAGATTATCCAGACACAGGAATGCGAGAGAGAGAGAGAGAGAGAGAGAGAGAGAGAGAGAGAGAGAGAGAGGGGGTTAAAGTGAGACCAGGCAGTGAGAGTGGGGGGCGGCGCACTTGCATGAGGCGGTAATAAAGAAAAGGAGACAGGAGGATTAGAGGGCACTTTATTAGAAAAAGAAAGAGTGAAAAGAAAGAGAGCAGTGAGGGGAAAAGGAGTTGAGAGAGATGGAGTTGAGAAAGATAGAGAGAGGGATAGTTTGAGATATGAGAGGGTGCACAAGAATCGTTTTGAAACGTGTACAACATGCGGCTCGTGTCTGGAGGACATGACAGAAAGGGAAGTGGAGTGGAAAAGCGGAGTGGAGAGAGAAGGAGGAGGAGTACGGGAGAGATGCCTGGCCCAGGCTGAAGACCTCAGCATGGAAACTTGTTGTGTTTTGAATCAGGAGAGAGAGACCCTGAGGAGTGTGTTACCCCATGCGCCCTCCAATGCTTCAATCCACACACACTGGCCTTCCACAAGGAGGGCTCAGAATAGATGGCCTGTAGTTCTCTCCTGAGCAAAGGAGGCCTTTGATAATAGAGCTACGGAAGCCTGCCAGGGTCCAAAGGGAAAGCACACACACATGCCAATTACGCAAGCTCCCCGGCTGCAAATAAAAGCAGAGTACACAGCAGAGACTGCTGCTCTAATATAAAAAAAAACATGCAGAAGGCATGCATGAGTGAAAACTGTACTTCATGTGCTCTGGGCTGCTCTTAGTGCAACAGTATAAAAAAAGACACAGATGGAAGAAGGCTCTCAAGTTATAATCCAGAAATTAAGCAGTGAAGGGTCAGTGCAACATGCAAGTCTAACGAAATGCATGCATGAGCAAACGAAAGAGGGAAAATGCTGACTCAGTTGGTTGGTGCAGGCTATTTAACACCAGTTTTGGCCTTAGATTTGCTACACTCAGTTAAACATGATTTGCAGTACTATGACATCATCTTTTATTTAGTTAAGGATTAAAGGCAGAATCAAAATCACTCTGTCATGTATTAGAAATTAGGAAACATTTGAACACTATGAGTCAAGTTTCAAAATCAAAAGTTCTTGTGACTTGTGCTAGTATACCTTCTGAAGGTAGCAGTATGTAGTGTTTGTTTATTTGAGCCGAAGCTGTGTTGTAAGCTCAGTTGTGAGCTTCTAAGTACTGACGACTGATAAGATAGCCAATCATAACAGTTTGCTTGTACTTTCATATTTAAATGTATTCACCACTCATCGGCCTCAACCACTTATCTCGAGTACGGTCTCAGGTAGTTTAAGAGTCTATCCCAGCACATAAAAGAAAACATCCTGGACAAGTCACCAGTCCAGACGGCCCTGTATGGGACTTGAACACAGGACTGTCTCACTGTGAGTCGCCAGTGCTATCCACTGCACTACTGTGGCACCCTCCAAGTTTAAATACAATGAATAAAAGAAGACATTTAAATGGTTAATCATGTTTACATGAGTGGTTATTAGCTATCTTCTAAATGCATAAATCCCCTTTCAATGCTGCTGTAATTTGACAATATTCTTATTAGCATACCAACACATTCAAAATCAATCAGTACCACACTGACCTGTGATGGACTGGCAACCTGTCCAAGTTGTTTCTCTGCATTTTCCCTTAGGCCAAGCCCCGGCACCACCCAAGCCCTACTCAGGATATGCAGTTGAGATAATAAATGAATGAATGAAGATGTGAACAAATGAATGAATTCAGGAACACATTTGCATTTGTAAACAAAAGCAGGTAGCTTCTGGTTTGGTAGATCGCTTAAAACCACAATGGCTGTGCTTCAGTGCTGAAGGGGGAACCTGTGGGGAATGCTGAGCTGGCACTTGCTCTGCCTAAATGGTAAAGAGAGCCTCTAGAGATCTTTCTACTGGCTCGAGGGTGAAAAAGCCCAGCTATGGAGGAAAAAATCCTCATCCGAGCCAGCCCAGCCATCCATTGCAGTCTATTTGCATTTTTGACACTTATGGGAGCACAATTCATGCTTTGAGAATAATTTATATGACTTATATGGTTCATTTGTGGATTGATAGCTGCCATTCCTAACTGGATGTAATGAATGCCTCATCAACGAGGCCAAAGTCACGCATTAGATCTTACGACTCGCCGTCAGCTGAAACAATGCTGCTCTCTGTCTTCATTAAGCCTCCATTTGTCTTTGCCAAGTCTCAGTCTGAATACCTTTTTTTCTTTTAATGCATCATTGACCTTGCTATAAGATTACAAAGTTTGGGTTGTTTGAAGGATCAAGAGGAATGGAATTCATAAGCGTCCACATAGGAACTGAGAAGATGCTGGAGTGAGTGTTATTTTGAGTGTTATTGTGCTCTGTCTGAGAAATGAGGGTGGGTTTTTTTGTGATCCTGGTTAAGTAAGACAGAGCGATCAGTCATTATGCTCTTTATTAGGCATTTGTGTCAGTGACTGCTGGGAATGCAAGCAATTAGTCACAAAGTCTGCTCCTGGGTGAGAACAGATATAAACAGCTCATGAACAGAGCGATGTATTAAAATTGTTTCTACATGTCCAGTATTTCCATCTGTATATCGTCCCTGTCATAGTAAAACCTTGTAACTCAATTTACTGGGAGGAGAAGGGGACAAAAAAGAGAGCCTTACTTGTGATTAATCTAGTATCAGTAAGCTGTTCATATAGCAAAGCAAACTTTTCAATGAAAAACTTATTCTGAACTTCTTTTAGGTGTTGCTATCTATATCGTTAGCTCAAAAGTATTATTAGCGTCAATGTAAAATAGATGCCAAATTAATCTCAGTTTGGATTATGTAAATTGCTTTTCAATATATTTCCTAGAGCTGTCTTATATCCAGCTTGATGAAAATATTTGGAAAGGCAAATTCCAGTAGTTTCCAATGATTTCAGACCAAATTCTGATTCTGACTTGTGCTCTCCAAGGGATGTGACAAACAAATTTCAGTAGAGCTAGTATAACTAGCATAGGTTGTAATACTAGCCTATACAACTGAAAGCATAGTCTGAAACCATATATATATATATATATATATATATATATATATATATATATATATATATATATATATATAATGCAGAGGATTTGTAGACGAGTGTGAAAAAAGGCTGTAAATAAAAAAGCAAAAGATAACATCAAAATATAAATAATGATTATTTATTTTATCAATTTACAAATACAAAGTAGGTGAACAAAGAAAAATATAAATCAAATCAATATTTGGTGTTACTACCTTTGCGCTAGGCATCAGTTCTTCTAGGTACACTTGCACAAAGTCCAGAGAGTTTGTAGGATTATATTCGGTGTATGATCAACCAATTTTACCAAACAGGTGCTGATGATCATCAATGTTTGTTCATTCACTGCATTTTGTTGATTGATGAAAATAAATGAACATAAATAAGACACAATAAAATAACACTTCCATTTTCAAAAGCATTCTTTGTTTACAGCATTTTTTCACACCTGCCTGAAACTTTTGCACAGTACTGTATATATGGAAGATATGTAGAGCTCCTCAGATGATATGATATCAACATAATCTCACTAAAGCAGCGAAACCTCCTCTGACCTCTGCTTTTATTAAAAGAAAAGGCATTTCAAATAGCAAATCTGCAGCGGTGGCCTAGTGGTTAGGGTGTTATTGCCCAGATCTGAAGATTGTGGATTTGAATCTCTTACCAGTAGGTTGCCCTAGAACGTACCCTTGAGCAAAGTACTTTCACCTTCTACTTTCATTAGCTGCCCCCTGCTGCACGTGTGTGAAGCATATGGGTCAAATGAAGAGGTGTAATTTTGTTGTGTTTCACTGTGTGCTGTGTCATGTTTCACAATGATAGTATTAGTTACTTTCACTTTCAAATTACATGAGTGCTCACACTGCTCCCAAAAGATAGACGGAAACTGGAGCTAGTAGCTCCACCATCATTGGAGTTCTCATAACCAGTCAGAACTTCCTTGAATCAGTTTCAAAGCTAAAGCTGTTTCTTAGGATTATTTTGAAACTCATGGTGGTTGGAGCGGGGACTAGGCCTATTAAGCCATATGTGGCCATAATTAGACATCTATTCTTATCAATATTTCATTTGAAATTAATTGCCATCCATGTCTCATTATGGTTCATAAATATGGCCTACTTTTAGGCATTTATTGAGGACCACCTCTGATCATAGCAAAGGCCTTCCTACTGAAGCACGTTTCTGTGTGAAATTGGGGTCATGTGCATATGTAGAGCAGGATTCTAGGAAAAAAACTATTTTTGAAACTGACACAAGTGTCTCACACATGAGCTCTTTTATCTGTTGGTGTCTTTTACCTCATTCCACTCTTAAAGCTAAACTGTAACATTGTTAGCTTTTTTAAGGCTGAGCTACACTAACCAGGCTAGTCTAGACATCAAGAATGTAATCACCAACAGATTATTAATTATAACCAACTGCCATGCTGCCAAACTGAAAAAAAAAAACAAAAAAAAACCGTCATTTAGTATTTGGCTTTTTCATGGCCATAGCTAAATTGTTTCAGAGTAAGGAACAGCTTTAGAATATGTGCTGATTTCTTGAGCTCTGCTACCTCTGCTCTTTATTTTCATTACGTCTGTTCATCATCTGCTTTCAGATGAAACATTTTTTTTAAGTCTCAAAAATGTTTTCACTTTACATTTAAAATAAAAGACAATAAAGTTATTTAAACTTATTACAAGGAAACAACTAATGTTCTTTAACATGATCTCAGAAAAAAGATTTTACACACGTCTCACCTATTTATTAAAATAAATACAAATAAATGTAAAAAAATGTTCTTTGCCCTACACTGAGGGTCGTGACAGGTGAACAGGGGACAGTCGTAAAGGTTTAGATTTATTGAGCTTCAACTACAACACGCACTGACCTTGAAATTCGCAGTAGATCAATGCATGGCTCTTTTTATTCTGTGGCTGTGTATGAAAGGAGAATAATAATATTTTACTTCAGACTTTTTGTCTGTTGTTTTAATCTGGACATTAATTAGTAAGTAAAAGTCATTGGGGGATGTCTGTTTTAGTCACTATGTGGCCTTGTGTATTTGAATGTTGCTTAATGTACATTGCCCACATTTTTATGTGGTATCATTCTGGATTTTAAAATGGAATGCATAAATATATAGACCCCATCCTGAAGAGGAATCGGCGCTAATGTTTAGGTTAGTTTATGTTGAAGCACCATTCATTTTAGCGTAATTTATACATACAATATACATTGTATTATTAATTTTGTAGCTTTTCACATTTATACAAAATACAACACAATACAAAATTATTTTCAAATAATAAAAAGAAAACATTAAATGTAGGCATTTAGACCAAAACTGAGTCAGACATTGCAGTTGTTCATTAGGCTCAATGAGGTATTTGCCATGAACAGTCCTTAAAACTGAATGTATTTGTGGGAAAGGCGTTTACAGGTAAATCGCAGTCGTGACGTCATCCTCGGTCAAAACAGCGAGCTTGTTTAAGAATGAATATGAAAGTACGCTTAAAATGTTAGGAAGTCTATTTGCCACAAAGAGCGACAGGAGGCAGTTGTGGGCCGTGCGCGGGCCCCCTGCAGTAAACAGGCAGGCAGACACTGCAGGACATGTGCCGACATCCACTGGCGCTCCAGCATCATTTGTATGTCCTCCATCACTAATATCCCTCTGTTTAGCCCACCACACCCCTCGCCCAGCAGAGACAGACTCAAAAGCAGACATGTGGTTCCACCTGAGAGTTGGAGTAAGGACACAGAAAGACACAACAAAAAGGGAGAAGATTGAACATGGCGATTTGGTGCTCTGGTGGTTATGAAATCTTGTATTAAAAAAGGCAACATAAGGACAATCAAAAGAAAGGGGGGGAAGAGGTAGAGTTAAGAGAGAGAGTGAGAGTAAGGGGCATGTATAAATACAAAAAGAGAAATAAGAGTGACAGACCCAGTACAGGGGAAAAGAGAGGGAGAGAGAGAGAGAGAGGCGAGAGAGAGAGAGAGAGAGAGAAGAGAGAGAGAGAGAGATGGTGCAGAGATAGAAAAAGTCTGATTTAGGTAACCAAGGCCAAACTAAAAAGCGAGAGTGCCAGAAGACAATCACGGTGTATTAAAAAGGTGAGAAAATGAGAGTGAGGTGAGAGAGAAAGAGAACAAAGGAAGAGAGAGAGAGAGAGAGAGAGAGAGAGAGAGAGAGAGAGGTGAGAGAAGAGAGAGAGAGAGAGAGAGAGAAAGAGAGAGAGAAAGAGAAAGAAAGAGAGAGGGATACCAGCAGAGTATGTTAGGGCATGCAAGAGCATTGGGGTGCAGACATGGTGGAGTGTGTCCACAAATGTAGCACATCACGGCTCCTGCCACATCTCAAAAGCATCCACAAGTAAGTGCCCAGGCCTGGGGCAATCACACTGACATGAGAGAGAGAGAGAGAGAGAGAGAGAGAGAGAGAGAGAGAGAGAGAGAGAAGATCAGGATCGATACGCGCAGAAAGCTTGATTGAATGCTTCTATCATTAAGCTTTTTAAGGTAAGGTTTAAATTTTGGCTCAGCACTGCCTTATATCTGAGCTGCCTAAATACACTTCGTTGCTCTAGAGCACACTCACACACAGGCACATCCACCCGAATCACAGTGCAACCTTCACCTACACACCGTGACATTCCTCTCGATCACCCACAGCTATCACAGGAACTAGACTCTTGAGTATTATACACATCCATAACAGCGACAGGTCATGGCAACACGCTTCTCTCATGACAGGTCGTGTAACATACTCATCAGAAGAGATGCCCTAGAGCAGCAGTCTCTTGTGTGCTAGTGCTCGAAAGCTGATGTGGTTTCAGTCAATAATGATACTTTTGGCGACTGGTCATTTTCTGATGTAACTCAAAAGGCCCACAAATCAGTAATCTCATCTGAGGCGCTGCAGTGAAGGTATTGACGGACTGTAAATCTGATTCTGAATGGCTGTAAGTAAAGTATCAATGTCTTTCTTATTTTTTATCATATGTGATCCAGACTGCTGCAAGTCATAAAATCTTTGCTGGTGCTACATACTATGCTTTTTGTAGTTTTAGCTTTGTTGCTCTCTCTTGCCTTCACCCTTGTTCTGATGAAAGTCTACTATTTGGAAATGTCTCCTTCAACACAAAGCATTCTGTGCAGCGTTGACTGTGACATAGGACTAGCTTATACTTTTTTATTTATTTTTCAGGACTTGGGGTATAACCTTGGATGATGCAGGAACATTTTTGTTGAACAAATCCTCTGATCCATGCTCCCATTTATACACTTTGTACAGTATAATCAAAGTCACAGCTAATAAACTGACTAACTAGCCATATGTACCCCTAAAACACCCATTACTAACTTAAGTGAAAGTGACTAATTGTGAAGTGAAAGTGACTTTTTGTCATTGTGAAACGAAGCACAGCATACAGTGAGACAAAACAAAATGCTTCATACACACATACATGTACAACTGAGTGACAGCTATATAAAGCTCACGGGGAGCAGTAATGGGGATGGTACCTTGCTCAAGGGTATCATAGGGTAACCTTGTGATCCAGAACTCAAACCTTCAGACACTGGAGCCAACTCCCTAACCACTAGGCCACCACTGCCCATTGTTAATGTCAAGCATTTATAACTCTTAAAGGATTGTGTCTGGACATGGAACACAGGGTGTTCTTTGATTTGATTTGATGTTTTAGGATTGCTGATCCAACCACAAGAAATAATTCCAATATAAAACCAATAAAATTACATTGATCTCTTCCCATCTATATAATTATTACTTTTTTTTACTGTCTTTGAAAAGTGGGAGAAGATCAGACACAGAAACAGGGAGAACAGTCAATTCCACGCAGAAAAGACCCGGGCTGCCCTGCCTAGGAATCAAATCCAGAAACCTCTTGCTGTGAGGCGGCAGCACTACCCACTGCACCACCCTAAAATAAATCCATGATTTTGATGTTAAATGTTGCTGATTTCAAACAAAACTTTTATCCGCATAGAGTAAGATTTGCTATTGATCAATACTAGTCTGTGCCCACATATTACAATTGTGATGTTTGACACCTTGGACATTTTGTTATTCTCACTTTGTTTCTGTTTGAATGATACATATCTTAACACTGATTCAGATCAATTTAGTAATTAAAAGAGCAAAAAAAAGGTTAAGCTTATGTATTTATGATATTCTCTTAATGAATATAAGGACACCTGCATAAGACAATTATGTATGCTAAATCAACGTTTTTAACATATATCTCTGAACAATAATTTTATGATGTCTCATTTCATCTGTTTATTTGGAGTATGTCAGTATTACCATTCTGTGTTGCTGATAGGAAGAAATACTACAAGATGTGACAAGATGTCTGAAATATTTAAATCTCATATATTCATGCTTATTAGAGTACGTCAGCTTCAGGCATACATCCACAATGCTCTCATCAATATTTATTACTTCATCCAACTGCCTTATTATTTGATAAAAAAAATAAAATAAAATGCAACTGTGAGCTAAAAACACATGATTTTTTAATAATCACTACATATTAGGTTCTGTTTTAGCTGCTCGCCCACTGAAGCAGAAACTGCTGAAAGGTTTGACTATAGGGACTACGAGGTTCTGTTGCCATAGCCCTTTACAGCTGCCTGAAGCTACTCTGGAGGTACTGCCCAGTTTAAACCTGACATATAGGTGGAGTCAAAAGACCTTAGGCAGGGAGGTTCTCCAAGCCTTCACCTTTAAAATGAGCGTGTTCTTGGATGTATGGTTCTTGGAAAATTAATTGCTCCTTAATTGGACTTAAATTGCTATTGAAACTTTATATCATTGAAGGATCATGATTCTCTATATCAGTCTAAATCAGTGTATATATGCTGGTTTAGTTTTAAAGCAATGTTTTTGTCACAGACTCACAAACTGGGAAATCACTTGATTTGATACTAAATTGTTGTTCTCTGTGCTTTTCACTGTATGATGCTTAAATAGTCTCTTGATGCTTCCCAATAAAACCTGCCAGTGATGTAAGCAGAGTTGATTGTAGGCAGGGAGTCTGTGTGTTAGTGTCATAGCTCAGAGGAAAAAGAACTGCAGAACAAAGCAATGATGAACCACACACACACACACACACACACACACACACAAAAGAAAAGAAAAAAACACAGTTTCTGCCCTCTAACCGGGCTCCCATGCTGTAAGGGCTTCTACTCATTTCCCAGTACCCAGATCTGCCCATTATTCCAGAGTTCTGTTGGCACATAAAAATTTCTCCTTTTCTAAAACCAAGCCTGAAAAATCATATTGCCCCTGCACTTCCTGCAATGTAGTGCAATCTGTCAGAATATGTGTAGCATATTTAAACATAGCAGCATTTTTATAAGAAGTATTTTGTGTCAATGTTACATTTTCCCTTACACTATATCCATTTATTGCATTGATATAATTGACTAATTTCTGCACATTTAACATTATATATATATATATATATATATGTGTGTGTGTGTGTGTGTGTGTGTGTGTGTGTGTGTGTGTGTATATATATATATATATATATATATATATATATATATATATATATATATATATATATATATATATATATATATATATACATATATATATATATATATATATACATATGTCACATATATGTGTGTATAGAGGCAGCGGTGGCCTAGTGGTTGGGGCGTTAGTTGATCGAGGTTGAACCCCTTCCCAGTAGGTGCGCTGAGGGTGCCATGAGCAAGGTGCAGTCCATCACTGTATCGAGATTGCTTTCAATGTGGCCTGCTGCACATGTATGGGTGAAATGCAGAGAACAAATTTCCCATTAAATTTAGGATTATTATTATTATATGTATATATATGTATATAATAATATATATATATATATATATATATATATATATATATATATATATATATATGTGTGTACTATGTATGTATATATGTGTGTGTGTGTGTATATATTTACTAATGTTACCATTGCATCAAAGTGTGAGTTTTTTTAGGTTATGCTCTTCACTTCGGTATTCAAGTAAAATGATTGAACTAAAATGCAATAAACATGTAAACAAAAGGAACAAGCATCAATCTGCCTGAAAGAACTCAGCTGTGCATCATACAACAACTTGTTTCTTCAGTTAATGGCTGAATGTGAGCATTTGTATAGCCGGTAGTGACAGTGCCTCGTCTTTGAAAGCATTGCAGAGCTGCACAGGCTGGCTGCGTTGGACTGATCCAGTCATTATTTGAGCCTGAGCTTTGTACAGGGCCTTTGTGAGAGAAATTACATTAATGGGTCAGATAAGAACAATCTGGCTCCAGCTGCACGCCTCTACTTACGGCTTTCTCAAATAACCTATTAAATGCAAATTCTTCCTGGTCCCATCATTAACATTCTCTCTCTCTCTCTCTCTCTCTCTCTCTCTCTCTCTCTTATATATATATATATATATATATATATATATATATATATATATATATATATCCCCCACTTCCTCTCTTATTTCTCTGTCACTTTGTCTCATCTCTCTCTTCCTGTCTCTTCCTGAAACTCACTTCCACTAAACAGGTGCCTTAGTATGTGGGGAGCAGGTGAGCAGCAGTGTGTCACCTTTTCTGCAGCCTATTTTAACCTTTCAAATTAGCAGGTAGAATTAATATAGCGACCCACTGCCATATCACATAAAACAGATGCCTCCCAGGTGCAGCTGAGGCGAGGAATTACAGCTTACTCTGCTGCTCATGCTGCAGCACCAACCCACACACACATATATAAAATTTCCTTCCAAAGACAGACTAGTTTATCCACAAGACTGTTCAACAGCAGCCAAGCTCTATCTTGAGGCCTTTAATGAAGGAAGGAGAACTGAAATAAGAGAGGATGGATTGCTCAGGTCCTAAACAAAGGCTGTTGAGAATTCTGACGACATTCTGGGGGTGACTCATGCTCCACACTGAATTCAGGTCATTTGCTTTTAGCGGAGTTTGAGAAAGCAGAGGGCACCCACATTCCTGAGTCATTAAATCAGGCCTAATTTGGGCTTTATTGGTTTCATTGCCCTGCTGCTGCTGCTACTGCTGCTGCTGTTGCTGAGGAGATGGCTGCACACCTCCGCACTATTCGGAAATGTTGACAGAAGCTGCCCTTTTGCTGCTGAGCCACATTGTACTGGTTGTTGTTGTCAAACAGCAGTTAAGGTTGAAGATTTGAGTGGGTGAAGCAGGTTCTAAATAACTAACAAGAGAATATTGTCTACTTAGTGCATGCATGTAGGCAGGGATATATTTAAGTGCAACTATTCATAATCAGAATTTACTGGTTTTCTCTCATTCTCAGTGGTAACTCATTTCAACGTATGGCACTTTAGTATTTGTTTGAGCCCAAAGCAGCTTCTTCTAAACCATTAATGACCCCCAAGGCTAATCTCTTACCCAAACAGCATTACAGTGCAGGGGACATCAATTCAAAATCACTCAAACACATTTACAGATGAAAGCATGTTGGCGTACCATATCCATGTACGCGGTTTTTGTGAGTATTTTAAATACCCCTTTTCTTCCACTCTATTGTCCCCTCTATTCATAAGGTTCTACGATGACCTACCCCAGTCACAATGTTCAACAATTTATCCTCCATTCACACTTTTCTAGCATGTTTTCATCTAGTCACCCCACTCTCTAATATGAGATTTTCTCTTCTATAAATGTTTTCCTAGCTCATGCAAATGCTCTTTACTAATTATATTGTTTTGGAGAGGTTGTCCCTGTTCACACTAATCTTGAATGTTCACTTGAATAATACCATTCTAAAATGTCCTTTTTCATTAATACCGCTCAAAAATGTTCACCAGTTTATGCTGTTCTAAAATGTTCTCCTTTATTCACTCCAATCTCTCAATTTCTCCTCCATTTATACTACTAAACAATGAATGCAGTTATAAAATGTTCTTTCCCAATGATACTGTTCCTGAATATTTACTCTCATAAATTATATTCCACATTGTTTTCGCCCATCATGCTAATCTCTCCATTCACACTACATATCATACAAATCACTTTTTGTCACCTTTGTTGGGTCAGTATGCTGATTGCCTAGGAACTTCAATAAACCTTGAGAGCTGCACTGTGCACACAATTATTTTAAGGATTCATTTTAATGAACTATCAGTCAATCCAAAATGTTTAAAGCCTTGAAACCGGAATGTTTTATCAAGGAGATATTCTTGGGAGACATTCTTGGGGGAATACATGTGTGTGCACAATTATTAGGCAACTATTAGTGTGCAGAATTATTACACAACAAAATGAAAAATGAAAGTAATTTTCTTCTGTTAAAATGAGAATAAAAATCAAACAACTCAACTTTTACAAGTAAGTATTTCTGATATTTAAAAAAAATAAATAAATAAAATCAGTGACCAATATATCCACCCTCCTTTTCAATAACAGTTATAATCCTTCCATTCATGGAGTCCCAAATTCCCAAAGATCTGTTGATGATCAACATTTTGTGCAGCGGCAACCACAGCCTCCTAGACACTGTTCAGAGAGTTGGACTGTCTTCCTTCCCCCTAAATCTCCTGTTTACAAAGGCCCACAAGTTCCATATAGGGTTTATTTCAGGTGAGGAAGGGGGCCATGTCATTATTCTTTCATCTTTAAGGCCTTTACTGGTGAATAACGCAGTGGTATATCAAGTTTATACAGCTTGGAGAATATATACATAAAAATTATATGGTCAAAAAAATCACTTGCCTAATAATTGTGCACACAGTGTAGAACAGACAAGGAGAACCTATAACATTTTTAAAAGTACTTGCTGTTGTTCAACGAATGACAATCAACAATCAATGAATAGAAGCTTGTATTCCCCTCTAAGTACAGTATTTCAATTCACTATGGGCTTTCATTCATTGCTAAACTTTGATCTAACATTTAATAACAATATTGCAACAAACAAATGAGACTAATCACAAGACATGAAATGAGATAAATGAAATATAAAGAGGCACATCAGCAACCACTGAGGTAAACCAACGCTCCATGATACAAGAAGAGAGAATTAAATCTGGTGCACAAACCATTGCATTACATAAAGGGAGCTTTAGACATGAGGACACGAAAGGTATGAAAGGATGTGTATTGTCAGGCTGTTGTACAATGTCAAGAACAGATGCATACGGGGACTGACAGATATGAACCAAAATAAAATAAGTGGAGTCTAAGAGGAAGTGATGGGGTAGTTATGGCAAGTGATCTGGTCATGCATCAGGTCAAAAGTAGTAAAGGGGTCAAATTCAGAGAAACGTCCATCAAGGTAATCCGAATAGGCGATTTATGATGTCAGCCAGAGTGTTCAGAAAGATTGATGGTTCAACGCAGAGCACTGATTGATTAGGGCATTGACTGGGGGAATGTGCAGCGCTCGGCTTGCAGAAAGAGCTGCCAATGGGAGAGATCGCCCAAGAAGCGCTATAACATTCAAACGTTTGGGTCAGCAAGAGAGATTAAAGAGAGGTCACTTTTAGTGCGTGTGTGTGTGTGTGAAAGAGAGAGAGAAATGAACGCTTACATTTTAATTAAACCATTTCTTTAAAGAAATATATATTATTAATTATATTATATTAATGATAAAATTATTATATATTTTCAAAAATACCTACTTTGTGCATATCTCCTCAATGCTATTAGAGCAATAGTCTGAGGAGATATGAAAGCAGTCCTGCATGTTCTCTATATAAAGTGTAGATAATGGTATAGAGGAAAGTAGATGCATGCATCTCTCTCACTGTTTAATTTCCCTTTCACGCTGACTCAAATCCCCTGAGAAAATGTATACCCCGAGGAGATGAAAAATTGATGGGTGGGTTCCATTATTGATAGAAGTCTGTTGCAGTTTAGGGGTTGAATACTCAAACTTGCCTAAGCTGGGTTTTACATAGTCTAATCTGCCTTTTTAAAGGGGGGCATTTACTCCATTACAAAAGAAAGCTGTGATCTTGCTTTAAACCCATAGACTATCTGCAGAAATGCCAGGGTGCAGAGGATAAGAGCACGGACCACTTGCAATCTCTCGCTCTCTGTACGATGGGTAGTCTTATGTTATATAGGCTCTCTTACTCCTCCAGAAGTTCATTAATTTTTCACACAAAAATGATATGGCTGTGAATGAAAAACACACAGAGTAAGAGGGACAGGGAAGGCAAGAGAGAGAGACTCAGCATTAAATGAAGCTACATATGTCTGATATATTTTGGATTATATGAGTGTTTAAATAAAAGAGGTTTTATTTTACACAACTTTGAACAATTGAACACCCTCCTAACCCCCATTCAGTCACTTCCATTGCCACAGGCTAGCCTGATCTCCCCTAATCACACAATGCCACATGCTGGGAAAGTGAAGGCTGACATATGCTTTCCTTGAGACACAAAAAGACTTTCTGAACAACTAATAACTTGTCACAGCTCGACACAATTGGAGGAGAACACTAACTGTATATCGTGTCCTCTGTCAGCTAGTAGATTCTCTTGCTAGCTCGGGCCCCCCTTCAACCATTTTTTTTTTTTTTTTGCTTCATTCTTCATGAAACATGAATACAAAGTAAAGAGAAACTGTTTTTTAAAACAACATATAACAATTTAGTGTTATAGCTTTTTCATCCAACTATGAGTATATGCCATATTTAATACCTGATCTTAGAGTGTTATATACAAGGCAAATATTGTTCATAAGGACCTCAGACTACATGGCCGGTGGGCTTTATTCTCAACTTCCTGTCACCATCAGTGCCTATGCTGCACCTGCTCTGCTGCAGTCTGCAGTGTGAAAACAACCCAATGGGCTCTGGGGACTCCACTATTGTCATACTTGAAAAATGATACAAACAAGAAAATAGGTGACTGAAAGTGTTCCAAGAATTTGCCAAAGCACACAGCAAATCCATTTATTTAAGACAGTAGTCCACAAGTCTGAGTTTGCTATGGCAATACTGAGTTTAACATTAGCATATCCAAATGGTGCAACAACAGCAAATGTAGATGTTTGACTTTGAGAGCCTCATGTATGTCAAGCCTATAGCAAAGTGGGGCTGAGGAAAAGTTTGGGGAAATGTAGAGGGTAAATAATGGAGTGCCTCTGTGCAGACATGAATCACTCTGCATCATTCACCAACAAACAAATGTCATCTTTCCGATCAGCCCCGCAGATTCATCACGCTAGAGCTCCTGACAGGGGAAGAACATAAAATGAGCAGTCTAATTCATCTCCCCAAGGCAACGCTACTCCATCATCCTGCTGCTCTTTTTCACATTGTGTAGGGAAAGAAGAAGAATCACTCGTTCACCTTAGGGAATAGGAACCATGTGTTATCAGGTGCAAGAGAGACACTATATTAATGATTACAGTGTTTGTTTCTTTAATTTAATGCCCAAAGTGCTGCTTATTTTTTGCTTCCTGTTCTCACTTTCTGTTGTATTGTTGGTTGTAGTGAAATAATGTGTTTAAATATTTATTTTTTATATAACACAGCTAATCTATATATTCACTCATTATGCGGAATCGGCATCAGCTTCTAGCCAGCTACACAATGTCTACCCCACTGCTCTTGTAAATCTTTGACTTCACATAAGGAGCACCCATGTATATATTATCCATTCACAGTTTAATGACTGATCCCTGAATGGTCTTTACAGTAATAGGGATTATATATCCTTTTTATGGTTAGAGTAATGAATGGACGCAAATCTACTCTACACACATGACCCATGTACCTGAAAAACCTCTCAAGGAAGGAGTGCTTGAACTGACGCAGCCTTCTAAGCCTCAGATTGGGCATTATGCCAACAGGAAGCTCTCACAAAGGGATGACAATGTGTGGGTGGGTGTGCTTTGGCTGCCTGGAGAAGACAAAATATTTCCACCAGACTGATGGAAGTAGTTCACTCCCTTCACATAACACTGTCTGCAATTAACTAACCTCAGTCTTCATGGAGCCTAAAATTACCATTTGTAATTTACTATTTGACCTCTAAAACACAAATATAATTTTACTTTTAGATTTTTAGAGGACGTGCATATCCACAAAAACAGTATGGAGAACCACAAGACGTATCTGAGATCTTTATAGCAGATTTGTATTTTCAGTAGGATGAGCAAACCCAGTTTGTAAATACAATTAGACGCGATATGACGTATGCCATGTTGATTCATGAAAAGCTGCAGCCACCATCTGACCACAAAAGCAACTGATCAACACACCAATATGCTGCTAATATCTCACACTGTAAGAAATTCTGGCATCCTTCAAAACTAGACATGTGAAACCACAACACGATTCCAAAAACAAAACTCCTTTTTTAACCATTTGCCAAAATAAAAAACAAAAGAATTCAGTTGAATGAGAGTGCTTCATATGTGAGATGTGATGCATAGGTGAAGTGTATTACCTCAGTGTTGACCTCATCAGTGCATCTACACACTGTGATTCATCAGCGCAGGCTTTTGTTTGACTCAATGAATGACTAAATAAGATCTGATACTTTAAATTGCAAATGGTCGTCATTAGTCAACACATTTTTAGTGTAATTAATGAAATGCTTATTTAATACATTTTGCTTACTTTTGTCAATAGAGGAAGGCGCGCTCTATCGATTGGAGGTTGGCAGGGATTTCAGCACCACGGGCTTCTGGACAGCTCCCGAAGTGGGGCCCAGCTCTCTGAGCTTAAAAAAGCGGCCACTCCAGCGCCTTAAACCGCCCAGAAATCAATGGGTTACCACGATTTGGTGGGACTCCGGGTAAGAACAGCAGTATCAGATTAGACTGCACTCCTTTCCTGAGCAACATGTCGTTGATTTTAATCTTGAGCTTTTTTTAAAATCAAAAGCGAATCAGCTAATCACCTTTACTGTCACTAATTCCACTCAAACGAGCAGGAAAAACAGACTGCGCCTCTATAAAAACCATGCTGACAGACTCTCCTGACAAGTATACTGAGCTGGTGTGGAAGGAGGAAACAGTGGGAAAGGAAAGCGAAATCAACGAAAATCCCATTTTTTGCAGACTATGCATGTGACACTCACATGCACACACAAAAAAAAAGAGCTCAGAAGAGGTGAAGCAAAGGGCGAGAGAGAGGACTTTGAATTAAATATGACTAAGCCTAATGGCCACAGTGTACAGGTGGTCACACTCACCCCACTCTCTACGTGATTATGAAAGACAGGATCTGCACTGGTGCGCTCATGCAGCAGCATCTCCGCTCAAACATCTGCCGTTGCTACGCGAGACGGCAGGACATGGAGGAACAACGCAGAACAGCCCTTGTAGGGTGTTTTTAACCAGTTCTACCCAACGCCAGCACATCGCAGCTTTACGCACGCCTCTAAAGTGGCTCGTGGAGGTGAAGGAAAAGATGGATGACTTACTTTTTTCTTACTTTCTCTCGAAGCTGAATGGTGGTGAGAAACTCCAGGCGATGTTGCTCAGACTTTCTGCCACGAGCCAAGTCTTTTTGGTGGCATGGAGCTATATATCCCTGGGCAGCCCGTGCGTTCACCAAATGCTCAGAGCTGAATCGCGCATATCCACATCCTCTTCAGTGCACTTTCACCCCCAAGACCAAATACCAACAGATATCTCGATGCTGAGCTGTTAACCGGACATCTCACTGGACATCACTTCTGCTATCCGTTGATCACTCTTTTCCAGGCACTGCCTCAGTTCCTCCTCGGCTGTGGTGTCCCATGCTTGACTAACTCGACTATAATAACGTTTCCCCACACTCGCACTCACACACGCATACACACATACAAGCACACACACACACACGCACACACACACCAAAGCCGTCTTCACATCCCCGTCCCAAGCCTGACGCTCCTCCACGTCTCCGTCGAATGTTCTTCACGCGAAAACGGAAAGATTGGGGCTCTAAAAGCAAAGCTATCCAAAAGGTATGGGAGACAACTTTTTTCTCCCTCCACTCTCTTCACCCCTGATCTGATTAGGTTTCTACTCACAGCCCAGTGCGGATCTCAGCACGCTTAGATTCCCTAAATGTCATGATGTCCTCAGGAATGCTTCGGCACGGCTCGGCACGTCGATGAAAGGCGCATTGTAACAAATCACATCAAAGCCTCCCGAGCAAATCAAAAAAAGAGAAAGAAGTAAATAACAATCTGGGCGAGGAGAGATCTAAAGCTTCTCGCCTTCCCACTCACATCCCCAATGTTTCCTCGGAACAGCGACCCTGCTCCTTTCTGCTGCTCATCCAACTGGAAGAGAACCAGGAGAGAAGGCGAGGAAGGAGAGAAAGTCATGCTCCTTCAGTGACAGATGGGAACTCGTGGGCTCTGGAGGTGAGGTATCCATCCACCGGTGCTCGCTCCAGCATGTCTCTCAGGATCAGCTCCGTCCAGGACGCTGTGCCGCAGCCTACCCAACGCTGGCCCACACGACCACCATCCACACTCTCATGATGCTGGTGCAGGGAGATGAGGGAGGAACAGTGCTCACTACAGGGCTAAAAGAAATCCTTTCATTTAGATAACAAAAAAAAAAAAAAAAAAAAAAAAAAAAAAAACCCAAGACGTGCTGAAGTCCAGACTGAGCCTCCTCGCACCCTGGACGTGTCCACTTGCTCCTCTTCTCGGATGTGTGAGGATGAGGTATACTCTGCGCAACGTGAATCCCTCCGCCGCCAATTTATTTATTTATTTATCTTTTTTTTTTGTTTTTTTTTTTCACAGAAGGCTCGCGCGATCTGTCTGTGCTCTGTGCAGTCCAGAGTTGTCGGGCTTCTTCTTATATAACTATTCTCTCATTGGCGCCTCTGTTAGGTGAAATATAATTATCCAATGACCTCTCATCAGCCTGCCACTGATTGGTCAATGACAACAACCCCTCAACGCCAGGATCGGATCTAACTGAGGGGGTGATGGAGAAATGTGAACGCGCTGCCAGTGCCTTGGAGAGAGTGCGTATGTGTGCGCGCTCTTGGGAGAGTTCGTGGTGAGAGAGAGAGAGAGAGAGAGAGAGAGAGAGAGAGAGAGAGAGAGAGGAGAGAGCGAGAGAGAGAGAGAGCGAGAGAGAGAGAGAGAGAGAGAGAGAGAGAGAGAGAGAGAGAGAGAGAGACATTTCTTGTCTATTGCGAAAGGGACACGACTGCCATCTACTGACTCCCCTGAGTCCATCTTGACATCTCGACCACCTGAACTGCTCAAACACATACAGGCTGTGAAGAAGGCAGAGCGCATAAATATGAAAACATTTCTCCCGAATTGCTTGGTGACTGGCATTTGCAGTTCTAGGAAAGCCATTTCACTGGTATAAGTGACATGATCAGGCAGTTAAAAAAAAAAAAAAACAATTATAAAGGCTTGTTACTATACACTGTGTGCATAATTATTAGGCAAGTGAATATTTTCAGGATTAATTCTATTCTGGAAAAAAATCAGGGCTGTCATTCAATTCAAAATGTTACCCCGATAACCTTGAAACCGTTTTATAAAGGAGATGTGAGTGTGAACATTCTCAGGGGAATACATGTGTGTGCACACTTATTAGTGTTATGAAAGAACATTTTGACATAAAACATTTCTGACATAAAAAATAAAAATAAACAAAAATAAAAAAGAAATCAGTGACCAACATAGCCACCCATTTTTCCAATAACCCTCCCTCATTACACAAATACACATCACCTGATCTGCTTAAATCCAATTAGCATTCATGTTTATACAGCTTGTAGTTGGAATATATGCATACAAAATATGGGCAAAATACACACTTGCCTAATAATTGTGCACACAGTGTAGATACAGAAAAAAAAAAAATGGATGTTTAAAATGAAAGGAAATCCAAAGAGAATTTTCAATGATTTTGCTCCAAGGGAGGGTTTGTGTTTGGCAAAGGAAGTCTTTTGGCACCTCTTTTTTTGAATAGGGTCAGTGGTACTGGACCCAGTCCCTGTGCACAGAGAGGGAAATGTGGAGATGAACTCTGGAGAGGTTGCATGTCACTCTCGGGGCCGACGCACAGAAAGAACACACTCACCTACACACACCTAGAAGGCGATTTAACATCTCCAACTGACCTGGTAGGGAAGCATTTGAAGCACACAGGAACATCTTAATATACATGGGAAATTGCAATGAAAAAATAACTCACACTGTGCATCATGGAGATCTGTCAGTGCACAGTAGAGAATCTCATGATTCAGCATTCAACCTCAGTCAGATCACTTCTCCTTCTCTTGATCACCCTCCATCACTTCTGCTGGCTCCCAACTCTGGGGCTGTGTGTATTGTTACACCCCATATGATCTACCTACCACATATTTGTTGTGCAGGCTTTAACTTTGCTTCAATCAGAGGCAAATATGGAGCAGCTGAATCTTACACCCGTGGCATTTGTGCTTGAGTGGTTGAGGCATATTCTCATTCCTTATGCGGAATGTGCTTGTCAGCGTTGCATCATATCAACAACACTGCTGGCATCTCATCATTTATGTGCCTGAGCAGCTGTCCACCTGCCTATCATGCATTGGCTACATCAGCTTAATGCAGAAGAGAAACAGCTCCTCCTTTCCAACATTCTGATTGTTTGACATTAAAGGACAGGCCTGCATGCTCTGCTGGGCATTTTACTAAACAAGTGTTCTCAGTAAACAGAATAATTTCAGTCGAAAGTAAGGGTTTTTTAGAAGATGTGTTTTGTACACATTCCTTTGTTGAACAGGCTTGAGCTTTTAAGCTTTGGTTGTCTTGACAACTCTTAAAAATAAAGCTGTTAAAAGGAATCTTAGGAGTGATGCTATAGAAGTACAAAGGGTAGCACTGAAAAAAGCTGTCAGTGAATGGCTCTTGAAGTAATTGTTTTGTGAATGAGATAATATAATGTAAAGTTAATACCACATTTCTAAAATAAGCCTGTGTGCTCTGAAGGAAACACACACAAATGGCCCCATAGGTCACATATTGTATCAAATGCTTCAAACAGATTTTTTGTTTCCTATCACGTGATAGTGTGGACATAATTGCCCTAGAATGCAGACGTTCTAATGTGAAATAACTCCTAGTACAGTACAATTATTGAACCTCTAACCAGACTTGTCCTTCTTTATTCTTTTCTTTTTTTTCATTACATCTACTGGTAGGCATGTGCGTCATCAAACCTGAGAAATGAAATGACTTTATCCTCAAGGACTCTGAACTGAGAAGATCTGTTCAATGGAAAGTAGATAGGTATAAAGATTAAATCATTTAAAAGCATTAAGGTAATTCCGCATACATTTAAATAAAAATCAAGTCCACGTGAAAGCAGCAGAACATATGTCTTCAGTTTGAATATTGTATCCTTGCGTTGTGATAGCTAGCAGCTCTGTTACTGACAGGCTTCCTAGTCTGGATTTAAGACTGTCATTTTATCACCATCCAATTCTTCTCCTGTGACCACTCCATTTTACTTAGGATGTTATTTGCTCTGTGGGAGTCTTCTGAATGACCATAACATCTATCTTAATGCAACCATTTATTTGTCTGCAGGGAGACAGGGGGTTTAGTGATTGACATAAAGCATCGCGCCAACAAAACAATTTCATTTTTCACATAAACAAATCCAATCCATAGGGAAGGGAACAAGGCTGATGCCTAGACTAGTAAAACATTTCCTTCTCGCAACATATTTGATGTCATAGAGAACATGTCTGTATAAAAACTGCTAATATGCTTTTTGGTGTTATCGTGCAATCTTTTTGGTTTGTTTACTCAGATTGTGCCGTTTCTTAAAAACCCCTCATTCCATTGCAGTTTTTTGTGTCACATGCTGTCTGGAGATCTACAGCATAGACCTTGAAGCACTGAAATTCTTTTGATCCTTTTGGAATGCCTATTGGTTTTGGCCAAAGAGAATCTGAGGACCATTTCAAAAGTGATAGAAAATGTTCACTTTAAACTCTTGGATGAATATCAAAAGAGCTAACTCTGTCTCTCACCTTAAATAATGATGCTTACAAATGCCCTTCTAGCTGAGCTGAAAAATGTTCCTATGTCCTTGAGCAGGAGACCAAGGGTCCTGGAGACTCTGCATGGGGGAACATAAATCTTCTCTGTCCTCCAGTTCTTTCGCCCTTTGTCTGTATTGGGACCTGCTTGCAGGGTCAGACATCACACTAAACAATAGCTTCAGTACAGTCAAGCCACAGTATGGCGTCAACATCAAAGGCTCTGCTGGAAAGGTAACAATGTCATTATCTGATTGAAAGACCCTGGCGTCAGTGTGCATAAAGCAACTTTTGGTTGTGCACTTGGCAGTGAGCCAGTGTTATGAAAATTATGCTTTAATAGCATGTTTGTAAGTGGAAAGTAATCTGTGATTATTTTCCATGCTGGAGTGCAAGTACATGTGTATAACATTCATGAAGTGTTGCACTGTAAACATGAAAGTGTGTTTACTTTAAAACTGGTAAAAGAAAGTTTGTATTTACCTTTCACCCTGTGTGTGCTTGGACTGGCTCCAGCAGCACCCCTGACCCAGCTCAGAATAAGCAGTTAGGATAACGGCTGCATGAATTATTTACCCTGATTTGGCATTGAAATTTGGTCCAAAATGTATTTTTGAGTGATATCTTGACATTTGAGATCTTGGATGACATGTAGTCAAAAATGCTAATATGTGTACATATGCATACACATAACTCAGAAATACTGGGATTTACGGTAAAATATATTGAGTCGCTCCGCACGCGGTCACCGGTTGAGATTTTCAAAATGGCGGCATGTGAATTTCCTGGATGGAAATTTGTGAAATGAAAGTGACATTTTGTGGATTATGTTGAATGACACTTTCGGATTTTTACAGGCACATGTAGTACTATGTATTTTACTTGATAGGAAATCACAAAAAACAAGTATTCGGTAATAAATTAGAGGATAATTGCCTGGAAATGTGAACATTCGCTGGCCTCTATGCAGAAGTGTCAATCACTGAAGAAAGTTCCCGTGTATAAATCGCAAATTAATTAAATTAGTTAATTAATTAATTTAATTAATATAATTAATTAGTATAGGTCGCACCCCCATTTTTATAGAGGATTTTGATATAAATTAGTGCAACTTATTCACAAGAAAATACGGTACATGATTCATGCTGAATGATGGCGCAGTGGTTTGAGATGTTGCTTCATAGCGGAAGACTCAGGCTTTGTCCTGGATGCTTTCTGTGTGGTGTTTGTTTGTTCTCTCTGTATAGGCTTCCTCCCACAATCCTAAGACATGCACTTCAGATGGGTTAGAGATACAAAATTGCGCTCTAGTTGTGTACAAGAGTGTGTTTGTCTGCCATGCAATGGACTGCCTACCTGTCCAGGGTGTTTCTCACCCATTGAGTGCTGAGATAAGCACACCCGTGAACCTAGTTAGCATAAGCTCTACAGATGGCACATGAATTGTGTGATTTCATTTGACTATATTGTGGCAGATTTTTTGAATACATGTTGTTTCATTTCCTGAACACAGTTCAATGGCAATTGATTACTGCCTCAGGTATACTTTGTCCATCCATCCATTATCTGCCGCTTGTCCCAAACGGGGTCGCGGGGGGGTGCTGGCGTCCAACCCAGCGCACACAGGGCAAGGACGGGGGACGCCCCCTGGACAGGTCGCCAGCCCATCGCAGGGAGGAGCGGGACCGGAACGGCACCTTGCTCAAGGGTACCTCAGGGCAACCTATTGGGAAGGGGTTCGAACCCCCGACCCTCCGATCATAGGGCCGACGCCCTAACCACTAGGCCACCGCTGCCCTGGTATACTTTGTGTGTTGATTTATTTGGTTGCTTTAACCTTGTACCATATTAATGATATAATATCCAGGTAATGGTGCAGTGGTGGCTTAGTGGTTAGGGAGTTGGCCACAGGATCGGAAGATTTTGGGTTCAAACCCCTTACCAGTAGGTTGCCCTGAGGTATCCTTGAGCACTGTCCCCATTGAGATTTTTTGTCCCATCACTGGTTCCCTGGTGCTTTCATAGCTGCACGGTGTTTGTATGCGTTGGTTAAATGCAGAGGTCCAATTTTGTTGTGATTCACTGTGTACTGTGCAGTGACCTCGCAATGACACAAATATTCACTTTCACTTCATATCTTATTCAATTTTTTATTGAATGTATCAAATTTCTAAATTCAGTGAACACTTCTGATTCTGAAAAACCCCACTTTCAGTAAAAGAAATACCACTTTTACAGGCCAGTTCAATGCATTTTTCCTTGCTTATTTGCAGCTAGTTCTATCATCTGTAATCATAATCTGAGAAATTCAGATGGTATCACTGTGAAAGCAAACAGAAGAATACTGTAACACTGCTAACCAATTTCACTCCTTGCTGTGAAACTGTATGTGAGTGACAGTTACTTCTTCTCATAAATGTGTTACTCACACTGAAATATTAATGATAATTAGAAAATTCAAGGAATAAACAGTGGGTCAGACCCTTTCAGCCCACTGTTCTATTTTCCATCTCGGCTCAAACAAAAATGCGTGTTTGTAAAGAGAAATCTGGTGCTAGAATATCAGACACTTTTGTTCCAGAAGAAAAAGTGAAAAAGATACAGAACCAATGTGCTGCTTTCATTTCTTTATTGCAGTCTTACATTTGTTCAAAATAGAAAAGCTCAGCTCTTTGCCAACTGAACTTTGTGCCACTAAATAATCATATTGGGTTTCCTAAAAAACGTTAAGTGTGTGCTTTCTCTTTTTATTTTCACAGAGCCATGCGTGCAAGGCCTTGGATGAAATATTTATTTTTAAGGAAATATTAATGTGAGGGGCCTGATGCTGTAGCTTACAACAGCCATTTGGTCTGATAATCAGCTGTCTGGTGGCACAGCATAATCCTCTTTGATCATATATTCCAAGAGAAACTGTTTAATTACACACAAGCGGTGCTTAAAAGAATAACCATCAGGCCAGAGAAGACAAGAAGACAGAGATGTGTGCTCAAGCACAAATCCTGTGAGGTAAGCATCTAGATTAGCACTGAAGGCTCTCCCCTGCCGGGACAGTGACATTATAAGTTGCATTTTAATTAGCAATATGACCCAGCACAGTAGTAATCCCAGCAGTTAAATGAAAAGTCAACACAACATGCCAGATTGAATCTTGTCTCAACAAACAATCTTGAGGAGCTCTTTTTTGAGCAGGGGGTAAAAGACTAGCCATACTCTCCCGAGAAACAATCACTGAAGGGCTGAAGGGCATTTCTTAATTTGCCTGGATAACACTGTAATGTGAAGGTGGAGAAAGTAAAAAAAAAAAAAAAAAAAAAAAAAAAAAATCTATACATTAAAGACTCTGTTATTCAACTGTCTAGTAATAATAATCTAATTGCTAAGATTATGTAGAAGTATTGGAGTATAGTATTAAGGCTTACAGATTTCATTTATATTTTTAATTTATATTATATTTAAGGGCAGTGCAGCATTTTTGATTTTCTTTTGTCAGTTTATTCAATTCATTACATTTATTATTCAGTTTTATCAGACTGAGCTGATCCAGAAGGCCTGGTTTGAAAAAGTGATAGTTTGTTAATTAATCAATTACATAATGAGAATAATCTCTGAAGTTAGAAGATAAATAGAACACTTAAATGGAACACCTTTCCATCAGTTACTGATCTTAAGAGATCAGCAAGTACAATGCAGTGTATACAGTACCTAAAATAAAACTAATATATATGCGGTATAGTTATCATCATGAGTGAACACATTCAGGTCCTTAGAGTTTAGGAAGTCAAAGATTAAATAATAAGCCTAAGGTCAGACAAGTTCACCAATGCAAAACCATCCCAGGCATAAATTTGTGAGAAAACATTTTGTGGCAACATTTCATGCTTTCTTTTCTGTGGTGGTAGGTGTTATTTTTCTCTTCTGTGACACCCTTTTCAGCTACTGTCGTCAAAAAGCTGTCATTCAGGCAAGAGAGATTGGAAGTGAGCCTTCTAATGACTGTAAGTGCATTCTCTACTGATTCTCCGAAAGGTTAGGAAGCATCTGTGCACCTTGCACTCCATCGTTAACTGTGCTGAAGAGCTCGTTCTTTCTGTCTCTAAACATTAAAATGGAACCTGCTGCTCGTTTCTGGCCAATCCACTTTCCATGGACCATAAAATAAACAAAAAGCAAACACCACACAGAGGTACTTCACCATCGTATGAGTCAGACTAATCAAAAATGAAAGAAAAAATTGTATAAAAGAAGAAACATGTATAAAGTAAACCACTAATACAAAAATTAATGGAGAAATTATTAACCATATGTTTGAGCTCACTACATCTGAGAAGCAAAAACTTAATTCCATGTGTGTTCACAATTATGGTGTTTATGTTAAAGTCATTTTATTTGTAGTTAGCAATTCAATGAAGATGAACAGCCCTCCTGCTCTGAAAGTGGTCAGCTGCCAGCACAGTGGTGCAGCAGATACAGGACAGTGTTGCCAGATTGAGTGGCTTCATCCCAACTGGCCTATTTTTAATGAAGATGTGGGATTTGCCTGGGGCAGTTTGATGAGTTTTAAACTTCTTTTGTCACCAGTGGGCAGGATTTTGAAAATGCAGTAGGTGCCTTTGTTAATTGAACTAGGCAGGTCCTTGGTGCATTGAATCAGCACCCACTAGATTCATTTTATAAAAGGGACAGCTGGAGCAGTGAGGCAGGCAGCTTGAATTAAAATAAAAAAGCAGAAGAGCACATGAGCATTACATTTCTATAAATGCTATATCTTAATATAATACAGACCTTTCTTTACATCATATGCAATTCCATTTTGCATAATATTAATTGCTTATATATTATACAGAGAGTACTATGCAAAAGTATACTTTTGCATTCATTTATATTTTGTAAAGGGGAATATCATTATTTGATGCTAATACTAAATTAGAAGAAGAATACATTTGAAACATGCCTGGGATAATGACCACTAATAGAATTGTATGATCTTGGAGTTGTGTACAAATTCTAATGAATGTCTTCAGCATTAATGTAGACAGCTGCTATATAAAGGATTATTCTATTCTATTCTATTTTATTCTATTCTAAGTTGCTGGGTGTGTTTACAAATTATTTTCCAACAGAATTGCTGCAACATTAAGTCATAAATATTATAAGGCTGGTATACTCAAAGAGCAATAGAGTAGATTCGACAGACCACGAATAGGTGAACCAGGGATCTACTTAGAAACCAATCAATAGAACAGCCTTTGTGAATAGCTGTAGATCTTGCAATGGAGTGCATCTGAGCAATAAATAAAAAATAAATAAATAAATAAATAAATAAATAAATAATGCCACTGCTAAATAAGCAAAGGTCATCCAGAGAGATAGTGTCAGGAAAGACTCTGATTATATAAGGTGAAGAAAGTGAGAAATGAAGGTGCATTCCCAAAGGTAATGACTTTGTTGAAGTGGCCAGAGGCTACAAAACTTGAGGGTGATGGGAGTCAAAGTCATAAAAAGTTGTTAAGGCAATGGCGTTATGGTCAAGCTTGGTTCAATGAAAAGAGCTTTGAGAAGAAAGTGCATCTTCTGGGAATCAGCTGAAATCTACAGAGATGTGTGAAGCCTGAGTGCCTCTGAAGCGAGAGGAATGAACAAAGTTCAAGGAGACAAAAGAGACAAGGGCGTAAGGACAAGAAGAGTAGTTGATGGAATGGAAATCAGGAGGAAAAAGATTGATAGCCCATGTATGTTCAGGAGGATTTAGCAGAGGGCATTGATGTCGTAGGAAATCTTAGTCTAATTTTATAGTTGAAAGTAAATTGAATGACCAAATAGGTGGCCAACGATCAAGATGAAAAGATTGTAAAGACAAATTATCTTGCCCTTTTCTAGAGACATGGGGCAACAGTTTTTTTTTGTTTTTTGTTTTTGTTTAAGAGATCACAGTAGAATGCAAAACCAGTAATAGCTATTTCTCATGAATCTGTTGATAGTAAATTTATCAGGCCTGAGAGGAACAAGGTCATTCAAGAAAGGTTGTGATGCCACAGTCATAAATACATACAACAAAAAGGGAAGATCCAGCAAGGAGAGCAAAACTGTCTGACATTTACCTACAGAGTATGGAAATTGGAGTGCAGATATACATTAAGAACAAGGAGGTAGGGAATGAAAGACAGAAGTAGGAGCAATTACCAGCCAATATGGCAGTCTGGAGCTGTGGATGTCTAAATCAGTGCCTCAAGAGGAAGAACCATGACATTAAGGGACCTCCATCATGTGAAAGCATTCTATGTGGCTATTATTCAGTAACTGACTTAATTCACTTGTATACTAAGAAATCACAGTCAGAGTGGAAGTCAAAGCTTTACTAGAGACTTAAATTTGCTTCTTCATAAAAGGGACAGCCACAGCCATGCAGACAAAAGGATGTTTATTCATTTATTTACTTATTCTGGGCAAATCAAAGAAAGAGAGAGTGGGAGGGAGGAATGGAGGGAGAGAGAGAGAGAGACAGAGAAACAGAGCAGATTTTTGGCATCTGGATGTGGCAGACCACCCAACCCCATAACCCTCTGTTCATGGCTCAGGAGAGCTCTTCAGTCCTAGTACCCCTGAATAATGCATTTAACAAGAAAGTCTTTCACTATACAAAGAAATGCATTTAGAACATTTAATGAAAAATATAAGAAAACATATCCAAATAAAGCAAGCATTTGTAATTGGGCATCAAAATAATGTAGAGTGAAGTTACAGTAAAGCCCTGTAACATAGCTATAGATACAGATATAGATGATGGGTAAAGTTCATAGTCTTTTAGCTACTATGTAAGGTGAGTATTCAGATTAGACCGTGTTTTGAAAATCATACAGTAATGGTAATGTCCACCAATAAGTCTAACTCTAAAGTTTGATGGAAGAGGGCTCATAAAACTTTTCTGGATTTCAGCTATGCCTGAAATGAAATAATGAAATGATATTGACTGGCTGTTACTGAGCGCTGATCTCAGCAATATTGTTCACCTTTGGAATGGCTTCTCATCCAAAATCAGTATCTGTTCTTACAAATGCTCTTCTGGATAAATGTGCAAAAATGGCAAAAATCTTGTGGAAAGCAACTTGTGCAAATACATGCACAGAAGACATAACCAAGAAGAAATCGAAAAGTATTGTTGTTTCGGCCACTTAAGTTCTGTTAAGTATGTTTTAGCCACTTAAGTTCTGCTCTTCGTCTACTTAAAATCACTGACAGAATGCACTGAAATCTTTAACAGTGATCTAGTCAGTTTTTGCTTTTAAGTACATTTACATTTACATTTACATACAAGTACATGCTGAAAAAATATTTGTAGAAAATATGCACAAATAAGCACAAATAATGTCTCTATGTGAAATGTTTCTTCATGCCAACCCACATTTTATAAAGCACAGTCAATAGAGGTTCAGGGTTCTAATGGGAAAAAAGTATAAATAAGTTGATTTTGCTGGTAAACTTGAACAGGAAAATTGCATTTACTTCTCCTATCAACTAATAATAGCTCATCAGAGCAGGCTTGTAAATACAACTCTCAATCTTCCATTTACCCGAGAGCATGTAAAGTTGTATACATGATTTTCAAAGACGTGCAGTAACTGCAATTACAGTTTCATGTTTTGTTTTTCTTTCAACAATCAGGGTTTAAAAAAACAGTTCATTGTAAGTCTGACCGGTCTGTTTCGAGTTTAGAATCCTTTAAGAATGCTTTCATCATGAGATTATGTTTGGAGGAACCAGTCTGGAAATTCAGAAAAATTGTTTAAAGGCATATCTGAGTCAGCTGAAGTTTCTTCTTCACTATATTAAAATAAATAAATAAATCAAATAGCACTGGAGCAAAAGGGGGAAAGGACCTTCTGGCAAATGACACTTGATCTCTGCCTCAGTGCATAAACAAAAAGTGATTGTATCCCCTGTTTTGTTTGGTGGAAGGAAAGCCCAGGTCAGATAAAGAAAACACTGTCAGAGCACATTGAGCATGAGTGTGGGGAGTGGATGGGAGAAGAACCAAAGTACTGGGGAAAATACCCAAAGGCCACGAAGCCATTTAATGCATTTGTAGGCCAGAATAATTTAAAGTCATTTCATGCCATACAAGCCCCACAGTCTCTTAAAACTATCAGTGCCCTATAAAGCCCTGTGCTGCCTGAGATGTTTAAAATCAGATAGAAAATCATACAAGATGATGCTTATAATGATAATATGAAGTGCACCATTTATTGAACCGGATAAATTCACAATGTTTGTCTCACCAAAAGCCCATTTGGACCTAAGACGTTTTTGCATTACTGTGTTGAAAATTAGGAAATATAATTTCAGTTTACCCATTTAACTATAAATAAACAACAACCATTTTGTATTTAATCATTTGCTTACCATCTTATTTTAGCAGACAGTGACATACAGAATATTTTCATGGCTGTTTGTAAATAGTCATTTAATTTTGTTTCATTGTTCTATATCTTGTTTGCAAGTAAAAATGTAAACAAGGCCACACTTTTTGTATTGTAATGTATGAAAATGAGCATTCTGGATCTATTATTATAAAGACTTACATGTTGTAAACATTGTTGATTTCAAAGACCTACTTACCACTGGGTTAAAGAGGGGACAGTGGAGTGGTTAGGATGCAGGGAGTAGAGGTGACAAAAGTGGAGGAGTTTAAATACTTGGGATCAACAGTCAGAGTAATGGTGAGTGTGGAAGAGAGGTGAAGAAGAGAGTGCAGACAGGGTGGAGAAGAGTGGCTGGAGTGATTCATGACAGATGGGTACCAGCTAGAGTAAAAGGGAAGGTGTACAGGACAGTAATGAGACCAGCTATGTTGTATGGGTTGGAGATGATGGCACTGACGAAAAGACAGGAAGCAGAGCTGGAGGTGTCAGAGTTAAAGATGCTGAGATTTTCAGTGGGTGTGACGAGGATGGACAGGATTAGAAATGAATATATTAGAGGGACAGCTCAGGTTAGACCTTTTGTAGAAAAAGTTAGAGAAGCGAGGTTGCTTTGGTTTGGGTTACTTGACCAGAGGAGAGATGAGTATTATATTGAAAGCAGGATGATGAACAAGGTGCAGCCAGGAAAGAGGAAAAGCAGAAGACTAAAGAGGTTTATGGACGTGGTGAGAGAGGACATGCAGGCAATCGCTTTAACGGAAGAAGATGCAGAGGACAGGAAGAAAGTTTCGGGAGCAGCCGAAAGAAGCAGAAAGAAGTCGTCTTGGTAAGTAAGAAATAAATCAACTTCTTTCTTCTAGCAACCTTTGATAACACACAAGACAAACTGACAAAACACAACACTATTTTAAATGATCTTACAATTTTCAAAGGACAAAATTCACCTTTTATCATTAATAAATAGCAAAAAGTGAAAACTAGCCTTACGTGTTTACCTGTTAACACGTCAAGTGTCATTTTCACTCTTTGACTGCTTCCCATGAGTCAGTAATTACATTATTTTCTTCCCCACAGGAATCCTTTCCATTAACAGATATATACTCATGAGTCAAAATATTATGAAAATAGTATGAAAATATTATGAAATATTATGACAAGAACAAAAGAAATGGGTTTGAGCATATATCCCAGATATATTTATATCCCAAATGAGGGATGGTTTTTAGTCATCATTTATGAGTACCATGTAGGTCTGATGCACAAGGCTCATTGATTTGTGAGGGCAACAAAGAACAATCTATCAACAAACACGTTGTGGCCAAATGTTTAATGCCAGTTATGAGAGGTATTTGTCACAACACACAGTCCATCCAACCCTGCTGAATACAGGGCTGCCTAGCAGACCAATCAGAAAGCCAATGCTAACCCCAGTCCACCAAAAAAAAAAAACCTGTTAAGGATATACAAGAATCAGAACTCGAACTTGAAGCAATGGCTTAACATCACAGATTACAAGAATTACACGGATCTGCTGCTAGCATCTTTGTGGGGGTACCCTAACACACCTTTAGTGGTCTTGTAGAGTTCCCAGTGAGTAGAAGCTGTTTTGCTGGTACACAGAGGATCAGCAGGATGTTACTCAGTCATAATGTTAAGTTTCAGTGGTGTAAACCTAAGCTAAGCTAAGGTTTGAAATCTTAAGAAAAGAAAAAGTGTAGAATGGAAGGTTTTGTAAGAGAACTGCATTCAAGAGACATTACATTCACCAAACTCAAAAATGCTCTCACGATGCACACAAGTTTCTCTATCTTTCTCTCTCCCTTTCTCCCCCCTCTCTCTCTCTGCCTCCCCTCTACACAAACTTCACATGAACTTAGCCAAACTCTATAAGAATACAAAGAGCCCATAAGCCTTATTTACAGGGCTTCGCTACTAAGTCTGGTCTAAAGCATCTCACCTGGCGTTTAAGCCCCAACCCCTAGGTACCACTAATCCACCACACTTCCCTGAGAGCCTACAGTAACATGCAGAGCAGTATCCTCTCACCCAGCAGGAATCAGCAGCCTCAGCCGTTAAGATGAGATTTACCCAGTCAATATGAGCTCAGCAGGACACCTAATATCAAGCATTATACAACCATGATTCAAGCAGTTCATCATAACATGCCATGCTACACAGTATAAATGAAACATATATATATATATATATATATATATATATATATATATATATATATATATATATATATATATATATATATGCAAAAGTTTAGGCAGGTGTGAAAAAACGCTGTAAACAAAGAATGCTTTCAAAAATATAAATAATGATTGTTCATCTTTATCAATTTACAAAATGCAAAGTGAGCGAACAAAAGAAAAATCTAAATCAAATCAATACTTGGTGTTACTACCTTTTACCTTCAAACCAGCATCGATTCTTGAAAATAAATGATTAACACTTCCATTTCTGAAAGCATTCTTTGTTTACAGCATTTTTTTTAACACCTGCCTAAAACCATTGCACAGTACTATATGTATATATATATATATGTGTGTAATGTTGTGTGTGTGTTTTCTTCTGATCAAAAAAATTATTCATGGGAAAATAAAATATTATTTTCTTTTTCTTTTCTTTACAAGTGGTTGCAGTGGAAAGAAGTTTTAATTTTCACATTCTTATAAAGCTTTAACAGTCTTTCTCTTCTATACATCACTCTTTTCTCTTGTCTCTTTAGCAACACTAACTATAAGCTATGTAAAAACTCTTCCAATTTTTCTGTGGCCCTGCTTCTCTTCCCTTCCTGTAAACCACCAGTAGAACTGCCATTTTTAGCTGAAAAACTGAGGTTTTGACTGGATGTCACAACGAGTAAATTCTGATGTCTATTTTTTTCTCGCTCAGCCTTAAGTTGATGGTATGGGAGGAATAAATAAAGCATGAAATTACACATAAAAAAAGTATTACCTGCATCTGATGTCCAAGTCACTGACTTCAGTTTGGTCATCCACACATTCTGATGTGTTGTAGGGACTGGTGGTCCCATGGAAACTTCCACATAAATCAAAAATGATTATAAGAATTCTCTCCCTACCATCTCATCCTGTTAAAATCATCTGCCATGTCACACGCTTCATCGCCCTTTATAAAAGTTGCTGATCTGTGATGGAGAAATTTGTCTCAAATGCCCTAGTTTAAAAAAAAAAAAAAAAAGCAATTCCATACTTTGCTGTACACTCTTAACTTTTTGCTCTTTTTTCAAGTTTTCATGTACCGGATTCTGAATGCTTGTTATTACTGACCTACAAACAATTTAGAACAGTGTTATTTGAACAGCAAAACATACTTGAACTGTAACAATTTCTATGCAAATTAGTTACAGTACAAAGTAATATCTCCAAAGATATACAAACCTGGTCCAAAAATAAAAAGCAGCATCTTTACCCTCGAAGACAGCTGGTCTCTCCAGTGATCCTAAGGACTTCTTTCTGGGGCTGTGGAGTGTTTTGACAGAGAACATCACCTCCTAATCTGGGAACAGCTCTATCCAATACCATAAAGCTTATTTACTATTCATAATTATACCATTTATATTTGATTTCTATCATTAATGCATATATTGTCTATAAATTTTGTATTAGCTTCATCTTAATTTCTTTTTTTATTATAGATAAATTATTTTTTGACCTCTATTTAAACTTGCAGCCTTAAGAATGATACCTGATTAGGAATTGAGAATCTTGAAAATTATAATACTTTGTTACAAAAAAACTAATAGAAGGTTGTAAATATATTCATGTTGAATCTTTGGCAAGTACGTAGCTGACTCAAGAAGGACATTAGAAATAAGAAACATTGGAAATCTTTATTTGGATTTTGCATATACTCTTACAGCAGGTATTCTATATACAGTCTAAAAGCTGTAATGCTTGGTGGCAAGCTAAAGGACTAGAAAGCTAGGAGAAGCTGTATGCATTATGTAGTGTATGTATACTGCTTAAAGAAAACACTAAGGGCCAGATTCCCTTTGTGTTAACACATTTAACATGTGCAAAAGCTTTCACTGCTGATTTATCAGCTTGTGCACAGAAGCATTTTGCACGTGTTCACCACTGAGCTGCAGGGTTTGGTGCACCTGGCCTCATGAATATGCATTTTAAATAGTGGCACTGTGGAGGTGCACAGATAGAGGAGGAGGCTATGCAAATGAATGACCTGGAGTGATTTACTAATGTGAGCTCACCTGAAAAAATTGTGCAGTTTTTGCAAGAAAAAGGAGACCATGTTTTAAAAAAAGTCATCTCACCAAGAGAACATGACAGTATTCTGATTTCATATTTATTATTAGAAACAAGCTCCTCTTGTCATTTCTTCATATATTTAAATAGTAACTAAATAAGTAAACAAATAAATCAGTAAGGTTAAATACATAAATAAATAAGCCTCAGTGCCTTACATCTTTTACATAATTAGCAGGAAGATGTGATGCTTTAAAGAACACTAAACATTTCAGATGTTCCTTATAATGAATGAAGTGGAAGCTTTTAAAATGTCCACAGCATTCAGAAGTTACAGGAAAACTAATATGCAGAATGCCTCATATTGTACAAGTAGGAAGAAAATCTCATGGCAGACAACTTAAAAAAAGCTGTCAGATGTCAGATCTACATTTCATGATAGTCTATAATATATTAAAATATTTTTAAATAAAAACAATGACTGCTCATACATGAAAACTGCAGAGGTGATGTAATTCTACTATCACATAACACCCGATAACAGCATGTTATGTTTTGGTTTAAAATGGTGTGACAGCAGACTAAAGCTCAGCTTATTCTGCTATTAAGGTTGTCCAAAGATCTTTGGGTTTTTCAGATTGTTTATTTTTCTCTTCAGTAATATCTCAAACTGCTTGTTTTTTCAGTTTTTACTTTTAGTTATGAAATATACAAGCTGGCTCAGTAATAAACTTCTGAAGGTCACATACCATAATACACAATTTTAAAGTGAAGAAATTAGGTTAGAAATAAAAACATATCTGGAGGCAGAAATTATGAATGTATACAGGCTAGAATAAGACAATATGACATGCTGGCTGGAATAAGCCAAACCCCTACATTTCAGTGATGAACATGGGCAAAATCCTTTTTGAATGAAACTGCTTTAAGACCTTTAGTTCTGCAGAATCAGCCTTCCTTCTCAAAGCATATCAATCCCTTTTTTCCATTAAAAATAATAATTATAATAATAATAACAGGGAGAAAAGTCACTGGGCTTTCACCATGTCAGTATATTGAATATGGCAAATGTCTACAAAAATAGACATTTGAGTGGTCAAAGTCTAGTGGTAAAATACTCGCCTACAGTCCAAGAGGTCACAGGTTCAAATCCCATCTCCAGCAATACCACAAATGGGTTCCTAAGCAAGACCATGTACCCCAAGTTACTCCAGGCAGACTGTCCCTGTAATCAGGAATTGGAAGTCACTCCGGATAAGAGTGTCTGCTAAATGCTGTAGATGTGAATAAAATGTTAATCATTCTTTTTGACTAAATCTTATCCATTGCTTGTTTGAGGAATAGAATCTATAAAAATATAGACAAAACCTTAGAGTAAAATTTGTTTGGAGCTGATATAAGCCAGATCCACTCTAATAATTTTTTCTCTGTCAACTGACATTGTTAGGGAACCTAAGGCATCTGGCAGTCAAATCAAAGACTAGACAAATACCTATTTTCCAAGGCAAGGAATGTTCAGCTTTACCTAGGAGGCACCGCAGATGTGTGGCAAATATTACTTTTTAACTGATAGTTTGCCAGTTCCCACCCTCTGTTTGGGTCTCCTGGAAACTGGACACTACATCTTTTTCAAACAGCTGCATACTCATCATCTTAGACATACGTTGGCCATTATTGTTAAACATAGCTGTAGATTACAAGAAGACAGGGTTCTTTTTTTAGTCATTAAGATAACTCATTTTTTCCAACAAGAGAGCAACAAAAACACTGTGTTTGAAATCACTGCTGGAAGCCACAGATGGCTGTGACATCATTAGTATTCATGCTCAGGTCCCAGCAATAGTATACAACACAATAGGGCTCAGATAATCTCTAGCAGGAGACCTGTGCACCCTTAAGTAACTCCTGAAAACAACCAAAGCACTTAAACACTGGATCAAAAAGATTGTGTGGCAACCTCCCTCTTCTTTATGGGTTGGTCCCATTAAGGGTTGCCACAATGGATCATCTGTCTCCATTTCATCTGGTCCTCGGCAGCTTCCTCTTTTATACTGTCCACATGTATGTCTTCTCTCACTACATCCAAAAACCTCCTTTTTGTCCTTCCTATTCTCCTCTTACCAGACACCTACATCCTCAACATCCGTCTCCCAATACAATCCTCATCAAGTCCAAACCAAAGATATATGGGCAGGTGTAGCTTCTCTGATTTTGTATCCAAGCCATCCACACTCAGCTGTCCCTCTAATACACTCATTCTTGGCATATTGTGTCCTATTTATTGTTATGCTGAAAACACACAATATCTTAATACCCATGTATGTGAATTTGTAAGGCAAAGACAGCACAGCTGTGTGACACAGGCAAAATCCTAACAAGTTTCAATAACAGGGATTATGTCAGGTGAAGATAGCAGTGAATGTCAATCAAAATATATTAAAGCAGATGTTCCTCCACCATAATCCCCAGCAGAGAGCTTGTGGTAGGAGTCAGATACGGACACTGAAAATAAGCTTACCTTGAAAACCTTATGCAACTGCTCCATTGGCTCTCGTCTCTGCACTAGTAATTAGCTCTGTGAATAACTCCTTCTCTCCCACACACATATACATAGATTGTATGACTTGAAATGATAGTGCAGTGGTAAAAAAAAAAAGCTTTATTTACAATCTTGAAACAACAGGTTAAAGTGGCCACACATCAGAAGGACGGAGTGAAGGACCTGTTACTTACAACTGAGCCCACAGAAGCATAAGACAGATACTGTCTGTTCTATACCAATGCATCATAAAAGTCAGTTTATTTTAATGTCCCACCATCATTAAAATGCATGGCCTTCACAACACGCCATCACATAAAAACTTTCTTAATAGTGTGACACAAACAATTGATATTTGGCTTGAATGATATTTGGCTTGTCTCCAAGCTCAGTGTTGCTACTGTTCTTTACAGAACCACCAAGCAAAAATGAAAACACTTAAAAAATAGCCATGCTGGGACTCATCTTTATAGAGCTAGAAAAAAATTCAAAGGTTTCAGTCTTTTGTTTAAATCTACAGTACTTTAGTTTGGAAGGCTGTATGCAAGTGTAAAACATTTAATTCCTAAGGACATGATCAAAAATGGTTATAACTATCACTAGACCATGACTACCCCACTCGGCTGGTAGGTTGTTCCAAACATGACTTTGATAAAAATAAACAATCATTATTTATATTTCTGAAAGCATTCTTTGTTTACAGCATTTTTTCACACCTGCCTAAAACCTTTGCACAGTACTGTACTGTATATATACAACAATGCCCTTCCAAAGTGTATTAAAGACTTGTGTGGACAAGTGAAAAGGCTCCTGTTCATGTTCTGTGTATGAAAAAGACCAAAATAAGAATGAGAAGCATTATATCTGGAGAGAGGAAAATGCTAGTTTTAAAACACGGTGTTGGTAATATGATGAGCTTGGCCTGATTTGTGCATCAGTGCCAGCATGGCTTGCTATCATTGATTAAATAATTTGTTCTGAATTAGAAATATGTATTAGAAATGAATATGTCAGAACATCTGTCTATCAGCTGAATCTGAAGAGAAAATGGGTCATGCAGCAAGAACACGTGTATAAGGACAGTATTATTTCTACCTTACTTATAATGGTTAAAGTAAAAATAAATGTAATATTTTGGAATGGCCAAGTCAAATGTCTGAACTTAGCCCAATAGAAATTATGTAGAAGCAACATATGGGAGGAAATCTCCCATAGCTGTTTAGTGCAATTTGCAGGATGATCAAGTTACTAGAAATATTTAGGGGAAGACCAGTCATCTCATGGCCTTTGAAGGTGTTCAAGCTATCCAGTCAAATGATTTTATCAAATCATAATCAAATTTTTATTTCTGTGTATCACTTTTTATATGAAAGAAATCTAGAACAGAGTAGGCAAATTTATGTTACACTTTCATAAAAAATGACAGGGCAAAATAAGCAACCAGGGACAGTAACAAAGCTACCACTTATAATCCCTGAGTATGTAACAGATTAAGATCTTCTGGATTACTTAATATATAGGCTCAGATGTGATCTGACAAATAAGAAACTGGAAACTTCATTAAAGAATTTCAAAGACAGTGTTTACCAATACTGGGTACCCACTGCAATTTGTGTCTCTGTGTTCTGACACACCAAAGTCAGCTCATCAGGCATTCTGCTAATGAGATGATGAGCTCAATTGAATTTATTAGAAAATAAAAACATCTAAAATGTGTTGTGCTGCAGCTCCCCAGGAACATGATTGGGAAAAGTGCTCTGGAATATGGATAGGGAAACTGTTCTGCAAGTATTACCATTGTAAAAGGCGGCTCTAGAAGGAAAGCTCAAAACACCTCAGAACAGCAATTTTCACTTGTACCATCACCGATGTACCTGTTTGGTTTTTTGTTCTTTTAAAAGCATCTGTAAGCTTTACCCTTCATTTCTTCTTCAGTTTAATCCTCACCTCCATACAGCAAACCGTGTACATGGCAACCTCTATTTTTCTGTGTTCAAATTATTGAGTGAAGATGTTTTTGAAGAAACATTCAATGGAAAGCAGCAATCAGTCAGCGTATTCTCAGTTCTGTTAATTCACATACTCTGACTACAAATTCACATTCACTGACTTGAACATGTTGAGTGTTTTTCTAGCTTGTGGCTTCCTGTTTACTCCCTTTCTTATTGCACAGACAATTACAAGGAGAATCATGATTCCAGTAGATAATGACAGAATGGCCTGGGGCCAAAATAGAATCTCCAGAGCGAGCTCACACAGCAAGGGCAAACTAAGAGTGTGAGTATATGTGTGTACTCTTGTCCAGCTGCACAAATCAATACTGCCTAATGGTAGCCTGCAGATCTTCAATAATTAGTGAGAAACAGGCAGAGAGCAAGAGATCACCCAAGACAGGTGCTAGGCTTTGGTATCACCTTTACATTTCACTGAGCTTTAGCCAACATCCATCCCTTGCACTTGCACTTAAAGGCAGCCCACACTCAAGATAATAAATATTGTGTACATGCTCATTCATTCAACAGTTTCTATCTGAGCACACAGACAATAAGTTAAAGCCATCTAAACCCATTAAGGGTTGTTGAGGTATTGTAAGGAAAACTGTTTTCGGAGGCTGTTTTTGCCTCACTTTGTTGGACCTCTGTTAGTTCTTTTCACTGAGATAACTGAGATCATAAACCCTGGCTGGAGTTAGGATTCTTTCCATCAACTGAAATGCAGTACTATGGCATCTGTGTGTTACATCCCCACAAAAGGGGCTATGGACTCAAGCAGTGAGGAAGGACAGTGAACAATGATTATTGATTGTGGGATGGAGGGGTGATGGGAGTACTGACTGACAGGAGAGGGACAGCTAGGCAAATGGAATGGCAGGTGAAATATAACAGTCTGGCATAATGAAATTTACTCTTGTGAGCATGTTTAAAATATACAGGAAGTTTTGCCAAAGTGTAACGGTGGCGTGGTACTGGAGGGACGTCAGGTCAGAGCCAAGAGTTTAGAACAGGAGTTTATTACGCGCAGTGACAAAACAAACAAGACATAGGGAACGGGGGACTGCAGTTCTACACATGAAACCCTATGACTGGGGAACTGCAGTCTAGCCCTAGATACTAAGAGGTCTATACTAGGCGACCTATACCTAGTCATAGACACCAAGTTTACACAAACGACACAAAGTTTACACAACCACCACCCGTTACGCGTAGGTTTGACCTACCTAATGAGCCGCGCTCTGTTCTGACTCATCGGGGCTTAAATAGTCAGCCCCAATGATGCACACCTGCCCGCAGGGGCTCAGGTGTGCTTAGTCAGAACAGAGCGCCCTCTAGCGTACCCTAAACACCTTGTATGTGACCGAGAGCGCCCTCTAGCGTGCCCAAAACACCACACACATGACAGAGAGCACCCTCTAGCGTGCCCAAAACCTAACACACGTGACACAAAGAAAGATCCTCAGTATTTTTATATATTTTTGTTTTAAGTGAAAGTGACTCATATACTTAAAAATTATACACTTTAAATACAGAAAAAAATAAATAAATAAAAATCCCAAAAAAATCCACATCATAGAATAGCAAATATGTGAAGAAAATTTAAAAGCTAATTAAGGCAAGTCAAGTCAAGTCAAGTAGGATTTTATTGTCATTTCAGTCATATACACAGTACACAGTGAAACGAAATAACGTTCCTCCAGGACCCTGGTGCTACACACAAGACAAGACACAACACAAGACACAAGACAACATAAGACACAACACGGGGCAACAAGTGCGGACAAGACAGACAACAACAGACGGCACGACAGACAGTACATTCATCCGTGGAAGGCTGCAGTGTTGTGGAACAAAGCAGCCCAGGCACATTATGGTGTAGCAGTGTGGTGGAGCGGTGTTACTGTATTTAAAGTGCAAGAGTGCAACACGAGATAAATAAATAAATACAGAATGAAAAGTGGAGGAAGTGGTGGGTGAAGTGGTGGGTTTAAGAGTTCAAGCTATTGGTGGGTTTTAAGAGTCCATGATATTGGTTAATTAAGAATATAGTCAAAGGAGCATGTGATCAAAACAGCACCAAGAGAATGGTGTTACACAGCAATGTGTCCCTAGTTTTCATTCACATCACACTTCATGTGTTCTGTGTAGGAGAACACAAGCAAAAGACGTTGTTGGAATGGCTAACCCATGCCTGCATCTGCACATAACCAAATCTAGATTAAGGCAGAAGGCAAATTCTAGAATGGCCTAGAAACAACTTCGTCTTCTTCTTCTTCTTCTTCTTCTTCTTCTTCTTCTTCTTCTTCTTCTTCTTCTTCTTCTTCTTCTTCTCTTTCTTCTTATTATTTTTCTTCTTCTTCTTTCAGCTGCTCCTTTACGTGTAGCCACAAGGGATCAACTGTCTGCATTTCTCCTTCAAACCAGTTTACCGCATGTTCTCTGTCACCACATCCATAAACCTCCTCTTTGGTCGTCCACTTTTCCTCTTTCCTGGCAGCTCCATCCTCAACAGTCTTCTCCCAGTATGATCCTTGACCCTCCTCTGGACATGTTCAAACCAATGCAACCTTTCTTTTTTAACTTTGTCTCCAAAACATCCAGCTTGTTTCTAATCCTGTACATCCTCGTAACACTCAATGAAAATCTTAGCAGCTGCAACTCTGACAACTGGAGCTTTGTTATTTGCCTTTTTGGTAGCGTTACCCATACAGCATAGCTACAGTTGAGGCCAAAATTATTAGCCCCCCTTATAAAATTTGACAACACTCTTGATTTCTCCATGAAAATGACCATTAACAACAAGTTTTTGTTTTTTTTTTGGAAACAAATACACTATAAAAAACAATGTCCACTAAGTTTAATTAGGATATTTTATTGATACACTGAGTTGAAACAAGAAATGGCAAAAATGAGACATTCAAAATTATTTGCCCCCTGGCCATTAATAGTCAATAGTGTATCCTTTCTGAGCCACAACTGACAACAATCTCTTTGAGTAGTTCCTTACTAGGTTGGCACAGGTCTCCTGAGGGATTGTGGCCCATTCTTCCATTGCAAATTGTTCCAGCTGGTCCCAATTGCATGGTTTCCGAGCATGGACATTCACTTTGAGCACCTGCCACAGATTCTCAATAGGATTGAGGTCTGGGCTCTGTGCGGGCCACTCCAGGATCTTGGTTTTGGTATCCTTGAGGAACTGTTGGACTAATGTCGATGTATGCTTTGGGTCACTGTCTTGTTGGAAGACCCAGCAATGACCTGAGCCTAGACTACGAGCAGATTTCTGCATATTCTCCCTCAAAATGTCAACATCATTTTCTTTTTTCATGATTCAATGCACCCGAACAAGGCTCCCTGTGCCTGAGGCTGCAAAACAGCCCCACAGCATGATGCTCCCACCACCATGTTTAACTGTGGGAACTGTGTTCCTAGGGTTGAAGGCCTCTCCTTTCTTCGCCAAACATAAGCAACATCCATGTGCCCAAACAGTTCCAGTTTAGTCTCATCAGACCAAAGCACAGACTTCCAAAACTCATCTTTACCTTTCAAATGTTCACGGGCAAACCTCAGTAGGGCTGTGATGTGCCGCTTTTTGAGTAAAGGGGTTCTTCTGGGACGATGGCTCTGAAGCCCACCACGATGAAGAGCCCTCACAACTGTGTCTCTTGAAACATCAGCTCCAGAAGAGGCCAGGTCAGCAACAATCATCTTGGCAGATGTCCGGGGCTCCTTGCTGACATCTCTGAATATTTTCCTCTCCAGAGGTCTTGAAATCTTGCGCTTAAGGCAACGGCCAGGTTTGTTTCTTACACAATTTGTCTCCTTGTACTTTGCAATGATGCAACATCTTTTTATGCTGATTGAATGTTGTTAGGAAGCCAATTGACTGCACAGGTGTGGTTTCAAAGCTGATTGGTTAATTACTGTAGGTGTGTTTTGAAAGCAAACATTCACATGGGGCACACAATCACACAATATATCACACAATATATTTGACCACCCCATTTTTTACTATATTTGATATAAAGCAAATTGTATTTTATATTACAAAATGTACCAAAAACTACTAAATAGCACTGTTGAATGTTTGCTTATATCAAGTTTCATCAATGCTGCAAACATTGGGAAGAAGTTTAGAAACATGTTCCATAATCCCTGGGGGGCTAATAATTTTGGCCTCAATTGTACATTTACATTTACGGCATTTTACAGATGCTCTTATCCAGAGTGACTTTCATGTCCTGATTGTCCAGGGACAGTCCTCAAGGTTAAGGGTCTTACTCAGGAACCCAACAGTGGTAGTGCTAGAGGTGGGAGTTGAACCTGGGAACTCTTGATCCACAGTCTTGGAGGCAAGTACCCAACCACTAGACCACCAACACCCTGTCCATAGCTGGTCTCACTACCATTCTGTAAATCTTTCTTTTCACTCTTGCTGGTACCTGTCTGTCACAGATTGCTCCTATCACTCTTCTTCACACATTACAACCTGCCTGAACTCTCGTCTTCACCTCTTTTCCACATGCTCAATTACTCTGAACTGTTGATCCCAAGTATTTAAATGTATTTTTCTTTGCCTGCTCTAGTCTCCTCTTCTCCTTAACCAATGCATTCTCTTCTCTTTCATTCAAACTCATGTATTCTACCTTTGTCCTAATGACTTTCATTGTTCTCTTGTCTAGAACATATTTCCACTTCTCCAGCATCTCCTTGATATCCTTCCTACTCTCACTACAGATTACAATGTCATCTGCAAGCATCATAGTACACAGGGATTCCTATAATCTCATCTGTAAAACTGTCCATCACCATTGCAAACATGAAAAATCTCAGAGCTGACTCTACATGTAACTCAACCTCTGCCTGAAATGCATCCATTACTCCTATAGCAAAACTCACCAGAAATGAAGTTTTACAAGTTTGCAAATTCTACTCCTCTAATCTCAAACTTCAGACTGCACATCTCTAATCTGAATCTATGATTTATAGGTCATCTATTTAGATATTAAATCTGTTTGAACTGAAATTAAAGAGCAAATGTAACAGATTGTTCTCTAGTAGAATTCTGAGCTGTTTTGGACATAGATTGAACAGTTTTTTTGTTTGTTTGTTTGTTTTTTATCTGTAAGTCTGTAAACCTGTACGGAATGGCTTATGGAGTCACATCGAGTTACTGGGGCTCTGTGGCGAATTTAAAAAAAGAAAGGATTAAGAAATTTGTGAGGATGTGGTGAATGAATGCATTTCTCCCAAAGCAATTAAAATGATCTAGTTTATTCCACATAGACTGCAATTAATTTAATGGTGTAAAAGAGAACATGTAACTTAAGAAATGTAAATGTTTACTCTCACTTACAGAAAGAAAAAAAAAAACAGACACATATTCACAGACTGATTTTTAGGTCGGTCAGTCATTTTCTGGCCCGCTTGTCCTAATTAGGGTCGCGGGGGGTGCTGGAGTCCATCCCAGCTCACACAGGGCGAAGGACGGAGACACACATTTACATTTACGGCATTTAGCAGACGCTCTTATCCAGAGCGACTTACAGGTCTTAATTAAAGGGACAGTCCCCCTGGAGACACTCAGGGTTAAGGGTTTTGCTCAAGGACCCAATGGTGGTAGTGCCAGAGGTGGGATTCAAACCAGGAACCTCTGAAGCCATAGGTCCATAGGCAAGTACCCTACCACTAGACCCACCGCACCCTGGACAGGTTGCCAGCCTATCGCAGGGATTTTAGGAAGAAGTTTTTTTTTTTATTAATTTGTCAGAGACACTACAGATATTGTCTCATACAGTACAGCACATCATGTATGTAGTGCTTTTAGCTGAGGCTAATTTGCAGGCCCTTTTTAATACACTTATGCAAGTGATTTTATATTTAGCTACAAGGTATAGACTCAATACAGAATTTTTCCTCAGTAGTTTAAAAGTTTTCTCCAGCAGCATGTATTAATGTAGTGTTAAGATGACAGAATGCTCTCTCTCTCTCTCTCTCTCTCTCTCTCTCTCTCTCTCTCTCTCTCTCTCTACAAAGACCTATGAGAACTCATTAAATGAAACGGTGAGTGGGGGTTTTATGTGTGTGTGTGTGTGTGTGTGTGTGTAAGAGAGAGAGTGTTTCCTTTTCCTTTTTTTAACAGTAGCACAATACCACAATGTTGGAAGGAAAATGTTTGTAGAGACTGTAACCCTTACGCATTTGATCTGTAAGTGTATGTTTGTTCATTTGTGTGTGTGTGTGTGTGTGTGTGTGTGTGTAAGTGTGTAAGTGTGTGTGTGTGCGGAAAAATGGAAAAGAGCAAGTTATTGTAAATATATATTGCAAAAAAGACAAAAAGTGATACGTGCACATGTTATCTTCCCTTGTGGTTTGACTCTTGATTGCTCTTGTTTTTCTTCTTCGCTGTCCAATAATATCATCTTAGGCCAAAGGAGCACATGGTCATCTAATGAAAAACAGCAGAGCTGTCAAGATAGACATAAATAATGACCTTTATCTGATTTCCATCAAATGAATGTTGGGGCCTGAGATTGCTATCGATTTTAGTATTCATATGGCTGTAAATGCTAAAATGAAAGGCCATCAGGCTTGGTGTATTTGGATAGATAACAACATGTTTTATTGATATTGTGATTTTGTGTTTCATTAGTATTAAGATTTGAAAATTGAGGTAAAATCACAGTCAGGGTTGCTATAAGACAGACCCAATTCTCCACCTAAACCAAACCATTAAAACTAGCTTTTCCCTACACTAGGTTACTCCGATGAATTAACTGGTTACTTTTATGAAACTACTGCTACTACTACAACTACTACAACTACTACTACTTCTACTAATAATAATAATAATGCTGATACTATACACTCCTAACAAAGTAAGCTCTTAAAAGGTCAGTGCAGAATGTGGAGGTGGACTAACATTATGTGGAGGGTCTTCAAACTTTATATCATATCAACTGACACCTTAACTTTTAGGAGTGCTGATTTGGTCATTCTTGCACTACTCAATGGCCTCAATGAGAAGCCCAGAAGGTTTATCTGACTCACTGAAGATCAGGAAACAGCTGGGGTGGAGCATGTGAGGGTACATTATTTATAGAAATAGCTCAACCTTAAATTACTCTACTCTATATTCTGAATTTTGAGTGTTTTTTGACATGTTGGTTGGCAAATCACTCCATATCATTCAATCTAAAAATAAGTCATGGTTTCCCATTATTGTCTTAGCAGATTTTCTTCCTGTGTTAACTATTAATCAGTGTAAACCAGCCTCACCAGATTTACTGATTGCTAAGGCTAGTTTGTCTGCTGTCACTTCTCATTGCACAGCATGTGCACTTTTATGCCATCTGACAAGAGAAAAATTCAATTCCCGTACCAATCAGTAAGAGCCTGCTCCTCACTCACACTAACAGTGAGTGTATCTATAGCAGTGCTCTATTAACCAAGGTGTGCATTTGTAGCGATTTACAATTGCTTTGCTTTAAAGTTAGAAAGGAGTTTTAAGGACATAATTCGACTAAGCTATTAACTCTGTAGTTCAACTTAACCAATTTAATATGAGAGCAATCTTACCTGGCTTCTCACATGAGTTAGGCAGTAAATTGCTGCTTTTTCATCCAATACATTACAGAAAAAAATAAAAAAAAAACATAGCATTTTCACACTCAAACTATTTTACTCACAGCAAGATATTTGGCATTAGAAGTAAGTGCAATTGTAATATTGTTTAAGAGCCATATGGACAAACGTGACAAAAAAGAACACACAACTGACAAGTCCATGTCATCCATCATTATTTACTCCGTGTTTAACACAAAATGGACTGCTCTTGATTCGACATAATGCTTTCCATAAAAACAAACAAAAACTGCATGGACAAAGATGATGTTATGCGTTACCTAATATTTTGTTGTGTGACCTTTACCAGCAATCACTGCCAACAAGTGGTCTTTGTAGCGATCAAAATTTTGTTTCTGTTCCACTCTTCCTGAACAAAATGCTCTCATTGTCATTTGCTCAGGAAGAGGTATGAAGGGTGCTGCTCTCTTACTTTTCAGATCTTTCAATAGTTGTTCAATATGATTAAGAACAGGGCTCATAGATGACTGATTAGGAATCCTCCGTTTTTAAACAGCCATTCTTTGGCACTTTTAGTTGAATGTTTTGGGTCTTTATCCTGTTGGAATATTGAAATGCTGAAACGCTGAAATGCAGCTGAGGCTGAGCTTCCTGACACTGGGGAATATGTTTCACTCCAGGTTAACTTGATAGTCTTAAGACTTTTTGACCTGCACAGTTTCAAGACTTCATACATATCCTGTACTACTCTGAGATACTTCTCCGCCACTCATACAAAACCACAACTCCTCTTTAGGCACCCTGTCATATTTCTCCATGTCAACAAAGGCACAATGCAGCTCCTTCTGCCCGTATTTGTACTTCAGAGCAAGCATTGCATCTGTTGTGGTCTTCCTCTGCATTAAACCATACTGCTGCTTACTAATCATCACCTCTTTTCTTAACCATGCTTCCACTAATATTTTCCATATGTCTGTGCTGTGGCTGAACTGTTTTATTCCTCTAAAGTTACTACAGCTCAACAGTTCAACAGTTGCCCAATTTCCACCTGTCCACCCTGTTGGCTAACAGTACTGGTGGCAGTCATTGTTAACCTAGGCCTTGACCAATCCAGTATGGAAGTCCCTTTTGTTGTTTACATATTTTATTTGGCCAAAGTTTTACAATGGATGCCCTTCCTGATGTAACCCTCCCCTTTTATCCGGGCTTGGGACCAGCGCAAAGAAATACACTGGCTTGTGCATCCCTAGGTGGCTGGGATACTGAAAATTTTAACACACCGCTTCCTGATTTTTGAATGACCATGTAAGTGTTCTTTGTAATGAAAGCTGCTCCATTGTATGTTCATTTAATCATTGTATAAATCAAAACCGAAGTAGTTTAAACTATAAATCTATCATTTTCTCTATAAGTAATCAAATCAACAGTCAGACAGATAGCTTAGATAAAATAGATGAAAGGGGATTCATCCATCTATCCATGTGTCCAATGTTGCCTCCAGACAGCCATGAGGAAGAAAACTGTATTGATAAATCTATAACACTCTCAAAGCAATTTGATAAGCGCAAACTGATTTTAACTGCAATGCTTATAAAAGTTTACATTTAGGCATATAGTAAAAGGCATATAGACATCATGAATTCAGTATGAGCCCAAGGCTAACACCTGAAAACGTAAATTCTATAAAGAAGAGAATTTAGCTGAGCTTTTTCATGTATATCTCTAAGAAATAGTGATAAATGAACTACAACTGATAGTAAAACTGTAGTAGAATTCACTTCATAATGAATAAGAATCCAGATGTCTTTGCACTACAGATGATCGAATCAAAACCCATGCTTATTTGTGGAATTAAACAGGGCTCAGTTGTTTAAGTCTAATGCATCATATAATGCTCATAGACACCCAAATCTTTTAGGCTTGAACAGATTTCAGTGATATATTTCTGCATTTTAAATGGGTTACTAGAAGTGGAGAATGTAATCTTAAGAAAGGGACACCAGCCATTCCCTTAAACCTTGTATTAATGAGCTTGATATCTCCTAGTCTGCTAATCATGTATCTCTTGCAGTAGACATCTTAAATCTTCTTAGCCTTTGATCAAATCTTCTCTCTCCATTACTAGCCAAAAAATATGAAAGATGTAGTGGCATTATCCCTGTTATGACCTTGATCAAAAGAATTTCAAAAAATACACTTCTAAGCCTCAGAATCCTCACACAAGATCACTTTTCCAGAGAGGAACAAGCAGCTAAATATGCACCTGTCCTTTTATTGGCATATTGTCAGTATATGACAAGCCCTTAAAACTATAATTATATACAAAACTTTAATATACTTTTTTCTTTGCTCATAATGTTTCCATTCTGGCTGTACCAAGATGTGTTAGTATAGTGTGTAAAGATATACACGGCCCGTTCCAAAAAAAAGTCACACACATTTCATTGGACCACCTCTAGCTTTGATTACAACACAATTACAACACACATTCACTGTGGCATTATTTTGATAAGCTATTGCAATGTCACAACATCTATTTCCATCTGTTTGAATTAATGAGTTGCATTAATCTTTTGCCAAGATCTTGACCTTCCTCCATTGTTCAAGAGTCCAATCTTTATGCTCCCTTGCAAATGGAAGTCTTTTTTTGTGATTAGCCTCACTGATCAGTGGTTTTCTTAAGGTTACACAGCTGTTTAGTCCCAATCCCTTGAGTTCCCTTCGCATTGTGCATGTGAAAATGCTCTTTGTTTCACTATTGAACACAGCCATGAGTTCTGCTGTTTTTTAACGAATTGATTTCATCAAAAAGTGATGGTCGGTCATGGTCATTCAAGATTTCTTCCTCAAAGATGACCATCCTTCCAGTTTTTAATAATGCGTTGGACAGTTCTTAACCCAGTTTTAGTAGATTCAGCTTCTCCTTAGATGTTTTCTTTGCTTGATGCGTGCCAATAGTTTGACCCTCCATGAAACAGATTATCATCTTTTGCACGACCACAGGATGTATCTTCTGACATTTTTGAGAAATAATACTCACTGCATAAGTTAGGGTGAAATAACTTGTTGCCATCTGAAACATAATCATCCATCCAGTAATCATCCAATGGGAGGCTCTTACCTATTTGCTTTGTTAAATCCAGGTGGTGAGTTTTTTTTTTGGACAGGCAATGTAGTATGAGAATGTAATGATATGGTAATTTATAGCGTGAAAATATTCTGCCATGCAGTCTACTGTTGCAAAATGAATAAATGAACCACATTCAAAAGATATCCCATGCTATTTTCTTATTCATTTATTTATTTCATACAGCCAGAGAGGCAACGAGAGGAGCAGATGGTAAGTCAGAGAAACACAGTCTCATTAGGAGGTCCAGGATTGACAGGGGGAAAAAAGAGAGAAGGGAAAAACCCTGGGAGTTTTTGGCTGAGGGAGTAACTCTGACCTTCTGTCCTGTCTGCTTGCCTGCTGAGTGGAATGAGAGCCAGCCGCAGAGAGAGATAACAAGACATAAGCTTTCTCCAGATCATCTCTGGCCTATTATGCCATCTCTCCATGTTTTATGCCTGCTTATGAAAGAGTCGTATAGCTCACAGAAACAATTTCATTGCATTAGAAAAGGGTGTTTTAGGGCACTAAAGTGCCAAAGACTATGACCAATTATTATTCCATCACCAGTGCATACAAACATTGCGATTAAATTTGGGTGAAAAGGCTATAAATTAATTTATATGACAATAATTGCTACAGATTTTAGAATACTGGTCTTATTTTGCCTCTGAAAGCAATCTCACTTGGGCTTAAAGCTATTGAGCAAGCTTACTGCACTGTACTCTTTACAGTCGCATACAAAACTCATTGTGTTGAGCACTGAAAAGCACTTTTTTCGCTTTTCTGTAACTCTGCTTATAAAAAATATTTTCCCAAACATTGTAAATCATATTTTTAGTGTCCAAATCTCCAGGCTTAAATATCTGCTGGGAAATGTTTTATTTCATTTCTTCATTAATCCATATTTGCCCCATTTATCCATTTAGGGAGCTCAAGCACAGTTTAATGAGATAAAGACAACTTGAGTCAACACAAAATATATTTAAAAAAAGGCCATTTCCATGAATTGCCCTTATACTCAATCCCTCAATTATGCACATTTAGACAACTGGATCATTTTAAATAGACATGCTCAGATCTCATTTTCACCAATGTGAAACAGGCTTCTTTAATGAAATTATTTTACAATTCTTCATGAATGAACTTTTTGTGTGAACTTTTCTTTGTCCTACATTCAATCTGTGTAAGGATCCAAACTAATTTAGAGTCACAGCTATGTAAGATCAACAATGCTAGAAAAAGATGAACAATTAATATAAATAACCGTTTATAACAAAATGGATTACTCAATGACTATTGTAAAGGAAAATAAATGTAAAAATTAAAAATAGTGTTTTGTATGTCCTTGATTAAAACATTTACATTGGTACCACATGAAATCTATTACACAAAAATGAAATCTATAACACAAATATTACCATTTTTACAAAACAAACCTACTGGTGGAATATTTAATTTGGGGGGAACTTATTTTTGAATTGAGTACATTTTTATCGCTACAAATGAAATATGCAGAGAAATGTTGTTTTACAATGTTGTCAAAATTTAATCTGAAATGGAAATGACAATTTTAAAAAATGGCTTTCCTCTGTACATGGTATTCAATGGACAGCCTTATTCAGAAAACATACAATTTTCTTTAGGGGACAAAATAAATGCAAAAAAAAATACTACTACTGTGAATTATAATAAAAGTATGATAAAAAAATCCATATTTTTCATTTTGCAATATGCTCAACTTTACTCACAGAAAGGACAGGTGTTTAGGGTTGTATTGTTTTTATTGGCACACTGGTAGTGACAAACATTAGCAAAGTCTGTCCCACACACAGGTAGACGAGCCAATGTCTGAAAGAGCACATCCCACTCCTGCCAAATCTTAAGGCACCTCAGCAAAACAGCTGAGAAGTTGAACTTCAGAATGCTTCACTTCTTTTTCTCAGGCACACAATAACTTGCTAATGACTCAAGGATAACGATCAAGGACAAAACCAAAGCTGTAGAGAGAAAAAAAATGGATAGAGTTAAGTAAGAAGTTCTCCTCACTTCATACTCTTAAAAGTAAAAAGGCCTCAGGTCTGAATTAAACTAAGTCAAATTATTTGATGAATCCATGTTAGAATTCCTCTCTGCAGATTGCAGATGGTCTTACATGCTTTCTTTGATGTAGAAATATAATGAGACTTGTGGGGTACATGTATAACAATGGGATTTATATACAGTTGTAAGAAACGTTGGGCATGCCCCATCAAAGAACATGTTGATTTTCTTAGCAAAAATAATTACACATTCTTCATAGAGGACACACTTCTGCATCTTTTGACAAACAATTCCTGCCTGAGTTCAATTCTATGAGCGCTGGGTCAGGCTCCAGCATGCCCTGTTACCCTGGACAGGAAAATTGGTTAAAGGATGGATAGATTATTCAAACGTACTTTTTTGATACTTACTATTTAAATATATACTTTTATACTTATATACTTTTTATGTGTGATTTGCATGTGGTTTTGTTTCTGCATCTCACACCTACCTTAGAATGCAGATACACACACACACATAAATGTGCTCACCATCCAGTAGAATCTTGGGCCACTCAAACAGATGGGGAGTCATTAACAGAACCTCTAGACAATTGTGTTTGATTGGTTAGAACTGACCTCACAGCTTAGTGCTTTGCAGAATGCCCCTGAGAACTTCTTACACCTTTTGACAATCCGCCTATGAAACCCTCTACCGTCCCAGTTTGAACTCGAAAGTGTGAGGAGGGACACAGAGAGAGAGAAACTCATTTGGATTTGAAAGAATTCCTAATGGTCTTATTGAGACAGAAATAGCTAGGATAAAAGGACAAGCGATGGCAAAGGAGGCAATTAGTCACAACACTGGGAACTTTTTTTTTGACAGATTCATCATCAAAACCCATATTTGGAATGAGAGATAGCAGGTTTTTTGTAGAAATTTAATGAAATGTTTGCTCGAGTAACAGAAGGACAGTCTTGCCCTCCTACAGTGCTCTTCTGAAAGCCTCCATCTTTTCTACAATCAAAGCAAAAGTGGAACATTCAGCCATACATGAGCCACAGGCTTAGTGTACCACTATGCAAACTCCGTGACCTACTTAGCCATGAGAGGTGTGCGTTAGACACACTGGTCCTTATCCCCTCATGATGTAGCAGGTATAGCAGGGCCCTCTGGGCCAGGCCATTTGAGGACACCCTGTGTGCTACTCAAGGGAGTACTGAGTGAAGCGGGACCAGGCCCGAGGGGTAACCCGGGGGGTGAGGGTAGGGCCAGCAGCCCTAGAGATAAATTCATACTCTGCCTCAGAGGATAGCCATTTGACAGCTGCAAAGTACACACACCCCCAGGTGAAGCTGGGAAAAGAAAGTGAGCAGTCTAAAGGGAGAAAAACAGACTTGATAAAACACCTGCCTCTAGCCTACACATAACAGCCTACCATGTGGATGCAGCATGTTCATAACTATAAATGGTAAACGGCTTAAAGTCACTCAAAGATAGTAACTACTTTCATTCATACAAGCACAAAAATTATAAATGCCTTCCTGAGTTTTTCCAAATTTGCTGGAAAATCATGATTTTGGGTTTCTATAGTGTTATATTATATTAAGGGAATATTACACAAGTACATTACCCTTTAGTTCCCTTTAGTTGCAAGTAAATTATGGGTAAAACTGCGCTGCAGTATAGGACATAGATTCAAGCTACTCTTTCCACCTCTTCCTATAGTTCTAGTGGCATCATTGGATACAAAACAGTTCTAAATGTGAACACAGTATGAGATTTCATAACTGACACATCACTTTATTATAGCTCAAACCTAATTGTATTTGATCAGTCATTCATGTTGCTAATTTCCATTAAATACAGAGAGTGTAAGTTACTCCTGCTGGGATCAGACATGAAACCCCAGTGAAACCCATCATGCACTTCGGTAGTGTATGCTAATTGTGCCTGCCAATTTGATCTTACCTTTGCTTCATAGGAAAAGCAATTTTTTTGTTCTGGCATAAAGTGAAAGTGACTATTTGCCATGTGAAGACACAACACACAGGAAACCACAAAGACATGCTCCCTCTGAATTTAACCCAAAGTGGAGCAGTGGGCAGCTATATCCAGTGGCCAGGGAGCAGTGATGGGAAATATCTTTCTCAAGGGTACCACAGAGTAACCCACTGGCAGTTCTTAAAGACTGTGGTACATTCAAAAAGCAGTAAGCAGTTTAAACAGGCTTAAACCCTACTAAAACATTACCAGGCTAATAGACTACAGGGAATAAGAACTAAGCCCCATTATGTGTGGTTGTGGGTGTGAGTAGCCAGTAGATTGCCCTGAGGTACCCTTGAGCAAGAACCATCCCCACCCCTGTTCCCCAAGCTGAGGCAATGCAGCCCACTGTTCCTTCTCCTTGTGTCTGTTCACTGCTGGCATAAGACATGAAAGGGCTTATGCGATTACAAAAAAATGATTGCGCTTATAATTTCATAAAAACAATTGAGCTAATTACACCACAAAACTATCATGTGCATGACATCACAAGATTAATTTAGCTTATGATGTCACAAAAAAACTATGGGGCTATGACACCCCATAGAGTGAATCTGTTTTTCTCAGCTTATCTGCTTCTCTAGACTTAGTTTGAATTTTTTACTTTCCAATTATTCAGTCAGTGTACATAACCCATTTCTGAAGAAATGAAAACAGTTCAGAAAATGAGACTGAAAGAAAAGGCATGACAATACATTTCATTTCATTTCAACATCTCTCTCTCTCTCTCTCTCTCTCTCTCTCTCTCCTGCACATATGCTAACGCCAGGTAGCCTTGGGGGCAGAGAATCACAGAAAGTAATGCTGCAATTAATGACAACTGAAGAAGAAAACACGTTGGCTGCCTGCCATCCTCATGCAGCTCAGAGTTGCAGACTAGCCATGGGAGACGACCTAACCCACATTGTTTCCCTCTCTCCAGCTGAGCCCATGGAGCCCTCGTCTCACTCTCATTTGGTCTTACTAGACCTAGGTTATATGGACCAAGCAGAAAACTGGAGGAATGCTGACCCATCCATGCAAATGCTGTTAGCAAAACAAGCTCAACGAAACATTGACAAAAGCCCTTTAAATGTACTACATCCTGAATTTACAGCTGACATGCTATGCTACACAACTAGACCGTGCTGATGTTTTTACTCAAAGTTGTGATGACAGTCACATATGTGTACTATTGACCTAAAAACAATAAACAACAAAAAAATAGTTTAATTTAATTTATTTAATTTCAACTTTAAAAAGACATCAATCTAATATTTCACTGTGAAAAATATGTTAATGAACACCATAATATGTACATTTTTTGTACATAATTGTCTGTATAGCACTGAACTATAATATTATAACATCTTTATGGCAGACTTATTGGAACTGTCATCTTGGACAGAACAGATCTTCGAATGATTCATGCATGATTAGAACATCTTTGTCACTCTCATATTCGTGATTAGAGAGAAAATCAGCTGAGGAATTATTCATTTAAATCGGAAAGCTTTATCCTTATGTGATCAAGAGGGAAATGGCTCATTGTCTCTCACAATGATGAGTCAATCAGCTCTTCCTGTGACAGTCAGCTGTTACCGAATGAGCAAACATGCATAAATTATATAACTGCATTTAAACTGCAAAACAGCATCTGAGCAGGAGAAGAGATTTTCAATATATACAACTATCATCCTTTATCATGGTAAAACTCAGAACCGCTTGACAAATGGTGTATGTTTTCTTAGATTGCACTGGCTAATGAAATTCTTGAGGTCCAAATGATTTTCCCACATTCAGAACTTGATATTTCTGCCCATTAACAAAACTACATTCAAGAAGTTTTAAAATGAATATATGTTTGAAAGATTTATTTGTTGCTAGGCTGTGCTAGATTTAGTATTAAAAATTACTTTTGTGCTAAACAGTAAATTTTCTTGAAAATCAGGAAATGAAATTGTAAAGCTTATTAAATAACATTTTAGAATGAATAAAATGTAAAGTTATTTGCTTTTTTGATTTTTTCTATCCACATGACTACATATTTGTCACAGTAGGTGGCGCTCTGCTCTGACTGGGCACACTGGTGCTCATTATGACGACAGGTGTGCCTCATTGGAGCAGGGTTTATAAGTCCCAGTGAGTCAGCGCAGAGCGTCAGTCATTCACTATCACCCCCGGTATCTTCTGTATACTAGTGCTTTCTGAGTTCTGTGTATGTAGTTATGTTTAATAAAGTTGAGTATGAGACTCCTGGCTACGCATCAATGTCCAGTCCACATCACCATGGCGTTACAATATTTAAGTAGATAACACAATATGTGTAAATACATTGATACATCTTAAACATCCTAAGCACAAATATTTTTTTGCAATAAATATTTAATTTTAAAGACAAAAAGTATAAGGCTTGGTCTGATTTTCCTTTTTTTTTTTCTTTTAGCATCTCCTGCTAGGGCAGGAGAAAGTTTAGCACAAACTTTATGTCGGATACCCTACCTGATGTAACCCCTTTATCTTGACTTGAGATTGGGACTAGTAATGTCTTAAAATGTGTATAAGGTGGATCCAAGGTCTTAATATTATTTTTCAACTCTTTAAAAAGCTGAAAAGAAGGAGTGTCTGCAGTAGCGAAGGGGTGCTTCTATTGTCTATCTTTCCCAAAGCACATCTTAGCACTGAGCTCAAAGCTATCTTTCCCAGCCTTGCCTGGACATCTTCCCTATGTTCCACAGGAGAATGTTATAGCAGATAAGAGCAGAACTGATATTCAGAGAAGCACAACTACCACATAAGCACCTGCCATATTACCACCTCCCTACAATGCCCTGTGCTATTCGATCCCTGAGGCTGTGCTACCTGTTTTCCAGTGGATGAGGGGATGAAAATTCGTTCATCCGCCTCTCCAATCCAAGTCTTATAGCTTCACATTCCAAATTCTCTGCATCTAATAACTTTTTTAGGTGTCGGATTGGAACAGCTTTTGCTGACCACATTCAACTTATTTTGTTAAATATTTATTTTCGCATCAAGTCTTCGCTGGCTCGCCATTATTTTGACAGTGGCAGCATTTGGAGCGTGACAAGTCAAATTTAAATAGATGGAGGGAGGGAATGAAAAAAGCAGGTCAATTTCAATGTCTGCGCTGATAAAATCGAATGGTGTCAGGGGCATAAACAAATGTATTGCAGCTGCAATTTTTGATATGATAAAGTGTGTGTGTGTGTGTGTGTGTGTGTGTGTGTGTGTGTGTGTGTGTGTGTGTATATATATATATATATATATATATATATATATATATATATATATGCAATACCACTTCCAATCTAGAGAAAATCTCTTTGATAGTTAATGATAGAGCCAGCAGATAGTGAGGATATATGTTGCTATATTACATGTTTTTTTTCTTTCTGTATCAGTGAGCTTTAACATTGATAATGGTTCACTTACATGGAAGAGTGGCCTCCTATGAGCACCTGCTGGGAGCAATAGGAGCTCTAAACGAGCAATGGTGTTACATGTCATTCTCTAACAAATGGCATTTGTACATGTACATGTTTCAAATGAGTGAATGAGTGGCAAAGACCTAATAATAGGCTTTTTTATTTGCATTGAATGCTTGTTCATTTACACTTGCACTGAACTGAAATTCAGACATCATAATAAAAATGCCCTGTACAGGATGCCAAACACACATACAACACACTCACAGTTAAACCGATCAACTCAAATACATGCCTTTTTGAACTGTGGGAAGAAACCCAAGAACCTAGAGGAAAACCACAGACACATAGGGAGAACCTAAAAACTCCCGAAAAAAGCATCAAGGCCAACTCAGCTAGGAACCAAATCTAAGGATACAATCCTGAAAAAAAGTCCAAGGAATGATTTCTCACATATACCCTGCAGAATATCAGATTTCAATACCTTCATCTTGTTTGTAGCGACCAGTGTATTTACTAGTTCTTTCAAGGGTTCCATAGTATTAAGGCATTAATAGATTAAATAACTTATACTTCCATTTCAAACAATTGTAGTGGTGCAGGCTGACGCTTAGCTGCTTGCAGTCTGTTGTTATGACTCTGTGACTGCAGTCCTCTCATTTAAACACAATTTTTAGTGATACACTGATGGCACTACCTGTTTTTTGCCACTGCAAAGGGGAATTTATTGATAACTTTATATTGAATCCAGAATATAATTTCAAAGCAAAACAACAGCAGACTATGCTGCAGCTGCCTGCAAGAGCCTACAGAGTAACAAGAAAAAAAGAGCTTTTCAAACAAAATAAACACACAGAGAAGAATTGGAACCGTTGACTGCATGTATGATATGTTTAGTGGTTTAAACATGCAGCCGCTGTTGCTTTTATGTTGATGATAACAAATTAAAACAGCATTAACCCTATGGGAATCATGCAATTTTATGCTAAAGCGCATGTGGAATCTGCATTTACAGGGTGACAATAATGGTAAATAAGGGCCCAGATTTCGCTTGGGGAAGTTTTATTGTTGTTGTTGTTGTACACTAAATGTATCCTAAAGGCTTATTTCTGGTGTGTTTCACTTGGAAAAAAGCTTAAAAATGACTTTTCCATTCATAGATTATTATAATAAAACAACAAATGCTCAAAGCACTTTATAAATTGAAGTATTTAAATGACAGCATGGGTTTCTGAACTGTTATGAAAGAACAAAAACATCCAAATTCTGAATTTTGCCAACAAGAGTACTCATTGTCAATAAATGTAGATTTCTACACAGCCGAGACAATCGCTATGATGGCATCATTAATTTATACTGTTCAATGCTTGAACGAACTTACGTAAATTCACCCATACAGTGTACTTGCAAAGTGAACCTCAGTCCTCCAATATAAAGAAAATGTGTTTTGCATTACTTAAAATCTAGAAATCACTCTTAAAACCCTGCAGATGATTCAACTTTTAAAACAGTGAATTTTGTGCATAGTATTTGACAGCACTGTTGGCATTGTAGTGGTTAACTCATATCAACTGAAGGAATAATACAGAAAATGTTTTATATTGAAGTAGCCTGCATTATCTGTTCATTTTTAACCATTTTAAAAACATTACAGATGGATATTGTTGATAACTTCCTAATTAAGCTAAACACTGCCTGGAAATATAATCACCTCTGAACCTCTGACTTAACCACCTGCAGTCACTCCAACCTCTATAAGGTAAGATCTGCATATCTGGCTGTGTGAGTGTGGCATTAGTTGAGTGATGGATATCAGGGGGCCTATGATTGCTTGTGAAACCTTTCCAGGAATAAATGCTTGTAATTTTTTTGTATAATTATTCCGTATGTGAGTGTTCAGAGGTTTTGAGTGAAGAGTAGGGCATGTGCTGCTGCAGTGAGTCTGATTAACATCTGGCTAAGTGTGCAAATCAAACGTTGCCATGTGCATTTGGCATGATCATGCTTTAATCACAGCTGCATTTGCTAAAGAAGGCGGTGGGGTATATCCAACAAGTTCATAGATGAGGACCATTGACAACTTACACCAGTTGTTATATGAGTTTCACAAAGATACTAATTTAGCCTTTGGCAAAAAAAGAAAATCAAAATGTGATTAAAATTAATACTGTGCAATCATTAATAATGTATAAAAAAATTTATTTTTTACAAACCCTATGTTTGTTATAATGATTGGTAAAAGTCTTGCAGGCTAATACAATAGTAGTGGTTCCTAATCATGGCATACATTAACAGGGAGGTACTTATTTTATAATTATGCTTTTACTGTTAGCCTTTCAAACACTTAGAGTATATAGTAATATGGGTGCAGTTGTTGCCTAGTGTTTAGGGAACACACCCCATCATCGGAAGGTATTGGGTTCGAATCCAGGGCCAGAAGGTTGCCCTGAGGTACCCTTGAGTAATGTACTATCCCCATCACTGATCCCTGGTTATGGCTGCCCACTGCTGCACGACAGGTGTTTGAGTTAAAAATAGAGGATGTATTTTGTTGTGGTTCGTTGTTCACTCACAATGACACACAGTCCCCTTTAATTCATGTCACTTTCATTAATAGCTGCTAAAGGAACTAGACATGCAATGCATTTTGTTATGACCTTAATGATTGGCCTGTATTGGCCTGACCATTTCACTGTTGATTTGTTGTTCAGAAAGTCAAAAAGAGCATCAAATCAAAAAAAGTTATTTTTTTATTTTTTTTTTTATTGCATTATATATAATTTTATTGCATTCATGCATTATATGGCTTCATCAACAAGTTCTTTGTGAAATATCTTGTCTGACATGGTTGTTTTTTGCTGAGCCCTAGAAGATACCTTTATATAGTTTCCATTAAAACTGCAACATTTTATTGCATTATTTAGGCTAAAAGGTTTTCATGAATGTATGATGTATGATATATTTCATTTGATAGTTTTTAAGAAACATGAATGAACAGTAGTAGAAACAGTAGTTTAAAACTCTCTAACACACACATACACATGCACACACGTACACACACACAGTGCCAGACCCTTGATCTGCGCAAAGGGGGCAGAAAATGATGCAGAGGAAGTCTGTACATCAGTAGATGACTATATTGCATGCACTCCAATTTGTAGTGAAGTGTAGCAGTTACCAGTAAGGCGTGAAAAGAAGAAACAGTCAAACAGTCCCAAATTTATGCAAGCTGAAATTCTCAAAATTAGATCCTCAGTTCTCCACTCATTTCCATAGTTCAGAATGCCAGTATGGAAACGAGTGCATTTCAAATGAAGCTTTCCGTGCTCTGCCTTCAGATGTATTCCTTCACAGCAAATGTTGCAAGTTTGGACAAGTATTCAGAATATGGCAAAATATTAAATTTAACACACTCTTTTTTGACAAAAAAAATCCTCATTATGTTGAATGGATTTTACTAAAACCAATAAGAGTTGTAAGATTGGCAACCATTATAACCAAAAACAAACTTAGAGCATCAATTGGTCAATTAAAACTAATGTCAAACAAGACCATTTTTCTGCCTTCCAGAGCCATCCTGTCCAGTCTCTTTTCTTTTAAATCAAAGACAATGAATGGCCATTTTTTACAGTTCTGAAAATGTCTAGGGGCAAAGACACACAGCATATTGCTCTCTCTACTGGGCTGCGAGTCTGGATCAAGAACAGCAAACAGTGAAAAGATCATAGCCTGCAGACTTTTTGATCTGCCCATTCGGATCCTGCTCTACCATTTAATGGGGCACATCCTGCTATTTTACTCCTCCTTCACTTTCTTCAGGAGAAGTTAGACTCTACAGGTCTCATCATTTGGACCCTTTTATCATGTCTAATTGTGTCACGTCCAATTACTACAAACGTAATCTGAAAGAAGACACAGCACCTGAATGAAATGTGATAGTGTGACAACTGTGAAGGCAAAACACCTTCCCCTCAATACACCCATCTTCTTCTCTCCCAACCTGCAATAAAACAGCAATCTAGAAACCTATAATCAACCACAGATGTGGCATTTTGCAGGATAGATGAACAGCACCACAAGTGACACTTCACAGAGGTAATTCAAGCAAACAGGCAGTTTGAACACGTGCAAGGACAGCTTAGCAGCATGAGTCCTCATTCATCTCGAAGAGACTCTCAGACAAACCAAGTTTAAAGCTGCTAATTATCCCTGGATATTGCTGGAAAACATGTTTGTGGGACTTTACCACCTGAAATGTGAACACGCAGAGTACACCCAGACACAATGTAAAAAAAATCAGCAGAGTGAAGAACTCAAGTTAAGAAACAGTATAGTCCTTGTGTTTAACCTACTAGTGTCTTGCTTGAGCACATATAGCACTTTTCAAAATTCATATTTTCCTGAACCATAATACACAATTTGGAATTGATTGTAGTATCCTGTGTTATTTAAATAATAACACTGTTGCCAATTTATGCATTTAAAGAGCGCCGCCTACGGTGACACATTGATTATAGTAACTACAATAATTAAATTCATATTATTGATTAAATTAAATCATTTACAGTTTAATAATTATTATAATCTGCAATGGGCTGGCGACCTGTCCAGGGTGCGTCCCCCGTCCTCGCCCTGTATGCGCTGGCTTGGACACCAGCACTCCCCCGCGACCCCATTTGGGACAAGCGGCAGATAATGGATGGATAATTATTATAATGAGCATTAGAATTAATTCTAAACTCTATATTGTGATGACTAATTTACAATCATGTTTTGTTAATTTATTATTCTCAAGATCGTAATCACCTTATTTTTATATGGATTTTAACGTCATTCTTGGTGCTGATCTTTCTTTAAAATTTTTTAATCAGCTACGGCTCTTTTCATTATTACAGATACATTAAAAATGTCCTACTATTATAGCATCCTGCTAAATATTTGAAAATGATTCAACTGCACAGGGCTAACGTAATTAAAATATTTCCTGTAAAAAAAGAGTAATTTTCACACGGTTCATTCCCTGTGTAAATTAACAATTTCTATCAAAAATAATAGGAAATTGCCAGATTAAACGTTGAAAAAAGTCACCAAAATAGATTTGTTTGCAGATTGTATAAAGGAGTGAATTTTACTGGCCCTGGTTTAAATAGCTAGAAACCGAAGGACAGAGAGGCAGATACAGGAGGCCACAGGTCCCCCAACACTTTTAGTGATTTTCCAGGACTTGGGTTCATAACTAAAGCTGCAGCAAGGATCAAATAACAGAGGGGGAGAGAGAGCAGTGTGTATGTTTCATGCCACAAAATTGACGTGGATGTGGATGAGCATACCTCCATATCCTGACATTTATAATAGCAGGTGGAATATCAATGCACAGCATCAATAGTAATCAATTCAATCAAGTTTTTAATTTCAGCACAGAAAGTTGACAAAAAGCAGACAGTAAAGATATATGGGTGTGTGTGTGCATGTGTGTGTGTGTGAGTGTGTGTATGCGTGTGTATGGGTCTAGTTTTAAAGCAGATGCTGCCACTTATGCAACGCAGTTAAAGCAAAAAAGGAATTACGTATAATAATAACATAAATGAGTAATTTATAAACCTGGTGTCTCCATGATTAACATTATTTTAAAATTCTTTGAAAATGTCATCTGCCATTTAAACAATATCCAAATGTCCAAAGGACTAATAAAAAGTAACTTCGGAATTGATTGTAGAGTAACTTTAGGGACTGGGTGGCAGGTTTTAGGCATGCTTTGGGTGCAGGATTTTTGCTTGATTTGCCAACTCATTTCCCAGCTTGTATTGTCTTTCACATGGTCAAAAGAAGAAGTGAATTAAAGATCAAACTGCAATAATTACAGCAGACAAAATGTTGGACTTTTGAAAATCGTCCAGCTGTGATGATCCAGATCATGACATGATTGTGATGCATGCATTTGCTACAATTGTTGCATCCCTACGAGGAAAACGCCTCATAATAACGGAATTAATGACACACCTTTTGATCAGATAGCATACAAGCACGTGCACACAAACCAAACACACACACACACACACACACACACACACACACACACACACACACACACACACACACACACACACACACACACACACACATACACCTACACACACACACATACACACACACACACACACACACACACACCTACACACACACACACACACACAAACACACATAAAACCCTAACATTTTAAGCAGAGCACATTTACATGCACTAAAATAATCCACTCAGTATTCACATGCAATAAAATAACCCTCTCAGTCAACCTGCAACACACACACACACACACACACACACATATACACACACACATACACATCCCCATGCAAAGACACAGGCTATCAAGGCTAGAGACTTCAGGAGTGCTTAAATATAAAGATTTTTCTTCATTTAAGTATGTAGCCATTGTGGGTGCAGTGGTGCTTTGTATTCATTTGTGCGCCTAGAAAGCTCATTCTATAACATTCAGACATTAAGAGATTTAAAACAATTTCTATCCAGTGGATAATACTAAAAGAAAAAAGACTTGGCAAAAATGTAGGATTTTTTGTGTTTGGTAAATTGAATCCCAGCTTGACAATTTCAGCAGTGTAGGAGCCAGGATTTAATTGCTACTATAGAAAAATGCAGTGAATGATAAGGATCGATGCAAGTTTAAATCATGGTACAATGCACTAATGCACAGCTGTAAAACATGAGCATGTTATTGCCAGTGCTGAATCAAATTTATCTTTTGAGAATACAGAAATATCAATCGTCAAAATATATGTTGCATGTATGTAAAAGTACTTCAGTGTTTAAGTTCAAATATTGTAATTGGCATAAATCACACCTTAGTGCTCATGTTAATCGTAGAGTGATCTGTGGACTATTTATACTACATGAAGTGCAACATCAAACATTTTCTCACTGCTCAAGCCATCTCAGGTTAAGTTCTTGTGCTTTTGGTAGCTGGTAGTTTAAACACTGTAGAATGAATCCCAGTCTTCCAATTTAAAAGATGCTCAAAAGTCACTCAGCAGCTTTTGATGATCTTCTGGCAAAGTAAATGCTCAGAGAGTTTGCTACTTTTTCTGTATTTACCTTTAGAAGACCTGGGCATTTTTGCATCCCTGTTTATATTTATTCAAAGAAATGAAAACAAAAAAGATTAGAAGTCATCCAAAGCATTTAAATCTGTGTGCAGCCTTATAATATCATCAGTTAATTGAACCTTATAGATTAGGCACATTGCATGAGTTATACTTTACATACTACTGATGCAGAAGCAGCTGGGGCGTGCTTTATAAAGAGCAAAATGGTCAGTGATATGTGGTTGTGAGTTTTGTGGGTGAGTATTGCTTGTCATTTTCTTTTAACTGGCTGGCTGCCAGTCACATGAAAGGGCAGATAGCTTGTCAAAATACACTGTAACCTTACTATAAAGCAATGATCATAAAAAAAGCATTAGGCAATATCATGTCACTAAAAAATGCTGAAAAATTGGCTGAAAAACTTCAGTGCAACTTTACCAACAGGTAAAGGCTTTAGAATGTCTATGTCTCCAGCTTAACTACATAGGGGGTTAAGTCTATTAGAAGTACAAAAGGCATCATTGCTCTGAAATACAAATCATGTTTTATATTAAACTGATCATTTTTGGTTTACATATTTCTGTGAAATAAGAGTCACTGCTGAAAAAAAAAAAGAATTTTAATATCATATCATCTTTCACAGCACCTTGTAAGATTCCAACCCTAAATCAGACTTAATGCCATTATCAATTAGCTGATCATCTGGGCAGAAATTATTCCTGGATTAAGAAATTATAGCCTGGATTAAGGCGTTGAGAGAAATGTCTTTGGCCAATTGATCGTCTTTTTCTAAATAAAACACTTGATGTAAAAGATTGATTGCATGATCAAATGTTGTCCGAGGATAAATAATAATAAAAAAACAATCAGATTTGTTGTAGTGTTGTGCAAGAAAGTCAAGAGAGTCTGATAAATTTTGCTTTCAGGGGCTCAGTGTCCATCATGCACAGAATGTTCATCTGACCGTTGCTAAGTAACAAAAGGTTTGCAGTGCACAGTAGTAAACATTTAGCTAATGAAATGATCTATGGGTTTCTACTGTGATCAATGGTGGGATATTATGGGTAGATGAGATTGTACTGCCTTCAAAATCACTCTGAAATTCCATTTTATTTCATTTTTAAGATAAATTGTCCACAAATGCAAATACAGTGCAATAAAAAAGTTTAACACAGTTAAAAGTCCTGGCAACTGTGAATGGGAGAGATCTTTCTACACAAAAAAAAAAAAAAAAAAAAAATGGGCTGGTACTCTCAAAAGTATGCCTTCACCTTTAGTCAAGGAATGCAATTTCACATAATTTCAGGCAGGTAGAAAATCAAAGTGATGCAACAGGTGAGCTTGACTCTCAGAAACCTAGCTGCCTCTGAGCTGAAAAGTTTACAACTTTGAGGTCATATCCTGTAGACAGAAACTTTAAGATGATCCTCATCCTATCAGTTGTTGACCTTTTGCATTTAATGTTTTTTTTTATGTTTAAATACTGGCACAGTATTCAAAGATGAACTCTACCTGTTTTAGTGTTGTAATCACCATGGTTACAAATAAAAACAACCAAAGTCATTTTTCTTTGAGAAACTCTGATGGAAGTTGACCTTTGACCTTTCCTTTTTCGAAACAAGCAACAAAAGACAGGCAGAGCAGAGAGCAATTTGTTGCTTGCCATGTGAAAAGTTCTTTACGCAGTAATCATAGATCAGTTTGTAAAATAACCAACACTAAATGAACTTAGATGAGAATTCAAAATAAGCCTAAATGAAAATCACCACTGTACACACTCGCAGTCAGATAAAAGGAAAGAAATGAATAAGCTAAATTATATCTTCTCCCATATGACATATTCCTGAATCATACACTTTTCAAATCTCTTCCTGTTTGTTGCTTTTGTCATTGGTGTTGCCATTATTGTTCCAATTTGAATTGTGCTGCGTGTCTGTTATATTACACTGGAAACTGCTATCTATATTTAGACACCTTCTGAGGCAAGGATAGTGCAATAAGGAATACCGAGGAGACACGCTTAAGGTATAAACCCTAAAGGTGTTTTCTCCAATAGACAATAGTGACACAAGACAAACTTAAAGACTTCAAAGACTCTGGGGTATGTAAAGCAGGTCAATAATCTAACTGCAAGTCTACTTCAAATCTGAATAGATGGACAATTTTTATTCCAAACAAGCAATTCCAGCAAATTGTGCTGATTGTAAGAGCAACAGAGCCTGGCTTTTTGTCTAGTGTATACTGATCTTCATATTCATAGATCATTTATATGTTGTAAAGCATATGGCATTTGACATGACATTGCTTCAAATAACACTTTTTGAACTAGTGAGGCATAGGTTAGGAAAAAGCTGATACAGCTGATATCTGTTGATTTGCTATAATTAAGGGAGTGCAGGGAATAAAGTACAGACATGCAGCAGCGCACAAGGGGAATCTTTGATTTAATTACAACAGGCAAACCAAAGAAACAAGCAAAGTTAGAATTACTAATTTGCAATGATACCAGCAAGACATCACAAATCCAAGGTCCATCTGTGGGACTAAAAGAACTACAAAATCCAGAAACCAGCTGCATGTGTTGACAGAGCAAAATCAGAGCTGAGTTGGAACTGAAAATAACCAATCTCAGATGGAGTAGTCCATGTAGAATTTCTCTGGAAAAAGAAAATCATTAATACAGAAGTTAATGATTTGAATTTGATTCTTTTTTTCAAATATATGAGTGTGAATGAAAGGGAGGCAAGTGAAGTGGTTAGGATGCAAGGAGTTGAGGTGACAAAGGTGGAGAAATTTAAATAACAACAGGAGGTGGAGCTGGAGGTGGTAGAGTTAAAGATGGGAGTGACGAGGATGGACAGGATTAGAAATGAGCATATTAGAGGGACAGCTCAGGTTGGATGTTTTGGGGACAAAGTGGTGAGAGAGGACATGCTGGTTTGAAGGAGGAAGATGCAGAGGACAGGAAGAAATGGAAAAGGATGATCCGCTGTGGCGACCCCTAAATGGAAGCAGCCAAAAGAAGATGAAGAAGATTCAAATCATCACACAATAAATCTTTTGCAGTAACAAATAATGATTTTGACATGTACATTTAAGCAGCACAATATTCCCCACCTGAGTCATGCACATTGAATTGGGATAGAACAGTTTTCTTTGTACAACATCAACTCAAACATGCAGCTTTTACTCAGCTGCATAATTGCAACAAGCAAGCATGCTGTTTTCATAGTAAATGAACTATGAGGCAGTATGCATAATTGTTTTTTTTTTTTTTTTTTTTTTAAGAAAATATGTTGGGTGTTCTTCCCTCAAATGCAAACAAACCCACACACACAGTGTGCTTCTTACACACCTGGGCCCTAACCGAAATCATCAGTTCGTTTGATCTAGGCCCGGGAGACCCCATCTAGCATGTCTGAATTATGGATTAGCGGCAGCACGAGGGGAGTGAAACGCTGAATGCAGAATTCACTGTCACTCCTTGCCAAAGGATGAAGTGAATGAAACAGAGGTGTAGGACAGGGAAAGGAAAAAGAGGGACAACAAAATGAATGCTGTATTTTTATCTCATGCATTTGTTTTAAAAGTCTGCAGTTGATCTGATAGAACTCGCCGTTCCTCTCTTCTTCTCTACTGGTTTAGAAAACGTTCTTGTTTGATCAGGACTGGCATGCATTAAAATTTTTATTGCATATACATTTAACTTGCAACCTTAACATGCAAAGTGTAAGGTTGGTTTACTAGAATGCACTGATTTTCATTTTGGAAATATAACATTTAAAAAATAAATACATTGAAAATCCATCCACAAAACACTTTTCCCCTTGCATTCTGGCTAGCAATGTTCTTTATAGAGAGCAAACAGGTTCTTCTTGCAACCCTGCAATGAACAACATTTTGTTCAGTGTTTCCCTAGTGTGGACTATCGAACATTAATGCGTTAGTTAATGTGAGCATTCTTCTTCTTCTTTTGACTGCGCCCATTTAGAGGACCACAGCAGATCATATGTTTCCATGTCTTCTTGTTCTCTGCATCTTCCTCTTCAAATCGACCACCTGCATGTCCTCTCTCCCACATCCATAAACCTCCTCTTTGGTCTTCCTCTTCTGCTCTTCATCAACATCTTCCTCCCAATAAAATCCTAGTCTCTCTTCTGGACATGTCCAAACAAACACAACCTTGCTTCAACTTTCAACTAACTTTGTCTCCAAGACGTCTAACCTGAGCCATCCCTCTAATATAATAATTTCTTATCCTGTCCATCCTCGTCACACCCAACAAAAATCTCAGCATCTTTAACTCTGACACCTCCAGCTCCGCCTCCTGCCTTTTCATCAGTGCCACCATCTCCAACCCATACAACATAGCTGGTCTCACTACAGACCTGTAAACCTTTCCTTTTTACTCTAGCTGGTACCCGTCTGTCACGTTTCAGTCCAGCCACTCTTCTCCACCCATTCCAACGTGCCTGCACTCTCTTCTTCACCTCTCTTCCACACTCGCCGTTACTGTTGATCTGTTGAGCTGTTGATTTAAACTCCTCCACCTCTGTCACCTCTACTCCCTGCATCCTAACCACTCCACTTTCGTCCCTTTCATTCACACTCATGTATTCTGTCATTGACCTACTCGCTTTCATTCCTCTCCTCTCAAGAGCGTATCTCCATTTCTCCAGGTTCTTCTCAAACTGTTCCCTACCTTTGCAACAGATCACAATATCATCAGCAAAAATGGGGACTCTTGTCCAACCTCATCCATCAACCTGATGATTACACACTCTGTTCACTTGTGAGTACGTTTCCATTTCTATGCTTATTCATCCTGACCTGCTGCAGATCTTTCCCAGATCTGTCATTTTCTCTCTAGCCAATCAGTATAGGTCCTTTTCTCTCTCCTTACTGTTCAACCTCTCATTCAATTCACCAAACACCTTATCTTCAGCCTTCACTACTGCTTTCTTCACCATGTGCTTCATCTTATTGTGCACCTGTCTACTTTCTCTCTGACTATCCCATTTCTTTTCTTGCGTGCCTCTTTTTCTGTATACACTCCTGGACTTCTGGGTTCCACCACCACATTTTTATTACCTCCTTCTAAATGTCACACCGAGAACATTTCCAGTTGTCTGCCTTACCTCTTCTGCATTAGCTAATATGAGTGAGGTGGTTAAATTTCCCCTTGGTTCCTTTTTGACTTCACAAACTCATACAGACCTTGCTTTTGGAGTAATTTTCATTGGTTAGCTACTTCTTGGAAGGGTAACAATGTTCTTGGATTTCTCCCATTTGTACATAATCATCCTGACTGTGGATTTCTGGAGTCAGTTACAATTAACTGCTTATGCTAGAGGTTTACATGCTTTTAACCCATACAGACACTGTTTGTGAAATTGGACAATTTTCCTCAGTTGATAAATAACCAAGAATAATATTTTTATCTTTAATCTGGTTAACTAAAATACCTTTAAGGACTTAAATGGGAAATCTGATCTAGGTCATATTCACGCATAAATATAGACATTTCTAAAGAGATGACAGACTTTCAAGTAGCGCTGTGTAATGTCTGCATTCCTCCTCTCTGAATAGAGTATATCATATCGTTGATGAACTTGAGAAGTGACCTCAGCAAGCCCATCTCTATTAGCACCAGGCCCTCTGTTTCTCTTCAGTAATTGAGTCTGAAAGAGTGTCACTTTGACCATCATAATATATCCTCTCGTTCTGTCCTCTGCCATAAGTCAGACTTGGATCTTTTATCTTCTCTTGGTGTTAGTCACAGTGCCTCAAGTAAGTCATGATAGACATTACTGTCCTTGGAAACCCTCTGTAAAACCACAGGGACACTGACCTAATTACACTTTAAAGAGTGGTACGGATATATGTTTGCCACTTTGTTACACTGAGGCCTTTATGCCAAATTAGGGACAGCAGGCATGCATTCCGCTTATATGAGGCATATAATGGTGATTCCAATATATGAGAACTGTGAGAAGCTAGGACAGGCTCTTTTAAAGGCCTCCATTTTGAAATAAACCATCACAAACATGCCCCGGAGCTCAGCCAGTGATGTAAGGGGAATGATGTGAGGCATGCATTCTTCAGTAGCATCAGTTTTGTCATCTACAATCTCCTCATCTGACATCTGGATGTTGGTGGAATCAGTCTTGGGGCCACTGTTAGGGTTACAGAAAGGGTTATGGTTAGGGTTGGGGCAGATTAAGGTTTAGGATTAGGTCTTGGGTTGAGTAAGAATTAGGGTTTAGGGTTAGATGTTTGAATGCATGCATATGGGTATGGATGCCTGTGTTTGCATTTTTATAAAGGAGCTGCCAGGGGCTCACAGTGAAATGGTGAAAGAAGAGGATGTGGTCTTAGATGCTTATTAAATCTGTAAGCCCCCTCATCATCCATCTCACATGAAATGCACTCAGATTTGTCCCAGAGCTTGCTATTATTTACAGGGTCATTATGGAGTTCAGGCAAACCTCATTGCACTTATATCTGAGCTAGTCTCTTAGCTCTCTTATGAACAACATGGCTTGAAATCCCCCAGGAATAGATGGCCAGTGTGTGAATCCCATTTCATCATGACATAAACCAAAATGCCTCCTCTAAAAGGGAGGAAAAACAGATGTTATGCCACTCTGTTGAACAAAATGCTTCAGTGCCAGGGCTCAATTGAGTGAAGGCTATGTCCTTATTCAGAGAATAGCAACAAGCATATGACCATGACTGTCTCATGTAAGAAAATCTCAAAGTACTCCAATACTTTAACATCAAAGAACCCTCTCAATTGGAGAGGCAAGCTACAAAACTTTAGAGGAAGAGGACAGAAACTTGTGTGGGAGGAAAAAAAAAAAAAAAACATAAAAGACAGAGAGTGTCCTCGAGTGTTTCCATGCTTTAAATTTTTAATTAGGCTGTCACTTACCCCTCCATTGTAAATATTCAATTAACCCTTATCCTAAAAATGAATATATATGTGTAAAATCAAGAGCCCCAAAAAAAAAAAAAAATACAGACCAATTACAGGAATGAGAACTGCTTAAATAAAGACTGCCTTTTTTATGTGTGTGGGTTTGAAGAAAAGAATGGGAAGGCTCACCAAATCATAAAGCCTCTGTGAGATTTCAATTCTCAGGTTCCTTAAGACAACAACTATCACAATCACAATTATCACAGTTATCATTGTAACATCCATTTTCTGCTGCTTGTCCCAAACTGGGTTGCAGGGGAGTGCTGGTGTCCAACCCAGCGCACACAGGGCAAGGATGGGGGACACACCCTGGACAGGTCGCTAGCCCATCGCAGGGAGGAGCTGGGCGAGGACGGCACTTTGCTCAATGGTACCTCAGGGCAACCCATTGGGAAGGGGTTCGAACCCCCAATCCTCTGATCATGTGGCCAACACCCTAACCAATAGGCCACCGCTGCCCCTAGCATTGTAACAATGAAAACAAATAAAATAGTTTCAGTCCTAAAAACTGCTTAGCAGACTAATACTAGAAACATTGACTAAACATTGACTCTCTTGCATTTTAGCTGTGCACTGTTAGCTGTTGTATTTTGTCCACTGGAGAACAAAATTTCCCATTACTGCACTGCTGTATGTAAATAATATAGTAATAAAAAATGAATTTGAATTATCATGACTTGATCTTTATTTGGGATAGATATCAGTAAGGACTGAATAGGACTGAAAGCTGTTGTTAAAACTGCAGATTCATGCAAAAGAGATTCCTGAGCAAAGACAAAGGAGTATAGAGAGATACGGAAAAATAATGATCAGGTAAACTGGGCATAATGTAACCCAACTGGATGATGTAGGACTGAGTGCCTTATCTGGATTCTCTGTAATGTTAGGGGGCTTTTTCTCCGTCATGGTTGGGGTCTCGTTCCCTTAATGGGACGGATCGCTGTAAATCATCATTAAGTTAGTCTGATTGATCAATTTTATGCTGTGACCATTTCTGTTCTTTCTGGAGTGGTCTCTTTAAGGATGACAGACTGCAGTGAATGAGGTTAGTGAATGGTTTATAAATATGAAAAGTATGAAATTCATATGCTATGGCATTTACTGTCAGTTAAATTTACTAGTCCTCAGTCTACTCATTTTGAACCAATGCTATTTACCGCCATCATTAAACCATCCGAATAGGGAATATATTTTGGTATTTTATCCCTCCAGCACCAATCACAGCCAAGATGCATTAAACATATTATGACAGCTTGTGAAGGCTGAACTTTCTGTCTTTTAATTTGTATATATAACTCTACATACTTGAGGAAAAGCTTAAAAAGCTGTAGCTAACATTTAGAGGGCATGTCAAAGGTAGACTTCTAACTAACTTCTATCTGCAGTGCACACTTGTAGAAAAATGTTTAATCAAAGGCAACAATTGATCTATATCCCAATTAATAGCTAAAGCTGTTTCATGTGGGACTATCATAGCAATATCCAATCAAATCCAATTAACTTTAGAAGCTCCCCTCCAGAAAAATGCATTACAGCAGGATTAAGCAGCTATCTGCACTGGACTTGATTAATGGCCACACTAATTAATGCTGAAAGAGCTCATTGGAGCAACTCCTCATGTAAGTGTGCTCGGTGATCCAGTAACAAAATAAGGACCAAGGAAATAAAAACGTCAGGAGTACAGACAGCAAGTTCAACAAACATGCTTTGTAATGCTTTATAATACTTGTTTTTCCTTTCAAGAAAATGTTCACCAACACTCCTGTAATAAATGTAAAAAATTATAGCTATAGAAAATAACTTCAATATAGTGATAGTGTTGATACAGCTGGTTTGGTATCAAGACCCCTGTCTGTTGTGAAAGCCCTTGTTTAAGACACTAGGAACAGTATTCAATTCATTTTCCAATTCATGATCCCCACCTTCCATGCCTTGTCATGAAAAAAAAAAAAAACATCATAAGGATAATGTTTTATTAGATACTTTGTGCCAAAATGAAATCAGTTAAGTAATTCATTTTCAGAATCTAAATGTATTCAGAGGAGTTCATTGTTTTTCTTGGCAGTGTTATGTGCATATCATGGTCTAATTTCCCTGTGAAAGAATGAGCCAAAAATGTGGTGTTATTTTGGTTTTGTGTGGCATATTTATGATTCAAGATTTGATGTAGATGGAAAGAAAAAGAAAAATAGAAAAAAATATTCTGTGATTCTAGAAATTGTTCCTTGTTATAACCATCCTTAACACTAGACACAGTAATTATTTCCAGTTAAAAATATCTATGAATGATATGGATTAGGCACATTTAAATATATTCAGTACAGAGGAAAATTCAAATGAGAGTTTTATGTATGGGTCATATCTTTGGGATATATTTCCAGAATTGTGAATGTTTCATGGGGAAAATTGAAATGGGTAATTTACGATCGAATAATTGGAGATAAAAGATTGCTCTACAGTGACTTATTATGGGAACTCCATTATATTTATATTATAGCTTGCGATAATAATGATACCCATTTTCATGCTTGTTCTCTCATGTTACTTTTCTCCTTACTTATAAATCATGTGACAAGGTTCAACAACAGAACTGAAAAAGATTATAAGAGTAAGACTATGATATATTTTAACCAAGTTCAGCAAAAAACAGCAGATGCATTTTATCAGCACATGCATTTTATCCGTATATATTAATCAAAATCCCTAGCCTTTTCAGATTCAAGTTAAACTGCTATGAAGCCACTTGGATGCCACCAATACACTAATATTGGCTAAAGCAAAACAAATTGCATGTTAACCCACATACTGATATTTCTAATCTTCTTTTCTTCTTTTTCTTTTGGGTGTTCCCATTTAGAGGTCACCACAGCGGATCAACCGTCTCCATTTCTTCCTGTCCTCTGCATCTTCCTGCTTCAAACCAACCACCAGATAAGCCCCAGTGAATCGGAGCAGGGCGCTGGTCATTCTGTGTGCGCACTGTGATTATTCGGGTTATGTTTTACACCTGTTATGTTTGTTATGTTTAGTTTGAGTTCTGTGCACGTTGCCCGTCATTAAAGTTCAGTACGAAGCTCTCGGCTCTGCGTTGGCGTCCAGCCCTCAACACCACTCCATGACAGAAATGACAAGCCACTGTGAATGGACGTTGCGAGCCGAGAGCTCCGTGGGGATGTCCGTGAAGGAACACCGGACCTTCCATGTGCTGGAGGCTGGGGGGATAGGGGTTGAGTGACGTCTGCTCCCCTACCGGGATTGGCCGATGTTGAGCCTGTTCCAGCTCCAGCAACCAGGAGGGCGTGGCTGCGGAGCCGGCCCCCGCGGTAGCCCCTGGAGAAGTGGGGCTGCGATGCCGGCTCACGTGTCAGCACAAGGTGGGACTGAAGGGACATCCGCCATCACCACGGAGGAGGCGGGGCTTGAGGGACGAGGTCCAAGTCCGCCGGAGGAGGTGGGGCTTGAGGGACGAGGTCCAAGTCCACCGGAGGAGGTGGGGTTTCGAGGGGCCGTAGCCGAACCCGCCAGGAAGACCGCGGTGAGAGCGGAGCGTTCGACTGGACTTTGTTTGGACTTTTGTGGAACGTTTGCGTTACCCCTCTCCTTTCGGGGGATCCGAAGCAGGATCTGGCGCCCCAGGAGTAGGCGCCTTTGGGGAGGGGTACTGTAACGGTCCGGCGCCAGTAGAGGGCGCCCTGCTCTGATTGTGCACACCTGAGCATTGGCTGCCAGATGTGCCTCATTGGGGGCAGGCGTTATAAGCCCCAGTGAATCGGAGCAGGGTGCTGGTCATTCTGTGTGCGCACTGTGATTATTTGGGTTATGTTTTACACCTGTTACGTTTGTGATGTTTAGTTTGAGTTCTGTGCACGTTGCCCGTCATTAAAGTTCAGTACGAAGCTCTCGGCTTTTCTATCTAATTGCCCTGACCTGCTGCACATCTTTCCCAACTCTGTCTCTCTGTCTAGCCAACCAGTAAAGGTCTTTTTCTCCCTCTTTACTGTCCAACCTCTCATACAGTTCACCAAACACCTTCTCTTTGGCCTTCGCCACTGCTTTCTTCGCACTGTGGTTTATATCCTTGTGCACCTGTCTATTTTCTTCAGCTCTCTGACTGTCATGCATCTTCTTTGCCTCCCTCTTCTTTTGAATACGCTCCTGGACTTCTCGGTTCCTCCACCAGGTTTCCTTATCCTCCCTCTTCCCTTCAGATGTCACATCAAGTACATTTCCAACTTCCTCCACTCTTATACGTCACCCTGTGCTCCTCCCTCTTCTTAAAATATGTAACTGCAGCCATTTGCATTCTTTTTGCAAAATCTATAATCATCTGACCTTCAGCATTCTTCTTGATGGCATATCTAGCCATCACCTCCTTATCACCTTTTTTCCCTTCACCAACATGACTGTTAAAATCTGCACCAATCACCACTCTCTCTCCCTTGGGTACACTCTCTATCACTTCATCTAACTCACTCCACAATTCTTCTTTATCTTCCATCTCATAACCAACTTGTGGAGCATAAGCACTAACAGCATTCATTATCACACCTTCAACTTCCAGCTTCAAACTCATCACCCTCCCTGACAACATCTTCACCTCTAAAACAATCTCCGCACACTCTCCCTTCAGGATAACACCTTCCCCATTCTTCCTAATTATATTAGCTAATTCTCTACCTTTACCAGTCATGCTGCCAATATTCAAAGTCCCTACCCTCACTTCCACTCTCCTCCCATTCTTTCTCTCCTCCTCCCTCTGGACATGCCTTCCTCCTCCTCTTCTTCTTCTTCTCCTTTGGCCAACAGTAGTCCAATTTCCACCAGTACCCTGTAGGCTAACAGCATTGGTGGTGGTCGTTGTTAAGCCGGGCCTCGACCGATCCAGTATTGAAGTTTGTTTTGTTGTCTGTGTTTTTATTTGGCAAAGTTTTACACCGGATGCCCTTCCTGACGTAACCCTCCCCATTTATTCGGGCTTAGGACCGACGCAATGAAATACTCTGGCTTGTGCTTTCATAGTGGCTGGGTTCAGATACTGATAATAATATGAAAATATATTAATTACATTTCACTTAAATGTACCTTATATTGAATACACATACATGTATTAAATAACAGAAAGATCTGATGACTGTTGAGACCATTTGAGTACAGGGAAGTCACGAGACATGAGTTCAGTTTGAACTAAAGCTTTGAGATGATTTGAGCTTTGTGACATGGCATGTTGTCCTGCTGGATGTAGCCATCAGAAGATTGACCTACCACAGCCATAAAAGAAGACCTGGTCAGCAGCAGCACTCAAGTAGAATGTGACTTTTAAACAATGCAGTATTGCTGCTATGGGTAAAAGTATACCACCCACCATTACACCAACACCACTAGCCTGCACTATTGATAAAAGGCAGAATGTATCCATGCATTCATGCTATTGATGCCAAATTCAACCATTCAAATGTAGCAACTCATTAGACAAGGCTCATCAGTCTATTCAATCTTCTAATTTCCATTTTTGGTGAGCCCATGAAAACTGCAGCCCCAGTTGTCTGTTTTGAGCTGACAGTGGTCGTTTGCTTTTGTAGCCCATCTGCTTTAAGTGTTTATCTCAGTTACTATTGCCTTTCTATCAGCTTAAACTAGTCTAGCCATTCTTTTCTGACCTCTTCTTTCTTTTTTTCTGACATTTTTACTCAGAGAACTATTGGCTATTGAATATTTTCTTTTTCCTTTTTTGAACTGTTCTTTGTAAACCTTAGAGATGATTAAATGTGAAAACCCGAGAAGCTTTTGAAATACTCAGACCAGCCTGTTTGGCACCAAGAACCATGGTATAGGCAAATTCACTTAAGTTACCTCTCTAACGCATTTTAATGCCCAGTTTTAACTCCAGAATTATATGTTCACAATCTCTTCATACCTAAATGCATTGAGTTGCTGTCACATGATTACTTGCTTTAACAAGGATCAAAGTTATTGACAAAGTCAGCATCACCATTGTTGTCCAATCACACAGGAAAGCTACTGTAGTGCAGGTCACTGAAAATGTTAACAATGGCTGTGTTTGAATGGTGTCAGAATACACAGTGCATCACAGTTTGCTGAGGAAGAATCTCCACAGCTGCAGACCAGTCAAAGTGCTTATGCTGACACCCTGACAAAAGTGCTTACAACCAGCAAGTGTGAATTAGAACAGAAACATAGTGAAGTGAAAGTGACTATTCTTGTCTTTGTAAGTACACAGCACACTACAACACAATGACACCTCTGCATTTTACCCACACACATTCACAGCAGGGGCAGCTTTTGAAAGTGCCCTTGCTCAAGGGGTACCTCAATGCAACCTACTTGTCTGGGATTTGAACCCATGACCTTCAGAGCCTGGGGCAAACTCCCTAACCACTAGGCCACTACTGCCCCTAGAGTAACCGAAGAAAGGAGCATTATTTGAAGAATCATATTTTATTTACATGTTGACAGCAGTGTGCATATCTTACCGGAGGAAGAGATGGCACCAGAAATGTGGAAAGAAGTTATGGCAGGGGAGGCAGTATACTTCTGACCTTGGGCTGTAGAATGTGAATGTGAGCACCTTAAGATCTTAAGATTTTTGCAGTCCAGTTAAACCACTTCATTGCAGTAGGATTCCTTAATGGCAGTGGGATCTCTCAATAGGTTAATGTACCCTGTCACACTGCAAAATTATTCAAGAATTTAAAGGAACATGGCAAAGACTTAAGGTGTTTACCTGGCCTCAAAATTCCCAGATCTGAATCTGATAGAACCTCTGTGGAATGGTAGGGACAAATTAGTCTGATTCAGTCCCCTTAACTTGACTCCATGTGTAGGTGTGTGGTCCTGTTTCATAACCACATAAATAGTTACTAAATGCCAGCATTACTACATGCTTAAGGGGTGAACTGTTGGTCAACATTTCTTTTGGTTATTTGCAAGAATAGCAAAGGGAGGTGGTGATTCAGCATGACATATGTTTAATCGTGTCTTTGTTGTCTAAGTCGCTTGCAAATGTCAGGGAAAATGCTTCACTGCATATCAGTTTACTGCAATGCCAGTAGGGTTCATTTGCATGAACAGTGACTAACTCAAAAACAAAATGAAATGCTGTATAAAAAAATAAAAAAAATGAACTAACAGGAAATTTGATTTATTTTTTTAAATCTAACAGGAGTAAATGAGCCCAGAGATTAGTTTAGCTTTAAACTGTTCTGGCTTCAACAATAGAACAATAAAATACAGTGTTCTGTCAGCTAAAAAGAAAAGTTAGTCTTTATGGACAAAAATGATGTGATTAATACATATTTGGGAAATCCTTGGAGTGCTTTAGATGACCCATCAAAGATTGAGAAAATATGAATTTCTCCTACTTCAAAGGTAGTCTAGTCTGTAAGAGCCCTACCCCGACGGGGCACTAGGGGGAGCCAAACCGCTGTTGGGAGACCTGCCAATCAGGCACGGTGATCAACAGTGATTTGGTTCACCTGTGCTTGGGCTTATTTAAATGCAGAGAAGACGAGTCAGAGTTGCTGGGTCGTTGTTTGACTCAGACGGTAATTCGGTAAAGATCCTTGGGTTTTCTCTCGGGGTCTCCCTGTCTCTCTCGCTTTGTGGTTGCGTCAGTTCAGGAGCTTCGGCTTGTTGTGCTGACTGACGCTGCACCCTCCCTTCCGAGTTTCTTGTTTTTTTGTTCCTTTTGTTTTTTCTACAACGTTCCAGCTCAACCGCTCACCCCTTTTTTTGAGCATTTTGTTTTCTACCCTTTTTGAGCATTTTTGTTTTCTACCCTTTTTGAGCATTTTTGTTTTCTACCCGTTTTGAGCATTTTGCTTTCTACCCTTTTTGAGCATTTTGCTTTCTACCCGTTTTGAGCATTTTGCTTTCTACCCATTTTGAGTTTTTGTTTTCTACCCGTTTTGAGCATTTTGTTTTCTACCCGTTTTGAGCATTTTGCTTTCTACCCGTTTTGAGCATTTTGCTTTCTACCCATTTTGTGCTTTTGTTTTCTACCCATTTTGAGCATTTTGTTTTCTACCTGTTTTTGGGGACTGGCAGCTTCGGGTACTGCATTTGGGTCCAAACCCTGTGTGGCTCCCTGGGTTCAGAGTAGGCCACACCGTTACAGAACGACCCAGCCAGTATGGACCCAGCATCGCCCGGTGCTGCCTTTCAGATGGCCCTAGCTGCTCAGGGTGCTACTATAGGCAGGCATGAACAGCTCCTGCAGCAGATAACATCACAGTTGCAGGCACTCAATACTGCCCTGCAAAATAGACCTGAACCTCCTGCAGCCAGAGCTGTAGTCCCCCCTCCTGTTACTGTGGCACCGCCAATGCCCTTTTTACCACCTCCTGAGCGCTTTGATGGTGCCCAGGGACGATTGGGGGGTTTCCTCCTGCAATGCTCTCTGGCGTTTGAGCAGCAACCTACTCGGTTTCCTACTGAAAGGGCTAAGGTGGCCTATGTTGTCTCATTGCTCACAGGGAGAGCACTGTCATGGGCCACCCCAGTGTGGGAACACCAGCCAGAGGTGTGCTCCTCCCTCGATCAGTTTACTTCTGCACTCAGGGACACCTTCGACCATCCCAGCAGTAGAAGGGAGGCCGGTTTCGCCCTGCTCCGACTACGACAGGGAAGGAGGTCGGTTGCAGACTACGCCATTGAGTTCCGTACCTTAGCCGCAGGAAGTGGTTGGAATGCAATGGCACTAATGGCAGCCTATTCTCAGGGTCTCAATAGTGACCTCAGAGACGAAATGGCTCCACGGGACCCCCCTAACTCGTTTGAGAGCTTAGTTGATCTCTCCCTGAGGATTGATAACCGCCTTAGGGAGCGTAGTCAGGCTCGGGAGACCGAAAGGTCTCCGCGACCACGAGCCAGCCCACAACACGTGGTTCCCATTCTTCCACAGGCTGAGGACACTTCACAAGAACCTCAGCCCATGCAGCTCGGTCATGCTCGTCTCTCCAGTCAGGAGAGGGCGGACCGGATGCGGCAAGGCAGATGCCTTTATTGCGGTCGCTCCGGCCACCTTTGAGCATCCTGCCCTGAGCTAAAATTAAACTAGGAGGCCTGTCACAGCATAGGGACTCTGTGGCAGGCCCTCCAGTGTTCCCACAGCCTTCAGGGGTATTTCTCAGCTCCTCCTTACGTTGGGGTTCAGGTAGAGAAGAACGGCTTCGGGCTTTCATAGACTCAGGGGCTGCCGGAAACTTTATAGACGCAGAGCTAGCCAGGAAATGGGATTTACCCATAGAGACCCTGGATCGCCCACTCCCCGTGGCGGCTATTGATGGGCGGGCCTTAGCTTCGGGGGTTATTACTCATCAAACCCTCCCCATAACTCTGTGTATTGGTCTGCATTGCGAACGGCTGCCCCTGCTTCTTGTTCGGGCTCCTGATCTACCCCTTATTTTGGGATTCCCCTGGCTACAGCGACATAATCCTCATTTGGACTGGTTAACCCGATCGGTAGTGGCCTGGGGACCTCATTGCACGCGTTCTTGTTTTATCACTGGTCGGGCCCCTAAAACTCCACTCGCTTCTGAGGTGATTCCGGGTCTGAACACAGTTCCCCCAGAATATTGGGACCTCCAAGAGGTCTTTAGTAAGCAGAAATCCCAACTCCTTCCTTCTCATAGGCCCTATGATTGTGCTATTGACTTGCTTCCGGGCACGACTCCTCCTAGGGGCCGCCTGTTTTCCCTCTCGGGTCCCGAGAAGGTGGCCATGGAGGATTACATCCAAGAGGCCCTGGCTCTGGGTTTTATTAGGCCTTCTACATCCCCCGCAGGAGCGGGGTTCTTTTTTGTGGGTAAGAAGGACGGTGGTCTCCGTCCATGTATTGATTATCGGGGCCTCAATAAGATAACTATCAAGGACAGGTACCCCTTGCCTCTCATGTCAACAGCCTTCGAGGCACTGCAACAGGCATCCATTTTTACCAAACTGGACCTGCGCAGCGCCTACAACCTCATCCGGATCAGGGAGGGACATGAGTGGAAGACTGCCTTCATCACGCCATCAGGGCATTATGAATACCTTGTTATGCCTTTTGGGCTTATGAATGCTCCAGCTGTTTTCCAGCGTTTCATTAATGAGGTCTTAAGAGAGGCCCTGAATCATTACGCATTCGTCTATCTGGACGACATCCTCGTTTTTAGTCGGACGGAGGGCGAACACAAGGTCCATGTGCGAAGGATCCTCCAACTGCTCTTAGAGCATCATTTATTCGTAAAACTTGAAAAGTCCCTATTCCATGCTCGCTCCGTCACCTTCCTGGGCTTTGTAGTCTCCCAGGGGCAGCTGAGCATGGACCCGAATAAAATAAAAGCAGTGGCCGAGTGGCCACGCCCCACCTCGGTCCGCCTAGTGCAACGGTTTCTGGGCTTTGCAAACTTTTTCCGTCGTTTTGTGTGTAACTTTAGCACGATAGCAGCCCCCTTGACTGCCCTTACCCGCAAGACAGTGGTGCGTTTTCACTGGACCCCAGAGGCCCAGGAGGCTTTCAGTGAACTTAAAAACAGGCTGTCCGCGGCCCCTGTCTTGCAGCATCCTGATCCCGAGCTCCCTTTTATTGTTGAGGTGGATGCGTCAGAGGTGGGAGTTGGGGCGGTTTTGTCCCAGCGTTCGGCTCCCGATAATAAACTGCACCCATGTGCTTACTTTTCCCGCCGCCTTTCTCCTGCTGAACGTAACTATGACATAGGAGATCGGGAGCTGCTGGCGGTTAAACTTGCCTTTGAGGAATGGAGACATTGGCTTGAGGGGGCTCGACATCAGGTACTGGTCTGGACCGACCATAAGAATCTGGCTTATATCGAGCAAGCCAAACGCCTCAAACCCCGTCAGGCTAGGTGGGCTCTTTTCTTTGCCCGATTTGACTTCCTGCTGTCGTATCGCCCTGGGTCTAAGAACCTCAAGCCTGATGCTCTCTCTCGCCAGTGGGACTCTCCTATCTCCGAGGGTCCCCCTGAACCCATTGTTCCCCGGCAGAGAATTGTGGCTCCTATACGCTGGGGAATTGAAACAGAAGTGAGTAATGCCCTGGCATCAGAGCCTGATCCTGGGGGGGGACCTCCTGGCAAGCTATATGTCCCGTCTGTTGTAAGGGCCAAAGTAATGGACTGGGGACATGCTTCGAGCTTCACTGCTCACCCAGGGGTTACTCGCACCCTAGAATTCCTCAGAAGGCGATTCTGGTGGCCAAGAATGGACCGAGAGGTTCGAGCTCATGTGGCAGCCTGTAGGGTTTGTGCCAGTAATAAGGATCCCAGAGCCAGACCTGCAGGTCTCTTGCACCCACTGCCAATTCCCAAACGCCCATGGTCACATCTCTCTCTGGATTTTATCACAGGCCTTCCCCCATCTCGTGGTAATACTGTAATCCTAGTGGTTGTAGATAGGTTCTCAAAAGCAGGCAGGTTCATAGCGCTGAGGAAACTCCCTTCTGCCAAAGAAACGGCAGAGTTGCTACTCCACCATATAGTCCGCATCCATGGCCTACCTGTGGACATTGTTTCGGACCGGGGTCCTCAGTTCAGTTGCCTGTTTTGGAAGGCTTTTTGTAATTCCTTAGGGGCCACCGCTAGTCTCTCTTCTGGCTACCATCCCCAGTCTAATGGCCAGACCGAGAGGGTTAACCAGGACTTGGAGCAGACCCTCCGCTGCCTAGCTTCCGAACGTCCCTCCTCTTGGGCTGACCAGCTCATATGGGCTGAATACGCTCATAACACCCTCTGGCACTCGTCTTTGGGTATGTCCCCCTTCGAGTGTCAATTCGGTTTTGCCCCACCTGTGTTCCCACAACAGGAAGAGGAGGGGGTGGTCCCCTCTGCGGCTCTTTTGGTGCAACGTTGCCGCCGCTCCTGGCTGAAAGCGCGCAGAGCCCTTCAGCGTGCTTCTGCGGCCCAGAAGCGGGCGGCTGACAGCAAGCGGCGCCTCGGGCAGTCTTTTAGGCCTGGGCAGATGGTGTGGCTTTCTGCTAAAGACCTGCCTCTCCGTGTTGAGTCTCGGAAGCTGGCCCCACGGTATGTGGGTCCTTTCAAGGTGCTCCGCAGAATCAACCCGGTTTCGTACCGTTTACGCCTGCCCAGGTCTATGCGCATCAACCCCACTTTTCATGTGTCCCGTCTCAAGCCCGTGCTTTGTGGCGCGCGGGCCCCGGCCCCGGCGCCCCGTCTTATTGATGGTGCCCCGGCGTATACGGTCCGTCGATTGTTGAGGGAACGCCGGGTTCGGGGCCGCTCCCAGTTTTTGGTCGATTGGGAGGGTTATGGCCCTGAGGAGCGTTCGTGGGTCCCTGCCCGTCACATTCTGGACCCTGAGCTCATCAGGTCCTTTCGGCGGGACCGGGCTGCTGGTTTGGGAACGTCCGGTGCCGTTCCTAGGAGGGGGGGTCCTGTAAGAGCCCTACCCCGACGGGGCACTAGGGGGAGCCAAACCGCTGTTGGGAGACCTGCCAATCAGGCACGGTGATCAACAGTGATTTGGTTCACCTGTGCTTGGGCTTATTTAAATGCAGAGAAGACGAGTCAGAGTTGCTGGGTCGTTGTTTGACTCAGACGGTAATTCGGTAAAGATCCTTGGGTTTTCTCTCGGGGTCTCCCTGTCTCTCTCGCTTTGTGGTTGCGTCAGTTCAGGAGCTTCGGCTTGTTGTGCTGACTGACGCTGCACCCTCCCTTCCGAGTTTCTTGTTTTTTTGTTCCTTTTGTTTTTTCTACAACGTTCCAGCTCAACCGCTCACCCCTTTTTTTGAGCATTTTGTTTTCTACCCTTTTTGAGCATTTTTGTTTTCTACCCTTTTTGAGCATTTTTGTTTTCTACCCGTTTTGAGCATTTTGCTTTCTACCCTTTTTGAGCATTTTGCTTTCTACCCGTTTTGAGCATTTTGCTTTCTACCCATTTTGAGTTTTTGTTTTCTACCCGTTTTGAGCATTTTGTTTTCTACCCGTTTTGAGCATTTTGCTTTCTACCCGTTTTGAGCATTTTGCTTTCTACCCATTTTGTGCTTTTGTTTTCTACCCATTTTGAGCATTTTGTTTTCTACCTGTTTTTGGGGACTGGCAGCTTCGGGTACTGCATTTGGGTCCAAACCCTGTGTGGCTCCCTGGGTTCAGAGTAGGCCACACCGTTACAAGAACTATCATTTTCACATGGACAAAATGTTGAATGGTGGGAAATCTGCCAAGGAGTGGCTATCTTTGCAAAATTATTCAAAAGTGCATAGAAAACTCATCCAGGAAGTTCATTTTATGGGGCAAAAAGTGGAATGCTTTAAAAAACACAGACCCGGTTACTTCTGGCTTAAGCCAATAAAGATAATGTCACTTCTAATAAAGCTAATTTGTTTCTTTTTTGGATCTTTTATATTATAGAAACTGGTTTGCACACTCCCTGATCCTCCATGGATTTAACTAGTTTGTCCAGCACTTCCCAGAAATATTCAATCAGCGGGCACATCTCAAAGTAACATCCCTAAGAATGTCAAGATAAAAGGTTTCCTTGCGTCACATTGCTCAGTGCATTACACTACCTCCACCAGGTTCTCCCTTCTTCTGTTGCTCAGTTTTGCAGTTCCAAAGCTCACAAAGCTCACAACACATGGGCAAACTGACTGGTCTATAGCTATACACGCCCATATTCCATGAGCTGTGATATATTGCAAGCTGTGATATGTCTTTTAAAATAAGCTCCATTAACTCTTTGAACAATTTTTGCTAGCTCTTCTGTGGGATTAGATAAAACAAGACAGCCTTTTTATCCATGTACAAGCCCTGGGTGTATGACACCTTATCACCAGTTCACCAGTTTTCTTTTCTTGGACCAATTTTGGTAACTACCTATCACCCAGACACCCTACGAAACCTGCCATTTTGAATATGCTTTGACACTGTCATCTAGCCATCTAGCTATTTTGTCCTTGTCACTCAGATGCTTACCCTCGCCCTATTATTTCTGCCTCCTACATATTTGCTTAAAAAGAAACATGAATGTTTACTTTCTGACTAAAATATCCCTTACCTTGACCAGTACCATTGCTACAAGAAGATCAATGTTATTTATTTCATCTTTCAGGGGTTTAAATGTTGTGGCCAATTGCTGTATCAGTGCTAAAAGGTACAGTTTTCTGATCTTTAAACATATCTTTGTAACCCTACACTTGACTTAAACCTGTTCCATTTTCATGCAAGGGTGTGTATGTCAGTAAAGACTTTACAAGATTGAGATAGAGATTCCCAGGGTCCAAGGAAAAAGCCAAAACAAAGGAGCATGTGGATTTATTTGATCTGTATACATCAAACTGACAAATTCGAAGTGCAAAGCTTGAAGTATAAAGTTATTAGTTACCGGGGAAAATGTGCATAGTCATCATGCTCTATATTTTGCTTTGAAAAGAAGTGGCACTCTTGACTCTAAAGTTCCACAGTTCAACTACTGGCCAAAGATGAATGTGAACATAGAGCTGATGCATTTTACCCCAGAGGACCTCTGAGCACGGCGATTACTCAAGGAGGAATGTTGATATGTTATACTCATGTCACAGTCTATTAGCATAATTATACAAGAACCAAACTGACAACCTGCAGTGAGGAGGGAACATGCAAGATTCATTAATTATGACCACATCAGCATTTCTGGTGGAGCAGAGGAAGAGGAAAAGAATTATACAGTCGCACTGTGCCCAGTACTACTTTAAGAGTTTTGTAGAAATAAAAAATAGTTTTCTAGTAACGAATGAGCAATTGATTCTTCTCTCTATGAAAAAGGAAGTTCATGAAATTCTTTCTGTTCAAACATAGCAGTATCCATGCATTTTCTCCAGAGAGCTTTCCTGGTTTGATCATCGTTAAAAAGGTTTTCAGAAGCAGCCTAAAGGAATAGTACATATATAAACTATATTAGATTTGTCTGCCTAGCGTCTATGCAGGTCAAAGCTATAAAACTGTAATGTTGGTACTAAGCATATTTTGGGACCACACATTCAAACTGAACTTTTTTTTTTACGATTATTTCTTCAAAAATTATGAATTACTTTAGTGATTATTACATCTCTCACAATAGAGATGTTGGACAGATATTAGCCCAAAGCTATTGCATTAGTTTCTATACATATTTGAGTATACGGCATTGAAGTTCAAATATCTCGTATAAAATTCAAATACCCTGGGTACAATGCAAAGAAGGAATACCCTGCTAACACATCATGTGTTTCTGGAAGCACTTTATTATGAAACAACCAAATTTAAAGGTTATTTAAAGTGGAAAGCATTAAAAGGCATGAGATTACACCAGAGGCTATATGATTAATATCCATCAAGTACTTATTAGCTGTTAATTAGAGATGGGCTTCTAATAAATTAATTAGGATTCTTATCTACAACTTTTACTGCATTGCCAAAGAGATTCTGAACAACTGATTATAACTAATGTCAAAAATGTAATTATATAGACTTAAAGGCAATAATAAAACTTTCAACCACTAATTTGCATTACCCTCAAGGGCTATGATAGCATGTCTTCTCTTAACAGGTTAAAATTTTAATCTCTGCTTAAGGGAAAATTACTGTACTGCGTTAGTTTAATATGTAAATGTGGCTATTGTAGAAAGATAAGATACAGTTGTTTCAAGGAGTTGTTAATAGATGGTGACTTTTGATTGATTGATTGATTGATTGATTGATTGATTAATTGATTGATTGACTGATTGATTGTTTGATTGATTGATTCATTGTTTGATTGATTGATAGTTGACACGTCCTGCAGCTGTTTTCTTCTTCATCTCAGCAAAGTGGAGCTTCTTCTCCAGTGAGATCATGCACTCACCAGAGTTTATATATTTAATCACCCTGGAGAAAAGCAAGAGCATGGCATGAGTGCTGGGAAACAGGCCAGGTTAAGAAGCACCCTTCATGTGTCCTCTGTGCTTAGAGTATGGTAGTAAACACTTACTAGTCAACATTATTAATCTTCTTCTTCTTCTTCTTTTTCTTTCGGCTGCTCCCGTTTAGGGGTCGCCACAGCGGATCAACTGTCTCCATTTCTTCCTGTCTTTTGCATCTTCCTGCTTCAAACCGACCACCTGCATGTCCTCTCTCACCACATCCATAAACCTCCTCTTTGGTCTTCCTCTTCTCCTCTTTCCTGGCAGCTCCATCCTCAACATCCTCCTTCCAATGTAATCCTCGTCTCTCCTCTGGACATGTCCAAACAAACGCAACCTTGCTTCTCTAACCTTGTCTCCAAGACGTCTAACCTGAGCTGTCCCTCTAATATACTCATTTCTAATCCTGTCCATCATCGTCACACCCAACGAAAATCTCAGCATCTTTAACTCTGACACCTCCAGCTCCGCCTCCTGCTTTTTCGTCAGTGCCACCGTCTCCAACCCATACAACATAGCTGGTCTCACTACTGCCCTGTAAACCTTCCCTTTTACTCTAGCTGGTACACGTCTGTCACAAATCACTCCAGCCACTCTTCTCCACCCATTCCAACCAGCCTGCACTCTCTTCTTCACCTCTCTTCCACACTCGCCGTTGAACACTGAACTGTTGATCCCAAGTATTTAAACTCCTCCACCTTTGTTACCTCCACTCCCTGCATCCTAACCACGCCACTTTCCTCCCTTTCATTCACACTCATGTATTCTGTCTTTGCCCTACTCACTTTCATTCCTCTCCTCTCAAGAGCATATCTCCATTTCTCCAGGTTCTCCTCAAGCTGCTCCCTACTCTCACTACAGATCACAATATCATCAGCAAACATCATCGTCCACGGAGACTCCTGTCTAACCTCGTCCGTCAACCTGTCCATTACTATTGCAAACAAGAATGGGCTCAGTGCTGATCCTTGATGTAATCCAACCTTTACCTTAAATGCATCAGTCACTCCCACTGCAGACCTCACCACTGTTACACTGCCATCATACATATCCTGAACTACTCTCACATACTTCTCTGTAACACCAGACTTCCTCATACAAAACCACAACTCCTCTCTAGGCACCCTGTCATATGCTTTCTCCAAATCCACAAAGACACAATGCAGCTCCTTCTGACCTTCTCTGTACTTCTCCATCAACACCCTCAGAGCAAACATTGCATCTGTGGTGCACTTTCTCGGCATAAAACCATACTGCTGTTCACTGATCCTCACCTCTTTTCTTAACCTAGCTTCCACTACTCTTTCCTATAACTTCATGGTGTGGCTGATCAACTTTATCCCTCTATAGTTACTACAGCTCTGTGCATCACCCTTATTCTTGAAGATTGGTACCAGTACACTTCGTTAAACAATCTGGTCAGAAACTCAACTGCCATCTCCCCTAAACATCTCCATGCTTCCACTGGTATGTCATCCGGTCCAACAGCCTTTCCATTCTTCATCCTCTTCATCGCTGCCCTTACTTCCATCTTGTTTATTTGCTGCACTTCCTGGTTAACTCTTCTCACATCATCCAGTCTTCTCTCTCTCACATTTTCTTCATTCATCAGCTCCTCAAAGTATTCCTTCCATCTGCTCAACACGCTCTGTTCACCTGTGAGTACGTTACCATTTCTATCTTTAATCGCCCTGACCTGTTGCACATCTTTCCCAGATCTGTCTCTCTGTCTAGCCAAACGACAAAGGTCCTTTTCTCCCTCTTTACTGTCTAACCTCTCATACAATTCACCAAACACCTTATCTTTGGCCTTCACCACTGCTTTCTTCGCCCTGCGGTTCATCTCCTTGTACACCTGTCTACTTTCTTCATCTCTCTGACTGTCCCATGTCTTCTTTGCCTCCCTCTTCTTTTGAATACACTCCTGGACTTCTTGGTTCCACCACCAGGTTTCCTTATCCTCTTTCTTCCTTCCAGATGTCACACCAAGTACATTTCTAGCCGTCTGCCTTATCACTTCTGCAGTAGTTTCCCAGCAATCCGGTAGCTCTTCAACACCTCCCAGTGCCCGTGTTAACTCCTGCCTGAATTCCACCTTACAGTCCTCCTCCTTCAGCTTCCACCACTTGATCCTCGACTCTGCCTTCACTTTCCTCCTCTTCTTCACCTCCAAGGTCATCCTACAGACCACCATTTTATGCTGTTTAGCTACACTCTCCCCTGTCACTACTTTGCAGTCTCTGATCTCTTTCAAACTGACCCTCCTGCAAAGAATATAATCCACCTGTGAGCATCTTCCTCCACTCTTATACGTCACCCTGTGCTCCTCCCTCTTCTTAAAATAAGTATTAACTACAGCCATTTCCATCCTTTTTGCAAAATCTACAACCATCTGACCTTCAGCATTCCTCTCCTTGACACCATGTCTACCCATCACCTTCTCATCACCTCTGTTCCCTTCACCAACATGACCATTGAAATCTGCACCAATCAGCACTCTCTCTCCCCTGGGTACACTCTCTATCACTTCATCTAACTCACTCCAGAATTTTTCCTTCTCTTTCATCTTACAACCAACTTGTGGAGCATAAGCACTAACAACATTCATTATCACACCTTCAACTTCCAGCTTCAAACTCATTACCCTCCCTGACACCCTCTTCACTTCCAAAACACTCTCCACATACTCTTCCTTCAGGATAACACCTACTCCATTCCTCCTTCTATCCACACCATGGTAGAACAGTTTAAACCCCCCTCCAATACACCTGGCCTTACTACCCTTCCATCTAGTCTCTTGCACACACAAAATGTCAACCTTCCTTCTCTCCATCATATCAGCTAATTCTCTACCTTTACCAGTCATGCTGCCAACATTCAAAGTCCCTACCCTCACTTCCACTCTCCTCTCCTTCTTTCTCTCCTTCTCCCTCTGGACATGCCTTCCTCCTCTTCTTCTTCTTTGGCCAACAGTAGTCCAATTTCCACCAGCACCCTGTAGGCTAACAGCACTGGTGGCGGTCGTTGTTAACCCGGGCCTCGACCGATCCGGTATGGAATTCTGTATCGTTGTCCGCATATTGATTTGGCAAAGTTTTACACCGGATGCCCTTCCTGACGTAACCCTCCCCATTTACCCGGGCTTGGGACCGGCACGAAGAAATACACTGGCTTGTGCATCCCTAGTGGCTGGGTTAGTCAACATTATTAATCAATAAGAGATATTGAGAGTGAGAGTTACTTTACACAAAATATGTAGTTGTGTTATGATTAGCACAAAAATCTGCCCAAATTATCATTAAAATCTAGCACTCTGCTTCAGTGCAGACTCTGATAAGAACAAACATTGCAAATGTGCTTTCTACAAGCATTGCAAATGTTAAGAGAACTTCAGAATTCATAATGTTAAAAATTAACCTTTCTGGGTACCCTCTAATATGTTTTTTTCTTTTACCGATATGTAGTACTCATAAATTGTAAGAGGTCATAAAACGAGAGAATCATTCTTTGGTATCTGTTTGCACAGGGCATGCAGAAAAACACCAGTAGATATTCTTCTCCTCTTTTATTCTTGTACCAATTTTAATGCGATTTCAGAATGAAAAAAAAAAAACAAATACTACAAATATCTACAATCTTAAACCATAGACAACGGCTGAAAGCACTTGAAACTTTTGAAGCTAGCCTGAATCCGGTCTAATTCCTGACCAGCTGAATGATTTTAAATAACATACTGTTGACCTTTTGTGGCATCAGTTTTTAAAACTAGTTACTAAAATATAAGCTTTTCGAGTTTATCCCCCAGATATTAACTAAATGTACTTTACTGGAGTTAATTGCACTATATTACAAGCTAATTCAAATGTAAACGATAAACATATCAACAATAGTAAGTAATAATAAGCTAAAAAAGAGACTCACACTTGGTATTTCAGCCTGTCAAGTCTATAAACGACAGATATAATGGGTTTGTCATGCTACACAAGCTATTCATGACTGGTGTTGTAGACAACAATGTGTGCTTTTTCTGTTTGTCCTCAAAGCTGCTTACACTTGTAAAGAGCCATATCCCCCACGCTCCACCATTGTTAAATGACATCTCTCAGCCTTGAAAAGCTCCAGTACCATCATAAGATAAGACGGTGTGCTGGGGTCAGATAGGCCTTCTATAAAATACTACCAGAAGCACACTACTGGTCAAATGTTTTAAAACACCCCGATTTTCCAAAATGCATTCTAAACTTTTGACTCATCAAAGTAGCCACCTTTGGTAGATAACAGCTGAACATACTCCTGGCATTCTTTCTACAATGGAAATCAAATATTCTTCAGAAAGCTCTACCCAACTCTGCTGCAGATGTGTGGCAGTTGTAGGTTGCTTTGCTTTCACTTTTCTGTCCAGTTCATGGGGCAGCAGTGGCCTAGTGGTTAGGGAGTTGGGCACAGGATCGGAAGATTGTGGGTCCAAACCCCTTACCAGTAGGTTGCCCTGAGGTACCCTTGAGAAAGGTACCAACCCTGTCAATGCTCCCCGGGCGCTTTCATAGCTGCCCCCTGCTGCACAGTGTGTGCATGGGTTAAATGCAGAGGTCCAATTTTGTTGTGGTTCACTGTGTGCTGTGCTGTGACCTTGCAATGACAAGAATAGTCACTTTCACTTTCATCCCAAACCAGCTCGATGGGATTTAAGTCTAGACACTCCAAAATTTCTGGCTTACTATCTTACCATATAAAGTAGTTCTGGTATAGCTTGGACATAGCTTGGTTTCAGGTCATTATCTCACTGACTATTTTTCTTATTCTGCTGTCTTAGCAATGGTTTTCTTGCTGTAACTCAACCTGTTAAAACTGCAAATGTATGTCTTCTCTTTCCAGTTGAAACTGAGCCTTGCTTAGTATGACCACTATTAAGCTGTGCTTGAAGCTGTGGACCTGTGAGCCGCCTATCACGCAAGCTGATGACTCTCTGAGACTTGTCTTCTGATGCTGCTGTGGCTTTGGGTCTGCCAGACATCTTCCTGTGAGCTTCCCCCAGTTTCTGAGTGCCTTTTGAGGGTGAAATAGACTGTACTCACTGACCCTTGACTTTCTTTACAATTTCTCTGCTTGAAAGACCTACACTTTTAAGTGTTAGGATGGTCTATCTCGTTTCCATTCTTAATTGCTTTTTTTCTCCCTGTTTTTATAGCAACACACTACTTTCTGCAGAACAATTCTGTTCAAATAAAGCTCTTGACGGTATGGTATCACAGTGTGTTCCAACACTACTTTTATGCAGACAGAGGGGGATGTAAGTAATTAGGAAATGTCGGGACATCTGTAGGAATTGGTAGCACCAACTTTCAAGGCTTGATCAACCCCCATTGGTGTACAACAGCTCTAAGTTAACACCCATTTCTTGTTCCCTGAAAAAAGGTCTTTCTGTATAATTCTGAAATGTACATTATTTACCAGTTTTGGGTAACCTAAACTTTTTATTTTAGCCTCTGGCTGTTCACCACTTACCTTAATATTATTTCAGGCTATTCATTGGACTTGTGCTGCTTAGATTTCAATAGAAAAACTGGAAAAATTGGGGTGTTCTAAAGCTTTTGACCATAAAGTACATCTATGGAATTCCTGCATTTGATGTCTCCTATGCATTCAGACACATTATATAGTAAGTGTCCAGTTTGAACACTTAAATATCTTTCTGCCAAATGAGAGAAGAAATTCAGCAATAAGTTAATACAGAGTTTAATCATACCTATTTCACCCAGCTTGAATCTGGAATTCACAGCGTTTAATATTCAACAGCTGCACACAATACACTTGCCAATCCTTCAAAGGCACATTCAACAAATCCAAAATTAAAATTAAATTTCTGTCTGGAACTGATCTTTAGCAGTAGCAGTAGGACCATAGTTCACTTCGTTGTACCAAGAACAAGAATATGTTTATGTCTTTACACTGATCAAGCACAATATTAAAACCTGACAAGTGCCTCACCTCATCTCATTTTCATTTTATTTCTTAGTATTGCAAAAGTTCAGAAACATTTAAACAGTCTTTGTAGAGCAAAAGCCATGTTGTCGCATTGCCATTCTTTCTAATATTGCCTATGTGAGAGTTGTCTGTTGGGCACTGTTGTTTGTTCAGAGATTAAGCTAAGCTAGCATCAGTTATTTCACACTTGCACGGTCTCCATTTTATGCTCTCTCTGGTTCTAGCCTCAAATTAAGTAGAAAATTGTAATGTGATTAGACAAGTATAGGGTAGCATACTGCAAATATGCTTTAAAGAAATTTATTTGAGAATGAAACCTTTTGCCATTAGTGATATTGATCAGTCACAACATTAAAACAACTCACAGGTTACATGAGTAATACTGATTATCAACATCACATTCTCATCTGTCACAGAGTGAGAAATTAGTCCACGGGTTAATAAATTTACCATGTGATAAAAATGGCCAAGTGTAGGTTCAAGCACATTTTATAATGACCAAATTGTAATAGTTAGATGACTGAGTCACAGCATATCCAAAATGACTGGTCTAGCAGGGTGTATTGCAGTACTACAGTACCAATAGTGGTCCCATGATGGATAACTGGTGAACTGGTGACATGGTCACAGGCACCCAAGGCTCTTTGATACTCATGGGGAGCTCATCCTTTTTCTCTGAACCCATAGAGCTTGAAACTTGAAACAACAGTGCATGACAGCGTGCAGCATTTAGATTTACATAGACCTTGCAAACTGTCCATCTCTGAGAGCATGTACAATGGGAATGTTAGCATCAGAATGAAAATCAAAAGTTGTTATTCTATGGCATGATGCATAGAATTCTTTCTGCTGGGAGAAAGAGGTCTTTTTTAAAAGCCAGATGAAAAGAAAAAAGAACTTTCAATGTGACACTTGACCCAGAAACCATACGTATTTGAGAAATCTTTTGTATTTATTATGAAAAGGTTTGAAGGTTTGAAATTTGAACAACATTCTTGCTTTTTTATTCTCTGGTTCATCCCTTTTATGTCTCAGGCTCCATTACCAAGCTGTGTCTTTAGCTGTAGAAGGAAGGTGAGTACAGAAGAGAAGGAGGTTGTCGGAAAATAGTTTTGATGTATAATGGCAATTCTTCATCTGTATTACAGAATCTATTAACAACAAACTATTTATTTATTTATATATATATTTTTTGATGAATGCCTAAGACAAACCATTCTTCATTGTAACACTGAAGAGCAAGATATCATTTATGGAAATTATAAAGATACATTGAGTAAGACAACTCTTATTAAACTCTACACCAAAATATTGACTGACCAATTGTGGCTTAGTAACTGTAACTAGCCTTGGGCATCCCTGACAAGCAGAACATTTGCTCATTGCTGTAAATCAGATAACACATTCCCAGGACTTGTGCAAAGTTGGATAACTTTTACCCAAAGTTATCTCCTGTATTCAGCCTGGCTAGTGAATCTTAAGAAAATGTTATACTGTGGTGGATTGGACTGAATGTGATCCAATTAGATGTGAAACACAGAAGCATGAATCAAGCAGACAGCGTCTGGTACTCATATACAATGAAATATACTCCAAAGTAAGACATTAGATGAACAAAGATTGATAACCCTGCCATGACTCATTGGGATCTATATACCTTTAGACTGACGAGACATACCTGGTGACATAACAAGGTGCCTATGTCAGACCACAGGCTGGCAAAGAAAAGAGGTAACAGCAGCCAGCAATGAAGGAAAGCTACCCACCTGAGGTGAGGGGAAAGCTGCTGCTGAAGCAGTGGCCGGTGATGAAAAGGGAACAGGAGCCATTGATGAATATAAGTCACCCCCTTGAGTCGTGCTGAGTACCGGCATCAAACTTGTGGCCAGTGACAAAGAGGAGTCAGGAGCCAGCACAGGACCAGGGAATGACGATTGCAGTGACAACCCTCCAGGGGACACTGCAGACATGAGTGCAGTGGGAATAGGATGAGCCGGCACCACACCTGCTCATGAGAGGGAGCCGGCCATGGAAGGGATCATTGGAAAGTCTGCCATGGAAGGGGACAGAAGAGAGCCAGTTGTGGAAGGAGACACAAGCGAAGCAGCCTTGGAAAAGGACACTGGTGAGCCAGCTGTGGAAGTAGACACAAGAGAAATGGCCATGGAAGGGGGCACTGGAGAGCCAGTCGTGGAATGGGACACTGGAGTCAGAACTAGCTGGGTGATATTTGGCCAATAACAGTCATCTTTCCTCTTTGGGGTTTTATTATAATTATATGTGAAACAAAAACAAACATCAAACAAGCAGACAGCAACTCGTGCTCGCATATGTCATGAAGCATACTCCACAAAGACATATAAGGTCAACTATGACCGACAGCTCAGCTGATGAGACTGATGAGGCGCTAGGTGTACCCAGTCAGGGCAGAGCGCCCCGCAAAACATGACAGGAAGCACCTCTAATGCTGCATGCTGCGATGAGCTGCTTAGCTGATGTTGCTTTATGGATTTTCTTTCAAGCACTGTACCACATGAAATGCCCCTTTTCAAAGATGTCTGACTGAGAGCATGATGTGGACTTAAAAATAAAAACTCTATTCCAATTTTTTTAAAAGCTAGGGACAGTGAAAATAGCTGATAAAGATATATATATATATATTTATTTATTCAGAGGCAGGTGTGGAAAAAATGCTGTAAACAAAGAATGCTTCCAAAAATGGAAGTGTTAAGAATTTATTTTCATCAATCAACAAAATGCAGTGAATGAACAATCAATATTTAACTGACCACCCTTTGCCTTCAAAACAGCATCAGTTCTTCTAGGTACACTTGCACACAGTGTTTGAAGGAACTCGGCTATATATATATATGTGTGTGTGTATATGTATATATATATATATATATATGTATGTATGTATGCATGTATGTATTTATATTTTGCCACCAATGTTCTATTGAATTGAACTTTCACCGTATTGTCTGCAAACAAATTCTGTGTTGCTGATGCTGTATGCTTGTGGTCATTGCCAAGCAGGAAGAAAAATAAAATTATAGTTCTTGCAGACTAAATCAGATTGTCCTGCAGGATATATTTTGCTGCATTAATTTTACCCTCTACCTTTACAAGCCTTCCTGGGTCTGCTGCTGAGAAACATCCCCACAATTTAATTACTAAATGAAATGCATTTTAAGAAAACACTTTTTGGCTTGAATGAGAGACTCTAAGATGTGTATAACTCATTAACTCAAGAGGTACTTGAAAACAAAATGTGATTAAAATGCTGACATTCTTATGAAGAAAATATGTATTATATATATATATATATATATATATACACACATTTTCTTCATAATAATGTATTATATATGTGTGTGTGTGTGTGTGTGTGTGTGTGTGTGTGTGTGTGTGTGTGTGTTATATATATATATATATATATATATATATATATATATATATATATATATAAAAATATATATATACAGCACTGTGCAAAAGTTTTAGGCAGGTGTCAAAAAATGCTGTAAACAAAGAATGCTTTCAGAAATATAAATAATGCTTGTTTATTTTTATTAATTTACAAAATGCAAAGTGAGCGAAAAAAACAAAAATCTATCAAATCAATATTTGGTGTTACTACCTTTTGCCTTCAAACCAGCATCAGTTCTTCTGGCCCCCACAGAGCCCTGATCTCAACATCATCCTGTGTGTCTGGATTACATGAAGAGACAGAAGGATGTGAGTAAGGCTACATCCACAGAAGATCTGTGGTTAGTTATCCAAGATGTTTGGAACAACCTACCAGCCGAGTTCCTTCAAAAACTGTGTGCAAGTGTACCTAGAAGAATTGATGCTGTTTTGAAGGCAAAGGGTGGTCACGCCAAATATTGATTTGATTTAGATTTCTCTTTTGTTCATTCACTGCATTTTGTTGATCGATGAAAATAAATGATTCACACTTCCATTTTTGAAAGCATTCTTTGTTTACAGCATTTTTTCCAAACCTGCCAAAAACCTTTGCACAGTACTGTATGTATGTATATTTTTCCTTAAATATATATATTCACCCATTTCAATTCAGTATTTAGACAGACAGATAGATAGATTTTGGGCTCTTTATGAAGAGTTTTATAACACCACCAATCTGACATTATTTATCTTAATTTGAAAAGACAGCAAGGAAACAGAAAAATCTTCTTTCTTTGTTTGATATTTGTTCCATATTTGAGTTTGTTTCTTTGTTTGATGATTATTTGTTTATTTCATTTTTGATCTCATATGCAGTGCATTGATGTCTGAGATATATATCAGATGTATTGGACATGTTGTTTGTTTGATGCATTTTGCATGCTCAGCCAAGGACTTTGCGATGACTATGAAGCTGGTTTGTTTTCATCGCAGTGTGCTTTGCTAATGACAAGTGGGAATTGGTTCCATTTCACTGTTATTTTAAAATAAAACCTTAAAATGCACAGAGGAGCAGGAAAGGTAGCTAGCTGAAAGTAGAGCAAACTCATAAAACAGCAGTTTGAGTTGAAAATTCCCTCTCTTTACCCGATCTTTGCTGCTGCATATGGTAGACACCTGAAAGAGTGTTCTTGCTGTTGAGCTGACCTACTTTGCTTAAAAAAAGAAAGCACCAACTTCAGCATACCTTCCATAAAAACCTTCCCTCAACCTATATATATATATATATATATATATATATATATAAACTACATAGGCATTTTCCTATTAGTCTGAGCTACAAGAGTATTAAAAGAGAATTATCTTGAAGCATCTTTCACATGTCTCTGGATGCAGACCCGTTGAAAGCTCCTCTTTTTGCGTTCATATTGAGCATCTGTTTTGCAGGGACTATAGGGACATGGGCTGTGTGAAAGAGATTTGCTGTGGTGTTTCTTAAGGGGTGTGTCTGTGCATGTGAGTGTAAAATGGGAAGGTAAAAAGCAGGCCTCCTCGCTTATCCTCGGATTAAAGCGTCTCTGCCCTGTGGTGCTAGCTCTCAGGGAGAGCAGCTTGTGGAGTAAAATCTGCCGGCCTTCAAACCGAAAAACCGCTACCCACATGTCTCAAATGTTTGCCACAGGTACAGCATCCCTTGAAATAAGCGCAGCATGACTGGTTATGCATTTCTTTTCCGTTTCAAAGCACTCTGGGCTACTGTGAATCTAACAAAGTTATTTCTCTCCCTCTTCACTCTTGTAGGGCCTGTCATTCTCCCGTTAGCTGAGCTCAGCTTTCAAATACTTTAGCATCAACCTGTTTTCCAGAGCATTCCCTGCCAGATTGGTCCAGATGGGAACCATAAAAGAAGCGGTTGCTGTTTGCCACTTTATAATATAGAATATTTACTGTTAGTTGTAAATGTAAGCAAGAACATGTACACTTGTACATTTTCTAAATCTAGAAAAAAAAAATTGTGCACATGTAAAGACAAATGGACAAATAGAAAAAGATGGATGGATGGATGGATGAATGGATAGACAGATAGATAGCTGGATAGAATAAGCCTTTTAAAATGCTTATGTGTATAAGCTGCCCCCATAAATGCTTATGGGGGTGGCCTAGTGGTTAGGGAGTTGTCCCTGCATTGGAAGATTGTGGGTTTGATTCCCTCACCAGTATGTTGCCTTGAGGTACCCTTGAGCAAGGTACCGTCCCCGTCAGTGCTCCTCGGGCGCTTTCTATAGCTGCCCACTGCTGCATGGGTTAAATGCAGAGGTCCAATTTTGTTGTGGTATGCTGTGCTGTGACCTCGCAATGACAAGGGTTGTCACTTTCACTTTCATGTAGGATTATGTGAGTTTTAATGAAAGCCCTATAAATATAAAAATTTGCACATTTCTCTAACGCTAACCAGATAAAAAGGAAGAAAAACTAAACACTAACCAGTTACAACTTCCTCATTAGAGATATCTGCACTTCACACAACTTAAGTAATTATCTCTACTGAACTGAAAATATAGTTCTGACCCTTCTCCAGCGTTAAGTACAGCAGAAAAAGTCTGTGCCGCATCATTCATCAAGTCTTGCCATCTTAAAATAGGGCCTCCTAAACGTTTCTTTGCATGATGTTGCAGTTCTATGAGAAAAAAAAAAATACTTGCTAATACTAACCAAATTTAAATTTTCACACATTTCGCACATTGTATTTTAAAAAAGCAACTTTATATGAAAAATATTTATTTAAAGTATATTGGGGTAACCAAATGTCACTCAATATAACTCATTTTTGCTCTTTAATCTAGAGGAAGTACCAAAGCAGAATATTATTGTAGACTATTAAAATATGTGCACAAACCTACATTTTTTGGTATGTAACAACAAACATCTGTTTGAAAAAAAAAGCTTCAAGGAATCTGTCGTCTGCTATAATCATGTGACGTTTATGATAAATTTATGCTAACTCAGATAGAGTATGGTACAGCCCATCAGCTCAAAGGCTGTTGTCACAGTAACAGAATAACCCATAATTTGTTTTACATCAATATTAATTAATGGACTGATTAATTGCTGTACTCAGTATGGTATCTCACCATATTTAACCTTAATAACACCAGCAGGTTCATTCAGTACAAAAGTAAGCTGGCTAGATGAATCATACTCACCTCCACACAAATAATACATTTACCTTCAATTGTGTTTCTTAAATAAACCGCTGTTTATGACTGTCTCTCCTTCACCTTTATAAAAGCCTTGCTAGAGAAAATAACCTTTTGAAATACCACCATTAAACAATGTGGATTATAAGAGTAGAACATGCTTAACCTAAGTGAACAAAAAAGCTTTATTTCAGAAACATCAGAGCTTCTGTCCTCTAATGCCAGGTGGACTTAATTAACTCAGAATGCCTAATCTTATCAGAGGCAGCAATAAAAGCATACCACCCACCTCCTTCAAAAATATGAATACATAAATCAGGGACACAAGTTGGCTTCAACTCTCCAGTGGCTTTGGGTGCTCTCACTCCGTCCTCTCCTTTATGCCAGCTAATTAGCATTAAGTGGTAAAAATAGACATCCTCGCCTGTTAAGGAGCTTCCTGCATCCAGAACTGTACAGCAGCAGGCTTAAGTATGTGCTTTTTATGCAAAATTATGTAGTGTGATTTTTTTTTTGGAATGTCAATTTTTTAAATTATATTTAAATACCAATATTTTTTAATACCAATAAAAAATTGCACATATGTAATCACCTTAAATTGTGAGTATTTTAAAATAAACATACATTTATAATATAATATAATATAATATAATAACAAAAAAAATCGTTTTACTTTGACAAACTCATTGAATGCTAAGTCTGTTCTCAATTAAGTAAAGCACATACATTTGGAATTTCATTAACAAAGATTACATTTTATCTGCTTCGATATTTATTTACCATGGGGCAGTCATCTGAATAATTAAGTTATATAGGCTGTATTTATTTGTATCTATTTTAGTGACTTTTGAACAACAGTTGTTTAAGGCTGAATAGCTATTGCTTTGTTTAGATATAACACGTGTACTGCATTTAATGGAAAGTGTATTTTTTGAAAGGAAACAGAATTAAAACAATGGCTGACCTGCCATAGGACACTGGAGAGAGCACTTGATTTGGTTAAGGCTTGAGAATTTGCTCTTTCACCCTACAAAATGGGTGCCATAAGGTGTGATTGTGTTTGGGCAAACTGCTGTGGGAAAAAAAAAATATATCAGAATAAGAACTGCTTGACAGATAAGATATATCCAGCTCAGAATAGCCATAAATTGGAGGTATTTGGATTTCAAAGGGCTTTAGTCATTAAACACAGTCCTCAAAATGCTGAGCATAGTTGCTAATAATGAGCTAAACAAAATGATGAAAAGATGAAAAAAGGATGAATAAAGGTAATTTACCGCAATGATTGCCAGCTGGGTCTCTTTCCCATGATTCTTATTCTTTCTTAAAACACAACTGCTGTGAAAATATATTATGTCCTGATTCAACGACATGACCTGTCAAGGCATGAACTCTACATGATGTCTGAAGGTAGTCTGTGGTATCAACATCAAACTGCCTGCAGTAAATCTTTTACGTCTCTTAGGTTATGCTCAATTAGACTCAGATCTGGGGAATTTGAAGGCCAAGTCAACAGCATGTCAACTTGAATGCCAAGACCCAAGGTTTTCCAGCAGAAAATTGCAAAGAACATCACACTGCTAAGCACACAATTCCAAACACTTATTTAGATAGGCCTAAATGTGTTATCGAGACTGACAGTAATGAACAGCGGGTGTGAAGCACAGGTCCAGGTGGATGCAAAGACCTACCATCCAATATTGATATACTGGTACAGTGAAGGCATGACCCATCAAAAGATATATGTTCTTAATATTAACACATCCTTAAAAAAAAAAAAAAACAGGTACAGTTATGCCCATTTTTCATCCTTGTAATTGACTATGTGATTATCTCCATCATTTTACCGAACACTTAATCTAAATCATCATAAGTGACAATCATTAGAAACTGAGCATTATTAGACTGGGATTAAGCATATTATTAGGTATATTTTTTCTAGTGACAAATTGGAAGTGATAAAGTATATGACACCTGCAGCTGATTTTTCTTTATGAAATGCTTTTGCAAAAAAAATGCAAAAAACTGCTGTCAAAGGTTTCCTCTAATTCTATGTGTAGCTTGCATACCTTTTACTGCATTAATGTACAAATAATGCATATTTGCTGTTAGTAATAATAATGTTCTTTGGGAAAAAATGAAGCTATTGTCTTTGTGCCTTTTCAATGGGTGTTGAAGTAGCTATTAGAGTCCCTGTAAGCATTCTTTTTATTATAGGACATAGTGTGCCAGTGTCAGTATTGGACCACACCTTAATGGCATACTGTCTTTCTTTTTGATGTTTTTAGCCAATTGAAGACTCAATTAGTGACATTTGTGTAGTGTTGACTATGTAGGTGCTCTGGGTTTAGCTTGATTTTTCAGCTTCTATGCTGTGTCCTAGCTTCTATCTGTCATATATTCTTTCACTAAAGGTTTTAATTGTGCAGATGGTTTTGCATTCTTACCAGTTGATCAGTCCATCTTAACTATTGCAGTTGGTTTCACCAAGTATCCTATTACTGATTTTATTAAGCCTACATACATACATTTAGATGTGTCTCTGATGACATGCCTGATTTAGATTTTATAAATATTTAGCAAAATGTGTTAAAGATTATAACTTTTTATACTAATATCATCGTCTTACTTTGACCTCTTTACTAGTATGGCAGTGATGGCTTGGTAGTTAGGAACTAGATCCCAGGATCAGAAGGTTATGGGTTTTAATCCTGGTCCTGCAGGTTGCCCTGAGGTGCCCTTGAGAAAGGTACCATTGCCAACGCTACCCCCTGGACGCTAGACATGATATGCTTCTACACTGTATATGGGGTTAAATGCAGAGGAATTTTCATTGTGTTTCACTGTGTGCTGTGCTGTGTTTAACAATGACAAATATTCACTTTACCAGAAGGTCACAATATTCATTTCTTTTTTTTTTTTGCCAAAGGTTTTCTCAACACAAAGTAGTAATGCACTCCATCACCACATATTTCCATATACATTTTCTAAGCATGAGTAGTATAGAAGGCACCCCGCTGTCAGATAAAGGATTTTGGAATAGCTGAATTGTGCCTGATATCTCAGGATTTGACACTATAGATCAATTATTTTACAGGCAGATCAGAAACTGCACTCTTGATCCTGATTCTACTTGTTTTCATCAGACTCCGAAAAGTCTCTAAAGAATCTAGTAGATTTTACCACTCAGAATGGCCAAAGGTTAGAAGTCAGCAGTGTGATTCATTGTTATGTCTTGATGGCTATTTAGATACAAAAATTGTAGGTCAAGAAATCTTTTTGTCCTTACTGAATCTGTCATTCAACGCACATTCTTAAAATAGTGTACTACTATTTATGAAATATGACTAAGCTGTCCTTTGCATGATGCAGGAAAGCTACTAGAAAAATGCCTTGATGTCTAGTTGCTCATGTTCATCCAGAATGTAGTGACCATAGTGCTCACTAGCACAATTTATGTAGATCCTACAGTGAGCAATAAAAAGGCCTCTGGCTTCACTTGAGTTGGCAAGATGATGAAATTCATAAGCCTTTTTAGACTACCATTTATTTTTAGACTCCTCACTCTGTATTGATCAATAGTTTTAGCTCTGGGGTATGCATCAATTTTGGTCAGGCTGTGTTTTTTCCACTGTAGTGAATTTTTTTTATTTTTTAATGATACTGGGATTCCCTAAGAGAAGATTAAAGACTTGTTGGGCATCCCTTAAATATCCCTTATATATATATAAGGGATATTTATATATAAGAATCTAAATCAAATCAGTATTTGGTGTGACCACCCTTTGCCTTCCAAACAGCATCAATTCTTCTAGGTACACTTGCACACAGTTTTTGAAGGAACTCGGCTGGTAGGTCGTTCCAAACATGACTGTGTTTCAACCTCCGTGTGACACTGATGATCATCAGTACCTGTTTGGTAAAATTGGTTGATCATACACCGACTATAATCCTACAGAATCCCTGACTTTGTGCAAGTGTACCTAGAAGAACTGATGCTGGTTTGAAGGCAAAAGTTAGTAACACCAAATATTGATTTCATTTAGATTTTTCTTTTGTTCGCTCACTTTGCATTTTGTAAATTGATAAAAATAAACAATCATTATTTATATTTCTGAAAACATTCTTTGTTTACAGCATTTTTTCCACACCTGCCTAAAACATTTGCACAGGACTGTATATATAAATGTGCCCAATCAAAAGTTTAAGACCACTTGACAAATGGCAAAAAATCTTATGTTGCATGGTTGGATCTTAACAAGGTTCCAAGTAGCGCTTCAATATGCTACATGAAGAAATGGGAGTGAGACAAATCATTTCTTTGAGCATGCAATTTATTGAAAACAACACTTAAACTGAAACAGGCTGTTTTACAGCGTATCAAAAGTTTAGGACCACACCTCCAAAAAAATGTGGAACCCCCTTCAAAACAGAAATCAAAGTTCCATACATGAACTCAGTAATGAGTAGCTCCGCCGTTATTGTTGATCACTTCAAAAAATTGTTGCGGCATGCTTGATGCAAGCGTTTTCATGAGGTGAGTGGCAACATTTCTCCAAGTGGTGAAGACGGCCGCATGAAGGGCATCTACTGTCTGGAACTGTTGTCCATTTTTGAAAACTTCCCTTGCTATCCATCCCCAAAGGTTCTCAATTGGATTTAGATCAGGGGAACACGCAGGATGGTCCAAAAGAGTGATGTTATTCTCCTGGAAGAAGTCCCTTGTCCTGCGGGCATTGTGTACTGTAGCTATTTCCTGTTGAAAAACCCAGTCGTTACCACACAGACAAGGGCCCTCAGTCATGAGGGATGCTCTCTGCAACATCTGGACATAGCCAGCGGCCGTTTGACACCCCTGCACCTACTGAAGCTCCATTGTTCCACTGAAGGAAAAAGCACCCCAGAACATTATGGCACCCCCTCCACTGTGGCGCATAGAAAACATCTCAGGTGGGATCTGCTTGTCATGCCATTAATGCTGGAAACCATCAGAACCATCAAGGTAAAATTTTTTCTCATCAGAGATTAAAACCTTTTCCACCATTCAATGTCCCATGTTTGGTGCTCTCTTGCAAAGTCCAAATGTTCTGTGGCGTTCAAGGAGACGAGGCCTTTAAAGACGTTTTTTGTTTTTGAAGCCCTTCAGTCTCAGATGCCATCTGATGGTTATGGGGCTGCAGTCAGCACCAGTAATGGCCTTAAGTTGGGTCAAGGATTGTCCAGTGTTTTGACGGACAGCCAGTTGGATCCTCCGGCTCAGTGCTGGTGAAATTTTTTTGGGTCTTCCACTTGACTTTTTTGTTCCATAACCCTCAGGATCATTTAAGAAATTCCAAATGCCTGTCTTACTGCGTCCCAACTCAGCAGTGATGGCGCACTGCGAGAGACCCTGCTTATGCAGTTCAACAAGTTGACCACGTTCAAAAAGGTAAAGTTTTTTTGCCTTTGCAATCAGAACGTCATGACAGTGTGACTACCTGAGAGAAAATGGCAATGAATCCACATTTTTGCACAGATTTGGTCTTTTAAGATTTTGATCAGCTGTAAAACAGCCTATTTCAGTTTAAGCGTTGTTTTCAATAAACTGCATGCTCAAAGAAATGTTTGGTCTCACTTCCATTTCTTCTTGTAGCATGCTGAAGCTCTATTTGGAACTTTCTTAAGATCCAACCGTGCAACATATGATTTTTTGCCATTTGTCAAGTGGTCTTAAACTTTAGATCGGGTACATATATGTGCATGGTGGGACTAATGATTTTTCTTTCTTAGACAAAGGTTTGTCATAATGTCTGGGTCAGACATGTATGACGAGGCTGGTAGCCATCCTTTGGAGCAGCTTGCATCCATGATGTGTTGATGGTTTTTTGGTTTCTCAGCAACCTTGACTGTTTTTCTTTCAGGCCATTGATCGTTTTTCAAACCATCACCATTACTGAAGGTCTTCCTCCAAGAGCCCAGCAACTGATCATTAACCCCCTGCCTTGTTATTGCTGTGAGCTGCCAGATAATCATGTTCCTGCATGTGTCATCATTAACTTGTCCATAAAGCTAATAAAAAATGATTATTTAGGAGATTGTACCAACAAGTCAAGACTAATTTATTTAAAAAGTGCTTTATGCATATATTCATATAGGGTTTTTCCTATTGTCTCAAAATGGCTTTTGGGAAAACTAGGGAATTTACCCCTAGTGGGAAAGCCAAGAGTAGCAAAGGCCAAAAAACTTTCTAAAGATAGACAGTTTAAGAGGGATTAAGACACGCATTTGAGTGTCACAAGACACTTAATAAAAGAAAAAAGTTTTCTTTTTGTTAGTTAATAAAAAATTTGTTAATTTCACTAACAAAATATGAGGCAGAACTATGCAGACTTAAAAACAACTAACTAGTAGTGTCACTTCCACATGTAAATGAAAGAATTAAATGTTACGTAATGTAATGTCAAACCTGGGGCTGGTGTCTCTGGAGTGAACTCGATGGAGAAAGGAGCTGAAATGCAGTCCAAAGTGGCCACAAGGCAAATTAGTCTTGGGATGCACTCCAGAGTGAAAGCCTCGCCTTTTCAGGAGCCCACTGCTCAAGGTGACCAGGTCCTGCTGAGGGCTCAGTGCAGATAGCCTCAGGTAGCATGTCCTGGCAGCTTTTGTGCCCTGGTGGCTAGCCCATGCTAGCCACTGGCCACAGTCAGCCAAATCAAGGGGGCAGCACAGCAAAGCATTGGAGACTCGGGGCCATTGAAGGATGGTCTGACCTCTGAAGTGTCTCCCTATTAAGTTTCTGCTGGGAGGAGGACCACTGGTACTCCTCCAGGACTGTCGAAAAAATTCAGCCAGCTCAGCTAACCTCCAGTCATTGGATAATCAGAGGGCTCAAGCCTATCGAGAACCTCGCAACCCTCCTGCAGGTCCGTATCATATCCACGTCCTAGCCAGTCTATTATGACCCTCTCGAACAGGCTGTGAACCAAATCCCAGCTCGCCATGTCCATTTTTCAGTCGGTCATGACACTATCAGAGTCACAAATTCCTCTGCTGCATTGCTGAAGACTGTTTTTTGGTCACAATTTATTATTTCCTTGTCAGGAGTCCCTGACAAAACTTCTACTCCACAACAATGTGGTAACCTTGAAGAATCAAAACAATAGGTTTCCAACCTCTGGCAAATTCCTGATCTCAAACCAACAGCAATTTCATTAGGCTGTATATGTCAATCAGCCATAACATTAAAACTATTGACTGGTAAAATGCATATTATTAATCATCTTATTACAATGGTAGTTAATTATAATTAATGTATATTAGGCAGCAAATGAAAAGTCAGTTTGAAGATGAATTAGAAGCAGGAAAAGGGGCAAGGATAAGTATCTTCTTCTTCTTCTTTTGGCTGCTCCCTGACTGCTTAGGGGTCGCCACAGCGGATCATCTGTTTCCATTTCTTCCTGTAAGGTGCATCTTCCTTCTTCAAACCGACCACCTGCATGTCCTCTCTTAACACATCAATACACTTCCTCTTTGGTCTTCCTCTTTTCTTCTTTCCTGGCAGGGCAAGGATAAGTATCTGGGTTTCTTTAATACAGATTAATGTGTGATGGTAAAAATGACTAGGTCAGAGCATTTACAAAATGGGAGAACTTTTGTGGTCTTCCCAGAATGAATACCTTCGAAGCTGTACAACCAGTGGACCTGTGATGGGTCATGTGTGCCCTGATGAAAGTGGAAAGTGATGGCAAACTATTCTAGTCTAAAGGTGTTTGTGAAGTTTGTTTCTGATTCTTCTCACAAAAACTGTTTTGAAAAGTTTTGAAGATTTTGAAAAGTAGTACAAACTGGCAGATAAGGTGGATGAAAATATTATTCTCTGATCAGTCAGCTTTTTTTTTGTGTTCTTAGGATTTCACTGGGGGTAAAGAGCAAATATCACAGACTTAAAGGTCTTATTCAGATGTTCAAAGCATCTGAAATCCTGAATACCAATGTTTGTCAAATTTCAGAGATCTGGAACTTTTCTTACTTCCTGCTCTTAAAACATCCTTGCACTAGCTTGTATTTTCATTATTCATATGATGATTCTTTTTTTAAATATCACTGTTTGAAATATATGGAGTGTTAAGCCCTTAAACCCTAAGCATTTTTATTTTCATTTTTTTGCGAGACTGGGTTATTCTTAACTTTGCAGAGGATGCAAATGTTTTCTTCAGCAATGAAATATGCATATTATCTTTTGGCTTAACCCAGTTACTCCCAGTTTTCCTTTTCCTATTTTTGACCATAAATTAATCTTCTACACTTCAATGTGAAAATGATTTTTTTGTAGAACTCTTTCTCTCTTCTGTTGAAATCTCAATGTAGGGTGCAGACACACAGGGCATGTCCTTCGACAATTTCAAAAACAGCAATAGCATGTATTTACTATTCTTGAAAACCCTTTTTATTTTTTATTTTGTTGAATATGAAGGTGTTTCCACAAGGACATCTCTGCTTCAGTTAGACTTCATGATTCTTTATTCATCACAAGCTTTAATACATGTATAACAAGTAGTAAAATGTGCCCACACTGCTGATTACTGAGGTTTGATGTTAAATGATCAGATATTTCTCAAAAAGCCTTTATAGAAAATATGTAAACATGTAGAGTGTAAATATAATATTGTGTCTGATACTGTTTATCAGCAAGGTGCTTTAAACTGCATAGTGTAAAAATATTTATCGGTTTCAGGAGTGAGCTCAAGATTATTGGGCCAAACTTACCAGAAGAATAGAACAGCAGCAATAGTACAATAAAAATGTGATATTGTAGAACTTGCATGTTTTGGATTTAATTTTGTTTATGGGTGGATGTGTTGTGTATGTGCATGTATGCACAATGAGCGGCATCTTTAATTTCTAGACATTGAAAAGGTGCAGTGAAAAGACGTCAGCATTTGGCTGAAGACGTTGTCTTTTAAACTACTTAAATTCAACATTCTACTAAATTCTATTACATTTTCATGGACCTTTAAGTTTGGAACCTTAAATGCAAAACATTGATGATCTGAGAAGGAAGGAAGAAAGAAAGAAAGAAAGAAAGAAAGAAAGAACGAAAGAAAGAAAGAAAGAAAGAAAGAAAGAAAATGCCCCTCTATATCCCTGGCAGCAGAAATATTTCTTGATTCAGGTTGGGGTCAGGGGAAAGGAGGTTCTCAAAGTCCCTCTTGAGCTTTGGACTGAACATAATAGGTTGTGTTCAGCTCCGCTTCCTTGCTCTCTGGTTTATCATGGCTTTACACCACTCCTTGGCCCTGAGGTAGTTTTAGAATAAAACCACAGACAAGGCCAAAGGTTTGCAGACAATTCTCAATAACAGCAAATAAAAAAGGCCCAGTATCCCTTTTGGGGAAAAATATGATTCCAGACTTTTTCAGCTAAGTGTACTTGATTAAACTGATATTATTGATACCCCTGATTGTTTCATTCATGTATTCCTGCCACCACCAAACTGACTAATAAAAGGATCATAGACATGAATGCTAACAGAGTTTGTTACTGTGAGTTTGTTACCCTCGGTGTTCATCCAGGATGCTTAATACTCTTAGTGTGAAGTATTCATAAATATAATTGATTAAATGTTAGAAAATATGTAGTCAAAGTCAGAGAAATGAAAATATGTAGTCATGTGTGCATGAACGTGTGTAGTCTTATGTTATCTTCTGTGTTTCATAATTGGTCCAGGAGGAACATTATTTTATTTACTTTGTATTGTGAATGCCATTGACCTAACTGATATTTAAATTAACATTTTGTGGATTTCCTAAGTACTTTTTCTTGCCCTGCAGCATACCCAGCCAGTGGTGTAGTGGGTTTCACTGTAACCTCATTGCAAGCAGGTTCTGGGTTTGGTTAACAGCCTGGCCAGCCTGAGCCCTTTTTTGCATGTTCTCCCTATGTTTCCTCTGAGTGCTTTAGCTTTTACAGTGCAGAGACATGCATACCAAGCAGATTGCTAAACTGTGTGTGTGTGTGTTTGTGAGCGTGTCTGTCCTGTGATGGATTGGTGCCCTGTCTAGAGTGTTTTTCTGCCTTTTCCCCCTAAGAGAACTGTGGGGATTCAGGGCCACATGGATAAGTGTTTAAGATGAAAAATGAATGTAGAATTGAGTTCCGTTGTCAGAATATTCAACATTTAATAAAATATTTCTACTTCCAGTACCCGAATGTTTTAAATTGTTCTTGTGTTTTCTCCAACTATGATTCTATGATTCTATGATTCTGTCATGCTTTGTACTCCACTCCCAGAGGTCTACCTTTGCAACCTCACTCCTAAATATTCATCCAAGTTAGAGGCAGTAATACTATAGTTTGCTAAAGAAATACATTTTTGAAAAAGGTATTTGAGGCAATATTGTCAACTTGATTCCTGAAGCTCATTTCCTTTGTAAGTTTGGATCCTCTCTTCAGGCCTGTACTCATGCATCAAACACAAAAGTTTGTTACAAGACTGAAATCACAATTTTTCTTTGTAAATCTCTGTGAGAAGAGGTGTCATGCTTAAAGTATAAAACCTTTCTCTTCATTCCTCTTTGCATCATCTGTTGATGTTTTTTTTTTTCATCACTCTAAGCCTGAAGCAAAATGCTCTGATTCAACTTGCCTCTGTCACATGACATTCTCTTCTCAATCTGTCACATCCTTTAAGATGATGGGGCTGCAGTGAAACTCATAGAGCAGCACTGGCTGCATACACACCACTGCGCAGGTCACAATTTTTCAACCGCACTGAGCAGGCCAGCCTGAGGGTCATGCTGAGAGAGCATGCTTAATTCTACCATTTTCAGAAACCTAATGGAGTTTATGCTCCAAATATAGATTGAGATAAAATGTAGATTTTTGCCATGTTTCCATCCACTGGCCAGAGGACTTCAAAAATAGCAGATGATTCTACTATGGTCCCTGCGATGGGCTGGCGACCTGTCCAGGGTGCGTCCCCCGTCCTCGGCCTGTGTGCGCTGGGTTGGACACCAGCACTCCCCCGCGACCCCATTTGGGACAAGCGGCTGATAATGGAATGGATAAATGGAAATGGATTCTACTATGGATATTGGAAAGCTTTGTTGCCCCTAAGGAAAACAGCTGAAAGAAAATGAGCCCTACCTGCAACATTGTCAGAAAGTAGGATTAAAAAAAGGACCGAAATCTCTACCATCTGCTTAGAGGGATAACAGCAGGTTAATAGATACTCACATATTCTGAGTTTTTAAAATCTGGAACATTTCTTGGCTGTTCACAGAAAGCTCTGTTGCTCCAGATGTTAGTTTTCTCACTTAAAATGAATATCACTATTGGCAGGGCATACAGGAACTGTCTTAGGCTAAACTACAGAAAAGTAGTCAACCAATTTTCTCTTAAAAAAAAAAAAAAAATTCTCTGCAAAAAAAAAAAAAACTGTATTCTTCAGGTAATTTGTTACTATAAAGTTTGCATGATTGATACTTAATGGAGTAAAAATTAAGTTTTTAAGATGATCTTTATGGATGTTCCAATTTATTGTCCAGTAAATTTTATACCTCTGTATTCCATTTTCTTGTTAAAAAATTTCACATTTCCAGCACTCTGACTTCTCCCAATTCCTTATTTCTATCTCTCCTAGCTCTGCTTCTCAAAGTGGACTCTGGTCTTCTTTTGAATGTAATGCATAAGTTAAGAAAATGTGATATATTACCAAATCTTTCTCCATATGGAATGCCGTATGCCTAACCTAAGGGAAACAAAGCCTTTAGGATGAACTGTGCATATTTTTTTTGTCATTTAGTGCTGTATGACTGCAGTTTAAATTGTACTTGGTAGTGCATTGTGTAGTCATCATGAATACAACATTGCCAGACCTGTATTGATTAAAAAAGTCCATATCAAGCAAAACTTGTTCTAGTGTTTCAGGCATCAGGCAAAGTTTAGTTTCGAGCTTGTTAAGAGGCTCTATTAGCAGATGCTGCTGCTGTTTTTCATTTGCAGGAGAGGTTTTGTTCTTTGTAATTTAGCCTTAAGCGCAGACACTTTGTTCATTAAGTCATACAGACATCCTGATTTAAACTCCATTCTAAGATAGCAGCAATAATTACCTCAAACTGGCAGTGTAATGGCGAAACCTTAGGTATTTATGCCCTACAGTTGCATACGGGGGTGCTTTTCTTACTGAATTCCTTCATACTGATGAAACTGTTAAATTTACAAATGGATTTGATCTAAAGTAAAAGCATGAAAGGCTATTTTGTAAATAGGGTATTTTTGCTGCATTGAACAAGGTATTGCTTTTTAGAGGTACAAATTTATGGGAAAATAAACAGCCACCTACATAGTAGTCATAGGAAATGAGTGATGTCCTAGTGAGCTTTTATCTCAGTATGATGTGTAGATTAGTCACAATCGTTGAAAAATATCAAATGTTTCCAAACCATTTTTAGAAATGACTGCAGAACAAGTTCCTTTCTTGTAGTTTTGCATCAAGGTTAGAAGGTTAATATAGTTTATAAGTAATGGAAGCTTATGTATTAATGTGATGGTGATGACAACAGATGCCATCATAGCACCTATATGTTGAAATCTGAACCCAAAGGCTGGCTTGAATATAGCACTGAGAAAATCAGGAATGGTGAGTGTGATGAGGCAGGAGATTAAAAACAGAACTCAAAATGCCAGGAGGAACAACTGGCCACCTCTTAACATCAACATCAGCAAAACAAAAGCTGGGGAATAAAGGGACTATCATAATTGACTCAAGAGACAGCCAAACAGACATGTTTTGTTTTGTTTAATTTATTTTTTATAACATATTTCTTTAATACAAACCTTAGACAGGTGATCAAGCAATTTGGTTGACTGGATCAACCCCACAGCCAACTAGAACACAAACTGAAGCACCAAAATTTCAACTGTCAGCTCACGTGTCACAAAAAAAAGACTCAGCAGCTGCACTGGGTTGAACTGTGGCTTTATAGTGCTGCTGCTGATTGCTGATTGCTGTCAGCTGTGGCTTTGCACTACCCCCTCCTAACTGGAGAGTAATTGTGCTGGCCTCTGCTGGCTGGCGCAGGTACTGTCACCCCCTACCTGGGTGGCACTCTAACACATACCTATTAGAATCATGCAAAATGCCCTAACCATCATACTTTTAAATCATGAGTTGTTAAGTTGTTAAGAATTCTGGAAATGTATGACAAAAAAAAAAAAACAAAGATTCATTCCATAGTGAATTCCATAGCTAACAGTATTTTGGTTTCATTTTCAAATTTCCATGAATAAAGACTATGAAAGCAAACTCAGGACACAAGGTTTTGGCTCCTTGGCTACATTTGAGGTCAAATCTTTAACATTTAAAAATGACAAGTATCAAATCAATAACATTATTAGTAGCTTTAGTAAAGCTTTACACAAGAGTGGCTATCTGTTAGGCTCCTCTTTTATGCTTATGTGCTAACAAAAGTGCATTAAAGCCTAACTTGAGCTTGACCAACATTTAAAGCAAATCTCCTAAAATGTTGTGTACTATTGTTGCAGTGAATGAAAAATATACATGCAACCCAGGTATCATAGGACCTGAATGTAACTTATAATGTGATAAATGTTAAAGAAATGCAGTATAAATGTAATGTGTGCAGTAAAATTCCACTGAGTAACTGCTTGCCATGGGAATGTGATTCTGTCTGGAGAGTTGCTGCTCTTTGCTCTTCCCAGGAAATGTACTTTACTGAGGAAATAGGACAAGCGAAAGCCAGTTCCTTGAAAGAGTAAGCAATTACTGAAAGCAATAAAACTGCAGAAGAGCATTCGACAGAAGCAATTTTTGGGCTGATGCCCCCTATGGCAGTGCACTTGTTCTCAGCAGAATGAGTGCAGTCTGTTTGGTTGCATCCTGCGTGCTTCTCTCTGCATTCTGCATTACAACTCAGCATTGTTTACCATCTATAGACATGGAAAAAAACAAGAAAACAAGCAAAGCAATTTGGGCCAGACGACTTTTGCTGAGAACAAAGAAAGAGATCAGGCCTTGGCCTTTGCATGCCCATGTGCATGTGTAACGCTGGGGTATTGTGGGCTGGACATCAATGCATAGCCGAGAGTCTTGAACTGAAATTTGTTCAACATAACTACATACAGAACTCAGGAAACACTATTATGCAAGAAAACACGTGAGTCAAAAGTACACCTCAATGACTGACGCTCTGCTCTGACTCATTGGGACCTTTAAACCCTTGTCCAATGAGACATACATTACATCCTTGATGGGATGGCAGGTGTGCCCAGTCAGAGCAGAGCGCCACCTACCGTGACAGCATTGAAAATCATTGCAGGGTTTCAGCTGAGCCAGAGCAGCATAGTGTCATGTTTGTGAAACCAGGTGTGAATACATATGCAAAACACAGTTGCTCTCTCGCACATGCATGCATGCACACACACACAAATACACACTGTCACAATTTCACACATGTTCAGACTAACCATCTCTTTAGTGCATGGAGCATAAAAGGACCAATTTGAGAAAGTGGTCAGACTATCTGCTTTCATGCACCCTCTTTTTCCTAGCCACCGCGCACACACATTACCTTTCAAATTGAGTTCGGAAACGGTCTGGGCATTATAGGAATTCACAAAAGAGCCTCTTCAGGCATTCACATGGAATCTATCAGGGGGGCTCTGCTTATTTCAATTTAATTCAAGAATTGAACTCTTCATGGACAATTTAACCTGCCTCTGCTCTATTTTTTTTTTTTTTTTTTTTCCCTTAGTGAGTGTGGCAGAGCTGTGGTGGAGCCTGGGAGGAACTGACATCAGAGGCTGACAGGCTGCATGCTGTTTGGGGAATACAGCCGCAGTAGCCACTCAAAATGTCAGCAACAGGCAACAACATAATACTCTCACACATCAGCATTGATCCCACCAGGTATTGTAATGAGGAAGCGACATTTAAGAAACAATGCCGGCATACATCAACTGACCAAGGTGAAGTGCACCTACTTTCTGCTGGGTTTGTGGGCTGGTGCATATTTTTTTTTATCTTATTTCTCAATTAAACCACATCCAAATCTTCCCTGTGTGCCTTGCATGAGGGACTGGCTCAGTTTTGTGCTCACATATTGCTTGTAATGAGTCTTACAATTGCAGCAGCTAGGCAGAAGAAAATTTCCGACAGTGATGAATGAGCGGCATAAAAGCATGGTAGCTTCAGACTTTAGAGAACATTAGCAGGCTGGCACCAATTGAATTGTGTGGCATATAATTACCTCAGGAAAAGAAAATGGTAATCGCTGTTAATTACTGGAGTGGGATGAGAATTGACCCACAGTTTCACAGAATTATATAACATTTATACAAAGTGAGGCAAGTATGGCACACATCAGCTTCTACACATGTTCATTTACAAAAGTGTGTGTGTGTGTGCTTGTGAATTCATGCATGCATACGTGCATGTGTATGAGTGATTGGACACCCTTGGATTATAAAAGTAAGCATTATATTACTAGGATTATAAATGTAAAATCACCCTTGGGACCCTCTTGCTAAAATGTTCTAAGTAAAAACAATAAACACTAAAACTCTTAACTTAAATATGCCATTTTCTGCTAAGATAAGTGCAATATTTATTTATATGCTGATTTTGACACATGGACACATGGAAAATGGTAGAAGCTACAGTAAACAATGAATCTGCAATTAAAATGTGCAAAATATATGTAATCTTTATTTTTACCTCAGAAAAAAACAATACATATTGAATCAGGGTGCTTAAATATATACCTTATCCTTTTTTGTTTTTATAAAAAGATTTCATAAATTCTAAGCACAAAAAAAAAAAAACAATTGCTGTGCAAACCTGAGAGCCTGAACATCCCCTGATGTTCAGTGTTTCAGTGTGACAGTGGGACAGACAGGTAAACCAGCAGGTCTAACAATCAGCACCAGTTCTGCATGGCTGTTCAGATGAAGGGGAGCATGGTGAAGGTGGAACAGCCTATTATTTTAAAGCAAAGCTCCACATAGGCACCAGCTCTCAGAGTGGCATGGCACAATGATGGATGGCCATCATTAATCACATTAGACCTGAGCACAGAAATTCAAATCTTTCAGCTACAGTTTGAAGATTAAAGCTGTGTGGCAAGGTTAGGATCCTTCTCCATGACGAAGGAAAAGGCTGGGAGCAGTGCACTCCCTGAGGTGGGGGAAAGTCACGTCGAGGATAAGGCAGGCTCACATCACCTTCAAACTGCCAGCTGTTTCTACTTCACACACCTGAGTGCTGTCACTTTGAGGAAGCAGACAGCAGAGGTTTTGATACATTTCAAGCCTGTTCTACAAAGGTTATTATGATCCAAAACCTTCTGGTGCTAAAGGTTAAATATGTATGTTCATGGTACTGTACACATGAAAAGAATTCTGTATTATTCACTAAATTCTGTATTTGTTCTGTATTTTTGCACAATGTTTTTTATTTATGTATTGTTATTGATCCACTCATGCTCTTTGAACGTAATGTATTTTGCAGCGCTGTTATAAAACCAATACTTCACTCAAAAGGTGTGCATTACAGTGATTTTGTGACTAACTTACCTAACTTCATCAGGTAAAGCTGCAGAGTACCACAGTAAGATATAAGTCCTAATTGAATTTTGCTTTATACACAGTTCAAGGGCAATCTTGCTATTTAACAATGTAAAAAGTGAATTTTTTTATGTAATACGTTACCTAAATGCATAGTAAAACTACATTTGCAAAGTGACATATAAAAGGAAGCAGGTTTTCTAATTCCTTGCTTAGGAAATATATACATATATGCAAAACCATTAGGCTGAATTTAAACAGCGGCATTCAAAAATGAATCACAGCGGGTGACAGAATATTTCAGTACAGAAACATTGTTTGGTTTAAAAATTGGTTTAAAAGCCCCACAGCCTGTATTTTCCTTGGAATAATTGTATGTGGTTTTACGTATCTAAATGTATTCCAGTCAACATGTACCAGTTATGTCATGTTGGCGTGGTTTTCAATCTAGTTCTACAGTTCCCATTAAAAGTATTGTAAAAGCAAGGCCAGTTTATTTTATTTTGCCAGCAGTGAAGACATTAGGGTTCGATATCAAAAGTTCCATCCATCCATCCATTGTCTGCCGCTTGTCCCAAACGGGGTCGCGGGGGAGTGCTGGTGTCCAACCCAGCGCACACAGGGCGAGGACGGGGGACGCACCCTGGACAGGTCGCCAGCCCATCGCAGGGAGGAGCGTGACGGGGACGGCACCTTGCTCAAGGGTACCTCAGGGCAACCCACTGGGAAGGGGTGATATCAAAAGTTGAACATGCATATTCAGCTTTTATGTTATATTTTTATATTATTATAATGTATGGTATATCCTTTCTTTCTCCACAATTTGGGTCTTTCCATCACTTTGGCAGAGGTTATTGTTTGCGCATCAGTCCATAAAACAAGAATGTTTTAATGATTGTTACGGATGAGTGGGTTGCATCTTGTGTTATGTCCTCTATATTTTGGCTCTTAAAGTACTCTTTCAACAGTGGATTTTGAAAATTCCACCCCTGCCCTTTGGAGCTTGTTCATGGTGACTGTTATTTTTGCCATTTTTCTTTACTGCTCTCACAATTTGTCATCAGCTGTCGTTGTTTCCCTTGACAGAGTGGTTCAGTCAGTTGCTCAGAACAACAGTTGTTTCCTACTTTTTCAGCACATTAGTTGTACAGGCTATGAGTCAAATGGATTTTCCTTCAATTCACAGCTTTAAAATGGTATGATTTTCTCTCATAGATAGCTCTGTGCTCTTCATTTTGACTTTCCCTTTAAAACAGCAAATGCAGCATTCACAGGAAACATCAAGCACTATTTATAGTTTAAAGAATAAATATTACAAAGAGAGAAAACCCTGTGTAACAGCAAACACCTGTCAGCCCCTTATGTAACAATACTCTTTTACTATAAAAGAAGACCCTATAATAGGGAGATTTGTTTCATATCTAAGGTGCCGGTTTCTCAGACAGGCATCAGGCTGCATCATCCTGGTATAAAAGCCTGCTCCTCTACAAGTGTTTAATAGCATAGAAGTGGGTTCAGTGTTTGTTTGAGGAAGCTCTCTGAAATGTTATATAGAGTGGAGAGGATTACAATCTCTGCCTCAGGTCCTACACAGAATTAACAACATCATCAGCACTGATGAAGTTAGCATTTTATTCCAAATATTGGAAGCATTTGATGAGTCGAGATCACAGACCGTGTAATGTTGTTTCAAATGACTTCCTTTTTCTACTTCTTTGTTGCTGGGCATTTTGCAGCTGACACTATAAATCTCCTTGCGACACACATTCCCTTTCTAGCTCCATTTCTGTTTTCTTTGATTCAAAGCTTTAGTAATGATGTCAAATGTTTCCCATCTGCTCCCCTCTTTATGGTTAGCAGTAAAGCATTCCTGTCGCTACCGAGGCTTTGAACCACGTTGTGCCTATGATCACACCACACTAATAACCAGATATGTCACTGCAAACTGGGAGGACAGGAATCTGAATTATTCAGTTTATTCAGAAGGGCTGGAAGATTGTGTTTTACAGCTCATTTGCATACTGTGTGAAACCTTACAGCTTTCGGTTGCCAGACAAAAAATGAAATAGTCCTCATTAAACCGATTTTTTGATACCACAGGATTTGCTGCTGGCACTCTAAAAGCAATGGTAGTAGTGATGTAGATAAGTGTGTATTCTGTGCACTCTGAGTGATTTTTTTAATCCTAACATACTTATCTGTGCCCCACAAAACACGGGCTGCCCTTTTAAACACTATAACCCATTTTAACATCCTTATATCTGCACTGCATAATTTACTATTGCATATAAACAAGTACTGCAAAAATATTATTGCAAAAACAAGTCTTAATAATCATAACAAATGCTATATATTGAATAGTAGTGCTTTTACCTCTGTGATATATTATATATATAACATGACATTTAACTAAAGGTAAGTAATGAATATGCAAAAACTAGGAAGTAAACAATGAAACTACTAAAATAATATCTCTCCTATCTATTTAATAAAGATATAAATGTACAGGATTAAACAACAGTCTTGTGCCACACATCGTTTCTCCCTATTTTCTTCCAAAAAGCAAGATTTAATTTTATTATGATTTTTTATGTATTTTTGAGGGTTAGATCTCCAGGCTTTCCGAAGGACAAAGCTTATGGCTCTCATTTTCAGTCCAGTCCTTTTACCTGACAAGTTTCAGAAGCAGAAGCAGTGAAAGTGAAAGTGAAAGTGAAGTGAAACAAACAGACAATCAGTGTTGGATCATTTTGACAGAACATAACAAAAGGCAAACAATGTCCAAAGAAGAGCTTTATAATGCCTGGAGAACTAGTTTTGAAAACTTGGCTTGTCTAAGAGAGTTCAGGCTGTGTTGGAGAGTAATGTGGAATCCCCAGTAGAAGAAGAATATTAACTTTGAAGTTTGTGACTTGGGGCAGCAGTGGCCTAGTGGGTAGGGTGATGGCCACATGATCGGCGGATCGGGGGTTCAAACCCCTTCCCAGTGGGTTGCCCTGAGGTACCCTTGAGCAAGGTACTGTCCCCGTCCTGCTCCTCCCTGCGATGGGCTGGCGACCTGTCCAGGGTGTGTCCCCCGTCCTCGCCCTGTGTGCGCTGGGTTGGACACCAGCACTCCCCCGCGACCCCGTTTGGGACAAGCGGCAGATAATGGATGGATGGATGAAGTTTGTGACTTTGAGCATGAAGTTCTTCAGCAATTTAAGGGTGTTCCAAGAACTAGTGCATTATGTTGAGTTTATATAATTTTGAAGCACACTCACATCACATTAACAAAAATATATAATTTTAAGAATGATCCAAGCTTATCTGATACAACTATTTGTTGCATTACAATTAAAACCGTACTACATTAAAAATAAAAAGAATATAATTTTATGATACATGATTGTTATCATTAGTTATTATTCTCATGAGCAGATTCTACTCATCATGTAGAGATTCACATGGTGTACAGTATTTGTGTACTTGAGTGTGGGATGTAGTGAAAAGAAAGTGATTTCTGCTTCCCCAGATTTCATGACTATTTTACTACAATTGCTAAAAACAAATTGAGAAACTAAAAATGGAGTGCAATAAAAGCATCTTTGTTTTCCCTTTAGTTGTTATGCATTATGTTATTCATTTTAATTTCAAGGGAAATGTGTCCTTTGCCAACTTGTGACCATTTTGGGAGCATGACACTAAAACACAAGATGTCCAGAGTCTAAGTGTATGCAAAGCTGTAGGCTTGTCCTGAGCCAAATTTTAATTCATAGGTTTATAAATAAATACATAAATAAATAAATAAATATTTATTTCCTTTTCATGGCACAGTTAAAGGAAGAAGCTGCATAGCTATATAGGTTAAATATAATTTCCTGCTTTAAAAGGAAACATATTTAGTTACTTGCAGAGGTCCCCAATATGTACTACTCCTCCTTATGCTAATGGAATAAAATAAGCCTATTACAGCAAACTCACTTTGCAGACTTGTCACACGACTCTTAAAAAGAAAAGAACCTTCCTCTCATTAGGCTACTGCCTCTTTTTCATGTGTGGATTATATTCGGTAATTTTATCACACTGACACAGTGCCTTATTCAGCCTCATTCAGCAGAGCTCAAGGTTGTTCTGCGGTCAAGTCCATCCATTTTACATGAAATATTCACAGCGTTCACTTCATCCAAATAATTTTCCTTCTTGCTTGTGACAAAATGCAATTATATTTTACGTTTTTCAGATTCTCTTTTTCCCATGAATGATCAAAACCTTCATTTCAAATACAGTGACCAAAAAGGTTCACTTGTACAATACTGCATCTGTTGTATACATGCAAATCTATGAATTCTGCATGTTTTTACTTTAACCCCATTCACTGAGACTAAAGGACAATTTTGCATAAAATCACATCCAGACAAAATGTACAGATCCTTTGGCTTGTGTTTTGAAGGATTTTGAGAACTTTATGTACATACCATTAGCAGTACTTAACTTATCGCTCATACTGTAAGGCTAATAATTGAACAAAGGTCAAAGAATAAAATGTTGCAGGTTATTGCGGTAGAGTACAGAAGACACACAGCATCCCTGACAGAATAAAATATGTTGAGAAAACTCGGGGAAGACCTGCTTCATCATTTTTACATTGTTCCCATGACAACATGAGCCTTTGGTCACAATAAACTCATCCATATGAGCAGCGTTCTCCACTCTTCTCCCTTCAGGGAAAATTTAAAGAATTAAAGAAGAGAAATGAAGCACAAAAAAATGAGATACATAAAGTGCTTATGAAATTTCAGCAGTTTTTTTTTACTCTTGAATATCAACATTATAAGGTAATATGGTTCAATAAAAATTACCCATAATATGTTGAAACTGATTTCTTTTAGATATTGTCATAGCAAATGATGAAAACAGTAGATATGTAAGGCAGTTTGGAGCTTTACAATTGCATTTATTATTTTAAGTGTATCGTGTTTCTTTTTCCCCTTGAAATCTTTTGAGTTTATTCTGAATTTTATTTTCTGTTTTTAATTGCTCAGTGGCTTTGTTTATTTCAGATCTGTATTTTTGTTTCATAAAGTTGCAGGGGTTTCTAAAAAAATCAGTTGTCTTATTTTGGACCAATAAGGCTCATTTTGTGAAGGTGAATTGATGAATATCAGCGAGTGCCTCCAGGGACAGCTTACGAGCAACCAGGAGAGACCTCAAGGCAGATTCCCCCACGGCCAGGCTGCATGAGAAGGTGACTAGAAATAAAGACTTATGCCAGGTGATGCCATGGGAGAGTATTTTGAGTAAATTCAAGTGGGTAATGATAGAAACTGTATATTGAGAAATAATACAAAGAAATAAGAGAAATAATACAAAATACAAATAATACAAAGGCATAAAGAAGCAAAAGTTAAAAGTGAATGCTTCAACAAAACCAGTTTTCCACCAAACTTGTGCAGTCCAGTGTCTCAGGTGAAGAAGTTTTATTTAAAAGGGCTTCCAGGAGACACCTTAATCTTAAGAAAGTAAATAAAATAAATAAATAAAGAATGCTGGCTACCTACTACTACCACTTAAGATTAATAATATTACAAATGCATTATAATGTTTCAAAGCCATATTTTTGTGGATTAATAAAAATAGGCACATCAGAGTAAGAGAGGCAGATGCACCGATTTTGCCAAATCTAAAATACAAGCCCAAGGGGGGAGTGAAACAATCTGGGATTGCTTCAGATGGTAAGGCTTAGACTCAGCAATGTTACTTGCCCAAAATGTTGGTTGACTATTTGAATATACTGAATGACCAGGTTTTTAAATCAATAATTTTTTCTTCCCTGATGGCAGGGGCCTATTCCAGGATGACAATGCCAGGATTCATTAGGCTCAAATTGTGCTAAGTGGTGGAGAAGACTGTGCAGCAGTCTGACTCTCCCATCACCTATACAAGATCTGGAGGACAACAACACAGCTCTGAACGGAAATAAATGTTGTGACGTTGCTTAAACTTTTTTTAGAAAGGTAACATCCCCAACACTGCTCCCAGGTACTGGATGTATGGCTGCTCAGTGTTGGGTTGTGATTATGGGTTAAATGCAGAGGAAGCATTTCATTGTGGTGAAGTGATTGCTGCATTGGCTTCACGATAACAAAATTCACTGTCACTTCGTTTTTGCTTGTTTAGCTTAATTGTGATTATCAATTGTGATTATTCATAAAAAACACAGTTTTTCAAGCACCCTTTAAAAGTATGTCATTTAGCATATTTTATATTCGTTATTGAGGGCAAGAACAACTTTAATCAATAATTAAACCACAATAATGCATTTCATCTCGTGGTTTTCAACAACAGTTTGTTCAGATTTTTAAAGCACATTTATTTCACATACATCTGCATGTGTGTCTCCCACATCTTAACAATATTGTTATCCCTACAAACAAGACACTTCATGAAATGAAGTTATAAAGTTTTGTACACTGTGGTTTTAATGCTAATACTGCATTGTTAATGTTGACTGTGTCATACCGTTTCCTTTCACATTATTCACACAGTGCACATCTTCAATTTAAGATATGGCTCTGTCTCTTCAGTAGGCAGACTGAGTTTCTCTGATGACCTAGGTGTCTCTACTTGTTTCGTTTGGCTCTCAAGCCTGTGTATCCCAGTTTTCCATAAAAAGTCATCCACACCTTGACATTAGCGCCCTATCTGTTACAGAAAGTAGCACAGACGAGGGCATTCTTGAATTCTAATTGATTTCAGCTGGCTTGCCTGTGTCCCCTCTCACACTGCTCTCATACAAGAGGATCTGCAGTCCCATGGCTCTGTTATAATTTATGGGGAGAATATTAAACACTAAGCACTATTGATCTTCCATGCTTTATGTGATGTTCTTCTGCTGGGAATAGCAGCTGAAGCCCTGCTAGGCACTTGTGAAGAGAAAAAGAGATCTGTCAAGTGCAGGGGATCTTTCCTTTCTCCTATGGTAACTTTACACTGGAATGTCATTTCCTACTAAAGTACTGCAGGCAATAATGTGGTTAAGTCTTTGCCAGAAGGAGTCAAAAGGAAGTTGTACCTCTTTTTTTCAGCTCTGCTAAAATACTCAAAACATTTCCCATACCTGAATTATAATGAATAAGTGTGTGTGTGTGTGTGTGTGTGTGTGTGTGTGTGTGTGTGTGTGTGTGTGTGTGTGTGTGTGTGCGTGTGTGTGCGTGTGTGTGTGTGTGTGTATGATGAGGGCAGTAAAATAAATGGCCCTTTTAATGTTACTGTATAATTCAGAGCTAATCACTTACATAAGCATTGACAGTGTTCTAACTTGGGCAAAATATAATTTTACTGCCGTTGAGTTAGGTCACCATGCCGATCACACATCCAGTCCCATAATAATAGCTCCTCATTCAATAATAACATGTCCTCCACACTGAAGCAGGTCAAGTTTATGTAAATACAGTAGAATGTGATGAGTCTATTAGGACACAGTCGACTGGAGGAGCGCAGAGTGAGCTCTTGTTGTTTATTCCCTCTTTAATTTAGTAAACAGGAGAGCTGTTACAGGATAAGTGCTCACAGAGCCAGAATTCCCCCAAGGGCAACTCTGTGCAGTAAATTCGATGTGGAAATGGGTGCAGATTATAGCTTAATTAGTCAAGGCTTTAGTTTCTATTCTCTCTCTCTCTCTCTTTCTTTCTCTCTCTCTCTCTCTCTCTCTCTCTCTCTCTCTCTGTCTTGTTCTCTTTCTTTGCATATTACGATTGCCTAAAATTCACTCATATGTACATGTAAAAGAAGTGATTTAAACAGTGCCCTTTCAAAGGTGAAACAAATTACAAAAACGAGCATTAGAGAATCAACTACTTCTTACTAATTCTTATTCTTATTCTTATTTTAATTCTTAATCTATTCTTATTATTTGATTTTCTGCAAGTATGGTCTGGGTTATTCCTGTTTGGAGTTTGTTAGCTCTTCTGATGCCTGGTGGTCTATTGGTTCTATGATCTGAAGGTCCTGTGTCCAATTAGAGCAGTAGGTACTCTAGAGCAAGGTACCATTCCCCATCACTGCTCCCCGGGTGCTGGATATTGTTGCCTCTTGTTGCACGCTGTGTGTGTGGATTAAATGTAGAGAATGCATATCAATTTTTCTTCCAAAGACATGCATGTTAGGTGGACTTGAAATACAAAATTGTACCCTTTTTTTTGACTGTGTGTGTCAGTTTGTGTGGGGGGCGCCCTGTGAACTGTACTGGGTGTTTTACACATTTTGCTTTGGGAGAGCTGGGATTGGCTTTAGCACCCCAGGAACTGTGTTCTGGGAACTGTGAACTGTTATCATTTGAAACTTAATGTGCCTCAAAACAGGAGGGCTTTAGGCTTTTGACTTTTGGGTCTCCAACCCATATTCACTACTGTACTGCAAACCTTCCCTTTTACTCTCTCTGGTACCCGTCTGTCACAAACCACTCAAACCACTCTTCTCCACCCATTCTAACCTGCCTGTACTCTCTTCTTCACCTCTCTTCCAAACTCGCCATTACACTGAACTGTTAACACCAAGTATTTAAATTCCTCCACCTCTGTCACCTCTACTCCCTGCATCCTAACCACTCCACTTTCCTCCCTTTCATTCACACGCATGTATTCTGTCTTTGACCTACTCACTTTCATTCCTCTCCTCTCTAGAGCAGATCTCCATCTCTCCAGGTTCTCCTCAAGCTGCTCCCTACTCTCACTGCAGATTACAATATCATCAGCAAATTTTACCTACATAAATTACACCTGAGCTAATTCAACTGCCCAGAGTTGAATCCAAATCTAAGAGATCTCATCTTGTTAATCTGAGAGGCTGTATTAGATTAGAACTCTGTTTTGCAGGAAAGTCGACCTCTAGTATCTAAAAGACCATTACACAGTTTTGCTAGTGTATGAAGTTCTGAAGCCTACATAAGCTCTCTTCTACGATGATCTATGTTGCATCTTTCGCAGATGATCTAATAAACCACCCCTGCAGGTTTATATGCTTTTCATTTTTCCCTAATCTGTAAAATACTAGTGTAGAGGCTTTAAAAGGAATTTGATGTTCTGAAGGAATAACGTATATAAAAGGAATGTAGCTGAGCAATAAATATCTCTTAAATATCTCTTAATAAAAAACTCTTAAATATGGAAAATAAAATTCCAGTTTAGCCTTACCAATTATTACTCCTAGTCCTAGACTATGTCAGTCACTATTCTCTATGCATGACATTACAGTGATAACAACAATCTGTGAAGTGAATTTTCAGTTTGACTGGTCATATCTTTTAATTGAAGCAGACATAACATCACATTCCTGACCCTTTATACACTGGTGTTCACTTTTTCCAGCAAAGTCTTGTCACATTAGTGCTGCACACTGTGCCAGTTCAAGTTGGACTTCTGATGTAACTTAAGTCGTTCTAATTGTTGTGACGTATCAGCGCTAAAGGAGCAAGCTTAACTAAATTACCATTTATATTTCCACACTATGTAATTAGCTCATTTAATTATGAAATGCTTCTGCTCACATGTTTCCCTTTTAATGCAGACTCATATAAACAAATGTTATTAGTTTTTTTTTTTTGTTTGTTTTTTTTTTAATGAAAATGTTATTTAATTGATATGGAATTAGTATAAAGCACATTTCAAAATGAACATTTGAGTCACAATACACACAGTACGTGCTATGCATGGAAGCTGAATTACAAAATGCTCCAGTTTTACGTTTATTTTTTTATTTCCAGTATATTTTTCAGGTATAAGGTACATTTTAAAACAGCAATGACAATAGCATTCTATGGGCTATTGACCCATAGAACAAACAAACAAAAAAAAAAACAACAAAGGATTGAGTGAAAGCAGACAGTGATAACTGTCGTAATTTAATGGATTAAGAGCAATTAACATGAATATCCTTTTTGGTACATGAACCAATACAAACAGTATAGGTAACTATAGGTAACTGTAGGTAAATGGATGAGAGGGAAAAAAAATATGGAACTATCTATCATGTTTACCTATAAGTGAGGCTTTAATCCATCGCATCCTTGGTTTATTTATGCCTTTTATTTATCCTTTTTTTTTTTTTTTTGGCATCATTGGACAAGTTAACAAAACAGAAGTTAGCAAATCAGAAAGCATGTAATAATTTTGCTTAGTAATGCAGATTGCTTAGCATCTGTAAATGTTGTCTTCACATGTGCAGGCATTTCACAACATGGCATTCTCAAAAGTTGATTGGATTGTAGAACTTTAGTTAGATCATCCCATTAGGGTCATAGCAGTTTCAATCCTCTTAAATATTGATAACTTTGGTTTAACTGGCCCCAACTGTTCTCTTTGTGGATGCAGTTTTTTGGCTAATTGCACTTAAACGGTCTCTTTCATGTGACCTGTGAATTCTCTGTGTAATCATTGTATGATAGGTTAGTATTTGTGTTATTTGGGGAAGTTGTTAAATGGTCCCTAACTCTGACAGTAATTGAGTGGGTTTGTCTTTGTGTCTGCCCTGTCATGGACTGGCAACCTGAGAGTGCTCCATTGCCTCCCATAGCCTGAAGACATGCAGGTCAGGTGGGACCAAAATCCTACAATACCCTCTTTATAAGAACATGTGTGAGTGTGATTGTCTGTGCTTCTGCCCTTTAATTGACTGTCAACCTGTTGAGGGTACTTCCTCACCTTTTGCCCTATAAACGATGGCGTGGGCTAGTAAGGCTGACTGTTTTAGATAAAGGGTGAATGAATAAATATTTTTCAATATTTTTTATAGCTTTTGTGTAAGTTCTTCATGAGATCAGAAAGCCCCTCTATCTTTTCATCGATATTATAATGTGGTTTATCTTTAATCAAAGCACTCATTCCAAAATATCTGGTGTTTTTTGAAGCATGAAAGGGCATAAATGGAATTGGAAATCCATGTTTGAGATCAATTTCCTCAGGAAAATGAAAAGAAAAACAAAACAAAACAAAAAAACGCCTTTGCTCTGCATATGTTTGTCTATTAGCACCTGGAGAGAGAGATGCCTTATTATAATGTATGATTTCAGTAAAAAAGGAAGAGAAAAAATCAATGTTTGTGTGTGATTTTAGAAAATGTAAAAACAACACATATTTTTTTTAGCCAGTCTCTTAAGACCATTTTCATGAATACAAAGAGGCAGCAGGAAGGCCTGAATATTGGTGTGTGTGAGTAATAATGCAACATAGAGCAAAGAGGAAAAGTATAAACATCCATAAACAGTAAGAAGGAAATCTGTAGAAATGTGTTAAACTTTGGTTTTATAGCTACGGGAAGAGAAATCCCCACATGGACAAACGCATTCAGATGGATAGATATGCTTATCCATTTTCTTTAAAATCATCAACTGCGATTATCAATGATGTTACTTACTCTTCTTCTTTAATTTCACTTTGCCCTTCTTTTTCAACTAGTTCAAAAAGTTAGTATAAATAAATGTTTCTGCCCTTTATATTCTAATGAGCCTTTAAATGAATGTGGGATACATGATCCTACAAACACTGACTCAGGTGTTTCAGCAGAGAATCGTGTAGCCGTGCAGAACACTGGGTTCAGAAAGGCAGAGAGGGAATCATCTGATATATGTTTAAAATAATATTACATTTTATTTTCGCAAATTCCATTGAACATATGAGTTCACTGTTCAGTAATTTGAGATGAACTTTTGCCCAATAACAGCTGTACTGTTTTTTATGATGTATACTACTGTGCCTTTATTGCTCTTTTGGTCTGAAATCTTCCTCCAATAATGTAAGTTTTTTTCATTTTACTTCTTGCACATTGTGGTTTTAATGCACTTCTTTACAGTATAGACCTCTGCTGCAATGTATTCAATTAATTGGTACTATTTATGTTCTTGTTGTAATAAAACATGCAGTTTGTTCTTGTTCTTTAAAAACACATTATCCTGTATATGCTCAGAAGAGCACAGAAAGGCACACTGTGGCATACTGTATCATAATTACATCAAGTATCAACATATTACCCATCCCTTCTTTGAGTCTTGCTCTTCATGACATGGACTTTGCTTTTTTGGTTGTCATTGCTTTGTTCAGCAAACTCTTGAACACTAGGACTGGAAGGATGAGGGTTTGATTCCCAGACCAGTAGGTTGCCCTTATGGTACCCAAGGTACCATCCCTATCACTGCTCCCCAGGCACTTTAAATAGCTGCCCCCTGCTGCATGGGTCAAAAGCAGAGATTGAATTTTGTTGTGGTTCATTGTTTGCTGCGCCATGTTTCACAAAGACAAAAATAGTCACTTTCACCTTTTTCACTTTCACTTACCTGTCAGTGTTCGGGATCTGTAATGATGTCTTCATGGTAATCATGTAGTATCTTATCTATAATTTTAATTGTTTTCTTCAAGTTAAGCTTGAATGATAATCTTTAGTGTTCCGGGCTGCCCAAAACCATCCAAGTCATATGTTTTACTACATTGCATAAGTATATGCATACAATCAGTAAGTCTAACATATCAGCTATTTGAAGTGAAAGTGACAATTTGTCATTGTGAAACACGGCACACCACACAGTGAACCATACCGAAATGCAGCCTCTGCATTTAACCGATACACACACATGCAGCAAGAGGCAACTATTTAAAGTATCCAGGGAGCACTGATGGGGAGGAAAAAAAAATTAGGGTTTTAAATACTAAATATTCTTTATTATAAAATGTTCACATATTGATTTCCAAAATTGTTTTTATTAATCTCTGGAAAAGAAATGGATTTAATTGCAGGTAAACAACAAAAAATAACCTTCATTTATTCATTAAACAAAAGATATCAACAAAACTGTGTATTCTAACTGAGGAAAAAGTTAGGACACCCTACCCACTAGTGTCCTCCTTTGGCTGAAATTACCACAGTGAGACACTTCTTGTAACATCTCCCGTCTGTAGTCTGTGGAAGTCTGCCCCACTCCTCAATGCAGAATGCAGAATTCTTTAAGCTGAGATGTTTAAGGGGTTTCTTACATGTACAGCCCGTTTCAAGATCTGGGCTTTGACTCGGCCACTCCAGGACTCTCCACTTTTTAGTTTTCAGCCAGTCCTTGGTGGATTTACTGATATGTTTTGGGTCATTATCGTGTTGCAGGGTTCAGTTCTGCCACAGCTTTAATTTTCTTACAGATGGTCTCACATGTTCCTCAAGCAGCCTCTGATACAAGGCAGAATTTTTGGTGGATTCTTTGGTGGAAAGTTTGCCAGCTCCTGCTGCAGCAAAGCGTCTCCAAACCATGGCACTTCCAGCTCCATGCTTCACAGTTGGTATGAGGTTCTTTTCATGGAATGCTGTATTTGAAAGACATGTCCACTATTCTGGTGTCCAAATCATTCAGTTTTAGACTCATCTGTCCAAAAACATTATTCCAGAAGTCCTGGTCTTTGTCTACATTCTCTGGTCTGGTCTGTATGTTTTCAAAAAATGTAATGATGTTTTCAGAAGCAACTTGTCCTGAATATGATACAATATGGGCTGCCAGTGAAGTTTGTGGAGAATGGGGGTGATATGTTCAGATTTTTTGGAGAATGTGAGAACACGAGCTGCTGAGTTCTGTGTGAACTGGAGCCTGGCTAAATGTTCTAGTTGGGGGACCAAAGAGTAAAGCATTACAGTAATCGAGACGGTATGTTATAAAAGCATGAACAAGTATTTCTGCGTCCTTCAGTGAAAGTGATGAGTGGAGACGTGAGATGTTTCTGATGTGAAAGAATGCATTTTTCACAACTGTGTTTATGTGGGAGTCAAATGATAAAGCGGGATCAAATATAACACCTAAATTGCAGACACTGGGTGAGGGTGTAACAAGAGCATTGTCAATGGATAAACTGAAATTTTGGAGTTTACTGATGAGAAATTTGGAGCCAATTAATAAAAGTTCTGTTTTGTCTGTGTTAAGCTTTAGAAAGTTTGCGGTAAGCCATAGTTTCACGTCATGAATACAAGCTGTGAGGGAAAGGGGTGGAGCGGCTGAAGTGAAGTGGAGTAGATTTGGGTATTGTCAGCATATCAATGAAAACGGAGGCCATGGTTTCTAATAATATGACCAAGAGGAAGAATATAAATTATGAACAATAAAGGTCCAAGAACAGATCCCTGAGGGACACGCTCTTTAACTGGCATCTATTTTACAGGAGGTGATAAATTTTTTTGGAGGCAGATGAATTGCTGTCTTTCAGTGAGATGAGATGTGAACCAAGAAAGAACGGTACCAGATAGCCCAATGGCTGAAAGGTGGGAAAGAAGGATATTATGATTGACAGTGTTAAAGGCAGAGCTTAGATCCAAGAGAAGGAGAACACTGAGGGAACAAGAATCAGCACTAAGTAAAAGGTCATTGGTGACACGTAGAAGGGCAGTCTCAGTGCTGTGGAATGGACAGAAACCTGACTGAAATGGCTCATATAAATTGTTAATTGTTAGATGTTCCTGCAGCTGAGCAGCTACAACCCTTTCAAGGAGCTTTGAAATAAAAGGCAGATTAGAAATAGGTCTGTAGTTGCTCAGATTGCTAGGATCCAAAGTGTTATTTTTCAAAATAGGTTTAACAGCAGTATTTTTTAGGCCTAGAGGAACAATACCAGAGGAAAGTGAACAATTTATTAAATGGGAGATAGAGGCAGAGATGGCAGACAAACAACATTTAAGAAGAGAAGTAGGTGCTGGATCTGCAGGATAGAGGTGAAAGAACTGATTTTCCTAATGAATTCAGCAACAGAGTTCAGGTTTGTAAGAGAGAACTTGCTGAAGGATTGTATTGGAATTTCTAGGAGAGAGTTACAAGATGCTGTAGGGGTACCAGTGAACAGGTTATACAGTACTGTGCAAAAGTTTTTGGCAGGTGTGAAAAATGCTGTAAACAAAGAATGCTTTCGGAAATATAAATAATGATTGTTTATTTTTATCAATTTACAAAATGCAAAGTGAGCAAACAAAAGAAAAATCTAAATTAAATCAATATTTGGTGTTACTAGCTTGTGCCTTCAAACCAGCACCAGTTCTTTTAGGTACACTTGCACAAAGTCTGGGATTTTGTAGGATTATAGTGATGATGATGATATAGTGACATCATCAATGTCACACAGAGGTTGAACCACAGTCATGTTTGGAACAACCTACCAGCAGAGTTCCTTCAAAACCTGTGTGCAAGTGTACCTAGAAGAATTGATGCTATTATGAACGCAAAGGGTGGTCACACCAAATATTGATTTGATTTAGATTTCTCTTTTGTTCATTCACTGCATTTTGTTGATTGATGAAAATAAATGATTAACACTTCCATTTCTGAAAGCATTCTTTGTTTACAGCATTTTTTCCACACCTGCTTAAAACTTTTTGCACAGTACTGAAACGGTGGCGCGGTACCGGAGGGACGTCAGCTCGGAGCCAGGAGTTGGGAACATACTTTTATTAGTCACACTTACACAAACAAGGAACGGGGACTGCAGTTCTAACCACAAAACCCTAGAACTGGGGAACTGCAGTCTAACCCTAGATACTAAGTGGTCTATACTAGGTTACCTATACCTAGTCATAGACACCAAGTTACACATATCAAAACCACCCGTTACGCGTAGGCTTAACCTACCTAATGAGCCGCGCTCTGTTCTGACTCATCGGGGCTTAAATAGTCAGCCCCAATGATGCACACCTGCCTGCAGGGGCTCAGGTGTGCTCAGTCAGAACAGAGCGCCCTCTAGCGTACCCAAAACACCTCCTGTGACATACCTTATACGTGATAGAGAGCGCCTTCTAGCGTGCCCAAAACACAACACGTGTCAAGCCGCGGCGCGGCTCCCGAAGCGCTAGAACATAGCCGAAACCCAGGGGGGAGGCCAAAACAACAAGACTACATAACAAACAGAAGCCCCTTGCGGGGACACATGGTCAGATCCACAACAAAAACATAAAAAGGGCCCCCGACCAGCCATGTCAGGCAGCTGGCGGTGGTGAGGGGAATCCCAGCAGTTCGGTCCATCTTTTTGCCTGGTGCCTGAACTCGGCTCTAAAGTCCCTGGAGGCTTTGCCTGACTCCACGGAACGCCTGGACTCGACAGGACCTTAAAGGGAGCTACACAGAGACGTTACAGGGTTCACAGAGGAAGTCTTTTTCAATGAGTCTAAACTCTGCTTACAACCCCTGTCAGTCGGGTTCCGCGCGTCGCTTCTCCCCGAATCTCTGGTGCCGAAGTTCTTGTCCGTCTCCCTGAACTGATTCGTGCTGGTGTCTTTTGCCCTTTTCCTTGTCTGGGTCATACTTCCTGGTCGCTTGGGGCCCGGCGACGCAGTGTCCCAGCTTCTGGTTTCACTCTGAGGAGTTCTCCTTGGCTTCCTCCAAATGTCACCTTGTTCTGGGTTTGCTGAATTGTGGGGGCGAGCCGATGCTAGGGGGTCTGAAGGCAGCTGCTCCCTCTCTGCATTCGTTACCCGTTTCTCCGCTGGACTGTTCTCCGGATGCCATGTTTCGGCTTTTGCCCTCTGGGTTCCAGCAGGCACTGGTGTCGGAGAAGTGAGTAGAGATTCGATGAGGGCCAATTTACCTTCCATACCTCTGACCTGGTTTTCTAGCTCGGTGAGCTTGCTGGCCTCATAACGGGCCTCTCTCAGGTCAGCCTGCAGAGCGATGTTGTGGTCCTGCACCCGTCTCAACTCTGTCCGGCACTGATGCAATTGCCCCTCCATCGTGGCTATTTTAGCCTCCAGCTTCTCCCGAGTGGTTGGAGTCTCAACTCTCCGTGTTATCTGGCCTACGATCTGGTTTCTCTGTTCCTGTATTCTCCTCAGTCCCTTTCTTTGGGAAACCATCACAGCGTGTATCTCGAATCGAAGGACCTCTCTGCCCTCTCTGAATTGACTGTTCCTTCTGTGACGCTCACCTTTTACTTGAGCCAAAGTCTCCTCTTTTTCCTTCCTCCGGTCCTTCAAGACCGTGGCGTTCACCTGTGGCATGGAGGCTCTTTCGGTCAGCTGCTGGTAGAGTCCCGTCAGCAACTCCTCCTGTTCAGCAAACCGATTATTACTGCAGCTGATCTGCTCACCTCCGAGGTGGGACTGGATTGTCCTCGCTTCTCTGTGCCACACGGCCCGATCCCTCACCGGCTCCTCTCTGACTGACTTCTGCAAGCACATCGGAGCATGTTTACACCTCTGACACCTCTGTCCTTGTTGAAGTCCCGGTCTCCACCTTCCGAACCTCCTCTGACGACCACCTGTTGCCCAGCGCGGCCTCTTGAAGACAGATCCCCGCTGGTGCACTCTCCCAGCAGCCTGAATGATGACAGCAGCTTTGTTCATAGCATTAACATTTTTTCGCACTAAATAACCTCTAAAAGCTGCCTGGATGCGTATCGCTGACTTTCTCAACACCTGAAATCTTTCATGTTCGCTTTTGCCCCTGATGTAGGACCTAAAATATCTTTGAATGAAGATGGCTGACCTCCTTATGGCCTGGTACTTTGTTACCTCCCTGTGTCTTCTGAACGCAGCCTGAATCAGGGAAGCGGCCTGATGGTGCAGGATCACTGCCTTTCTGACCCTCTGACCTCTGAAGCAGGCTTGCAGGAACATTGCAGCGGAGCGCAATGTCAAAAACTCCTCTCTCTGTTTTCTGGCTTCACGTGTGGAACGATACCTCAGCTGGATTGCAACAACAGTCTGTTTGATGTATGAGTATTGTGCCCGAGCACAGTGTGCCCTGTAAGCCCTTTGTATAACCGTGGCAGCCTGGTGCTTCAGTTTCAGAGTCTGTCTGGTCTTCCTCCCTCGGAATGCAGCTTGTAGAACAACGACAGCCCCTTTTTTCTCCTTCAAAGACCTCATTTCTTGCCTCATACTCTGGTTAGCTCTATAATATTGCTGAATAGTCTTGGCTGCCCATCGTAGCCTCAGGTAGTACTTTCTGTTTATGTGTTTCCTTACCTGCGCCTGAAGGGTTACTGCAGCCTCATGCTCGATTTTCCTCTGTGCCCGAGCTTTCCTCTTCCTCGGTGCAGCAGACTGGTTCGTAGTGCTGGGCTTGGGGGTCGACTCCATGTTGCCCCTCTCGCTGCTGCAAAGGGCCCTCCTGGTCGACCTCCCCGGTTGCCGGATGCCGGAAGTGTCTTTTTCTACTTTGTGGCTGCTACTCACTCTGGTTGTGTTCTCAAATTCAGGGTGCCTAGCCTGCTTCTCCTGAAGTTCCCCCTTTACTGAAGCCCTCTCCTCCTGTAGGGAACGTAATTGAGATTGGTGACTCACCTGCAGCTGGTGTGTCACGGCCTGAAGAGATGCGTTGTCCTCCTCTAATTTTTTACACTTCGTTTGCAAGGCGGCCAGATTCAGTCTTTGTGTACGGATTTCTTGCTGCTTGGTGAGAAGCTCCGCCTCCATTTCCTGGAGCTGCTCGACTACCATGTTTTTGTTTTGTCTCTCTGCGCCCAGAACAGACAGCCAGACCTTCGGAGATTCCTGTAGATCGTGTTCTAACTCCTGAACTCTTGCAGTTAAAACTCCTGCCTGAAATGGCTCCGTTTGAGCCGGGAGACTTCTCTATCAAAACGTCTCTATTAACTGTGCAGAGAGCCTTCCTTACCGTAGCTTCCTGGTTTGGCACCGCCTTCGCTGATGGAGCATTGTGATTGGTGCTGGGTGCTGTCATCGCGAATGGGACGCTGTGATTGGTGAATGCAGCGGGTTCCGCTGTCCTCGCGAATGGGACGCTGTGATTGGTGAATGCAGCGAGTTCCACCGATTTCCAGCGTTGTGCTTGGTCGGGAGCAGGAAAAGAACGAGGCGTGAGCGAAGCCTCTTCCTCGCCGGGGCGCCTTTTTTTTCTTTGGCCTCGCTGAGTTCTCCCCTTCCGACCGCGTGGTGCACAGGGCGGGGCCTCCGCGGACGGACCGCTGTGGTTGGCGCACAGCGCTGTCACCGCGGAAAGACCGCTGTGATTGGTGAAGGAGGCGGGTATCCCGTGTTGTGGTTGGTGGAGAGCGGGGTTCGGTTCAGAAAGGGGCGTAAACGAACCCACTTCCGCGAGGGGTTGCCCCGATGACATTGACTCTGCCAGGGCCCGAGCCGCCCTCTTCAGTCGCCAGCACTCCCTCAGCCGTACACTGAACTCCAGCGAGGGGGCGAGCTGGATCCAGCATGTCCAGAGTCAGCTAGAAATCACCATAGCAACTCACTAACAAAAAGTTTAAAGTATTGTAATATACAGAACCGAGCAAAGAGACTAAACAAACAAAAAACAAGACAAAAAATTAGCAAAACTAAAATTCCAATGGAAAGCAGCAGCCAGGCATGTGCAGCAGTACGCCCACCGGAAAAAAGTGGTTGAGTGATCCCATATAGTGTAATTGTCACGGCGGCGGGGTACCGGAAGGACGCCAGCGGGGAGCCAGGAGTTCGGAACATAGTTTTATTCATTACGGGTACACAAACAAGAAGCAAGGACTGCAGTTCTAGCCAGAAACCCAAGAACAGAGGAACTGCAGTCTAAACCAAGTTGCCACGTTACCCAAACTAAAACCTACCTAACCTACCTAATGAGCCGTGCTCTGTTCTGACACATCGGGGCTTAAATAATCAGCCCCAATGATGCACACCTGTGCCTGCATGGGCTCAGGTGTGCTCAGTCAGAACAGAGCACCCTCTAGCGTACCCAAAACACCTCTTGTGACAAACACCTCATATGTGATAGAGAGAGTTTTTGGAGAATTCTTTTAGCATCATGTGGTCTGCTCTAGGGGTTGCTTGGATAGCCAGGCCTGTAGGCAGTTGTTTTGGAAGTCCTCCTCTTGTAGACAATTTTCTGGATAGTGTGATGGTTGATTGAAAATTCTTTTGAGATCTTTTTAAAATCCCTTACCAAGCTTATAAGCTGCTACAATCTTCTTTCTGAAGGCCTCAGACAGCTCTTTTTGACCTCACCATGGTGTTCACTCTCACCGCAACAGTCAGGAGAAACTAAATGTCTGAAGTTAAAACAGAGCAAACCTCCTTCAAAATGCTGAGTAATGATGTTCCAACTATGTGCACCTGATGTGCTATACCTGTGTGTGATTTGAGCCATTTTAATTGGGAATAAAGGTGGAGGTGTCCCAATTTATTCCACACAAGAAATGGCATTTTTGTACAATTACATTTTACAGAAGATTTTGAAAAGTCTTTTCTTCAGTTTTAATGGTTTAGTTTTATTGTATAGTTATATTGAATCTCCCAGTATTGTTAAAATGGAGATGAAATATCCATATGTCCAAGAATGTTACAAAAACACACAGGTTTTCATAGGGTGTCCTAAATTTTTCACATGACTGTACCTTGCTCAAGGGTACCTCAGAGCAACCTACTGGTCTGGGAGTCGAATCCATGACCTTCTGATCCTGGGACCAACTTCCTAACCAATAGGCCACATTTGGAACATCATTTAAAAATAGGTTGCATGTAAGAAAGCTTCACACCAGCCTATGACAACTTTCTAAAGCATATATTCTGCTAACTATAGGTCTGTATTGACCACATTTAGTGTGAAATAAATAGGTTCTGTCATAAACAGCTTCAGCTTCAGCTTTCAGAGATTAAATTTGTTTTCTTGATGTGCTTGTCAACCAAATCTTACTTGGCCTAGCTTTACTCATTCTGGGTGACTGAGAACAAAACAAATCTCAGCATTCCATATTTAACAACCGATTCTCAAAAGAACATGGCAGCATTTTCATATCCTTATCTTTACTGTTAGCACTCTATGTCAACATCTGAGTTCAAAATATTATGCTTTTAGTCAAGCATATCAAAAACAACATCAAAATCAGCTGAATATACCCTGCAGCAAGTGAAATGGATTTGAAATACTTTTGGAATCACAGTGACAACCAACAACTAAGAGTATGTTTAAAGGACATTAACATCTCTGTTATGAGGCAGTACATTAAGTTCAAAGACAGATCTTTTATAGGAAGAGCAATTGATGGTAATGTCTTCTACCATCTGTACAACTGATAAGCATTGTGACAAGACCTTTAACTTTGACATAAGGCCTGATCACGCTGTTTTCAGACAGCTTAGACATAAAAAAACCCATTTTGAAGATTAACTTTCCAAGTCACACTGCAAGTAAGTCTGGATTGCAAGCTTAAGCTCCTAACTCTACAGCAGGGGAAAAGCTGACCCAAAAGGTCTGGGCGATGACACCCATGGTTCAAGTCTCTGCTCTGTGCTATTATGCCTTTCTACATTGAGTTTACACAATTAACCAGAGGAGACCTTCATTAGCCTGTCTCCATTCTGCAAGACCTACCGTGGCCCAATAAATGGACTGAACAGGTGTTCCTTAATAATCAGTGCCTAACTGCCAACTACTCTGCCCTGCCTTGCACTTTTCCCTCCATATGGTTCCTGCTGTTCCAGTCCAGATGATGTGGTACAACTGTGCTTGACAGCAAGGTGTACATACATTTAATATATGGAAACACAATGAAATATGGCACACTTTAGTGTGAACCAAATGTCTCAAGTGTCCCTGTGCACAACCCTTAATAATATCTTTCTGGTCAAGATATTTGAAAGTTCCTGTCATTGTTATTTTCATAAAGGTGCAACATAAGACCATCTGACTAGCAAAACATCAGTGCATAATAACTGGATATGTAATTACGGTTGTGGGAAAGGGTTTTAATGAAAACAGCTAAGAAGGTGACAGTCAAGGGTTTGTTTGAAAGCGCTCCCATGGTTGTTGTAATTAGATGCAAAATGAGGAATACAAGAGGTGCTTTTAACATGTAACTACCCACTCACATTCATACACCTACAAAAACGAATGGACACAGATGGTCAAGATAAAAAAATAATAATATAAAAAATAAAAGAATACCAATAGCAACAACAACAACAACAACAATAATAATAATAATGATGATGATGATGACGATGACGAGTGATGGCGGTGATGAGATTATTATTATTATTAGTAGTAGTAGTAGTAGTAGTAGTAGTAGTAGTAGTAGTATTGTTGTTGTTATTGTTATTATCAATGTTATTATTATTATTATTATTATTATTATTATTATTCATTTTACAGAAAAAAAGTAAAATGATTATGTGCACATTAAAGCCATTATCATATCCATCCATCCATCCATTTTCTTCCGCTTATCCGAGGTCGGGTCACGGGGGCAGCAGCTCCAGCAGGGATGCCCAGACTTCCCTCTCTCCAGCCACTTCTTCCAGCTCCTCCGGGCGGATCCCAAGGCGTTCCCAGGCCAGCCGAGAGACATAGTCTCTCCAGCGTGTCCTGGGTCTTCCCCGGGGTCTCTTTCCGGTGGGATGTGCCCGGAACACCTCACCAGGGAGGCGTCCAGGGGGCATCCTAATCAGATGCCCGAGCCACCTCATCTGACTCCTCTCGATGCGGAGGAGCAGCGGCTCTACTTTGAGCCCTTCCCGGATGGCTGAGCTTCTCACCCTATCTCTAAGGGAGAGTACAGATACCCTGCGGAGGAAACTCATTTGACTTGACTTGATTTCGGCCGCTTGTATTCGCGATCTCGTTCTTTCGGTCACTACCCACAGCTCGTGACCATAGGTGAGGGTGGGAACGTAGATCGACTGGTAAATTGAGAGCTTTGCCTTCTGGCTCAGCTCCTTCTTCACCATGACGGACCGATGCAGAGCCCGCATCACTGCAGAAGCTGCCCCGATCCGCCTGTCGATCTCCCGCTCCATCTTACCCTCACTCGTGAACAAGATCCCAAGATACTTAAACTCCTCTACTTGGGGCAAGGTCTCACTCCCAATCCTGAGAGGGCATTCCACCCTTTTCTGACTGAGGACCATGGCCTCAGATTTAGAGGTGCTGATTCTCATCGCAGCCGCTTCACACTCGGCTGCGAACCGATCCAGAGAGTGCTGAAGGTCACGGCATGATGAGGCCAACAGGACAACGTCATCTGCAAAAAGCAGAGACCCAATCCTGAGCCCACCAAACCGGACCCCCTCAACGCCCTGGCTGCGCCTAGAAATCCTGTCCATAAAAGTTATGAACAGGATCGGTGACAAAGGGCAGCCCTGGCGGAGTCCAACCCTCACCGGGAACAGGTCCGACTTACTGCCGGCAATGCGGACCAAGCTCTGACACTGGTTGTACAGGGACCGGACAGCCCTTAACAGGGAATCCGATACCCCATACTCCCGGAGTACCCCCCACAGGAGCCCCCGAGGGACGTGGTCGAATGCCTTCTCCAAGTCCACAAAGCACATGTAAACTGGTTGGGCAAACTCCCATGCACCCTCCAGGACCCTGCTAAGGGTGTAGAGCTGGTCCACTGTTCCGCGACCTGGACTAAAACCACATTGCTCCTCCTGGATCTGAGGTTCAACTATCCGACGGACCCTCCTTTCCAGGACCCCTGAATAGACTTTCCCCGGGAGGCTGAGAAGTGTGATCCCTCGATAATTGGAACACACCCTCCGGTCCCCTTTCTTAAAGAGGGGGACCACCACCCCGGTTTGCCAATCCAGATGCACCGTCCCCGATGTCCATGCGATGTTGCAGAGGCATGTCAGCCATGACAGTCCTACAACATCCAGAGCCTTGAGGAACTCTGGGTGGATCTCATCCACTCCCAGAGCCCTGCCACCAAGGAGCTTTTTGACCACCTTGGCAACCTCGACCCCAGAGATGGAAGAGTCCACCTCGATGTCCCCAGGCTCTGCTTCCTCCTCGGAAGGCATGTTGGTGGAATTAAGGAGGTCTTCGAAGTACTCCCCCCACCGACCCACAACGTCCCGAGTCGAGGTCAGCAGCGTACCATCCCCACTATACACTGTGTTGATCGTGCACTGCTTTCCCCTCCTGAGACGCCGGATGGTGGACCAGAATTTCCTCGAAGCCGTCTGGAAGTCCTTCTCCATGGCCTCTCCAAACTCCTCCCATGCCCGAGTTTTTGCCTCAGCAACCACCAGAGCCACATTCCGCTTGGCCTGTCGGTACCTATCAGCTGCCTCCGGAGCCCCACTGGCCAAAAAGGCCTGGTAGGACTCCTTCTTCAGCTTGATGGCATCCCTCACCGCTGGTGTCCACCAACGGGTTCTAGGGTTGCCACCGCGACAGGCACCGACCACCTCCCGGCCACAGCTCCGGTCAGCTGCCTTGACAATGGAGGCGCGGAACAAGGTCCATTCAGACTCAATGTCCCCCACCTCCCCCGGGACGTGGTTAAAGCTTTGACGGAGGTGGGAGTTGAAGCTTGTCCTGACAGGGGACTCTGCCAGACATATCCCAGCAGACCCTCACGATGCGTTTGGGCCTACCAGGTCTGACCGGCATCCTCCCCCACCAACGAAGCCAACTCACCACCAGGTGATGGTCGGTTGACAGCTCCGCCCCTCTCTTTACCCGAGTGTCCAAGACATGGGGGCCGCAAGTCCGATGACACGACCACAAAGTCGATCATTGAACTGCGGCCTAGGGTGTCCTGGTGCCAGGTGCACATGTGGACATCCTTATGCCTGAACATGGTGTTCGTTATGGACAATCCGTGACGAGCACAAAAGTCCAATAACAAAACACCGCTCTGGTTCAGATCGGGGGGCCATTCCTCCCAATTACGCCCTTCCAGGTGTCACTGTCATTACCCACATGAGCATTGAAGTCCGCCAGCAGAATGATGGAGTCACCAGGAGGGACGCTCTCTAGCGCCCCCTCCAGAGACCCCAGAAAGGGTGGGTAGTCCAGAATGCTGTTTGGCGCATAAGCGCAGACAACACTAAGGACCCGTCGCCCGACCCGAAGGCGGAGGGCCGCCACCCTCTCATCTACCGGGGTAAACCCCAATGTACTGGCGCCAAGCCGTGGGGCAATAAATATGCCCACACCTGCTCGGCACCTCTCACCGGTGGCAACTCCAGAGTGGAAAAGAGTCCAGCCCCTCTCAAGGAGACTGGTTCCAGAGTCCAAGCTGTGCGTCGAGGTGAGTCCAACTATATCTAGCTGGAACTGCTCAACCTCGCGCACTAGCTCAGGCTCCTTCCCCACCAGAGAGGTGACGTTCCACGTCCCTAGAGCCAGCTTCTGCAGCCGAGGATCGGACCGCCAAGGCCCCTGTTTTCGGCCACCGCCCAGCTCACAACGCACCCGACCTGTTTGGCCCCTCCCACAGGTGGTGAGCCCATGGGAAGGGGGACCCACGTTGCCTCTTCGGGCTAAGCCCGGCCGGGCCCCATGGGTGAAGGCCCGACCACCAGGCGCTCGCCAGCGGGCCCCACCTCCAGGCCTGGCTCCAGAGGGAGGCCCCGGTGACCCACGTCCGGGCGAGGGAGAACGTCTTCCAAAGTTTTTATACATCATCAGAGGTCCTCTGAACCGCTCTTTGTCTCTTCCCTCACCTAGGACCTGTTTGCCTTGGGTGCCCCTACCAGGGTCCCAGGATCATTGGGACACGCAAACCCCTCCACCACGATAAGGTGGCGGTTCAAGGAGGGGGCCATTATCATATAATTAAAAAAAAAAAACTTTAAAATAACCATAATGATTAAATGATCATAGGGGCAGCGGTGGCCTAGTGGTTAGGGTGTTGGCCACATGATCGGCGGATCAGGGGTTGAAACCCCTTCCCAATGGGTTGCCCTGAGGTACCCTTGAGCAAGGTGCCGTCCCCGTCCCGCTCCTCCCTGCGACGGGCTGGCGACCTGTCCAGGGTGCGTCCCCCGTCCTCGCCCTGTGTGCGCTGGGTTGGATACCAGCACTCCCCCGTGACCCCGTTTGGGACAAGCGGCAGATAATGGATGGATGAATTAAATGATCATATTCCTTGACTTTTAATCTAATCTGATCGATCAGAATTAACTGAAGAGATGTAGGATATATGAATAAAATTGTAATTTTTTCTGCAAAGCAAGATTATCTGTACAAAAGAAGCTGTTCAGTGAATTAAAATCCTAATAAAATCTTCTCTTCCACTTATTAACACATATTTTGCATTAACTTCATGCTAAAACAATCAAGTTATTATAGAACAATACAGATCATTTCTACTTTGCATTGATAACAGAGGCTGCAGGCTTTTGTGTTTGGCCTAAAGAACATTTCCTTACATTTCTGTTTTGCCCCAGCTACTCCTTTTTGTGCAGTTACTCAATACATGAGTCCTACACATAGTCTTCCTGTCCAATTTTTGATGTTCATTGCTTTTACTTGCACGTCCACACACTTAATGTAATTACTATTGGCACCCCTGGTTAAGATATGTTCTTAGGTTTCTTTTTTCCCAAAAAATTAGGCTCACAACACAAAAAAGAGAAAAATCCAGCCTTTAATTGATACATTTACTTTAAGTCCCACATTAAGAAATAAATTTTTTACATTAAATCATGTGTGCCCCAATTATTGGCACCCCTGCTGTTAATATTTTGTACAACTCCCTTTTGCCAACAAGACAGAATTTTAATCTTCGCCTCTAACATTTCACAAGGTCGGAGAATACAGAGACAGGGATTTTTGACCGTTCCTCTTTGCACAATCATTCTAGATCATCCAGAGTCCTGGGTCTTCTCTTATGCACTCTCATCTACAGCTCACCCCACAGGTTTTCAATGGGGTTGAGGTCTGGGGACTGATGACCATGGGAGGAGCTTGATTTTGTGTCTGCTGAATCATTTTTGTGTAGATTTGTTCAGGGTCATATGTTCAGGGTCATTATCCTGCTCGAAGACCCAATGACGACCCATCTTCAGCTTTCTGGCAGAGGCCACTAGAGTTTGATTTAAAATATCCTGGTATTTCAAGGAGTTCATAATGCCATGCACCCTAACAAGGTTCCCAGGGCTTTTGGAAGAGAAACAGCTCCACAGTATCACAGATACTCCACCATACTTTACAGTGGGCATGGGGTGCTTTTCGTTTTACTCATTCTTGGATTCATGCCAGACCCACATAGAATTTTTGTTGCCAGAATCTCAGAATCTTTTAGACTCATCTGACCACAGCACATGATCCCAGTTGAAGCCCCAGTAATGCTTAGCAAACTCCAGATGTTCACATTTGTAATCGTCGGTGAGAAAAGGCTTTTCCTTGCATGTCTTCCAAACATCTTGTTGGCATAGAGATAGCAGCTTAGGATTGTCAACTTAGGATTGCTATAGCACTCTTTGGTGCAGTTCTATAACTGTGAGCTTTGTAGATTTTTTTTTCTCTTAGCATCCTCCTCAGTGTGCGTGCTGGCAAGATAAACCTGGGTGCTTGTCCAGCCTTGTTTGTCACTGTTCCCATTGTTTTACACTTCTTTATTATTTCTCTGAGAGTTAATACAGGCAGGTTTAGGCGAGTAGCTATTGTAGCCATTACCTGACTTTTGAAGGTCGACACACATCTGCCTTGCTTGAACAGCATGTTCTTTTGCCTTGCCCGTGTTGAAGAGTGGCTAAGAGCAATAGGACTCTGTGTCACGTCATATTTTTACCCCAGAAAGTCATTTATTAAAAGTCCCAGTTTAGTTTGATCAATTTTAAAAACCAAACTAGAAATTACAAAAAATGTTTCAAGTTACATGTATTGTATAGGAATTGTTAGGTGTCCCAATAATTGTGGCACAAATGATTTCATGTGTTCTGAGCCTATATTTTTGGGGAAAAAAAATGAATTTATTAGAAGCCTAAGAACACATCTTAACCAGGGGTAACAATAATTGTGGAGGGCACTATACATTGTCTATAAAACACGTGAGTTACCAAAGGTTGAACCAAATTAATTTTATGTTGCCATACTTGAGGCAGAGATGGTAATTTACTTTAGAGCATCAACATTTTGATCAACTAGACAGAAATCTAAACTTTTCATTCATAGGAAATATATTTTGCTTCACAGATTGTAGCAAAAGATATTTAATTTTCTTGCCCTTGCTATTTTCTCTTTTTTTAGTTTCAGTGTCTGTTTTCTCCTCTCTTTCAGTTTTTTTTTTTTTTGAGTTATTTTTTCATCAATGGAACATTTGGAACATTGGTCCTTGAAGTTTGAAGCTGAGGTTATTGGTTGATTTGATGAAAAAACCAAGAGAAACCATGGATGAGTAGCTTCAAGCTTTTTACTTTTTTTTACTCTGCAGATTTTGTTTATATGATTTTGGCTTAACCATTTCTTGCTGTTTCATTTCAGTGTTTTGCAATTATAGTTTGGCTTTTTCTTTGTGCAGTCACTTGATTTTTTTTACGGGAACTCACAGCTTTAATACTGTACTATCACTGTAGTTATACTGACAAATACCTTATATCTGCTTAGAATATTTTACTGCAAATATGTAATTAGTATTATTCAGTATTTTTTGGTAAGGTATATGAATTCCTTCAATATTGGGACCTAAGGCAAGTCACTCACCTGCCCAAATAAATAATGAATCAGTACATTTACTGTAAAAAAAACAAACAAAAAAAAACCACACATATTTATATAAAATAAGGCAAACTTAGTTATGAAATACTTATTTTGGCTCTATGTTCACTTTTTTTTGAGTAAGCTTTAAATATATCCAGATATATTTTCCCAACTTACTTTAAATATACCCAATATATAGCCGTTTAAATTTGGAGAAAAGTGATATAAAAGTTTAGTTTTGATTAAACTAATATATTGGTCTAACTTATTAAATATTATTTGCAGTAATAAGATCTTCACTATTTCAAAGAAATAATTAAGTCATTTCTTTTGTTGGCCTCTTATGAAAAGTATAATTAAACTATAATAAATATTAGAATATGAAAAGCATGACTCCAGCTGAATATTGCAGTACAACATTAAGCTCATTATCTCCTCTTTTTAAATTATTTATACTTTGCTACGGTTCAGTGACATATCAATGGGATGGCAGGAAATAACCTGCCACTTGGAGTGAAGCTCTTGACCAACATATTAGAGACTATGCTTATTTGGAGATAAATGAACATAACAGAGAAGATAATGAAGATAACGAAGATGTTTCATGAAATACAAAAAGAGATGGGGAGAAATAGAGAGGAAAAAAAAAAATATATATATATATATATATATACAGTACTGTGCAAATGTTTTAGGCAGGTGTGGAAAAAATGCTGTAAACAAAGTGTCACAGTCTGTTGTGCCTGTGATTTCGATTGGGCACAACAGATGGCGCTCTGTTCTGACTGAACACACCTGAGCTCATGGAGACACAGGTGTGTTTTATTGGAGCTGCTATTTAAGCCCCAGTGAGTCAGAATAGAGCACGGTTCATTAACGAGGCGAAGCCTACGGTTAATGGTGGCACTTTTGGTTTTGCATTTTGCTTTATGTTTAATACAGTTACATTCCGGAATACCGGCTCAGCGCTGACGTCCTTCCCACACCCCTCCACCGTTACACAAAGAATGCTTTCAGAAATGGAAGTGTTAATCATTTATTTTCATCAATCAACAAAACGCAGTGAATGAACAGAAGAGAAATCTAAATCAAATCAATAATTAGTGTGACCACCCTTTGCCTTCAAAACAGCATCATTTCTTCTAGGTACACTTGCACACAGTTTTTGAAGGAACTCGGCTGGTAGGTTGTTCCAAACATCTTGGAGAACTAACCACAGATCTTCTGTGGATGTAGGCTTCCTCACATCCTTCTGTCTCTTCATGTAATCCAGACACACTGGATGATGTTGAGATCAGGGCTCTGTGGGGGCCAGAAGAACTGATGCTGGTTTGAAGGCAAAAGGTAGGAACACCAAATATTGCACAGGGTTTGCACAGTACTGTGTATATACACACACACACACACACACACACACACACACACACACACACATATATATATATATATATATATATATAAATATATAAAAATATATAAAGAGAGAGAGAGAGCAAGAGAGTGAGAGAAAGAGAGAGAGCATAAATGCTACTAAAGAGAGACTTGGCCAACCATAATTAATAAACTTTAGTAATGGTCTTATGGTTGTGATTATAAAAGTACTGTATGGGAATGACTGTAATGACATATAGCTGAGGTCATGGGAAAGGGTTTTAATGGGCACGGGTAGGGTGACAGTCAAGATTTTGTTCTGAAGTACTCTCACGGCTGTTATTTTAATTACAGTAGATGCAAAGCAATGGATACAAGCGGTGCTTCTCATTTATTAACTACAGAGGAGAGAATATTTGTATGACAGGTAACCTAATTATACGCCCCCCTGCCCCCAACACAAATATACTTTTTAGTTCATGTGTAAATTGTAGCCTATTTTACTTCACTTGAGTAGTATATGCTCAAAGTACCTGATGACACCTGTGACATTTTGGATGACATTTTAGATGATGATAATGCAGTTGGTCTATTAAACTGTATTCACCCACTAAAACTCGATTGTACTCCCCCACTAACAGAAACCTATAATTTTGTTTGTTTGTTTGTTTTTTTTATTTGTAAATATTTAGTTTTCTATATAGTAACTCAAAAGAATGGAGGCATGATTTTTGATGAATGTTCATTCTTTTAAAGAGTGTGAAAGTCTTCAAATCTCTATCCAATTAACAACCAATCAAGGAGAAAGAAAGAAAGAAAGAAAGAAACAAAGAAAGAAAGAAAGAAAGAAACATGTCTAGAAGTACACATACATGACCTGTATGTCACAAATGTTAACAATAATGAATGTCTTGGTCTTAGGAATACTGAGTAACCTATATTATTTTAACCTCATTGCAAATTTTTTATCTTACTATTTTTACAATAAAAAAAATATTTCGAGTCCAATAGAACCTGGTAAAGTGACAAAAGAGGCATAGCGGTAGTTACCCAGCATCCTTACAGGCGCAAACAAAACATGCTCATGGAATCAGTTCACACATCAGGTGATACAGCAGAAAAGGAAAAAAAAATCTAGAAAAGAGTGGAATCAGAGACCAATCTGACTTTGACTACAGTTGGATGAAATACAAACACAGTGAACAAACCTGATGGTATTACTCACCCATACATATGTCAAACTTGACTCATACTGACTTGTGATGATTCCAAGGCATTTAAAGCTCAGTGACTTTTCCTTTTTGGATGATTCAGATGCAGGAGTGCAGCTGATTTCAAATTCATCACTGGGTACATCCAGTATAAAGAGCAGCCAGGCCTGGCAAAGCTTTAGATCCTGATTACACAACCATAACATCTCCCCTCAATTTCTTTCAGTGAGGCTCAACTGTGGGCAAAAGCCCAGACTGCCTTCACCCCTCTATGAGAAAAACCAAGTATTGCTAGTGTGACATCTGCAGCTGTGGGAAAATTCAAGGCCATTTCCAAAGCAACTCGCATGTTGTGCTAGAGCTCCTCTTCATACAAGAGCTAAAAATGTAATGGGAATCGGAAATGTCAGAAACGGATTAATAAAAAAGAGCAACACATTTCCAGTTATTAAACTGCTCAGTAACACGTGAGTCCTTGCTCAGTGTTCTAGCTGTCCACTCACTACATACATTCTCACTGTCCCTCTCACCTCTCTTTCTCTCTGTTTTTCATCACATGTTAGTGTATGTGTGCTGGAGTGAGTCAGTCTGGGGAAGAGGATAAGAGAGACAGACATGCTGAGCACTGTGACTGCTGTTGCATTACTCTCGGCTACAGCAGCAGCAGCGGTCTTCGTTCAAATAAATGTCTGTCCTTTATAGCATTCTGCTCTATCTGATTAGATTCTCTCTCTCTCTCTCTCTCTCTCTCTCTCTCTCTCTCTCTCTCTCTCTCTCCCTCTCCACTTCTTTCACTTCACCCACACACTCCTGTACCCCTCCCCTCAATTTGGTCACACGTGAGGAGACATGCAGGGACGGCTAGAATACAAATAAGCTGTTTAGTCTGCTTCCCTTAAAGACACTATTGTACTTTTCTCTTTGACACTGTCAAGAGATTGAGCTTGTAGATGCATATCCCTGTTGCTACAAACAAGAAAGCCGATATGTGATCTCTCTCACCTGCTCATGGCCAGTCAGTGGAAAGCGTCGGATTACCCAGCTTTTCTAGTAGGATTGCAAATATAAGGTCCTTTCAGGAAGTATTATTGACAGACATTGTTACTTGTTGATGTTTTTCCCAGTGAACTCTGTGTTAGGCTTGTCTGGTAGAAACACTTCTTTGAGAATTGCTATTGTGCACTTTGCCCTCGCTCACAGGAATAGTGCAGCGGGCTATGCTGTAATCTAAAAAAGGGTTAGTGGAGTCAAGACTATTGATGGGTTTAAAGAGATGTTATTCCCAAGCAACATTATTTAAATAGGGCTCAGTTCCATGATGGCCATTGAAATGGGGTCCAAGGTTGTAATGCAGTGTGAATTCCCAGTACCTGTAGCCAGCTTTGGCAATTGGGAAGGCTTTGGCTCAGTGGCCTCTGCATCTCCTGCTCTGCCAGCTTCTGCAACTTTGGCTTTACCAGTCTCCGGATTTCTGGATTTGGCTTGTACTTTTGTAGCCTATGGCTGCAATTGCTGTGCTCTGATGCCTTCATCCTAGCAATGCCACATGAGTGTCATTCCCCACCACATCTAACCAAGGACTTTATGTCAATAGGATGGCAGAAAACAATGTGAACTCTTTAACACTAGCTAGACCACCTTACAGTCTGCAGGGCCATGCAAGAGATGCAAGGATAGCATTACCTCATTCTCCCTGTCTATTTATCTTTTTCCCTTTCCAGAACTTGTCTTTGGAAGGACCAACAAAGTATTCTGTGCACCTGCAAATAAAACATCTGGAAGTACATTTAATGCCCACTAGAAGAAAATCTACAGTGACATTTTTATTCAATACATAAACAACAGGAACCTGGGCACTTTGTCTATCAGGGGAATTGTTGATTGTAGGTCACACAGATAAATTGTGACCCACTGCAAGGTCATGCAATAGTTCCACTGCTCTTGTCTTCTGTCTTATTTGATTTCACAGAAAGCAATCAGATGGATCAGTCAGCTCTAGTCATTTCTTCTTGAGACTGTCTTATCTTATAACTGTGACAGCTGAGCTCCACATAAGTTACCAGTGCAGCACTGAGCTTTTTCATATCACTTTCTTTTTACACGTGTGGTCATCCACCAAACGTTAAAAAAAGGACAATTTTTTTAGTCTCTCTTATTCTCTGTCTTAATAGTAAATCTTTATAGCTAACATGGATTGGTGACTTGCCAACAAGGACGTTTGGATCTATGTAGTGATAAAAACATTTTCCCCAAAAGAACATCACTGCCAACATATTTGCTTTCAAAAACGGATGGATGGCCTGTCTTTCAGTGATACTAATTTACCACAGAATAGAGCACTCATATGTTCAAATAAGCCAAGTTCCTGGACAGATTAGCAGAGGATCCTTTCTTTCTGGAGTGTTTTCTCTCTATGGCTTTGTGGGTTTCCCAACTGGAGCTCTAATTGCCAAGACCAAAGCTATGTGTATCAGGTGAATTGAAGATGCTAATTTGTCCGTAGGTTTGATTGTATCCATGAACATGTCTTTCCTGCAGTAAGCTGCCAACCTGTCCACAGAGATTCTGAACCTCAGTATGTAGCATTTATGCCAAATGCTTTTTGTTCCCATCCTAAATGGTTGAACAATAGCAATCTATTCTGAGTTATTAGACACCAAGAAATGTAAGATAAGACTAGTCTACATATGTAAAATATTTTTATTACAAAAGGTAAAATAACAGCTGTATCAAGTTCAGTTAGATAAGTTGAATATATTCATAAAATGGTTAGTGATTTATTCTTTTCCTTTATATTACCATCCTCACTTTAAAATTTCACCAGCTGACACAACATGCTGTAAATTGTGAATGCTGCTCATTTTATGAATGCATGTAGAAATAATTCAGTGGAGCTGCATCAAAAGGCACATGTGCATCTGCTGTTATCATCTGCTTGCAAAATATATTCTTTTTGTTTTACTTTTGCATAAATGTATTGTCCCAACGATAACACGTTAACATCATGTGCTTGCATTGCCTTCACTTTTATATCCAATCTAAAATCCCACTAGCATATTTGTGTGTTTCCTATTTCATCCTCTTCCATGGCCTTTAAAATCCCCTGTAAAGCGTGCAAATGAGGTAAGCAGTGTTGGAGGGCAGGGGATTTGAGTTTTCCTCATATCTGGCTCTGGAATCAGCCACAGTGGACTTGCAGTAGCAAATGCTGCAGCAGTACCAGGGCGGAGGAAGATAATTAACCACCTCTCTCTCTGTGACAGTCATGCATTTGCTCAGTACGTAGCCGATTCTGTCTCTGCATCTGCTTCCCTAATCACCCCGCCTTCGCACAGTAGTGCCTTAAAAAAAAAACACATGATATTGTGTGCAGGTCAGGGGGAGAGCCAGCAGGGACAGCGGCAGCGAATGTGTTGGACCTCTGGGTTCGCCTGCTGGAGGACAGCATGTGATGCACTGCGTCCCACACTGATCCAGCTAACCATCACGGCTGTGCTGTGGTGCCGAGTGTGGACCCTTGGGTAGAAAGGAGGTTAGAGGTTATCCAAACAGCAGATGGTAGTGGATAGCCACTGTGGGAGTGTGCAGCGGTGGCACGCCAGTAGAATTCACACACACTCAGAATCAAAGAGTCTTCTTTAAAACCAAAGAAAGGTGAGCTCACTGCCTAACTTTTTATTATATGTAAGTAAACTCTATTATAATATATAACTATGCTTGTATTAGGTATAACTATATTATTATACATAACTATACTCTTTCTATATATAACTGTACTCTTTTTTATACATAACTATACTCTTTCTACATATAGCTGTACTCTTTTTATACATAACTATACTCTTTCTATATATAACTACTCTTTTTACGCATTACTATACTCTTTCTATATATAACTACACTTTTTTATACATAACTATACTCTTTCTATATATAACTGAACTCTTTTTTAAACATAACTATACTCTTCCTATATATAACTGTACTCTTTTTATACATAACTATACTCTTTCTATATATAACTGTACTCTTTTTATACACAACTATACTCTTTCTATATATAATTGTACTCTTTTTTATACATAACTATACTCTTTCTATATATAACTGTACTCTTTTTATACATAACTATACTCTTTCTATATATAACTGTACTCTTTTTATACATAACTATACTCTTTCTATACATAACTGTACTCTTTTTGAAATTGAATATGTTGCTATGAGTAGTTTGTAGAAGCTGTGAATAACCTCTGTTACTGGAGCCATATATTTGTGATTTAATTCTAACTCTCAGACTACAACAAAGTGCCACTAAGAAGGTGCCTTGGGCTCTGGCTGAAGAGGAGATACCGCTTCCTGTTTCACACATATTGCATTTGGTCTGCTTCTGCTGCTGCTGCCACTGCATTACACATGCTTTGCAGATTGGTATATCAGGCATGAAAACAGAAACTGTCACAGTTTGCAAGACAGTGCTTTCCTAAGCAGATAATCAGATGAAAACACTGCTAATATTTCCCTTTCGTGAAATTAGTTTAGTTTTATTTTGCTTTGAACTTATTTAATGATTCTCTTTTTAATTATTATTTTCCTGTTATCCATGTTACAAAGTAAATAAAGAAAGAGAAGAAGTGTTATCATGGTTAGCATTTTAGGTTTTGATTTTGGAACTGTTTTTTGGTACACTAAAACTGTAATTAAAGTCAACATATTTTATTTTGTTTAGTTTTTCTTGAGTGTATGTAGGCAAAAGTCACCCAGGGTGAAAATTTGCACCCTGATTCCATGTGAATTGTATCTGGATTCTTTTTAAATAGCATTTTGATCTCATGCCAGTTCATTTGATGGTCACTCTGGGACTTGGCTTCAGCCACTCATTTTGGTGTTGAGGAAGATGGAGGAGAAAATGCTTTTCCAGTGTTTTTCCAAAGACCACATGAATGGCTATGCAAATCAATGCATATTTCTTTCTTGTATTATGAAGGATTAGGAGGGGTTCAGTTTGCCATATGCTTCAAGGATAGAGAGACATATTTCTATTTCTGCAACTGAACAAAATGCATCCCAAACCACCTCCTAAAATGGTTTGAGTAGTTCTAATAAATCTGTTTAAAAAGTGTCTTGTCCAAGATGCATCGATCACTTATTTTCTGAAACTGGAATCTTAAATGAATTTCTAAATCTTCAAGTGCTATAGTAACCTGAGTTTTGTGAGTACTATCTTCATAGTGGAAATAAGTATCCACAGTTTAATGTTGCAATACTCACTCATTTTCTTGATAGTTTGTTCTCAGTAGGTTCGCAGGTGGTGCTGGAGTGTCTCCCAGGTCTCATACTGCAAAAGGCAGGGAAACACCCTGGACAAGTCACCAGTCCTTTACAGGGGAGACACTCAGACAAACACACTCACACCTCATGGGCAATTTTGCATCTCCAAACCAATCGGAGGAAACCCGTGCAGACACAGATGAACATGCAAACTCCACACAGAAAGGACCTGGACTGCCCTCCCTGGGAACTGAACCCAGGACCTCCTAGCTGTGAGGGGACAGCACTACCCACTGTGACACCGTGCCACCCAGTGTTGCAGTAATGAATCATAATTAAATCTCAAGTTCCAGGCTAATTTATGAATCACTGCTTATTGTGCCAAAGCGCATCATAAAAGCTCTGGCATTTTGACAGAATCCAAGTGGCTCAATGCCAGTGGACTCATGCTCTGGACAGGCCTCAGGGAGCAGGGCTGAAACGGAGGCTGTACTTTAGATAAAGATGTTTCCGTAAGCTAGCAGTTTAGTAGTTTGCTTTGTTTTTTTGTTTGTTTTTTTTGGTTAGTTTATTTTTTTTCTTGTTTTCTTGTTTTTGGCTGTTGAAGTAGTCCTGACTAAAGCAACTGGATTTCAGACACTCAGAACACATTTCACAAAGATATTTGAAATGAATACTTGGAGTCAGCCATTAAAAAATGCAAACTGAGACCATTTACACTGGTTCATTTCCATGCTATTCACCAACAATACAGTGATTTTGGCAAACAGTGATTTAGGCAGCAATGCAAACATAATGTTTTCAAGTGTTCATGACAAGCGCGCGTGTGTGTGTGTGTGTGTGTGTGTGTGTGTGTGCGTGCGTGTGCGTGTGCGTGTGAGAGAGAAAGAGAGCCGGAAAGAGGGGGGGAAGAGCGAGACAGAGGGGGCAAAGGGAGACAGATAGAAGGAGAGAGAGAGAGAGAGAGAGAGAGCGAGAGAGAGAGAGAGAGAGAGAGAGAGTAAAAACCCTTGCTATATTGTAATACATTCAGCTTTGCAACACAATGCAGTGTAAACAAAGCTCTTCTCCAGCTTGTTTTATTCTAATTTGGGCCTGCGTTGTTAGAAACATCCAGCTGCAGAGAGTAGAAGGGAAAATAAAACACTCACACAGCCACTGCTGTGCTGTAAAGATATTATTATTTTTAAAAAAAAACAAGAACACAAGATATTCTAGAATAAATGTTGGAAACGCTCTACTTGTTTGCTGTGTTCCAGGACTCTGCTTGGTCGTCCACAGAATTTTATTGGATAATGACTCACAGACAGTCGTGAATTTGTTCTGAATGTTCTTTAGTCACATCACAATGCTAAACTGTCTCAGTTTTTCACACTGAGCTGCTAAACTGCCTGTTAGCATAGACAGGTGAAAAATATGGTTCTGAAAAAGGATGAAACACAGTTAATTTCTGTCAAGCTCAGATTCTTTTTTTTTAATTGCAGGATAGAATAAAAAGTGACTAATGTGCTTCCAAATTGAAAGTCAGGGCACATGAAACTTTGAGGCTGCAAAAGAGTTTAATTGGAAGTGCAATAATCAACAAATCTGACTCGTCTGTCTCAATGAATTGAGACATTCATCTCTGTTAAGGGCCTATATAACTAAAGGCAAACGTAGGTACCTTTGGGGTTATGACTGAAAAAAGTGGAAGTTAAAATATTAAGATAATTAAGAGATATTATTTGGTAATACTGAAAAAACACTGCCACTCCTAAATCACTCCTAATTAAATTCAACAGCTATTCAAAAAGTTCAAGCTTTCCTAATGTTAACTTTAAAACCCTGATATATTTGCTGTGAATGAGTTCTAACTCATTTCACACTTTTCCATCATTCTTAATTGCTTTCAAGGGTATTTTTCAACATTTTTTTTTTCTAATAGCAATGTGAAATACCAGAACAACTCCTCTTAACAAGTAGTTTGTAAACATATAAACAGCTTTTTTTAGCTGACCAGCCTTGCTGTCTTTTAGGGTGCTCTTACTCTTGCAGCCTTTTTTCCGTTTGACTCTAACCATTATGCATTTAACCACTTAGATTCTATAACCATTAACATAGCTGTGAACCCAGGAGTCACACTCAGGTCTGCACCAAAATAATTGGCCCAAAGCCCCCAAAACTAGGTTGTCTCAATCTGCATCATCCACAGTTCTGTTACAGTCTAGCTGATGAGCAAACAACCTGTACCGATCTGGCCGAAGCTCTCTCAGATCATTTCTCTTTCAATTACTATCAGTGCTGAACAGGTGAAAGGAAATACCATCTGATAGATATTCATTAATATTTTCATCTGATAATTGTAACAGTTCAGAAAATAATGCACCTCCTGAACAGTCTTGATATGTACCTTTTGTGAATTCAGAGCATCCGTACGTTGTTTTTCAGCTGAAGATGTGTCATATTTTGTGACCAATAAAATATTATGTTTTGGAACATATACATCTGATAATGAGGTTTTAATCTCTTATTAATAGTCTGTTTAAAAATTGGGTGTCATGGTGACGCAGTGGGTACCACTGTCCCCTCATAGTACAATGGTCCTGGGCTCAAATCCCAGGCTCTCCTCGTGTCTGTGTGCATTTTCTCTGGAAGCTCTGGTTTCCTACCACAGTCCAAAGATATGCCTGCTGGACTGAAGATGCTAAACTGCCCTCTAAATTTCCACCTAGGGGCAGTAGTGGCCTAGTGATTAGGCAGTTGGCCCTGTGATCAGAAGGTCATGCGTTTGAATCCCAAACCGTCCCCATCACTGCTCCCAGAGGATGCTTTCAATAGCTGGCCCCTGCTGCATGTGTGTGAGTGTAATTTTGTTGTGGCTCACTGTGTGCTGTGCTGTGTACTCACAATCACAAGAATAGTCATTTTCATTTTAGATGTGTGTATGTGAGGGTGTTTGTCTGTGTGTCTGTCTTGCAATGGACTGGTGACCTGGCCAGGGTTGCCCTGTGAAGCTGGAAAGGCTCCAGCTGCCCCGCAACCCTAATTAGGACAACTGGCTAAGAAAATGAGTGAATGTGAGAAACTGAACTGAACTCGCATTACTTTATAATGTTGCAGCAGTTTATTCTGTGTTGCGGACCAAAACATGCCTTTCATGCATATGTAAATGTCCTCATTAAAAAGAAGTCCAGGACTTTTCTCTAAAACATGAATGCAATTTATGCACCACATAGAGTTGTGAATGGTGCATTTTGGAGCTTTAAAAATGTTAACCTACAATGTAAAAATCTTGCAATTTAAAGAGTTACATTTAAGAGTGTTAAATGTGAGTAACGGCCTTTTAATTTTTTTGAAATTAGATCTTTGGGGGGTATAGGGAATGCACTGGTTTTTATAAACCATTGCACATTGTTGACAATACAGATAACATCCGCAGTGGGATGTTTTCTAGATTATACAAACCGTTCTCTCTTCATAGAAAGAGATTTGAGTGACAGACCAGTTCTCTCCAGGCTCCACCTAACTATCCAAGGGCTGGTTTTTGAAAGGTAAAAAATTGAAAATAGCAAAATCATCCATCATAAGATGGAAAGATAGAGTGCAAGTAGATGGGGAGTTGTGTGTGTGCGTGTGTGTGTATGTGTGTGTGTGTGTGTGTGTATGCACTTTTATATGTGTGTATGTTTGAGAGGGAGAGAGAGAGAGGCAGAGAGACAGAGAGCAAGAGAGATGTTGGGGAAATAGATATCAGACGAGAGGCAGTTTGGCTGGGAGATGACAGTGGTGATGGATGATGTAGAGGGGCTGGCCTTTTCAGAGTAAGGTGCAGGGCTACTGTCTCCACAGCCACTGGTGCTAAATCAACCTTGACATCACGCTGCCATTCTTAGCACTCTCTTATGTTCACATGTGCAGTCTTACATAATGTTAGGTGCACAATATTTTTTTTAATTAAAACATGCCCCACTTTAGCATCCAGCTTCAGGGGCACTTCATTTGAATAAGGACTTCAGCAAGGCCAGTGGTTTATCTACAATGAGCTACAATATTCCATTTTCAGTCAAAAAGCATTTAATATCCTGCCTCCTCTAAAAGAATTAGAACACCAGTCCATTTGTTTTTAATTTGCACTAAAGATGATAGATCAGATTTGCTTATATTTATATCTAGATACAGTCGTGTGAAAAAATTAGGACATCCTATGAAAGCCTGTGTGTTTTTGCAACATTATTGGATGCATGGATATTTAATCGCAATGTTAACAATGCTGGGAGATTCAAGTAATATAAGTAAACAATAAAATCTGAAGAAAAGACTCTAAAATCTTCTGACAGTGTAATTCTACAAAAATGCAGTTTCTGGTGAGCAATAAATTAGGACACCCCACATTTGTTACCAATTAAAATGACTCAAATCACACACAGTTGTAGCACATCAGGTGCACATGATTAGAACATCGTTGCGTTGCTTTTTGGAGTATGACTTAAACTTAGACCTTTGACCTTAGACATTTAGTTTGGTGCTCCTAACTGTTGAGGGTTAGGGTAATTGAGCACCATGGTGAGATCAAAAGAGCTGTCTGATGCCTTCAGAAAGAGCATTGTAGCAGCTTATAAGTCTGGTAAGGGATTGAAAAAGATCTCAAAATAATTTGCAATCAGCCATTCCACTGTTCGTAAAATAGTCCACAAGAGCCAAACCAAATAGAGCTTTAAAGAAAAAGAACCTCATACCAACTGTGAAGCATGGAGATGGAAGTGTCATGGTTTGGAGATGTTAGTTGCAGCAGGAGCTGGCCAGCTTTCCATCATAGAATCCACCATAAATTGGATGTATTTTTGGGCATAGCCAACATAGAAAAATCACTTTAGTTGACTGTAGTAACAGAAACACCACTGTTAAAAGGTGAAATTGGGTTCATATGTCCACATATTTAGTGTTAAGAATGTACCAGACTGAATCTGTGGAAACAATTATTAAGAAAGCTTATATTATTCAGCCTGTTCAGCATATTCAGCAGGGCGATGAAGCCAGTTCTAAAAGCTCTGATCAGGTTGAATGGATTTTTTGGAGGTCTAAAAAAATTTTAACTTATTTTTAATATGCTGTTCAGGAACTTGAGACAGTTACTTCTCCTGAAGTGTGGAGAACTAAGGGATTATGGTAATGTTTCTTACAGAGGTTGATTTGAAATCCTTGTCAGATCATGTTTCTTTAATATTGTTTATATTGATTATATTGTTCAACTGTTTTGTTGCATTTTATTCAAAAAGTCAATACATTTTGAGGCAGCGGTGGTCTAGTGGTTAAGGAGTTGCCCCTGCATCAGAAGATTGTGGGTTTGATTCCTTCACAAGTAGGTTGCCCTGAGGTACCCCTGAGCAAGGTACCGTCCCCATCACTGCTCCCCGGGCGCTTTCAATAGCTGCCCACTGCTGCACGGTGTTTGTGTGCATGGGTTAAAAGCAGTGGTCCAATTTTGTTGCGGTTCACGTGTGCTATGCTGTGACCTTGCAATGAAAAGGGTTTTCACTTCACTTTCACGTTTTTATCAATTTATGGGTACTATATTGTGATACTAGCATTAATGTTTTGCCATCTTCCTTGACAACTTGCAGGGAGTTTGTTACAGATGAATGTTGCAATGGTACATAAAAATTAAGATATTTAAGAGATTTTACAGTGTCATAGTGTCTGACAACAGAGAAAAAATATATGATGGTAAATTTGAGGTTCTATGATTGAGTCTCAGGAGTCTTACGAGTCCCCTGCATAATTATGTGGTATAATTTTTAACGTCTAATAATATGCTATTGTTTGCCAGTTTTCCATTTTTAACTGCATTGCCAGAAATTAAGAAAATATTCTCTGTAATAAACTTGATGCAGTCTAATTTTGTAACCCTTTACTGTATTGTAAGCATATACATAAAATATTAGCAACTGAGTGTATGTGATAAGAATTGTATTTATTTATAAATTTAATTAGTCATTTGTTTTTTCATTTATGGGTGTGGGTGTGTGTGTGTGTGTGTGTCTGTACGTGTTTGAACAATATAATGTCCTGCAAGACTTATTGACATTCAATGTCAGAGGGGTTTAATGGAGTATGAGTGGCTGTGTAATTGGCATGCCTCACTGAGGCGTAATTTTGCTTGTCTGGGAGATTGACATTTATTAAATTTCACTAATACTCTGGGTGAAGCTCTTCTCCAGTAGAGTGGCAAGACCAGCGAGGAGCCAGGCCTGAAACACTGGACGCTAATGAGATGTAAGAAGCACGAACAATGTGAAAAATTAATAATAGGATTCAAAATGGTTCAACAAAAACAAACAACTAAATATTGTTGGTTCTTTCCTTAGTATCTCACAATAATTTTCATCCCAGTCAAGGAACATTTATAAATGGTCAGGCTGACCCTTTAATCCCCAACAGCCCATCAACTTAATATCAGATTCATAGTAGTTTAGAATTTACTGAATGATTAAAAAACTTAATACAAGACAAATAATCTGATATGAGCACCTTCCACCTACAATTTCTGAGAAAACAGTGCAGACTGCTGAAGTTATTCATAATTTATAAAACAGGAATGAAAAGATTAATGTCACAAAGACTTATTATACATTTCTTCTGTTTCACATGAAAATATTGCACTCACTGATCCATGAATTCATTTTCAGAACAACATCATCTATCTTGTGAATTCCAGAGTATGGAAAAACTAAGTAAAGTACTTAAGAACTTTTAAGTATTTTTAAATTCTAGGCTTAATTGACATTTTAACTTTTAAACTGTTTGAGCATCTCTTCCTGTCACTTATAATTTAAGAAAATCATGGTAGAATTAAGTGGAGAACAAATACAAAACAAAAACAAATGGCTGTTCTCTGAGTCGCTACTGTGTCTACTAAATGCTTATGCATGAAAAGTTTTAAAGCAAAAACTTTAAGGTGGATCTTGCATAATTTGTCTCATGTTATTACAAATGTCAAATTAAAGCAGAAGAAAGCAAGACCTTAATTCATCATGTCACAAATTCAATGTACTAAGAAAGCCAGCCAAGCTTCATTTAGGCTGGCATGGCAGATGCAAAATAGGTTCTCTTTATATTTAGTTTACTGCAAATTTCCAGCAAAAAAATTAACATAAAAAAATTACTTAATCTTTTGACTTATTACCATACACTTTATTATATATTCATTAACTAAATGTGTACAAACTGCTAGCTGTTCTAATATAATCCACCTGTAACTGTTTAAACTACATTACACTAAAACGTTGAATGTCTTTTCTGTATAAGGAGCATGAACAGAGTCAAAATAGTGTCTCTTGTTAGAAAGAGAAGGTTGTCTATTTATACAAATTTTAACTACAGATTTCAATTTACTCCCAACAGTTTCCTTACATCCATAGTATTCATTGAATAATTCAAAGCTTAATACTAGACATATTTAAAGACATGAGCTCCCTAAACGTCCTTCTGTAATTAGGAGAAAATAGTGCTTACTGAGCTGTTCTTAATTTATTATATCATGAAATCAGAAATATATTATACAAATATAATAAAAACTAAATGCTGAGCATCTTTGAACACTGATAATGAAATGTAAAAAGAAATTAAATAAATAATCAAAAGATTAAACAGAATGTTTTTTTTTTTCATTCAAAATTAACCATGAGTGGCTTTTTTAACATTCTGTGAATGAGTGTTTTCTGAGCACCAGTCTCCTCATAAACATAAAGTTTAATTTGTAAAATCATCTGCAACTTTAAGTTTTAGTCTGTATTTTGAAAACTGGAATGAAAACAAATAAATAAATCACAGCTTAAAATTGGGACAATGAATATTCATGCCCTTGTGTGCTATAACAAGCAAACAGAAATGACTTTCCTGTGTCTCAGAACATGTTCTCCGTTTCTTTTGTGAGCTAAACGTTTTGCCTGATTGCTTTTTCCATTTATGAATGGTTTGGTTTTGTGGAAAGCCTGGCATACAGTTAAAGGCATGGCTTAATCCCCTGCTATGGAGAGGGGAAGGAAGGAAACAATACGTACTGTATGTGGCATAACCTCCCTTCAGTGTTCAGTTCTGTATTCACTCTCAAAATGGCTTCTCCATGGAATATTTCACTGTCATAATCTCATGGATTCGGTTCAGAAATAGAAGACAATGGTCGCTTGGTGAACACCCAAAGATATAAACATGCAGGCCTTAAGACGCTAAACCGAGCCTCTTTATATAATGAAAAAAAAAAAAATCATTGAGTCTCTTCTGAATCACAAGTGCTCTCTGAAAATGCTCATAATGAAGCATGAAGTTCGATCAGGGTGGCAGAAACAAGCAAGGAGAGTACAGCCAAAGAGCAAAACCATAAACAAGCACTCCTGCAGCTCTCAGTGTCTGCATACACTGCATGAAGCACATCTGTCTACACTCAGAAATAAAGGAGCAGTAAAGGGCTGACTGAGTGATGTGTAAGCATGAAGAACTTAAATTACATAAACAGACCAAATGAAGAGTTATCCTTCAAATAATTTGTTAAACTTAATGAAAATATTCCTTAATTCCTTACTTAATGAAAAGATAATTTATATGGTTTACTAACAAACAAAGCAAAAGGCTCTGTTTGGCATCTTGTGAAGATCCTTTTCAGACAATTACATTTTCAAAATCGAAGAATTTTAACAAAAAAATACATCTCTGCTGGCTTCATTATCAAAGCATACTCTGATATAATTTCTTTCAGTTTTGGTTTCAGCTAGACAATATGACTGAACCATTTATTTCTTTTCAAGCATCTGAAGTACATTTTAGAATTCCCTGTGACATTGACAGTATAATGTTGGAAGTTACACTGGTGATGTAGATGAAACCTGACATGCAAATGCTTCAGCTGCTCCTACTGAAATCTGTTATCTGAGTGAGCACAAACCTGAAGAGTTAATGCATTTCCTACAAGCAGCTGAATCTAGTCAGACATCCTGAGAAATGACAAACCGGTTAAAAAATCTGATACTGTACTATATGGAGAAGAGCACAACTTAACCTAATTCTGTTCATTAATTCTTATAAGCAACTATTTAAGATACTAATTCCACTGACTGTTTACCATGTGCAATGGCATCATGGCTAACAAAGTCTGCAGCCTTAAGGCCACTTAGTGGGAAAGTAAAAAGACACGCCTATTTGGTTTATACTGTCAGGTTAATTTTAGTTGTTCTCAAACCTTTTACACATTGCTAAAATTATAAGCTTTCTTTTCTTAGCTCTAATATTTAGAGAAGTATTCTTGCAGCTGAAGGGTTTCTGGTTCAGTTCCCAAGAATGGAAGGAAAAAATGGTTAACTCGGGGGTCGAGTAAACAGGCATCAAATTTATCTTTTCAAAAATATTGAAATGCTACTTATTTTCAAAGTCTAACTGTCATGTATCACTGTGCTCTGCCCTGACTGGGCACACCTGGAGCCTCATCATCTTGCCAGTTGTGCCTTGTCAATCTAAAGGCATATAGATCTAGTGAGTGAGGGCAGAGCTGTTGATAATTTTTTCGTCTGACGTATCGTTGTGGCTTGTGTTCCTGAGCTTGCGCGAGTTCCGTGTTTGGTTGATGCTTGTGTGTTTCACGTTTATTTATAATAAAACCCCTTTCCGTAATCAAGACTCCACAACTACTCCCAGTCCAATCCACCACACCGTGACATCAACAAAGTATGAAATATAAAAAAGAAAAGCATCCGTGGTATAGTTTGCTATAGTATAATTAGATCTACTTTGTAGACACGTTAATTAACATTTAATGTAAAAGTCTTTACAATGTTCAAGAACTCCAAAAAGAGAAATAAAGAGAGAAAAAAATCAAATATTTCTTATAAATATTTGTGTTTTTCCACCAAAAAAAAAAACAAACAAAAAAAAACAGGTAGAAAAAATATGAATAATTCAAACTCCATAACATGAATAACATGACAGGACAACTTGTTTCCATCATTACTCAAAACAATATAAAAACAAGGAGGAAAAAAAAACGATATAGATTTGTTTGGTCTCCTCCTGACACTACAATGGAGCTAAAAGCAAGCAGCCTCATGAAAAGTAAATGATTTCTTTGCATCAAACTCCAAGGTCATCATAACAGAGCACAAGACCAGTGTTCCGTAGGACTCCTGTTCACAACACTGTGTGAAGGAAATGAAAGAGATACAAATCAGCCTTGCCACTGGATCATGGCAAAAATGCTCATAATGTTTCTGTCACCCTCCAATACGCTACCTGTTTCCACAGACGCTTCTGCTTTGAAATATGTCCAGATAGATGTAAAAAAAAACTTGCACTTGATAGCTCGATCGGCTGTTGTGGGTGGTTATGAGTGCATATCTTACATGATGGTTTTCATTCTGTTCCTGGATGGGAGACAAAACAAAACAGCAAAAAGTCATTTTCAGTAACGCATTGTCATTGAGGGCTCCTAGATGGGCACTGGCTTTTGCACATTTGGTACACACTGCTAATTGAAGTACAATTTTTGTCTAGGAACATTACACATTTAATTTATAAAAATGGTTAAATAGTTCTTAAGACATTAGGTTAAAACATTCATCACTTTTGGAATAGCCATTTTATCCACTATGTGCCCTGAATGTTTGGAATGAATTACATTCAATATTACAGCAGACAGAACAATGAAAAATAAAAGTAATGTGTTTGTTGGTGACAGCTTTTAATATTACTTTTCAGTAAAAAGCTTCCCCGTCTTACTGTTAAATGATATGTGGAAAGGAGGCTACTAATAATTAGGCTAAAAATTGCTATGAAAGTAATACCAGACTTTGGAAAAAGAGCTGACCAATGGAGACAAAACACAGCCTAATGTAATGTGGTCAAAATGACCTCTAATGGTCTTTTAAGATAGAAATGTATTTTTTTGTGCTCATAACAATGTCAGACTAAAATATAGACCAATTCTGTAAAAGGCAAGGATCGGTAATTATGGGGTTTTTAATTATCACATCTCAAAATGGTCAAAATGACAATTTCTTACTTTCTGGTGTTAAAGAATTATTCATTAAAAGGTTCTTTAAAGAATCAAAATTTGATCTTCTATGGCATCACTCCAAAGAAACCTTTTATCACTGTAATGTCTGGCACCACTGTAATGACTGAGCTAAATAATGTACAGCATGTGCACTGACTGAAGGAAGCAGATGGTGGGATAGACAGGCAGCTAACAGTTCGTCCTAATTAACCTTTCTTTTTGGAGGAGTCATTAATGTCAGTGGAGCGATGTCACTTGAGATTGAGAGCAGGCAACCAGAGCAGGCAAGGTTGAGAGTAACAGTACAGAGATAAACTGTGGCAGGAGGGAGGGGAGCCAGAGAGAGAGAAAGAGAGAGTAAAAGAGAGAGAAAGAGAGAGATGCCTCCAGTGCTCATGACCCTTTTGTCCAGACAGCTGAAATGGCAGAGTTGAGGTCAATGTAGCTGTCAAAACTGCAGTCTTTCAGATTATGAGTCAATGTGGTTGCCACAGTAAATCCCCAGGCACGGTCGATGAGAACTACAACTATTTAAAAGTTTCAGAATATACATTGGTTATAACTGGACAGACAGTTCAGAAGCACTGACATATATGTAACACTTAACATTGTAGCAAAAGTACAAAAGCCAACCAGAGAAAATGCAAAACACATATTTTAAATGATTTGTGATTTACAGAAGGATGAAACCTTTCTGAAAAAGTAATTTCTCTCTTAGTAAACCAACCAACCAATTAACTACATTTAACTTAAATGCTAAATTAGAATAGCCATGCTCAGGATGAATTGTTGTTCAATTATATTTCCTGCACCGTGAAGTTCACTAAAAGGTCTCAGCAAGCAGCCCACTTTGTCTCAGTCAACAGAAATTCAAGAAAGTGATTACAATATAACAGCTAGGAATGGGATAAGGGTCAATCAGATTCCAGTGAACAAAAGTAAGAGCCATGATCTCCAAACAGAGAAAAATTGAGAAAAGAAAGGTAAACTGTGTTGCCAGCCAGGTAAAATTTCAATGGTGCAGAGAAACAGTGTTCCACAATAAGAATATCATACCCAGTAGACTGTTCAAACTTTAGTAAAAGATAGTGTCCAGTCATCAGTCTGTGATCTCAAGCTCAATTTGAATTTGGTTATGCAAAACAATTCTAACAATAAGATTAAGTTCATCTCTGAATGACTGAAAAAAGTGACCTAGTAAAAGACCTGACCTATGCCTCAGTGAGATGTTGCTGCAGGACCTGAAAACACAATCACCCTCCAAAATGACTGAATTAAAACCCCTTGTGATCACTGACTATACAAGCTTGTAATGTACCTGAATTTAATGGTCAGTTTCCCCGCCCACTGACTAATGAGGGGGTTGAAAGCTTGTCAACAACTCCAGATGAAAAAAAAAAGTTAAATGGTGGAGGAGTCGAGATGTTGGTAAACTTTTTGTTTCTTACCTAAGTATTTTGTAAAAATGTAACTCAACTCTGGCTAGAAAAATAGAATTTATTTAACATACCGTGAGTTATGCACATTGTAGTATTTTTTTTTTATGTCTTACTGTCTCAAATATCTGGTTCAGAGAGTTTAAACAGTCTTGTTCTGATACTTCTTTCAGCTTCTGCTCATACCTCACTGCTGTGGCTGCCGCGATTGTGAAAGGTAGTCTCTCCACTACACACTATTGAGAACCAAATGCAAATTCACACTTGCTTTTAAGACGGCAGAGGAAAGTCAGCATAAAAAACAGCTGCAGTGAGCTGCTTACATGAGTGGAATATGTCAAGTCAAGTCAGTTTTATTTTTAGAGCTACAACTGTCATTGCAATGCCGTTTAACAGAATCTGGGTCCAAGCCCTAGTGAGCAAGCTGAAGTTGGGAAAAATAAGGAAAACTCTCCTAAGCTGGAGGAAGAAACCATATGAAAAACCTATAGTTCACTATTCAAAATTGCATAACTAAATAGAAAGCATGAGAATAAGTAATAAGCAGCATAGGGGCTGGTGGTGGTCTAGAGGTAGGATACTCACCTACAGACCAATAGGCTGCAGATTTGAATCTCACCTCCAGCTCTACTTAATTGGATTCCTGAGCAAGACCCCTAACCACACGTTGCTCCAGGGGGGCTGTCCCTGTAGCTATGAAATGTAAGTCGCATTCCATCTTTGGTGCGGCACTCCATAAGCGTTTTGCATTGAAACACACATTTCAGTGCAGTTTATGATCTGATTTAAAAGGCTCAGTACATAGCTGTAAGTGTTTTTGACTATTCTGTGTGTAGCAAATACCTACTTGTGGTGTTTTTATGGTAGAATGTATTTTATATAAAATGTTTTATTATTTGCAACATCCAATGAAATTAATATATTTTCAGATCCCATAGAATGTTAAAGTTTTTTTCATTACAGTGAGCAGAAGTGCTACTCACCAGCTTTTTCAGGCCAGTTTGGGGGGGAAACCAAAAGCAAGATTTGTTTTCCAGAGTCAAATAGTTTCATTTTTGTTGCACAGCACTACGGCCCAAAAATTGCACATTTTGAACACTTTTTTTTTCTTTTGAATGATTATACCTATAATCTGATGTGCTGTATCCAGACTGCATTGCTAATCTACGATCTGACTGGCTGACAACCAGCTCATTTAAGTAAAGCTGAATGAGAAGCAGAAAGACACACGTTGCAGTATGTTATGAACCTGTTCCCTATAAAGTATTTTTTTGCTAAAATGACCATTACATTTGTTTGCATGTCCAGCTGCCTGTCACTCAGTTGCACAATGACTAAAAATCCAGCACATATTTGCTTTAATCCCACCCTTTATCTTTTATTAGAAAGAAAACAAGTTAGGAAATAACTGTCTGGAACACCAAAAACTAATGATTACCCAAAGTAACCAAACACTGAGCTCAGACCAGTGTACAAAGGCAGCTTCTTCCCGTCCCACTGTTCACATTTACTATTTACAGTGCATGATGTATGGACCTGCCTTGTGATTCTCTAGCAGAAGAGGATGGCAGCTGTAGGGAACACCCTCTGTTTCTCATAAGTCATTAACAGCACATCATTAGTCCCCACCTCAACACCTGCAAAAACAGGTGCTGCACCATGGAGTGCTGCAAGAATGAACAAGAGAACAAATTAGAGAAAAACAGAAACTGAGACATGTATGCTTTCCCTCAATGTTTTCCCCTTTAGCAATAAGGGGAATAAAGTACTGTGACACTTTTGTTTTTGTCATTTAATATGTTGCTAATTAATATATCCATTTAAAAGTGTCAGTCTTTTAACTTTTTGATAAAAAATATTATCGCAAAGTATGTTTTTAAAAGCATTTAAGAAAGTTAAGGATATGAGAAGTGATATGTACAAAAAATATTCAAATATATATAGAGAGCTAAATACATACATTAAAAAACAACAATATTTATATGTCTGTGCTTAAAAAATGAAAAATAATGTTCTTTAGAAAACTGAACTGATGCTGCTGTAAGGATGATGGCTGGGGATATTTCTCAAAGTCATAATCATAGTGAAGATAAATCATAGTGAAGATAAAAATCCTTTCTGGAGTTTTCAGGGGAGAAGTTATTTAACCAAATGGACCCCAATGCAAAAAAAAGAAAAACAGTTACTGTAACCCTAGATGGCACTCTGCATCATCTGCACACCTCTTAGGCATTGGGCTAACAGGTATGCTTCTTTTGGGGTTGGCTTTAAAAGCCCCATTGAGTGACAGCTGAGCGTCGGTCTTTATTAATCTGTACGTGTCAAAGTTTATCCATGTTTTGAGTTTCTGTGCACAGTATGGTAAATAAAGCTCTTACGTTCTGTAATGAAAGTGAAAGTGACTACCCTTGTCATTGTGAAATGCAGCACAGCACAACAAAACTCAACCTCTGCGTTTCACCCATACACACGTGCAGCAGGGCACGGTACCTCGCTCAAGGATACCTCAAGGCAAACTACTGGTGAGGGAACCCACAATCTTCTGATCCAGGGCCAACTCCCTAACCACTAGGCCACCGCTGCCTGTGACTTCTCGGCTCAGCACGGATGTCCAGAACACGACACCGCCACCATCGTTACAGTTACAAAGAAAAGCTCAAAGTTATCAGAAGGACCTTAAAAATTCTGCAATTGCAACTGGTCTGATAGTATGCAAGGTTATGGGAAACTAATCATCCCAAAGAGGTATGCTCTGCTAGATTTCTCTCACAGAAAGGAAGAGAAAAGTCAGCATTTATACACAGAACCACATTCCAGGAACTCAATCTCTCCCATATAAAATGTCTTTAAAAAAGAAGCTCATCTAAAATTTCCATAAGCGTTTAGACAAGTTTAAACTTTCTGGTAAAAAAAAAGTTCTCTGGATTGCCTGTACAGTTCACTAGCTATGAGACTGTAAGTATAAAAAGCAGGGTCTCATCAGTAGTGGCTGAGATTTCACCTGCGTGTCACTAGTCAAGCACTCAGTGAATGACAATATGGCAGTATTGCTCCCCAACTGTATTTAAATAATGCATCAAGCTTCTGCTAGGACAAAGACTCCCTACAGCACAATGGAGTTAATACCACCTTAAAAGGCTGAGAGAGTAAAACAGCCTACTGTGGGTCTTTACAAAAGCCATTAAAGAGACACCTTGATGTTTAAGGAACACAAAGGATTTGAAATAAATATTTTATCAAACACCTCTACATAACTCTTACTGCCATGTACTCAACAAACCGATGCTTATGAACGTAATCTTTCTCAAGAAGTGCAAATACAGGTAGAAATACTACCCTTAACAAGATTCTACGTTTGAACTAGATTGTGCAAAATACTTCTACCGTTTGAGTTTTAGCAGCGTTTTTTTTTGTTTGTTTGTTTGTTTTTTTTAGTATTAATCTTCAAAGCAAATTCCACCAGTTCACGAGAAGAACAGACATACGTCAATATCAGATGCAACCAATTAACACACATATTAGATCTTCTTATTAGATGTTGTGTGTAAACACTCTAACAAGGTTAAAATTTGAGCACCAAGGACATTGCACAGTAACTCAACCTAAAATATATCACCTAATTTACTCAGTATTCACTGAGCCACACGCACAGTTTATACCCAACGACATACATTCATTCATTCGTTCATTGTTTGAGCCACTTATCCTAACCAGGACTGCAGGGTACGCTGGAGCCTCCTGCAGCTCTTGCAGGGTGAATTTCAGAAAAGAACATGAACTAGTCCTCAAAGCACACACATGGACCAAATCAGAATTCCCTGGAAACCCATGCAAACATGTGGAAGGCATGCCAATTACACAAGAAAGTGAAAGTGAAAAAAGTGAAAGTGACTACCCTTGTCATTGCAAGGTCACGGCACAGCACACATGTACCACAACAAAATTGGACCTCTGCATTTTACCCATGCACACTCAAACCCATGCAGCAGTGGGCAGCTATTGAAAGCGCCCGGGGAGCAGTGATGGGGACGGTACCTTGCTCAAGGGTACCTCAGGGCAACCTATTGGGAAGGGGTTTGAACCCCCGATCATGCGGCTAACGCCCTAACCGCTAGGCCACCGCTGCCCCAGACCGCTGCTTTTAACCCATACACACACGTGCAGCAGTGGGCAGCTATTGAAAGCGCCCGGGGAGCAGTGATGGGGACGGTACCTTGCTCAAGGGTACCGCAGGGCGACCCACTGGGGTGGGAATCGAACACACAATCTTCCGATGCGGGGCAACTCCCTAACCACTAGGCTACCGCTGCCCGATCATTCAGGACCTTGTTGCCCAACCATATACCCAAACCCAGAGTCTCCCTGCTGTGAGCACTGTGCAAGCCTTATTGCACACATGAAACTTATTGGGAGAAAAAAAAAAAAGATTTTCCAGGGAATGTGCTCTGAAAACACAACACTGAATGATCTGCACCGTGATTCTGAAGATTTAAAGATCTAGAAAGGTTATGATGTTCAGATTTGTGATGAACTCTTTGTTGAGCTGCTACAGTGTAAGAAACTATACTTTTTTTCTAACAACTGCGGAACATATTTCAATGTTTACTACTTAAATATAATAGGGAAAGTATCTCCCTCACTCCCCCACGTTGAGTTTTCTTTTTTTTTAATGGATTTAAGTTTTAATCAAGAGAGGCTGACCCTTCATGCCACCCTGGAATTTGCACCCTGAGTGTTCGAGCTATAAGCTATGAAAATTGTAAAATGAGTAAAATGACTCAGTCAAAGAGTAGACTGCCATGAATCCCTGTGGCTAGATGGTCTCTGATGTTTGTAGATAGAACTGATTGAACTGATAGCTCAGAGGCTTGTCATGGAAAATCTTGAGAAGGGGCTGGTTAGATAGATATCCGTGACAACAAAGAAAGAAATAATAGGTGGTATGTAGCAATTCAAAAAATTATTTGACGATAGATATGATCTGGTAGGTAAAGTTATTAACATGTTTGATGATATAAATTTGTTTCAGTGTTCAAAAGAATCGTAACGTGGTAGATAACAGTGAGTTGACCAATGAAAACAATTTTTTTGCAAAGATAGGAAACAGTGGATAGAAAAAACAACAAAAAAGACTAATGTAGTGCAGACTTATATGAGTGTGAACGTTAAATAAGGGCAATCGAAAAATTATCACCTTATTCAGTAAAAAAGACTAAGAATATACAGTACTGTGAATTGTCTGCTTAAGTGACTCCTTGGTAGATGCAGTGTGTGTGTGTGTGTGTGTGTGTGTGTGTGTGTGTGTGTGTGTGTGAGACATTTTCAACTTTATGGCTTGAACACTGATTTCAAATTAGTCATAGGACAATAACTATCTCTGTTCATGGCATTTGTTTTGCATGGGGTAACTTAGGAAGTGTCTAGATTTGATCTTTGCTTACCATATTGTCTTTAATGCAAATGCACCATATAATGCCATTTCATCCTTCTTAGAATTTAATATTAAATGTATTTAAAAGTTAAAACCTAAGTCATAATGAAATAGGTGGCTAAAGAAATGCTGGGGGGTTAATTTTAAAACTTTTATAATTTTCAGTTTTTAGTGACTCATTTATGTGCCTATGATCCACTTATAAAGTGTTTAGATAAATTTAATTTTTAGTTCAAATTTAAAAAAAGGTCTCATGTTGAATTATTAATACATTTGTCTTTTGTTGTTGTTTGTTGCTTTTGACAGTTTTACTGCAGAAATGGGAACGCTCATTTGAAAAGCTAAACTGAGATTTCTGTGAAGAATGTAGGTGGCTCACAAAAGTCATAGTTCCCCTCATTCTGTCTTTGCTGATGAGTACCGTGTTGCACTGGAAAATAAACAAATATTTCAGATGCAAACTAATCTCTCATGAAAATTCTGGGGTTGATTGGCAGAAAAGCTGTTTGGAGCACTAAACAACGTAAATGCATCGCTTTCCAATTACACATGGACTTTGCATACACTGCAGTTTCCTTCATTTTTGTGGTATTTTAAATATCATATAAGCTATTTAATAGAAAAATAATTTAGATTAAATAAATATATTGAATGTAGTGTAGTTTAAGTAGTGAGTGAATGTCATTTCTTCAAAATTTTATTTCAAGTGTATCTCAAAAATGTTCTTTCATCAAACTTCAAACAAAGTTTTAAATATTTTAATGTAACAGAGATATATTCAAGCAATTTTCATGCATGCTAGACCTTCATTCATCATTATAACATAATAATTTGCAGCATCTTTGTGAGCACTGCATTGTCGGTTCTCAAATGAGGAATTCTGTAATGTCCTTCATTACACGAACTCTCTCAGAGTAGATCTTTTGAGGTTTGTTTTTTTACTTATTTGCTTGTTTATTTGTTTGTTACTTAATCTGTGTGTCTATTTGTTGACTGTTCCTGTGATTGGATTGTCCAAACTGGATAAATATGAAACTTTTTTACAATACCACAATCTGAGGAATGGTTGCTCTAAATCAGACATAGCAAGGATCCCATAGTAATACTCTAGGCCAGAAATGTTTATGTCAGTGGCAGAGTACTGATTATAGTACATTTAGCATGAAGATCTATCTATTTACAATGGGGTGCAAGTCGAACAGCCTTTTTAGTTAATAAATTAGTACAACTACACATGGACCTAAGGCCACCATCCCTGGTAATAAACATAGACTCAAAAGATGATAAAGCCCCTTTCCCCCAGCGCCGGACTGAAGAGCACTAAACTGCTCTCTCTAGAGTGATGTAGCTCCATCCAATACCTTTGGGATGAGCTGGAGTGGTGTTTGTGATCCAGAACTAATCATCCCACATCAGCACTTGACCTCGCTAATGCTTTTGTAGCTGAATGCAATTAAAACCTCAAAGCAGTGCTTCAACAGCTAGTCTAAGGCCTTTCTGAATGAGTAAAGGCTGCTATTGTAGCAAAAGAAAGAGAAATTCTTAATCAATACTTTGAATTTCAGAGGAAACCCAGACAGACAGGTTTTTACAATCATTTACAAATGCAGTGCAAATTATATATTTTATATTGCTGGCCATAATGACCTTATCTTTACAGTTAAGATGGTAAAAGTTAAAGTGATCATAAGAGTTTTTAAATAGTAAAATATGTAATAGGCAAATATTACGATTTCATGTTAGGTAGGGGCAGCGGTGGTCTAGTGGTTAAGGAGTTGGCCACCGCATTGGAAGATTGTGGGTTCAAACCACTTACCAGAAGGTTGCCCAGAGGTACCCTTGAGCAAGGTACCGTCCTTGTTAGTGCTCCTCGGGTGCTTTCATAGCTTCGCAGAGGTGCAAATTTGTTGTGGTTCACTGTGTGCTGTGACCTTGTAATGACAAGAATAGTCACTTTCACTTCAGATTACAGTAATTTTGTTTAAGTAGGAATTACTTTTCTCAACTCAAACAACCTACTACTTACTGAGAAATGTTGAGTAGAAGTATGAGCATCTTCAAAATGTGCTGGACTGCAGGTCTTCAGAACTACAGTGCTGGATTGTAAGCAAAGCCAGATAGGTGTTACATAATCACTTCAACTATATTGGCCTACTGAAAATTTCTACTTTAACAGAATTGAGGGTACAATCCTGCCTGATCCAGCACTGTACCAAAAAAGCTCTCAGATTTCATCTAATGACACTCCTTAAATTACCCTATGCAAAACAAATGCCATGAGCAGCAACTCTGAGATATACTGGGCTGATTAGCATATTACAGCAGGATTTTGTCACCCTTAAACTCTCTCTCAAATGCAGGAACAAGAAAGACACCTTAGACCTCTGACAACGCTCTCCTGTCAGTTTGATGGACGACCTCGTTCAAAGAGAAGAATAATAAAAACAGCAGCAGAAAATAGACGAGGTGAGGAGCCTCAGCTATGATTTGTATGTACAGGGATGGACTAGTAGAGGTGATCCACGTGGCCCACATTGGGCCCGCAGAGGGCCTGCAGGTTTGGCTTGAAGTCTCCTCGAGGTTAATTGAAGAGGACAGGGGCAGATGGGCTGTGACGTGAGCTGTAAGCACCTCCGACAGTGGCAGACACAGCTGAGACATTGTGCAAGAATGTTCTGATTTAGATCCCATAGACCTGCAGCAGATGCCCAGACACAAAGAAAGAGTAAATCTGAAAAGTAATGAGGCCCTTATTTCTTGGGAATGAGGTTTGACTTGTGGCAGGCAAGGTCTATTCATTTGCTAAAACAGGTTCAACAGGCAGGGCTGTCTAATCCTATGCTTCACATGAGACATGAAAATAGAAACGAAAAGTGTGATAAACTATACATAATTCAATATTTACAACAGTACTCAGAAATATAACTATTACACATAAAGATAAAACTGCATGCATCATATTGTGCAGGTTCACCTGGTGTTACCAAAAGATTTCTGATCGATTGAGGCAGGGAATTTATAAGACCCCTGAAGCTGTGCTGTATCAGGTATCAGGCACCATGACATTAGCAGTAGATCCAGAGGTTCTTTACAAATAAGAGTAAATAGAAAGCAAAAGGTCTTAAAGTTTTGAATTAGGCCTCCATGGATTAGACTATTTTGTGCAGCACATCCAATAGAATGTGGAAAATTGGGTAAATACATTGAAATCATGCCTTTTCCACTTAAAATTCCTGAGAATATTCACAGGGTGGCAGGGTGAAAAATTCTGCTGAAAGAGGCCACTGCCATTAGGTAATGTATCCGCCAAGGTAACATCCGCATAAATTCCAACACCCAAGGTCTTCCAGCAGATTATTTCCTAGTGCATCATGTCTCCATCAGATTGCTTTTGTCCAATAGTGTGTCCTGTCCCTTTTCCCCACCTAAGAGATGGACCCAGCATTCAAAGTTATGTACAAGAAAATCTGATTTATCTATCTATGGCCTCTTTACATTGTTTCATGGTCCAGTTCAATTAGTTCATTCCTGTAGTTGGCACTTTCAACAATCCCACAAAACATTTCCATTTTTGAAGATGATAAGAAGGCCATCACATTTGAAAAAAATAGAAAGTGACAACCCTTGTCATTGTGAGGTCAAAGCACAGCAGACAAGGAAATTGGACCTCTGCATTTAACCCATGCACACTCAAACACCATGCAGCAGTGGGCAGCTATTGAAAGCTGCCCGGGGAGCAGTGATGGGGACAGCACCTTGCTCAAGGGTACCTCAGGGCAACCTATTGTGAAGGGGTTTGAACCCCCGATCCTCTGATCATGTGGCCAACACCCTAACCAACTAGGCCACCGCTGCCCCTTTGGTTGAGTCATTTGGATGCTTATGCTTACCCACATTTCCTGCTTCCAACACAACAATTTCAAGAAATTTCTTTTCACTTACTGTTTAAGATTACCCTTAACAGTGAGTTTTAAATTGAAGCAAATAACTATTCATTATAATATTTTGATATGGAGGGAAAAATCACATAAGAAGATGAACATTCCATTAAAATTCAGCTTTTATTTAGCAAAAATATATTAATAATATCAATAATAATACTGATGATGATGGCGATTATGCTAATAAGAATAATCCATCCATCCATTATCTGCCGCTTGTCCCAAACGGGGTCGCGGGGGAGTGCTGGTGTCCAACCCAGCGCACACAGGGCGAGGACGGGGGACGCACCCTGGACAGGTCGCCAGCCCATCGCAGGGAG
>CM029372.1:16492045-16674423 GCA_017165825.1 Hepsetus odoe | reverse complement strand
CACACACACACACACACACACACACACACACACACACACACACACACACATACACACATAAATATATATATGATTTAACTAAGGTTTATGAATATTCAAGAATTCAAGGATTCATGGCTGACTATATTAAGCAATGGCCAATGGCAAAAAAAGTACTTTTGTATGTATTCAAGGTAATCTTTATAACCTGGACAAGTTTGTCCTCAAAAGTGTCATTCATAAGACCTGGTAAAATATATATCAATAGCTCTCCAAGTCACAGTTACCAATAAGGAATTTAAATTTGATGATTGCAAAAAAGAACAGAAATATACTCTAAAAATGATGTGATAAAGATGACGTGTAAATTATGAAAATATATAACAAAGATCATCCCAAAAAATGTCATAAAGAGAATAATAGACTAAAACCACAGACTGAGTAATTGAAAATTACACTGCTGTTCAGGAAGAAGTATAATATTTATACAAAGAGACACTCAAAAAAGACACCTGGGAAAAATAATGAAAGGGGAGAATCGGCAATTAGACACAGGTGAATGCAATGACATGAAGGTTATTGTATTCACCTGTCACTGCTATGGTCATGTAACAGTGCCTGGTGATTAGTGAGCTTCACCTAGAAATAGTAAAGGATTTGTTATATTACTATAGCCTTTAGTTACAAATGTCACCCTCATAGACCATTATGTCCTTTTATCACCAACTTTGAGCAGATATTAATAATCCTAAAGTTTAATCACACAAAGAGGAGCAATGGGCAAAAAACAAATTAAAAAATGATTACTTGACTTACATTGGTTGCGGTAATTATAAAGTCTCGAACAAACAGGCCATTCTGTCACAAACAGAGATTCTGCTACAATCCCTCATTCTATAGGTTCCAGCTTAGCACACTTGGTACCCCAGGAAAAAGTGGACTAAATATAGCATGGCTACTCAGGTACAGGTGACTTGGCAGTGAAAATGATGTCAAAATCCATGATCATGGATTTGTACCCATACTGCGTAACTGCACTGCCCAGTGGAAAAAAATGCCATTTTCATCATATTCCTTCACTTCATCTTCCAGTCTGTGACCTGGATTAGACTACAGGTTTTTGACATCTCATGCACTGTTGCTCCAGGCAAGATAGCAGGAGAAGTAAGTTCATGTGGGCCACATTTATCCCCAGCATGACTCTTCAGGTACAGCCTCAAAGACCTCCTCTATGGCTTATGTTAAAGGTTTATTCCTCCATAACAGTATGTCATCTTCTGTCAAAGCAGAATGAATGAATATGGCATGACCCAGCATCACATATACATGAGCTGCCCCGGTCTATCTAACAGCTGAAGCATGATGTAACTAGCATAGTCTATAGGTTGTCAAAATAATGTATCAGGATTGGAGGCCAAAGCAGGCTATGTTGCTATAGGACCACATGCTTGCCTGTTGATGCATACATTGTCATTTCCCTCCAAACTGACCAGCGATATGGACAGATACTTACTCTTGATTCTCCTCAGCTTTGTGTGTGCTTTGTTAGTTTGAGCCCAGCCCCATCAATCATGTCTATATTCAGTTGCAAAAGTTTGTAAACTCATAATCAGTAAAGTGGATTTTTAAGATATGTGAGATTTTTATTCAGCAGTGATGACTGATATGTGATGACTACAGATTAAGGAGTAAACTTTGTCTGTTATCACCTGCTGAGCAGATCTTTGTAGAGTGATAGTCTGAGCTCTAATTATTGTAATTTGCAACTTTTTTTTTTTCATCAGACAGAAGTTTGTCTACTTTAGTACTCTACCAATCCCAGTCAGAAAGGGCTACCCGTGCTGCACATGTGTGATTTCCTGCACCTGACCCATTTCTTTAAGTGTCATGTCAGTCAGTCATTTTCTGCCGCTTGTCCCAAGCGGCTGAGTGCTGGAGTCCATCCCAGCTCACACAGGGCGAAGGACGGGGGACACACCCTGGACAGGTCACCAGCTCTTCGCAGGGAGGAGCATGACGGGGACGGCACCTTGCTCAACGGTACCTCAGGGCAACCTATTAGGAAAGGGTTCGAACCCCCAATCCTCCGACCAACGCTCTAACCACGAGGCCACCGCCGCCCCTATTTCATTAAGTGATTTTGTTATTTTTCTGTTTTTTGGTATTGCTTCTCATATAGGTGCACACTGGAAATGAGGAACGCACACATCCACATATGTGTCAAAGAGGATACTGGACACAAAAACGACAAAGAGTCAGGGAGAATGCTTTTCTAGGTTTTGGATTTTGATTATTTTAATTTTCGCTTTTTATTTTGTATTTTTTTTATTGCCAGTTAAATTAGGCTTTTTTTCCTTCATTTTTAATTTACCTTTATTTTTCTCACTTGAGGCCTGCATGACTGAGCTTAATCATTCTAGCGTACAATACAAGTAATGAACTATGCAAAAGGTACTTTAGCATTAGGAGAGAAAGACATAGAGAAGCATTATTAAAACTTAATCATATCATCAAAACAAAAATATTCATAGCTTAAACTGATTATTGCACATTATTAAACAACCTGCTGCTGCATGCAATGGTAGAGTTTCTCAGTCTGTTTGTTCTTGACAGCTGATTGTTTTTATGAATAAGCCAGACAGTCCTTTTTCCCATCTGGGAGGATTATACATATGCATGTCCATAATCAGCATAACAGATGCATGTTCACTATGTATCAGTAAATCAGGAAGATGCAAAGAAATATCTTGAAAGGCTCATTGTTTATCTGTGCAGCTCAACATTACATATCAATGCAGACATGGTCTAATCAGCATATGATAGATATTTACCAGGTGATGGGGAGCCCATTACTTGCCATTATAGTGAAAGCACTTGGCTTTGCTTGTTACAACAGGGACAGACTGAAGAAGAATTAAAGAAGGTGCATAGGCTCTCAGCTCCACTGACTGCTTACCATTGAGAAACACGTTTGCCACAGTGCAATTCTCAAGCTGCCTTTTCATCTATTCATGTGTAATATCAGTGAGAAAGAATCTGAAAAAAAAAATTCATTCCAATTTTGGCATTAAAAAGTATTTCTTTTTTAAACAAAAAAAAACTTATTTTTTAAATTCCTGCATTAATTCTGATAATTTCTCATTTCTTCAAAATAATTACATGCACATATAATTTGTGGAGCAATGCACAAATTATATCAAGCACTATATAGCACAATTCTTAGTCACTTGGTCAGTTCTTTGTCACACAATAGTAGGTCATATTTCCATGTGTTAAATGTCTTGCTGCTAAATTACATACATATTTTGATGCAATGAGTCTCAATCTGGACTCAAATATGGGAGAAAAAAACAGAACACATGAAGCAAACAAGAGGTTATACGCTATTTATGAAATTGGGGATTTATTCATTTAAATAGAACTTCTTAGTTGATAGTTGATAAATTTGTCCATCAGTAATATATGTCAGTAGGCTGTATCTCATAAGTGAAGTGAAGTGAAAGTGACTACTTGCCATTGTGAAACACAGCACAACACAAATTGAGCCACAACCAAATGAAACCATTTGTGTTTTCCAAAACATACATGTGCAGCAGGGGGAAACTATTTAAAGCACCTGGGGAGCAATGATGGGTACGGTACCTTGCTTAAGGGTAAATCAGGGCAACCTACTGGTCTGGGATTCTTTGTGGCTTAATTTGAAGTGCGCTTTCCTTCTCAAAAGATAGAAGTATAAAAAAATTAAGACAGGGTTTGAGATTTATTTGTTTATTTGTATATTATGTGTTTATATGTTTATTATATGTATTATTCTTATTTTTTGAGACATTTAAAAGCTGGATTTGGAGTCTGAGGTTTTATTACAAAAGCTGGCAGCAATGGTGATTCCTCTTTGTCAGCCAGCCAGTAGGATTACAATTAGCCCAGTATCTGTTCTCTGCATTAGGTCCTTCTCTGTGCAGATGCTTAAATTCCTGTTTTTAAAAAAACAGAAAAGCATGTTTGTTTGTTTTTTTTTTTTTTACTAATACATTGGCTTAATCCAAGAACTGGTTAATTATCTTAATTTTAATGTAAGGTAGGAAAACAGACAAAAAAAATTTTATTCTTTCAGCATGTTAAAACAATCAATTGACCCTTTTCAGTATCTTTATTGTGGTGATGAGCTTCCGTACTGAAGTACTACTGGCTTAGATGATGCCACTGCCTTTTTGTGGCTGTGGGATTTTTTCTGCTGTCAGAAAAGTTCAGTCCTCATATTACTCCTAGCTGTACAAGCATAGAATATTAATATCAATTAACTGATTTATTATTACTCCTGTGTAAGCTGTGTGTATTATGTGTATTATATGTTGGGATGAAGATACCAGTAGATTTGTGGCTGACAAATCATTAGAAAACCTCTGGCTAAGGAATTTTTAACATAAAATAGTCCTCAACCCTGAATAATAATACAATACAGGACAATACAGGCTGTATGGGTTTGAGAACCCATACATCCTGACCAGGGTCACTGCCTGTTCATGTCTCCACCCACATTGCAAGTTTCACATGGCACACATCATACTGATGCATTGAATAGCATCCTGGATGTCAGTTATATGTTTAAAAATATTGTTTCATTCCTCCTAGCAGAATTATTGTGACTTGTGATGATATGTGACTAAGGATAATGTGTTTATAAAGAAAACTAATCTGTTTCATTCTTCAGTTCTGGGTGATGGTAAAAGTTAAGAGAAATGAACTCTTGAAATGTTCACTGCACACTGCAGCTGCTCAGGGACTGATTTTCCGGTTGCAGATACTGAATAAATGGGATCTTGTCCATGTACCTTCCTGCACATGCAGTGTTACAGTTGTTCAAGCTTTATGGGGAGTTGGTTCTGTTACACGAAAAGGCCAATATGACAGTAAATGCTGCCTGTTTTAAAGATGTCAGATAAGTCTTTCACTGCATAAAACATCACATGACCATGGCAAGTGCCGTCATGCCAGTTGAGTCATATAGGGGTATGTTGTAAACTGAATGATTCTTTTTTTTTCATTGCTCCAACAGCAAAACTCATATTGACAGTGATACGGCAAAGCTGACAGCTAAGAATAGCTTGTCACAGCTCACAAAAATGATCCATGTTTAAAGAAATGCTTTTTGACTGTTTTTGTAATTCTTAGCCTGTGTATCTTAGGTGGCCTGTTGGCACAGTGGGAAGCACTGCTCAGTCTCAATGAAATACACCCTCTGTTAATCACCCATACATACAAAATGCAGCAGAGGGCAGCCCTTTCCAGTGCCCAGGGAGCACGGATGGCAAAGGTGCCTTGCTCAAGGGAACCTCAAGTCAACATACTGAACCCATGAAACTTCCAGTCCTTAAGCTACTCCTTAACCACTAGGTCATCACTGCACCAATTACTTCTGAATAAAAGGTATTTAAGAGTTTTAACTTCTTTGCTGCTGTAACAACCTCCATTCATTTGAAAAAGCTTTAAACTACATTTAGGAAGATTGCAATGAAGACTTGATTTCATTGAGTTATTAGAGCATTAGTAAGGGCAGGTGCTGTTGTTGGATGCTTAGTTCTGGATCATGAACTTCAGCTCACACCAGTGGTATTGGATGAAGCTCCATCACTTTGGAGAATGCAATTCAGCTACTCCACTGCCGAATCCTGGGTGGTGGGATGTGCATTATCTGATCCTTGACATCACGCCTGGTGACCTCAGGCTAATGTGCTCCATAACATTCTTTTCTTTTGATTGTGCTTTTTTATGGAGATTATACAAGCTATATGTGTGCAAATGCATGTGTCAGGACAGATGAACAGGAGGAAACTCATTGTTGGTGATGTCTCAAAAAAGAAAACGTTTTCATCCTAATACATAACTTATTTTCCTGAAGCTATTTTCTATTTCTGAACTTGAAGCTATTCTCTTTATTGTTTTTTCAGTGATAAAATAAGCAATAAGAACAATAGTAGTAGCAGCAGCAGTAATAGCAGCAGCAGTAATAGTAGCTGCAGCAGCAGTAATGGTAGTAGCTGCAGCAGTAATAGTAGCAGCAGTAATGGTAGCAGCAGCAGCTGTAATAGTAGTAGCAGCAGCAATAATAGTAGTAGCAGCAGTAATGGTAGTAGCAGCAGCAGTAATAGGAGCAGCAGCAGTAGTAGTAGTAGCAGCAGTAATAGTAGTAGCAGCAGTAGCAGCAGTAATAGCAATAGCAGCAGTAGCAGCAGTAATAGCAGTAATAGGAGTAACAGCAGTAATAGTAGTAGCAGAAGCAGTAATAGCAGAAGCAGCAGCAGTAATAGTAGTAGCAGCAGTAGCAGCAGTAATACTAGTAGCCTTAACAGTAGTAGCAGCAGCAGTAATAGTAGTAACTGCAGTAATAGTAGTAGCAGCAGTAATAGTAGTAGCAGCAGTAATAGCAGGAGCAGAAGCATTAATAGTAGTAACAGCAGCAATAATAGTAGTAGCAGCAGTAATACTAGTAGCCTTAACAGCAGTAGCAGCAACAGTAATAGTAGTGGCAGCAGTAATACTAGTAGCTGCAGCAGTAATAGTAGTAACTGCAGTAATAGTAGTAGCAGCAGCAGCAGTAGTAGTAGCAGCATCAGTAGTAGTAGCAGCAGTAATAGCAGTAGCAGCAGCAGTAATACTAGTAGCATAAAAGTAGTAGTAGCAGCAGTAATAGAAGTAGCAGCAGTAATAGCAGCAGTAATAGTAGCTGCAGCAGCAGTAATGGTAGCTGCTGCAGTAATAGTAGTAGCAGGAGTAATAGTAGCAACAGCAGCAGTAATAGTAGTAGCAGGAGTAATAGTAGTAGCAGCAGCTGTAATAGTAGTAACAGCAGCAATAATAGCAGTAGCAGCAGTAATAGTAACACAGCAGCAGTAATAGTAGTAGCAGGAGTAATAGTAGTAGCAGCAGTAGCAGCAGTAATAGTAGCAGCAGCAGTAATAGTAGTAGCAGCAGTAGCAGCAGTAATAGTATCAGCAGCAGCAGTAATTGCAGCAGCAGCAGTAACAGTAGCAGCAGTAATAGTAGCAGCAGTAATAGGAGTAGCAGCAGCAGTAATAGTAGTAATAGAAGCAGTAATAGGAGTAGCAGCAGCAGTAATAGTAGTAACAATAGCAGAAATAGGAGTAGCAGCAGCAGTAATAGTAGTAATAGTAGCAGTAATAGGAGTAGTAACAGCAGCAGCAGTAATAGTAGTAATAGTAGCAGTAATAGGAGTAGCAGCAGCAGTAATAGTAGTAACAGTAGCAGTAATAGGAGTAGCAGCAGCAATAATAGGAGTAGCAGCAGTAGTGATAGGAGTAACATCAGTAATAGGAGTAGCAGCAGCAGCAGTTATAATAATAGCAGCAGCAGTAATAGTAATAGCAGCAGTAGCAGCAGTAGCAGCAGTAATAGTAGCAGCAGCAGTAATTGTAGCAGCAGCAGTAACAGTAGCAGCAGTAATAGTAGCAGCAGCAGAAATAGTAGTAGCATGAGTAATAGTAGTAGCAGCAGTAGCAGCAGTAGCAGCAGTAATAGTAGCAGCAGCAGTAATAGTAGTAGCAGCAGTAGCAGCAGTAGCAGCAGTAATAGTAGCAGCAGCAGCAGTAATTGTAGCAGCAGCAGTAACAGTAGCAGCAGTAATAGTAGCAGCAGCAGTAATAGTAGTAATAGAAGCAGTAACAGGAGTAGCAGCAGCAGTAATAGTAGTAATAGAAGCAGTAATAGGAGTAGTAGCAGCAGCAGCAGTAATAGTAGTAATAGTAGCAGTAATAGGAGTAGTAGCAGCAGCAGTAATAGTAGTAATAGTAGCAGTAATAGGAGTAGCAGCAGCAGTATAGTAGTAGCAGTAGCAGTAATAGGAGTAGCAGCAGCAATAATAGGAGTAGCAGCAGCAGTAATAGTAGTAATAGTAGCAGCAATAGGAGTAGCAGCAGCAGTATAGTAGTAGCAGTAGCAGTAATAGGAGTAACATCAGTAATAGGAGTAGCAGCAGCAGTAATAGGAGTAACATCAGTAATAGGAGTAGCATCAGCAGTTATACTAGTAGCAGCAGCAGTAATAGAAGTTGCAGCAGCAGTAATAGAAGTAACATCAGTAATAGCAGTAGCAGCAGCATTAATAGTAGTAGCAGCAGCATTACAGTAATAGTAATAGTAATAATAATAGTAGTAACAGCAGTAGGTGTAATATGCATATCATTTATGCCTGATTTTTATTCAGCTCTGTACCATCTACTTTAAATCAGTAACTGCATTTAATACTTTGTACAATGAAACAAAATTACATCAGTGGTGTCTTTTACCTCCAACTGTCTTGGTTCTCTGAATTCTGTCTGAGTGCTAAGAAACTATGTTAAATGGCTCCAGTCACCATGGTGAAGTCTCACTGGAGTTGCATCTCTCCCTGTGTGGTGGATGTACTTCCATAACAGAGCAATTAAACGCCAGCCAGCTTATTAATAAACACAGCTGTGGGAGAGGTGCAGTGCAGTGTCTCCTCTCTGCACATCTTGGGATGGGATCACAAACTGCAGAGAGATAGAGACAAACAGGCATGGTTGTCTTTTTTATACATTTAGCTTGTTCACTTTTTTTTTTTGGCACAAGTAAGCAGGCTGTTTTGTAGACCTATTGCTGCAATGCTGCAGTGTATATATTCTATCAAAATAAGCATTAATCTCTGCTTAATTCAGCCATGCAGTTTGGTTGGTTTTTTTTTTGTTTGTTTTTTTCTCAAATCTCAGATTGATTTAAATGTTTCTACATGCCTGGGAGCGCAACCTTTCAACGTAATCAAAGTCAATTATAACATTGGCCAGATTCAGACATTGTAATGAAATTGATTCCGGCTTCAGTTAATCAATGATGCTAAACTCCGAGCTTAGGCCATAGCTGACAAGCAGGGACGAAAGGATTTATCCTTCTTAATCGAATGAGTGCCACTACTACTTTGACCGCTCTGACAATTTTAGACACAATTTTTGAGAGCAGTCAAAAAAAATTAATGATAGTCATCAGTCAAAGAGTCATGGAGAGGGTGTTTCAGCTGACCCAGAAATGTCAGACCTCTCCTCACCTCATAAGCTGCAGCGAGGAGTTGAGATTTTAAAATGTAGTGCTGAGGTAATGGGGTCCTAATGAGTTACAATGTGAATGTGTCACTGAATGGCTGTAGTACATTGCATATGAAAGTGATAAATAATCATGTGCTCTTTTGGCTGTGAAAAAAAGGTTCATTATCACCCAGGTGATATTACTTTGGTAATGATAATAGATAATAGTACAGCAAAACAGCAGTGGGGAATTCAGATCTGAGAGATCTATAGAGTTGACAACAGGGATGAGCCAAAGGAATATTACATATTGCACAGCACGGCAGAAAGAACTGAAGCAAACATCAGTGAATGGCATGTTGCTAACAGTTTCTTCCACACATTGATTGAAAGCATGCTTTTTTCTTATGAAAGTCCATAACTATATTTGCATTATCGTTGCTAAAAGCAATAACAGCTTTACTTTTAAGCACCAGAATTTTTTGGAAGATATTGCCATTTTAAAATGCACATAGTTAAAATAATATACACTCTGTCCATGTTAAACCTTTTCTTTTTTTTTTTTTGTTGGAAAGCTATTGTATAAAACTATAGGATCACCAAGTAAATGTTTTATCACAGAGAGGTCGTGGCTACGATGGTCGCTTGCCTTTGGCTCATATCTTGGACCAAATCACAGCAGTGATGTTATTTGTGAACACATTTCCTCTTGTGTTCAATTATTTAGCCATTTTTACCATAGGCTTATTATGCTTTGTTAATAAAATATTTATTATTGAGTTACTACTATTAATGATTCAGTGACTACTGGTAAGGTAATTTATGAATGATGTGGCTTTGAGGAGGAAAAGATTGGGACTACATGCACTGCAAAAAAGATGTGAAAGATATCCAGCATGAAAGCTGCTAGCAGAAACTGTTAAATTACATGAATTACATTACATAAAAATGTTGAATTTATTACTGGAAATGCAATTGCATTAAAGAACTGGAGGTTTAGGGGAACAATTTATTAAGTTTTATCAAACCAATTGCTGCTAACTAACTAAATACTAAATTACTGCTCATTAGTACCATATTAAGCCATAACTAGAGTGTTCTGAGCATTTTTCCAGAGCACTTTTATTTGAGCATTTTACAGCATAATTTTTTTAATTGACTATTTGTCATTGTAAATACACAGCACAGCACACAGTGAGCCACAACAAATTGCATTCTGTGCATTTAACCCATAGTAGTGCAGCAGCTATTTCTAGCACCTGGGGTGCCGTGATGGGGACAGTACCTTGCTCAAGGGTACCTCAAGGTAACCTACTGGTCAGGGATTTGAACTCAATTCCTTCCAATCCTGGGGCTTCATCCCTAAACCCTAAGCCATTGCTGCCCCATCTTGTGCAAAGCCCTTAATTCAGAATTATATCTTATAATTCTTATCAATAACTGTTATTATACTAGACAACCAGTTTGCTCTGAATAAAGACACACTAATTTTCGATCACATATTAAAGACTGTTCACAAGAAATGACATGCTAAAAATATTATTATTGTTCAGTTTGTCTGTTCTGGCCCTAAGATGACGTCACTTTTTTCAAACTCACAATCTTTTAATGAGGCTAGATGTTATGATTATGTTGTGATCATTTGTGATAAAGCATGGCATCAGTCAGAACAGAGCGCCCTCTACTGTGAACAAGACATAACCAAACCTAGACAGACTGCGACAACTGTGAACAAGACATAACCAAACCTTGACATCAACCCAAACCCTGACAGCCATCCACATGATGATGAAAAAGAAAATGTGATTCTTCATAGCTTGACATATTCCTCTATTGTTCCGTGGTTCAGCTCATGGAGGCATTTTAGTGGTGGACAGTGATAACAATGGGCACTCTGGTCCTCTTCATTTAAATTCAGATGGATAATATATCATTCTAGCACATGGTGACTGCCATGGTGTCATTGTCATGGTTGTATTCCCAGTGCTGCTATGTTGTGTATAACTGTTCTGTAATGAGGAATGATTTAGAAAAAAAAGGTGCCATTGCGTGCCAATATGTAAACATAATACTTAATACATAATACCAAATATCACTCTTTGGCACCTTATCCGCAGACACAATGGTGGTATAGTAGGTAAGGGCTTCAGACTAGGAGCTGGACCTAGAAGAGTTCCTAGTTCGATCTTGATGTGAGAACCACTGGTGTTGACATGGTACTGGAGGCCTCTGAGTTTGACATTTAACCTCTGACTACTGGTGCAATTCCCCAGAGAAAGGCACTTAACCCCAAGCTATAGCAGTGATTCTGCCACATGTCACCCTGTATCCCTTTACACTGACCTCAGCATTGGAGCCCCTTCAAAGTGCAAGAAGTGAAGGGAAAAAAACAGTCCTCTTTCTCTGATAAATCCCAATCTGACTTTAAGCTGCTCCAAGGTTGCAGCACACTGTGACCATGCTGATGTGAAACGGATTGGATCCCTGCTAAGACCAGTCTCTTTCCAGCTGGCACGTTTATACCATCGACACACTCCTTTGGTTTTTATCCAGACTTGCACGTCTCATTTCCCCCTCTGCACATAGCTAAACGTTTTCAATGACTCCTCTGCTATGACAATTCTGGGCATGGTTAGCCTAGCGCTGGCAAGGCTCCAGGCAGAGTCAGTGACAGTCGTAGGCTGAGAGACCGGTGATGACTAAGAGCTGCTGTTCTGCCATGGCACCACTTCCTGACAGAGGGCCAGCAGGAAAGAGCACTGGGAAGTGTTCATGTTTGGACACACATGGCTTTATGAATGATTAATATTTTTAATCTGAACATGACATTGACACTACTACATTTAAGAGCAACACTGGCTCATAGTCTGGGGTATAAGCTAAGCTATGAGGCTTTATGAGAAAAAGTTGGTTACTTTCAACTTATAAACTGTAACTATAATCTCTGAAAAGTATTTCTTCTCCTGAAAGACTGATGGATGAACTGAGAACCGATGGATGATGTACATTCAAAAAGTCTTTTGTGGGGATACAATATGTAAGGAATGAAGTCTTAAAATATAATAAAACTTACTGTTATGGATTTCATGAGTAGTTTCCTAAAGACCTGTCATTGTACATTAATAATACGTCCATGTTATTTATTAAAATGTATTCATAATTTAATTTAGACATTCTTTCAAGATTTTGATTATGTCAATACTCTTGTTCTTTTATTTTTGCTGCCACATTGTTTACTAGCTGATAACTTTTTAAGAAACACTTATCCTGTATGACTCTGCAGGTGTACAGTTAGATGTCAGAGTTCATTAAGAGCTTAACATCCAAAACAAACATACAACAATCCATTACTAGGGCTGTGAAAATCCAATGCGAATGCAGATTAGAATGGAGAAACTGTCCATTAATGCCTAAAACAACCTCTGCTAAATTGTTCCTAGTAAGTACCAAAAAAAAAAACAGTGTAATTTAGTTTTGACTGGAATTTTAGTTACCAAGATTTCAGCAACTTATTAATTCTGAACAAAGCAAAATACACTGCCTGTCCAAAAAAAAGTCAACACCTGGACTTAACAAAGCAAATAGATAAGATCCTCCCATTGTATAATTACTGCATGAATGATTATGTTTCAGCTGGCAACACACACTGATGCAATGAGTAGCTTCTCATTACTTAAACAACCATGTCAGAAGACACATCTTGTGGTTGTGGAAGAGATCTGTTTCAGAAGGGTCAAATTGTTTGCATGTATCAAGCAAAGAAAACATCGATGGAGAAACTGAAACTACTGAAATTGGGTTAAGAACTGTCCAGCGCATTATTAAAAACTGGAAGGATAGTGGGGAACCAACATCTTCAAAGAAGAAATGTGGTCGGAAAAAAATCTAACATAAGGCTTCAGTTTGCTAAGGAGCTTTGGACTCTGGAGCATTGGAGAAAGGTCATGAGGTCTGATGAGTCCAGATTTATCCTGTTCCAGAGTGATGGGCACATCAGGGTAAGAACAGAGGCGCATGAAGTGATGCACCCATCTTGCTTAGTGCCTACCGTACAAGCCTGTGGGGGCAGTGCTATGATCTGGGGTTGCTGCAGTTGGTCAGCTCTGAAAATAGACCAATAGCAGCAGCGTTATGAAAGTGAAAACTCTTGTCATTGCGAGGTTAAAGCACAGCAGACAATGAACCACAACGAAATTTAACCCATGCACACTCAAACGTGCAGAAGTGAGCAGCTATTGAAAGTGCCCGGGGAGCAGTGACGGGGACGGCACCTTGCACAAGGGTACCTTGGGGCAACCTATTGGGAAGGGGTTCAAACCCCTGATCCTCCGATCATGTGGCTAACACCCTAACCACTAGGCCACCGCTGCCCTTATGAGCCCAAAGAATGAGGTCAGCTGACTATCTGAATATACTGAGTGACCAGGTTATTCTATCAATGAATCTCTTCTTCCCGATGGCGAGATTGTTAATCGCTGCCGGAGATTTCGATCATGCAAATTCTCCCTAAATTCCATCAATATGTGGATTTTGCAATGAGCGGGGGACTGTGCTGGACTGTGTATACACAAACATGGCCAGAGTCAGGGGACGAGGCCGCCCTAAGAACAGAGAGGGTGAACCTGTCTCTGGCCATCAGAGCAGCCAGGCGAGCTCACGCACAGAGAATCCATGGCCACGTTAAAAACACTGGTGACACACAGTGCATGTGGCAGGGCATTCAGTCCCTCACCAACTACAGGACATCTCCACCTGCCTGTGACGGTGACTCCTCCCTCCCAGATGCGCTGAACCGCTTTTACATACAGTTTGATGTGGCGAAATAAGGAAAACCATCCTTCTTCCAAATGACCAGGTTCTCTGTCTGACCACAGCTGAGGTGAGAAGATCTCTACTGAGAGTCAACCCAAGGAAAGCTGCTGGTCCAGACAACATACAAGGTCGTGTGCTCAGAGGATGTGCAGAACAGCTGGCAGATGTTCTCACCGACATCTTCGACATCTCTCTGAGCACCACTGTTGTTCCTAAATGCTTCAAGACCACCAGCATCATCCTGGTGCCAAAGAAATCATCTGTTTCCTGCCTAAATGACTATCGTCCCGTCGCACTCACACCTATAATCATGAAGTGCTTTGAGAGGCTGGTCATGAGGCACATCAAGTCTCAAATCCCCTCCACATTGGACCCCCTGCAGTTTGCGTATCGGCCCAACCGCTCAATGGATGATGCAATCTCCACTACCCTCCACCTGGCCCTTTCTCATCTGGAGAGAAAGGACAGTTATAGCAGAATGCTGTTCATTGACTACAGTTCAGCATTCAACACCATCATCCCTCAGCACCTGAGTGAGAAGCTGAGGCTGCTGGGCCTGAATACTTCTCTCTGTAGATGGATCCTGGACTTCCTGACTGGAAGAGACCCCAGTCAGTCAGGATCAGTAGCAGCAACTCCAACACCATCACATTGAGCACAAGGGACCCTCTGGGCTGTGTGCTCAGCCCACTGCTGTTCCCACAACTAAGAAACATGTGGATGTATCATGTGGATGACCCACGACTGTGCAGCCAAGCACAGCTCCAACCACATCATCGAATTTGGTGATGATACAACCAATCAGCAGTGGTGACAAGGCCGCGTACTGAGAGGAGATACAACAGCTAACAGACTGATGTAGAATCAACAACCTGTCTCTGAACGTCAACAAGACTAAAGAGATGGTTGTTGACATCAGGAGACCACATCGGAACCACTCTCCACTAAATATCGACACCTCACCTGTGGAGATGATCCAGAGCACCAAGTTTCTTGGTGTTCACATAACAGACAACCTCACATGGACCCTCAACACCAACTCCATTACTAAGAAAGTCCAGCAGCGTCTCTACTTCCTTTGCAGGCTGAGAAGAGCCCATCTTCCACCACCCATCCTCACCATCTTCTACAGTGGAACCATCAAGAGCATCCTGAGCAGCTGCATTACTACCTGGTATGGGAACTGCAACGTCAAGTCCCTACAACGGGTAGTGAGAACAGCTGAGAAGATCATCAGTGTCTCTCTGCCTTCTGTTCAGGACATTTTCACCATCGGCTACATCCGCAAAGCAACCAGCATTGTGGATGATCCCACACACCCGTCCCACACTCTCTTCTCCCTCTTGCCTTCCGGGAAAAGGTTCTGCAGCATACGGGCCTCAACTTCTTTCTTCCCCCTGGCCATCAGACTTTTGAACTGTTAATGTCTTCATATAACCTGCTCTCTACCACTGCTGGAACTTTTTCTCCTCTTGTTATGTACTAATGCACACCCATGTACATGTACCACCTTACTGCAACTATTACTTATCATTATTATTATTATTATTATTTTTGCACTCCGTACTTTAACCACAACATTGCTGCTCTACAACATGTGCTGCTTTGTTCTGTAACACTGCGGCTCTCCGTCGGATGAATGTACTGAATGTATCATCTATTGTACTGTCTGTTGTTGTCTGCACTTGTTTGCCTTGTTTTCTGCCTTATGTTGTGTCTGATGTTGTCTTATGTGTAGCACCAGAGTCCTGGAGGAACATTATTTCGTTTCACTATGTACCTTGTATTTGGTAGAAATGACAATAAAAACCTACTTGACTTGACTTGACTTGAAGATGACAATGATGACAATGTCAGGATTCATCGGCTCAAATTGTGAATGAGTGGTTCAGGGAGCATGAGACATCATTTTCACACATGGAGTGGCCGCCACGGAGTCCAGACCTTAACCCCATTGAGAATTTTTGGGATGTGCTGGAGACGAATTTGCACAACTCTAGATGGAAATAAATGTTGTGACATTGCAGAAGCTTATCGAAATGATGCCACAGAGAATGTGTGCGGGAATCAAAGCTAAAGGTGGTCTGAAAAAATGTTAGAGTGTGTGATTTTTTTTGGAAGGGCAGTGTATTTACTTAACATTAATAACTCTATGGGTAGACGTACATTCGTATTGGCCTTTTCCCCTGATAAGATATTCTGCTGCAGTTGTGTATACTCTGTATTTTCTTGCTGCAATGATTTAAGTTTTTTTTTTTTTTTTTTTTATACTTACTCATTCAAAGACATTTTGATTTAGACAAAACAATTCTAATTTGATTTTTGTTTTACCTTTTGTTTTCTTTACTATGTTTTACCATTCTTTTCTCATTTCCTTTTGTGTCATGACACTGTGTCATTAGTGTCATGATCTGAAATTCAGTAACACAGCAGTTATTGCAATATTTACATTTTTTTGTTTGGAAAAGGCCTTTGCCATGTTTTTAATGTGTGCCGAGTGTTGGTTTATGGTGTATTTTCTGGCCTAACTTTCAATCTCTTGTTTCCCTTTACACACAGATCAACACTGCCTCCCAGGGTTTGTCATAGAACTACACTCCACTCTGTTCCAGCTTTCTCTCTATCTATATCTTTGTGTCTTTCTCTGTGCTGAGTGGTTTTGTCGCAGAAATACTTGGTGCTCCCAAAAAGATGAGGGGCCGAAGAAAGAGAGAGAGAGAGAGAAAGAGAGAGAGAGAGAGAGATGCTGATGCATGAATCAGCACCCAGGGCAGCCGTTCATGTGGGAAGTCTTCAAAGAAGCACGACAGGGGATCTCACTACTAGTACTCACTGCACTTATGATGTGCTTTGGAGTAGTAAATCAAAAGAAGCATTGAAACAGTGGATGTAGACACAGAGACAGCTAAAGAGAGAAGCATAAATAAGTGAAAGGCTTCCCATTGGCTTCGTTACGCTAGTTTGTTGACAATTTAAATGAATTTGGGATCAGCTTGAAATCAGGAAAATGACTAGCTCCAATTTCCATGCACCATATTCAGAGAACTGGGATCAGCAGTGCTATGTTGAGAACAAGAAGTATATTCCAAATACAAATTGAACAACTACATGAGATGACGGGGGGGGGGGGGGGGGGGTTTTTTGCTGCTTAGGATCAAGGCTTCTTTCACAGCACATTTGATGCAGCACCAACAAGGGCAATAATCATTCACAGCTGACTATATAAGCCACATTTGATAAAAGCTATCCCAATACAGATTTGGTTCATGGCTAATTAATAAAAGTGACTAGTCATAGGATAACATATATGGTATGCTTTGAAACAACATGATGTACAGTACTGTGCAAATGTTTTAGGCAGGTGTGGAAAAAATGCTGTAAACAAAGAATGCTTTCAGAAATATAAATAATGATTGCTTATTTTTATCAATTTACAAAATGCAAAGTGAGCGAACAAAAGAAAAATCTAAATCAAATCAATATTTGGTGTTACTACCTTTTGCCTTCAAACCAGCATCAATTCTTCTGGCCCCCACAGAGCCCTGATCTCAGCATCATCCAGTGTGTCTGGGAATACATGAAGAGACAGAAGGATGTGAGGAAGCCTACATCCACAGAAGATCTGTGGTTAGTTCTCCAAGATGTTTGGAACAACCTAGCAGCCGAGTTCTTTCAAAAACTGTGTGCAAGTGTACCTAGAAGAATCGATGCTGTTTTGAAGGCAAAGGGTGATTACACCAAATATTGATTTGATTTAGATTTTTTTTATTTAGACTTTTGTTAATTCACTGCATTTTATCGATTGATGAAAATAAATGATCAACACTTCCATTTTTGAAAGCATTCTTTGTTTGCAGCATTTTTTCCCACACCTGCCTAAAACTTTTGCACAGTACTGTATATAATGAATGGCATACAAAGCTATGAATGTTGAGGCAGCTGCCATGGTTTGCAAGAGAAAACAGAAATGAAATAGTAGCAAGTACTCTATTAATTGAACTGAGAACAGGGAGAGTCCTCCTGGAGCAACTTGGGGTTTTACTCAGGCACCCAATGATGGTAGTGCTGGAGGTGGGATTCAAACCTGCAAGCTCTCGGTCCATAGGTGAGTATCCTATTACTAGACCACCAACACCCTCTAACACACCTGGCACACCTGGCACCTCATTATGACACACCTGGCACATCATTACGACACACCTGGAACACCTGGTGACATAACGAGGTGCAAGGTGTGCCAGGTGTGTCATAACAAAGTGCAGAGGTGCCTCAATTTGTCTTAAAGTATATAGACATCAGTGAGTCAGGGCAGAGGAATCAGTCAGGGCAGAGCTGTTTGCCTAGTATGTCATTGTTGCTTGTGTTCCTAAGGTTGTGTGAGTACTGTGTTGGGTTAATGCTTGTGTGTTTAGTCACAATAAAACCCTTCTTCGTACTCCTGACTCCAATCCACCATAAGGTGTCACCTAGGCTGAACAAAGCTATACATGGCTAGGCAAAGACAATGAGAAGGCAATCTAATGACAAGACAAAGAACCAGCAAAAACCAAGAGAAACACAGAGGTATTAAGCATACGATGCAGCAAACAACACCTTGGACAAAGGCGGAGATATGAATAGAATTTAGGCGTGAAGGACTAGGGCTGAGCAAATGATCAGAACAAAAGCACATGGAAAAACTCACAGAAGGACCTAAGAACACTTACAGCTGTTAGTCTTTCTGCTCAAATGTCTCTTAAAACAACATACATATTTCCAAAATGAATGTGTTTCCAATAAAAGGACATTTCTGGATGTCACCTAGTCCATAGTGTTTCTATTTATGTTGAGAAAGGCCACATAATATGTGTGTTTGTGGGTATGTGTGTGAGTGCGTTTATGTCTGTGTGTATCATGTGAAGGTTTAATTCCTGTTCCTGCCTTTAGCTTGCTTCCTCTGACCTTTACCAATAATCCCCTATCAGAGCGCTGTTTGTCAAAGGCCTGTGCTTACTTCAGGGAGGGATGAAATCAAATTCACTTCATTTAAGATGTCCCAATCTTCTCACAGGTCACAATGGGGGATTTGAGAGATGCTCCTATTAGTCTTGGTGTGGAGGAACAGGTCTATCGTAGTCATCAAAGACTTTAGTAGCTGTCAGTGACAGTGCTTGGCTGCACTTGCTCTTTAAAATGTCCTGTGCTTTGTTGCAGAACAATTCTGAATCATTTCCTCACTTTACGAAAAATGTAAGAATATTTGCATCATGTGGATGTTCCTTAAATTTACACACCATTTGCATGAGTTCTTTAGTATAACATGCATTGTATTGTTATTTGGGGGTTCAAAATAAATCTTCTAAGCACTGAAATAAATGTTTACAATGTATGTAATTTGACTGTGTCAAATGTCTTCACAGAAGCAACCTATGCAACATCCAAGATCACAGAGCACCAGAACCCTATCACCAGAAACACCTATGGGCCATTTCATCAGTTTAAAAGTCACAGGTACCTCTAACACTGCCTCACAGGGGCAGTGGTGGCCTAGTGGTTAGGGAGTTGGCCCAGGGTTCAATTCCCTTACCAGTAGGTTGCCCTGAGGTACCCTTGAACAAGTTACTGGTCCCGTCACTGCTCCCTGGGCACGTTCAATAGCTGCCCCCTGCTGCACGTGTGGGTATGGGTGAAACGCAGAGGTTGAAATTTAATTGTGTTGCGCTGTGCTGTGTTCCACAATGACATGGGTAGTCACTTTCACTTCACTTTCATTTGCCATGGTAACAAATGTTAGCATAAAGGGAATTCTGAACATGAAACCAGCAACTGAAAGTATTGCTTTGTATTTGGACACTGGCACAGTGGTTATGTTTTAACAATAGAAATTTGAGTCTTATTACATTCACTTCAATATAATTGGGTAAACTAATACACTAGTCTTCTATCCTGTAAGCCTTTAGCTTTTATGATTGTTCATGGATTAAAAATGGATGCAAGTTTCAGGATGAATATATTTCAGTGTAACATCCTTTCTGCATTACGGACTGGACACTGGACAACAGAGCTTAAAACTAAACTACTTTGTTCGAAGGTAGACATCTCACAACTCTAGTAAGAATATGTAGATGTTCTACAAAAACAAAAATGTCAAGGCTTTTTTCTAGATTTAATGAAGTAAATAAATCTGCAAGACCTAGTAAACTGGCAAGCTAGAAATTACTAACAAATAAGGCTTCTGCAATATTCTTTTTAATTGTGTTCAGCCTATGGTGGGTAACAAACTGACAGTGTCTTATCAGCAGATTTATTTTATTTGTTATATAGAAGAGACCTTCACACCTTTTGCGTCTAAATATATATGTCTAACTAGGGTTGCCAGGAGTCTAGTTCTGGATGAGAAAGACTCATTTATAGCTGTCCTTGGTTGGCAGTGCCAACAAAATGTTCAAATTAATTTGTGGATAAAATTATGCTGTTCTACCTCCATCTCTGAGCGTGTCTCACAGCCCTACATCTAATGACCGCAATGATCTGTGCTAGATCACACATCTGTGTACGGAGGAAATGGAAGACTGATATTCAAAATTTGTTCAGTGTCAAAGGAATACTGTGAGTGTATGAAGATATTTTAAAATCCAGAAAATCAGTCTGACGCTTCAGTGTTCTTGCTTAACAGCTCAAGAACATAAAAGACTATTCAAACATTTTATGCATGCCATATTCCAATTGGTCAGATATTCATTGATCAGCCATAATATTTAAATACTGTCTAATAATGTACTTCTTGTCCCACCAAAAGCGCTTTGACCAATGGACTCCACAAAACCTTTGGTTTCTGGCTCCAAATGTTGATCAGCAGCAGATCTTGCACTGTGGCAAGGTGTGCTGCACATTGCTGAAATAGATCACTGCCATGAAGGAGTGTGCTTGTTCATCAACCATATTTATGGATGTGCTTTTTGTTAAGGTAACATCCACACACCAGCTCTCAAGGTAAACCAGCAGAAAATCCACCAGAACATTTTACATTGCCTACTCTGGCTTGCCTTCTTCTCACCCTAGTGCCATGATTTCCCCAGGTAAAAGATGCACAATCAGCCATCTGTCCACCATAAGTAAAACATCATTCCGATCAGGCCAATATTTTCCATTTCTGTTGTTAATGGCCACTGAATGTGTTTCACCTGGGATTCATTTTTCTGACACCTCTCCTGCTTGAACTGGTCCTCTGTATCTTCCTCCTTCAAACCAACCTCCTACATGTCCTCTCTCACCACATCCTTGGACCGCATCAGTTACTCTGAACTGCTGATCCCAAGTATTTAAACTCCTCCACCTTTGTTACCTCTACTCCCTGCATCCTAACCACTCCACTTTCCTCCCTTTCATTCACACTCATGTATTGTGTCTTTGACCTATTCACTTTCATTCCTTTCCTCTCTAGAGCAGATCTCCATCTCCAGGTTAAGGATTTCATCCCAATACCTAATGACAGTCAGGGTGCCATCGTTAATCCTGTACAGGTCTGTACATCCCTTCATGGATATGCCTCCCCAGACCAACACTGACCAACCACCAAACCAATCATACTGAACAATATTGCAGGCAGCATAATGTTCACCGCGGCTTCTCCAGACCCTTCCACGTCTGTCACATGAGCTCAGAGTGAACCTGTGAAAAGCACAGATGAGAGCAGGCAAAGACCTGCCAATTCTGGTGTTCTATCAAAAGTGTCAGGCAGTGAGCGCAGGGCCCACTAGAGGACGTCAAGCCACCCTCATGAAGTCTGTTTCTAATGGTTTGGTCAGAGACATTCATGGCAGTGGCCTGCTAGAGGTCACTTTGTAGGGTTCTGGCAGTACTTATCCTGTTCCTACTTGCACAAAGGAGCAGATACCAGTCCTACTGATGGGTTTAGGCCCTCCAGTGGCCCTGTCCAGCTCTCCTAGAGTAACTGCCCATCTCCTGGAATCTCCTCCATGCTCTTGAGACTGTGCTGGGAGATGCAGTAAACCTTCTGGCAATGGCACGTATTGATGTGCCATCCTGGTGGAGTTGGACTGCTTGTGCAGCCTCTGAAGGGTCCAGGTATCGCCTCATACAACCAGTAGTGACACTGACCCTAGTCAAATACAAAACTATTGAAAAGCATTCTAAAAAAGATGAGGAGGGAAAAAATGTCTGTGGCCTAACTGACCCGATACTAAACTCTGATCTAAAAGTGTTCGTTAAAAATTTTACATATATTTATATATATATATATATATATATATATATATATATATATATATATATATATATATATATATATATATATATTTATGTCTATGGTTAACTGTGAATTTTCATTATCATTTACATGATGTAGTGGTTGTAGATTAATTACATTGTATGCATCTATTGAAATATTCTCTTGTACATGTGAAGCATCCTTACTATGAGTTCTGGCTTTGCTGTGGTGGCTGTCACTTCCCAGCTTCCAGGCCAGAGTAAGGTAACAATGAATATTTATTGACATCTTAAGCATGTCTGTGTCATGTGCCGATTTCCATGTGACATTTTAGAGAGAGAAGAAGGGGGGAACAAAAGCATCTATAGAGTGCAGAAAGCTTTTCAGAATATGACTACACATAACTGACATGGCAAATTCCTGGAATAGCCTCTACTCATTGGCCGATTTTGCTTCACTTAATTGTTGGCCTAGCGCAAAGCACAAGTAAGATGATGGACCAAATGATGGAAGACCAAAAGATTGCTGGCCTCTCTCTCTCTCTCCCTCTCGCTCCCTCTCTCTCTCTCTCTCTCTCTCTCTCTCTCTCTCTCAGTGCTTTATTCTGTCCCTTTCATCATCTGTCAGAGCCATTGAACAGATGTGTTACAAAGCTCGTTGGAATGTGATGATGGCATGTGCCTTCTGGCAGTCTGCTTCAACCAAGAGTCTGTGGAGTGTGTGTAAGGTGTTTTTCTAGCCAGCCAAGCTGCCTTAACCTCTACTTCATATCTTCCAGGGAGTATTAGCACACACACACATACACACACACACACACACACACACACACACACCATCACTGAGATCAGTTTTTTGTCTTGTGAAGCTGAGATGCCTGTCAGCTCCTTGCCCAAGATTCCATCCTGCCCACACACAGGGCATTTAATGGTAAGCCTGAAGTGTGACAGCTGAAGCTCAGTCAGGCCATCTAATATGAGTGAGTTCAGTTGGTGGATAGCTACTGCATCCTAAAGCACTGCAGATATATATGGTATAGTACAGTAGAGTGGTGAGGTAATGCCGTTTTAGTATGTTAGGGCTAGAACTTGCTAAATTTGTCATGTTTTCATTTGAATACTAAAATGCTAACAAAGTGTAAAATGCAAACCAAAGTAAAATGGCAAAGTGTACCAAACGGTTTAGTCATTTATGTTATTTTGAATGTAAATACATATGTATTGATGTGATACATGATTGAAAATTTATATGGTGATTGCAAGCACTAATGCTGTGATCCACCTCAAAAAGTGAACGTGCATACAAAATACACACATTACATACTAGCATCATAATTTCACTAACATCCAAATCTGAGCTTGCCCTGACCTGGTAGCAGGGGAACTGTTATGCCTTATAAATGCCTTCCAAGATTTTGCATCTCCACAGGCCTCTTACACTGCCTGGAGAACTTTTTCTTTGCTAAAATGGATTTCTGTTAGGTATCTCCCACTGTCATGTTGAGCAAAACTCTTCATTGAGTTGAGAAATGAAAAATATGTTAGCAGATGTTGGCTGAAGCAGACCAATGCACAAAGGGTTGTCAGTAAGCTTTGGAGCTTTTTTAAAACTGAAATTCTTCAGTTTCACAGTAGATAGCATTATGGTTTTTTTTTTGGTTTTTTTTTAAGATTTGGATTGTAGATTTAAGGTGACTGTACTTTGTTCTCACCTTTATTCACTCCTTCAGCTTCAAATTCTATATATCATTTACTGTGTACTGTACATCTTAATTTAATTCTTTATGCACTGTTGAAATACATTAATCTTGTAAAAAATAACAAAATTAATACAAAAATATTTAAAATCATCTGATTTTCTATTTATTATGAGAATATGTTGCTTATTTCTGCTTGAATTCCACCTTGCAGTCTTCCTTCTTCAGCATCCACCATTAGATTCTTGACTCTGCCCTCACTATCCTTCTCTTCTTGACCTTCTACAGACCACCATCCTGTGCTGTTTAGCTACACTCTCCCCTGTCACTACTTTGCAGTGTCCAATCTCCTTCAGACTGACCCTCCTGCAAAGGATATAATCCACCTGTGTGCACCTTCCTCCATTCTTATGTCACCCTGTGCTCCTCCCTCTTCTTAAAATTAGTACCTTCAGCATTCCTCTCCTTGACCCCATACCAACCTATCACCTCCTCAGCACCTCTGTTCCCTTCACCAACAATGCCATAAAGTCTGCACCGATCACCAATCTCTCTCCCTTGGGTATACTCTCTATCCCTTCATCTAACTCACTCCAGAATTCTTCTTTCTCCTCCATCTCACAACAAAATTTTATCACACCTTCAGCTTCCAGCTTCAAACTCATTATTCTATTTGACACTCTTGTCATGCTGCCAACATTCAAAAGTCCTACCCTCACTTACTGAAACGGTGGCGGGGTGCGGGAAGGACGTCTGCGCTGAGCCAAGAGTTAGGAACAAGACTTTATTATTCATACTAAACAACCCAAGATACAAGGAGTGCAGTTCTGACCAAAACAAGACACAAGAGCTATCAAAACCACCATTAACACGAGGCTTCATCTAGTGAATGAACCACACTCTGTTCTGACTCATCGGGGCTTAAATAGTCAGCCCCAATGAAGCACACCTGTGCCTTCATGAGCTCAGGTGTGCTCAGTCAGAACAGAGTGCCCTCTACCGTGCCCAAAAGGAAACTTACCTGAGACTGACTGACACTTCACTCTCCTCCACGTCCTTCCCTCCTCCTGCCTCTGGAGCCTTCCTCCTTTTTCTTCTTCTTCGCCAACAGTAGCCCAATTTCCACCAGCACCCTGTAGGCTAACAGCACTGGCGGCGGCCGCAGTTAACCCGGACCTCACTGATTCAATCCCAATTAATTTATTCTGTGATAGCGCTCATAACAAAGCGTTCCCAAGGCACTTTACATTGATGGTCGATGATGGAACAGGTTACAGTAATAGATGTTTAAGATAAGCGGTTGACGATCACGGAGGAGAGGAATCCAAACTCCACTGCGTGGAGAAAAACTCTGAGGGTCCAAGGTCAACCGCTACCGATCCCCTTGGGTATACTAACAGTACAGAGTTAGCTTGGCTTTAAACCCAGGATCAGTGAGATCCTGGGTTGCTTCCAGTACTGTGAGCCGCTAGGTCCTTGGCGTATCAGATGCATCACAGACCAGATGGTAGCTCGCATTGACTCATGTGATAACCACAACGGCCCCCGACATGTGTGGGGAGAGAAATGGAATGAGGGGTCAGTAATGAGTAGGATCCAGTAGACAGACATAGAAATGAAACAGTATGTACAGTCTGCACGTAGAATCTTAGAGAGAACGACATTAGAGATAGGTCTATAATTACTTGGTGTGAGCAGGGTCCAAGTTAGGGTTTTAAGCTGTGGTCTAACCATCGCTGTTTTAAACTGATTGGGACTACACCTGAGGCCGAAGATGGCCACATGATATCAAGTATAGGTGTTGATAGTATTCCTAAGACTCTTCAGGAGCTTGGTTGGAATGGGGATCTAAACTTACAGGTCGTGGAGTTTGTTTTTTGGCTATAACAGAAATTAGCTCAGAGTTATCGAGCGATTAAAAATCACTAAAATATTGTGAGCACTGTCTGTTAATGGATTAATTTGAGGGCTAATAGGGCACATTTGGAGCCTAATGTTGTTAATTTTATCATTAAAAAAACTTAAGAAAACCTATCGTTAGTAATACTACATGCTGGCCTTTTATCAGTTTTATTCGTTAGTTATTTATGTCTGAAATAAATAGCGGGTTATGTTTGTTGTTTCAATAGTTTTGAATAGTACTCAAAGGAGCACTATATAGAGCTTGTTATTGTTTTAGCTAGCAGACCATAGAACCTGAGAGGCTTGGAGACCTGTTGTCTTCCATCTGGGCGTCTAGCTACTGCACTCCCGCCAGCAAGTCTGTGTGACTGGCTGAACCAGAGAGAGTGCCTGATAGTTCTAACCTTCTTTGTCTTAATTGGGGCTACTGATCAAGGATCACAGTGATGTCATTAACAGTTTTGTTACAGGTGAAATTATCTCTGTTACGCCATAACCACCACATTTAGCCCTGTTTAGGTGTCGTGGTTGCATTTGTCTCACTGAGGCATGTGGAGCATATTATTATCTCTCAAAACGTGATTAAACAATGGTCGGAAAAAAGTTTATTTTAAGGAGGACTAGTATTAGTATCAATGCCGAAGTCCATACGAGATAATTAGGATTCAATCGTGTGTCCTGTACATGGGTAGGTCTTGATATATGCCATAACCGACAGAATCGAGGAGCAGGTGCTTTTTGGGCACCTGCATCCGTCTCTGTATCAACATGTATGTTAAAGTCACATAGCATCACGAATCTAGTAAACCTAAACTGACTGATCCTACGTGGAAGTCTGTTCCGTTGTCCACATATTGATTTGGCAAGTTTTAGATGCCCTTACTGACAATACAATACTGGAATACAATGGCTTGTGCACCCCTAGTGGCTGTTAATACTAATACTAATAATATTAATAAAGAAGAAGAAGAAGAAGAAGAAGAAGAAAAAGAAGACAAAAAAGAAGAAGAAGAAGAAAAAGAGTTACAAGATCTAGTTGTAACTTTCTTACTGCATATATTCACATACACTCAAAATGTTGTTTTTATCCCTGCTTAATGCCTTTGTATTATTATTATTATATTATTATTATTATTATTATTATTATTATTACAGTGTGATTTTGTTCTGTTCAGCACTATAACAAATATATTTCTTATTCTTACATTTACATTTTTTTCTTTCATCAGGACTGTTTATTTTTTTATTATTTTAGCAGTGTCTCTTGTTTGCAAACGACAGTTTATTATTGCTATACGTTTATCAAAAAATTTGACCATTAGGTATATAAGCAAGAGTATGAGTCTTGTCGTGTTTAATTAAGAAGAATCTGCCAGCATCTAAGAGCAAAGTTCATATAGTTCCTCAGTAAAGAGAGAAAAAAGAAAATTATTTTGTGTGTGGCTTTTGTGGTGATTTAAAGGTTAACCACTCTGTGTATATAGTCAGAAAAACACCAGTAGAAAATACAAATGATGTCCTTCCTGCACTAGCTTCAAGGTCCCAGCTTCTCTATAAGTCATCTGATTTTCTGGAATATGAAGTTGTGCTATGGAGTTGTTCTAAAACTAGTGTATTAAGGCACAGGGTTAACTCCTGTGCAAGTGGACCTCGTGGCTGATGTGCCTCCAGCCTGGGCACCCATAGACCTCAGAAATCATAGAGCACAGTGCTCCAATAAGACAGCCTGTCAACTGTGACAGGACTATGATAGAAAATAGGATAAAAGAACCAGAATCACTGACACAGAATAACTGATATGTAAGGAATACAAAACCTCCTCAGTTTGATTTGAGATGCTATAGAAAAGGTATGGCCCATACTAAATGCTCAAGAGGAAAAGTGCTCAAGAGGAAAAGTGCTACAGAGATACTTCTTTAAAGATGAGATGGTTTTTTAAAGAACATTTCAATATATATATATTCAAGATGTTTAAAGTTGATGGAACCTTTAAATTCTGGGTTTTGAACTTTTTTGGAATGAAGGTTTTATTCAAATTCAGGGTTATTTCAAGTCATTGATCACTGAAGAACCTGAGTGAAGGGCACAAATTCAAATGGTTCAGTGCTTGAAATGTCTGCACTTGCATTGCTAGAGCTGCACTTGCCTGTGTTTCTCTGGAGGAATGGCTTACATCAGTAGTAGGTTAAACCAGTTGAGCAGATCCAGGATCAGAATATTTAAGCATTTCATCCATCTTTCCTTTACTCCCTCCTTTCAACTGTGCAAGATATTGAGCGAGTTGAAGCAGGAAAAAGAAGAAGTCTCTATTCCCCAATTCAATATGGAATACAATTGCTTGTTCAATCTGCTCTAATTTCAGCCCTCATCTGGATTCCTATCTCAGACAGGACTTCCTTCAACTGGCACAGACAGGAGGTGAGATGAGAGAATATGGGGGCAGGCTAGACCACATGGGTGGGGTGACTTAAACTAGAATATAAGTCAGGTGTCTGCAAAACACAATCTGCCACACTGCAACAAGGTTCTCTACAAGGACCATCATCCTTTTGCTCCTGGGAACTGCACACTGAGGTGGAGCAAACTCACTCTGAAGTCAAAATACTTTCATGCCCCATTTACAACTACTGAAGCACCGTCAGCCTCTCTGGTAAAAACCCAGTCATCCACAATATCTCTCTATGCCATGTTTATGGTAAACAGCTAGGGTATAGAAATGCATTGATGCATTGATGCGAAGGTGGGGATTCAACAGCATGGTATGAGTTAATATATTCCAAGACAAATATACCTAATAAACATGTTTCAGTACATATATACAATACACATTGTTCCTCTTTACAGTGCAATGAGCATCTTATATTTTTCAACACATTAAAACATAAATAGAAGTTTATTTACAACAACTCCCTACCGATTCACTTTTCTAAAAGCTGCAGATTCATGCTGAGAAAGTTATACTAGAGCACACATCTGATGTTTGTGCAGTACCTGCATCTTTTCTCCTTGCACTGGTATGCACTGGTATTGTTATAATTAATGCCATGGCCTGGAGTGCAGTCTAAATATTTCTGTAGGTGTAGGAGGTACTTGATCAGTAAAATGCTCGCTGCTCTGTGAAAAGCCTGTTTTATTTGACGCACCATTGTAATAGAACTCTTAAAATAAATCTGGCTGTCTGGCAGAATAAATCTGGCTGTTAGTAGTAGCCTATAAGTTGATTATCTGGTTTGCTAAAATAAAGTAAAAATGCATCAATGAATAAAACCTCTTACATTACCTCATGAGCTTTTATTTCATTTATCTTAATATTTGATTTTATATTATTAATATAAAATCAAATATTGATTGAGCATTTTACTGATCAGTTTAAATATTTGATTTGATTTGACTAAGTGCCTAAGATTTTCATGCCTTTCTGGCCCTGTTGAATGTTTCTACGATCATAGTGAATTAGGCTTTAGGCTTGTTGTCTGTTCTGGTTCAGTTTTTAAGTATTTAAGTTTTGTTATTTTATTACATTTTATTGCTATTTCACTAAAGTTTACTTGGAATCTGAACATTCCCATGCCATAGCCACAGAAACAGGCCGAGCCAGGCATAATTTCCTCGTTCCTTGTTAGCCAAAGTGAAAGGGGTGGTGCAGCAATGCAAGCGTTGAAAACTTGGGGGTTGTGGAAGGATGGCCTGAGCTCCCCATGGTCTCCCTATTAAGTGCATTGACCGGGATAGCCTGCCCTGACTCACTGGGATCTATATATCTTTAGATTAATGAGGCACACCTGGCAACATAACAAGGTACCAGGTGTACCCAGTCAGGGCAGAGTGCCGCAAAGCATGATGTGTGTGTGTGTGAGTGTGTGTGTATGTGTGTGTTAAAATATGCAGAAATGAGGTTTGCTGTATGTCCAGAGTTGTATCTTTCCTAAATTTTATGTTTCAAACACTTTGTTCTGGAATTTTTTTTTATTTTTTAGATCAATGTTAATGCGAGACCTTTTAGGGAACGTCACAGTGCTGGAAAGGTTGATTTTAAGAGATGTCCACTAAGTGCCAGTGGTTTAAAGCATACTTAATGCAGCCTCAATCAAAAAGCGAAGTAATTACACCTAAAAATAAACACTTATTATATTTAATATGTTAAAGATGTTTTCTTTTAAGATGCCTAAATTCTATACATCCTTCAGGACGTGACAGAAGAATTCAGTATTTCCCCTTGCTACTTTTAAGCTGGTGAGGACGATCATGTCATATTTAGACAGAGATTGTTTGTCAGGATTCCCAGAAGGACTGACAGGATTGATTTGTTTCTTTTTGCCGATTCCAGTGGGAAAATCTGATAGAAGTGAAAAGAGGATTTGTCATGCATCACTGCTGTGGCTCCATCACTTGCTGCTTCCTGAATGGTCAGTTTGTTTGAAGATTAACATCCCAGTTGATGGCCTGGCTGCCCGGCTGGTCCTCAACTTTCCTATGTGGTGAGTCCTCTAGATGTTTTCAGTCTGCAAGTGCATTCAGCCATTTATGCAGAAATGGGAAACAGTTTGTATCCCCAGCATTTTCGCTGAGACTTGCTAAAAGCAGATTAGTGTCCTGACTGCATTCCTCCATGTCTCACAATGGGGGCAAGTGCTACCACTGTGTCGAGCTCTCTGATTCTCCCAGTCATCAAGGGCCACACTTTAGAAATGCAATTCGACTCATGTTGAACAACTTACAGAGGCCATTTCATGTTAGTGCATCTGCCTCTCTCGGCGATCTAGTTGGGATTTAACAGTAATGAAATGATTCCAGAGCTTAGTCACCTTTGCTAGAAACCCAGATCAACTACTCATAGGTGCATGGCTTGCTGATGTATGGAATGCTAAGAACAGCAGTAAAGCTGGACCTTTTCAGGATATCTGTGACAGTGACAGTGATTATGGGGTGGGGAGTGAACGTTTGTCAGACAACACTCTTTCAAATGAATATATACTGAAAAAGGGACATTCAAAAAAAAAAAAAAAAAAAAATGTGTATATTACAATAAAATAGTTCCAAAATATTAATATAGAAAATAATAAAACTTTGTATATTGTCTACAATGCAATTACAATGCTATTGGTGGGTAAAAATGTATTTTCAAGATAAATTAAAGCAACATTTTTATTTTTTAAAACAAAAATCCAATAGCAAAGAAAATATAAAAACTACAAATATATAAAGAAATATGTACAGCACAGAAGAGTTTTATCTAGACCTTCAATGAGGCAGACATGATGTGATGAATAATTCTATGAATTCAATAATTTTGTTTTGTTTACATATACATTCTTTGTCTTCGTCTTGGCTGCTCCCGTTTAGGGGTCACTACAGCAGATTATTCAATTTCCCCATTTTTGTCCTCAGCATCTTCCTTCCTATATATATATCAAGAGAAGAATGCTGAGGATGGAGCTGCCAGGAAAGATGAAGTCTCCGAAGAGGAGGTTTATGGATGTGGTGAGAGAGGACATGCAGACAGTTAGTTTTAAGGAGCTCGGCTGTGTTTATATATATATATATATATATATACATATATAGTATGTAAGTATATATAGTTTAATGTGAAAAGTAATTGCATTTTATCTTTTGTATGTGATGATCTTCAACATTAATATAACAAACTGTAGTAAAAGATAATGAACCCTTTAAATAATATTCAGTTTATTTAATAATATGGCTATGTAACCCCTTCCTCCATATCCACCAGTAATTTAATTTAATTATACATTATTCCTAATTATAGTATTTATGTATTATTCTGTATATTACTGCATCAATCTTCTCTCGCTATGATAGTCTGTACCACATTTTACCATATCAGGGCAGTTTCTTTTATGGATGAAATATATCACATTAAATAGGCCATAACCTTTGTACATCAATAATAATAATCAGTTTTATTTTTAAAGCGCCTTTCTCAAACCCAAGGTCACGTTATAGAGCAAATTTACAGAACATCCCATTTCATTTTTTTCTTCCACATGTTAGTTCAGTATACAAACAATAATTGTGGAACAAAAATTGAAAATGTATGACTTAGTACAGAACATCAGTTCAAACTACTGCATATTTAGATTGAAATTTTTTTCTATGACTAAAAGCCTAAGACTGCCATAGTTATCCCCTTAACACTGTGGCACTGGTGGTGCACACCTAAGTTAATACTAAGTTCATTAACACACACACACTATCTTTCTCCTCTTCTTTCCCGCTCTCTCTCTTTCTCAAGTAACTCACTAACCCATCATCCACCTTCAATGTTCCCCTTCCTGCTCTGCTGTGTTTTTTTTTTGTTTTTTTTTTTTTTGGTCTCAAAGGGCACATCAGTGATAAGAATTTAAATATTTAATTCCTGGATGACAGGACATGCCATCAGATTTTTTTCCCCTTCTCTCCATCCTGGACCTGATTATCATCAGAGCTGCCCATGCAAATGACAAGAGGACCTTAAGGGACATCATTTTCTATTAAAACCGTCCGAGACTAATTACTGATAAATGCCATACTAGCCATTAGAGTGGGACACAGTGGGAGTGCATGCATCACGGGGATGACCTTTTCAGCTGCAGGGGATGGTTTAGACAGTAACACGGAAGTGTGATGTGAATGCTTGGCCATAAAAAAAAATTGAATAAATCTGCATAGTATATGGTTTGTATAATTTAGTAGTCTATATTAGTTTAATTCAAAGGTTTTTTATTAAACATTAACATGTGCAGGGTCAGAGGACTGCACATCTGGGAAATATTTTTAGCATGCCACTGAAACTGATTGTTGAAACTAATGTATATGTTCATATCTTATTAAATTTTTGTCTTTCTTATAATTCTTTCATTTTCTCCAAACCCAGACAGAAAAAAAAATCAATCAAATAGCAAATTACTGCTTTTGGGTGTACAGGCCTTAATGGTTTTCTTTCTTTCTTTCTTTCTTTCTTTCTTTTTGCTCAGCTTTCAGTACATTTTAAAAAGGAGTCAAATCCCCAGAAACTGATAAATTTTTAATGAACAAACTTATTAAAACAGCAGTGGCTATTTCCAGAGAAATCCCCGTTGGTCTTCATGCACCAGATTGAAGCTCTTTTTCAATTACAAACAGTAGTCCTCCACTGAGGCTGAGAGCTTTCATGGTCTGCTCTGGAAACAAACCACAGTTGGGAATTGATGCCCAGCAAGTGGGCAGAAAAGTCCCCTCGACTATAGTGTGAGTCCAGCACACCAAGGTGTAAGGAACTGATCTATTTCCCGACCTCACCTCATGTCCAGATATGTTTAATTCTGGTGAAGATGCTAAAACTTTGAGGGCAAAAAAAAAACCACAACATGAAACTCAATATTTTATTAATACAGCCATTCTGTGGCTAGAAAATGCAGCTTTTGATTTGATATTATTTACTTTTCATTTTATTTTTCCATTTGAGCTTGAGCTTAGACTTTTTTTTCCCATGGATGTGTGTGATTTATGGATTTGGAAAAAAAAATCAAAAACTTTGTTATGTTGAAAAATAGATTCATGCATATCGTCAAGAAAAGCATCTTATATCTGCAAAATGGAAAACTGTGAAAAGGAAAAATGTTCTTGATTTTTAATATTTACTTAAACTGGCTGTGATTAAAATAAGGCATCCACATTTTGAAAGTATATAAAAAGATGTGTGAAAACTATTCTAAGGTCAGCATGCAAGCCACACGGCTTGTAAGCTGGACACCATCCTATGCCTGGAAGGACAACAGGGTCAGCGCTTCAAACACCAGTAGCACAAGCTGTTTCCAGTATCTGTCCTCTGGATCCCATATGTGAAATATCAAAGCAACAGAACCTTTTTCTTCATATCATTAAAATCTTAGGTAATTAGCTTGGTTACTTCACATGCATTTAAACAGTGACTGCAGCATTAATGATTCACAAAGTGTTTCCACTTACCTAAAACACAACAGTGCAACAGCCAAGATATATTTGGTGTCCAACGATGACTTTAGTTTTTCCTGTCCTAACAAAGAACATTGTGTCTCTTTCATCCTGGAGCAGAGCCTCAGCGCTTGGTCAAAATGCCTTTTAAGGCTGTTCATGGAATGAAGGTTTCAATATCAAGCACAGTCAATTTCCTATGAAATATACATCTTTGAGATATATTTAGATATATGTAAACATTTCAGATATAAGTAAAATAATGTTAAAAAAAAAAATTAAGTTATTCTGTTTGTTGCAGGGAGCAGTTATGGGAAAGAGTATGGCAGCAGTATGGTTTCATGCCGAGAAAGAGCACCACAGATGCATTGTTTACTCTGAGGGTGTTGATTGAGAAGTACAGAGAAGGTCAGAGGAAGTTGCATTGTGCCTTTGTGAACTTGGAGAAAGCATTTGACAGGGTACTTAGAGAGGAGTTGTGGTTTTGTGTGAGGAAGTGCAGGATATGGATGAGGACAGTGTGACAGTGGTGAGATTTGCAGAAGGAGACACAGATGCAATTTAATGTAGAGGTGGGATTACATCAAGTATCAGTACGAACTTTTTTTGCTTGCATCTTTTTTTCTCAACATGTTTTTGCAACCATGTGATTATTTGCAAACAAAAAAAAAAACAGTTGATAGACAGTTGATCACACCCCAATGTCTTATTTCAAGAGTGCTGCATCCCTCTGAAAAAGACTTTTTACAATTTTTGAGTTTTCAGAATCAGTCTTTTTTGTCCCTTTTTGCCTGAGGAAACAATATGCCTAATAATTATGTCCACATTAATATAGAGGCCACAACCTCCCTAATTGCACAACTACATATCACTTGATATGTTTAAATCCAATTAGATTTTATATCCAATTAGCATTTATACAGCTTGGCCTTGGAACGTATGCATAAAAATGTCGATGTGGTCAAAATACTCACTTGCCTAATAACTGTGCAAACGGTATATTGGGAGATGGATACTGAGGATGGAAAGAGGAAAAGGGGAAGACCAAAGAAGAGGTTTAGGGATGTGGTGAGAGAAAACATGCAGACAGTTTTGCAGAGGGAAGATGTGATGGATAGGAAGAAATGGAGACAGTTGATCCACTGTGGTGACCCCTAATTTGAGGAGCCAAAAGAAGAAAAACAGTTTGATTTTTTTAATTAATTCATTTTTGTCATGATGTAAAGATGACCTTACTCTCTAGAAAAGTGCAAACACGTTGTCGTTTTGGCACAAAAGTGGAAGGTATTTATCATTTATTACAGCATGTCTTCATTTAGTAATTTGTTTGTTAGTTCATTTATTTGTTTGTTTGTTACAAGTTGCAGATCTCTGGGAAACTTAATTCATTTTTTTCATTGCAGGAGTCTTTTACATAAACTCTTACATGCTTTTTTCTGCCAATGAAATTGCTGTTATTTGTTTATGCTGCAGTTATTCAGCCGCAAAATTAGCCGCATACACTGTAGGTAGTCAAGCAGAAGAGAGAGAGAGAGAGAGAGAGAGAGAGAGAGAGAGAGAGAGAGAGAGAGAGAGAGAGAGAAAGAGAGAGAAATATATATATATATATATAGAGAGAGAGAGAGAGAGAGAGAGAGAGAGAGAGAGAGGAGAGAGAGAGAGAGAGTGAGAGAGATAGAGAGAGAGAGAGCACATTGAGGTTCCATCACCAATTTCATGTGTCCTTTCAGCTGCCAGGCGCACATGCACTGTCAGCACTTTCATGCTTGATGTCTTTCTTTACCCCTTCCTCCTCCTCCTGCTCTCATGCTGTCAGTCTGTGCAGTTACATTCAGCCATGCACTGAGGTAGTGGAGGTGAAAAAAACAGGAAGAAAATATTACATCAGGTCTTATATTTCATACTGTCCACACTGTCCATGTTTTTGTTTACCAGTGCTATCCTGAATATCTAATGTACTGAATTGCTGTTTCACATGTGATTCTATGTGATTAAAATGTATCGCATGAACCATATTCTTCACACTTTGACAGAAAAATGGCTTCATAATTATCACATTGAGAAATACTTTGCACTTTCCTAAAGCAAAATGAGGAAAATTATTCCTTCACTAGCAATATCTAAACATCACTGCTATGGAATCAGATAATTTGATGGATTTTGTTTCACTGTTTACTGTATGAATTGTGAAAGCATGCAGTTTGTCATTCTCCTGATTTCATTTCAATTCATTCAGTCACCCACCCGGGAAAATGATGAGGTAACTTGAAATAAATACAATTATTACAACAGCTGTAATGTTTTCTGTGAATGGTTATGCTTTTGTAATCAGCTTGTTTTTTTGCTTGACTGCTTGTGTTGTTTTCTTCAGTTTAAGAGATGAAGAAGGTATCTGCTTCTCCAAGGAGCAGTGGGTACAATTACAGCAGAGAGCTGCTCTGCTGCTTGTTTTTAATTAATGAAAAGTGTTCAGGTGAGACTCATCCTGGCCTCAGAATGCCTTGTTACTCAGGGTATACCAACAGCTATGGCCTCGTTTTCTATTGCTTAAATCCAAAATTGACTGCATTGTATGAGCTACAGCATCTTTATGTACTTGATAAGGTCTGGAATATTTTATCTTCAAAACAGGACCTTTAAAGGAATTATAGAAAATTACAGAGGCTATCAGTTTCAGTTTTACGTTAGGGAAGGTGTCTTTAATCCTATCTGCAAAGGGCTGCAGGTTGTCATTTAAATCAATGAGAAGCTCACTTAAACTCACTGAATAAGTTGCATTCAAACAATTGATTTGTCTGATGAGTTGAGTTGGAATGAAACCTTCAGCCATACTGGCTCTTAGCACTTAATGATGACCCCTGTTTTTGGGGGTCTTGTGAGCTCATTCATTTTACCTTAGTTGATTAAGTTACTATGTGTTTTTATCAATGCAGCTTGTCACTAATCACTAAACAGAATAAAAGTAGAACACTCTATTCATTTTGGTTACTGTTTATATGTGTAAGCATTAAACAAATATCATTATGGTTAGTTCAATCGTTCCATATATTCCCCACTTAATTCTATATATTGCAATGTCTCAGCTTGCCATAATATTTAAACACTTTATTTCCCCAAAATGAATTTTAAATGAAACAACTCAGATGCAGTTGTCACGGATGAGGTGTGTTTTGGGCACGGTAGAGGGCGCTCTGTTCTGACTGAGCACACCTCTGAGCTAATGAAGGCACAGGCCATTGGGGCTGACTATATTTAAGCCCCGATGAGTCAGAACAGAGCGCGGCTCATTTGTGAGGCTCAGCCTACACACTCTGTTGTGGTATTTGGTATTTTCGGGAGCCGCACCTTTTGAGGGGGATTCTGTCAAGGATGGGGTGTGTTTTGGGCATGGTAGAGGGCGCTCTGTTCTGACTGAGCACACCTGAGCTAATGAAGGCACAGGTGTGCCTCATTGGGGCTGACTATTTAAGCCCCGATGAGTCAGAACAGAGCACGGCTCATTTGTTAGGCTCAGCCTACACACTCTGTTGTGGTATTTGGTATTTGGTATTTGGTAACTTGGTTTAGGCTGCAGTTGCTTGATTTTAGTTAGGACTGCAGTCCTTGGTTTTGTTTTGTTAATATAGCTAATAAAACTATGATCCGAACTCCTGGCTCAGCATTGGCATCCTCCCTGCACCCCGCCACCATTACAGAAATGAGCCGCCAGTACCTGGACGTCGCGAGTCAGGAGTGCGAGCAAGAGCGGGTGTTGCGCACCTGTGCAGCCATCATCAAGAAGACGTTGGAGTTTATTGGAACCTGGGAGACGAGTGTGCCAGCGTGCGTTGAGTCCATGGACCTCCGTGAGGAATTGGAGGGCGAGGATTGGGTATGACGGACGCTGGCAGCCACCGCCAGGGAGCTCAGGAAACGTCTGATATGGCTGACGTCAGATATCCCGCTTGTCAGCCGCCTGGGTCCCAAGGTAGGCGCGGACTGGTTCGACTTCCTGCTGCAGAGGCTGGTCGCTCTAGCCGGGAACACACAGCGCTACCTCGACACGCTGAACCACATGTTTTTTTCCGCACGCGACATGGAAGGCGGGGCTTCATTGACGACGGGCATCACGCAACGCCGAAGGATGCCAGTCAAGGAGCCCTACGTCATTCAAAGCAGAACGTTGATAGTGGCGCCGCCCTGCGCTGTTCGACGCAGAAATTCAGTGCTGATAGTGCAGCACGCCAAGCACCGTGATCCGCCAGCGGAGAAAGCGCCACGAGCCAACCCGCCGCGATCCGCCAGCGGAGGAAGCGCCACGCGCAGCTGATAGCGGATTTGCGGTAGAGAATTCTCCCCGCGCCGCTAATGGAGGCGTTACGGTAAAGAATTCTGCCTGCGCCGCTAATGGAGGCGTTACGGTAAAGAATTCTCCCTGCGCCGCTAATGGAGGCGTTACGGTAAAGAATTCTCCCTGCGCAGCTAATGGAGGCATTACGGTAAAGAATTCTGCCTGCGCAGCTAATGGGGGCGTTACGGTAAAGAATTCTCTCTGCGCAGCTAATGGAGGCATTACGGTAAACACGGCGCTCTGCGCAGCTCAACGTGAGAACACAGCGGTGAACACAGCCAGCGCGAATGACAGTAAAACAGTGGAAGTAAACGCTCCCTGCACTCTTAAACACGAAAGGAAGGCAAAGAAGGCCGCCCACAACAAGAGAAGCGAGGCAGTGGCAAAGAAGGCTGTTCCTGACAAAGAGAACAGGAAGACGGCAGAGACCGCTTCCTGCATCGTGCAACAGGGGAGGTCGACCAAGAAAGCCCTTCGCAGCAAGGAAAGCGGCATGAAGGAGTTGACCCCCAAACCCAGCACCACTAACCCATCTGCTGCACAGAAAGCAGAGAAGGAGCAGCTCCAGGTTAGTGGGAAGTTTAGAATGAAGGTTCGGGTGCAGATGAAAATTGAACATGAGGCTGCAGTAACCATTCAGGCGCAGGTGAGGAAGCATTTGAGCAGAAAATACTACCTGAAGCTACTTTGGGCAGCCAGGACTGTTCAGCGATATTACCGAGCTAATAAGATGATGAAGCAAGAAATGAAGTCTTTGAAGGACAAAGATGGCTGCTGTTGTTCTGCAAGCCGCATTCCGAGGGATGAAGGCCAGACAGACTCTGAAACAGAAGCACCAGGCTGCTACTGTGATACAATGTGCTTACAGGGCTCACTGTGCTCGGACGCGATATTTATGCATCAAGTATGCTGCTATTGCCATCCAGCTTAGGTATCGCTCCACACTTGATGCCAGAAAGCAGAGGGAGGAATTCTTGAAATTGCGCTCTGCTGCAATGTTCCTGCAAGCCTGCTTCAGAGGGTAAGAAGGGAGGTGATCCTGCAACATCAGGCAGCTTCCCTGATTCAGGCTGCGTTCAGAAGACACCGGGAGGTAGTTAAGTACCAGGCCATAAGGGTGTCAGCCATCATCATTCAAAGACATTATAGTGAAAAAAGTGAAAGTGAAAGTGACAACCCTTGTCATTGCGAGGTCACGGCACAGCACACATGAACCACAACGAAATTGGAAGCTATTGAAAGCGCCCGGGGAGCAGTGATGGGGATGGTACCTTGCTCAAGGGTACCTCAGGGCAACCCACTGGGGTGGGAATCGAACCCACAATCTTCCGATGAGGGGCCAACTCCCTAACCACTAGGCCACCGCTGCCCCGGACCTCTGCTTTTAACCCATGCACACAAACACCGTGCAGCAGTGGGCAGCTATTGAAAGCGCCCGGGGAACAGTGACAGGGACGGTACCTTGCTCAGGGGTACCTAAGGGCAACCTCCTTGCGAGGGAATCGAACCCACAATCTTCCAATGCAGGGCGACTCCCTAACCACTAGGCCACCGCTGCCCTAAAGTGAAAGTGACAACCCTTGTCATTGCGAGGTCCTGGCACAGCACACATGAACCACAACGAAATTGACCTCTGCATTTAACCCATGCACACTCAAACCCGTGCAGCAGTGGGCAGCTATTGAAAGCGCCCGGGGAGCAGTGACGGGGACGGTACCTTGCTCAAGGGTACCTCAGGGCAACCTATTGGGAAGGGGTTTGAACCCCCGATCCTCCGATCATGCGGCTACCGCCCTAACCGCTAGGCCACCGCTGCCCCGTTAAATCTTATAGGTCCTACATTAAGGGTAATTTTGAACATGAGAAATTCCAGATGTTGAAAAGGTCTGCGATATGCATCCAGGCAGCTTTTAGGGTTTATTTTGTTCGAAAGAATGTTGCTGCAATGTACAAAGTTGCTACCATTATTCAGGCTGCAGTAAGAATGCACCAGCAAAGATTGGTTTTCAAGAAGCAATGCAGCAAGCGTTCTTCAGAGGAGGTTCAGAAGGTGGAAGCTTGGGCATCATCAAAGACAGAGGTATCAGCTGTTCAGACATGCTGCAATTTGCTTGCAAAAGTCATTCAGAGGAAAGCGGGCAAGGGATCTGGCCAAACGGATCAGAGCTGCAAGGACAATCCAATCTCAGCTCGGAGATGAACAGATCAGCTGCATGAATGTTCAGATCACTGAACAGGAGGAGTTGCTGACAGAGCTCTACCAGCAGCTGATGGAGAAAGAAGCCTCGATGCTACAGGTGAATGCCTCAGTCACGAACAAAGGGTTGAAACGCAAGGAAAGGATCACCTATCTGCTTCCTCAGCTGGAGAGGACCAAAGGACTCTTGTCCAGTTGCCAAAGGGAGATCGAAGCCATGGAAACAGAAAGAAAAGCTCTGGCTCAAGACAAAGGTGAGCTTCACGGAAAGAGCGCGAAATTCAGAGAAGAGAGAGAGGTCTCTAGAATAAAGCTGCAAGCTGTGACGGCTGTCCAAAGAGAAAGGCTGGAGAGAACGGATGAATAGAGGGACCAAACTGTATGCCAGACAACGAGGAGAGTTGAGACTCCAACCATTCAGGAGAAGCTGGAAGCTAAAATAGCCACTATGGAAGAACAGCTGAATCAGACCAGAGCAGAGCTGAGATGGGTGCAGGACCACAACGTTGCTCTGCAGGCTGAACTGAGAGAAGCCCAAAGTGAGGCTAGTAAGCTCAGCTAGCTGGAGAAGCAGGTCAGAGGTATGGAAGCAAAATTGGTGATCTTCGAATCTCGACTCACTCCACAGACACCAGTGTATGCTGGGACCCTGGTGGTTAACGCCAGAGCGGAGCAGCTGAAGAACAGTCTGATTGAGAAGCAGGTAAAGATTCCAGAGGTTGAGCTATTACATTATGACTCCCTACCTTCAGTTCACCCTCACAATTCAGCAGGCTCAGAACAAGGTGGCTCGTGGAGGAGTCCATATGGAACTTCTTGTAGTGGAACCAGGAGCTGGGGTGCTGCCTCACTGGGCTCCAAGCAGCAGAGAAATATGAGCAAGAAGAGGAAGGAGCCAAAAGACATCAGCAATAATCTGTCTCAGTTCAAGAAAGCGAACGACAGCTTCTGCATTGTAGATTCTGGGATGAGAGACGTGAAGAACAAGGCTGGCAGGGGTTGGAAGCAGAGTTCGGACTATGTGAAAAAGACTTCCTCTTTGAACCCTGTAAAACCAGCTCTCTTTCAGGTTCCGTCAAGGCAAGGCGTTCCACTGAGTCAGGTGATTCCTCCAGTGACTCCAGGGTCGAGTTCAGGCAACAGTTAAAGAAGTGGACAGAACTTCTAGGATTCCCCTCACCACCACCTTCTGCCTGGACATGGCTGGTCAGAGGTCCTTTTGTGTATTGAAGTGTTTTGTGGACCTGACCATATGCCCCAAAAAGGGACTTTATTGTAGAGTGTTTTTTTTTTTTTTTGTTCTTGACCTCCCCCCCAGAGGTTCGGCTATGTTTTGGCGCTTCGGGAGCCGCGCCTTTTGAGGGGGATTCTGTCAAGGATGGGGTGTGTTTTGGGCATTGTAGAGGGCGCTCTGTTCTGACTGAGCACACCTGAGCTAATGAAGGCACAGGTGTGCCTCATTGGGGCTGACTATTTAAGCCCCGATGAGTCAGAACAGAGCACGGCTCATTTGTTAGGCTCAGCCTACACACTCTGTTGTGGTATTTGGTATTTGGTAACTTGGTTTAGGCTGCAGTTGCTTGATTTTAGTTAGGACTGTAGTCCTTGGTTTTGTTTTGTTTTGTTAATATAGCTAATAAAACTATGATCCGAACTCCTGGCTCAGCATTGGCGTCCTCCCTGCACCCCGCCACCGTTACAGCAATTGAAGTGCAGACTTTAAGCTTTAATTCAGTGGGTTGAACAAAAAGATTGCATAAAAATGTGAAGAACAAAAGCATTTTTTTAACACAATCCCTTCATTTCAGGGGCTCAAAAGTAATTGGACAAATTAAATACCTGAAAATAAAATGTTCATTTCTAATACTTGAGGGTTGAAAACCCTTTGCTGGCAATGACAGCCTGAAATCTTAAACTCATGGACATCACCAGATGCTGGGTTTCCTCCTTTTTAATCCTCTGCAAGGCCTTTACTGCAGCGGCTTTCAAGTACAAGTCAAGTCAAGTAGGATTTTATTGTCATTTCAGCCATATACACAGTACACAGTGAAACGAAATAACGTTCCTCCAGGACCCTGGTGCTACACACAAGACAAGACACAACACAAGACACAAGACAAACACAAGACAACATAAGACATAACACGGGGCAACAAGTGCGGACAAGACAGACAAGACAGACAACAACAGACGGCACGACAGACAGTACATTCATCCGTGGAAGGCTGCAGTGTTGTGGAACAAAGCAGCCCAGGCACATTATGGTGTAGCAGTGTGGTGGAGCGGTGTTACTGTATTTAAAGTGCAGAGTGCAACACGAGATAAATAAATAAATACAGAATGAAAAGTGGAGGAAGTGGTGGGTGAAGTGGTGCGTTTAAGAGTTCAAGCTATTGGTGGGTTTTAAGAGTCCATGATATTGGTGGTTCCAGAGTTCAACAGTCTGATGGCCAGGGGGAAGAAACTATTTCCCATCCTGGAAGTGGAGGCCCGTATGCTGCGGAACCTTTTCCCGGATGGCAGGAGGGAGAAGAGAGTGTGGGAAGGGTGGGAGGGATCATCCACAATGCTGGTTGCTTTGCGGATGCAGCGAGCGGTGAAAATGTCCTGTACAGAGGGCAGAGAGACCCCGATGATCTTCTCAGCTGTTCTCACTACCCGTTGTAGGGACTTGCGGTCTAAGACGTTGCAATTCCCGTACCAGGCAGTAATGCAGCCGCTCAGGATGCTCTCGATGGTTCCTCTGTAGAAGATGGTGAGGATGGAAGGTGGGAGATGGGCTTTTCTCAGTCTGCGCAGGAAGTAGAGGCGCTGCTGGGCTTTCTTTGTGATGGAGCTGGTGTTGAGGGACCACGTGAGGTTGTCGGTGATGTGAACACCAAGAAACTTGGTGCTCTGGACCAACTCCACAGGTGAGGTGTTGATGATAAGTGGAGTGTGGTCCCGACGTGATCTCCTGAAGTCAACAACCATCTCTTTAGTCTTGTCGACGTTCAGAGACAGGTTGTTGGTTCTGCACCAGTCCGTCAGCTCTTGTATCTCCTCTCTGTAAGCTGCCTCGTCTCCACCGCTGATCAGACCCACCACGGTTGTATCATCAGCAAATTTGATGATGTGGTTCGAGCTGTGCTTGGCTGCACAGTCGTGGGTCATCAGTGTGAACAGCAGTGGGCTGAGCACACAGCCCTGGGGGACTCCTGTGCTCAGTGTGATGGTGTTGGAGGTGCTGCTACTGATCCTGACTGACTGGGGTCTCCCAGTCAGGAAGTCCAGGATCCAGTTACAGAGGGAGGTGTTCAGGCCCAGCAGCCTCAGCTTCTCACTCAGGTGCTGAGGGATGATGGTGTTGAATGCTGAACTGTAGTCAATGAACAGCATTCTGACGTAACTGTCCTTTCTGTCAAGGTGAGAAAGGGCCAGATGGAGGGTGGTGGAGATTGCATCGTCCGTTGAACGGTTGGGACGGTACGCAAACTGCAGGGGGTCTAGTGAGGAGGGGATCTGGGACTTGATGTGCCTCATGACCAGCTTCTCGAAGCACTTCATGATGATGGGTGTGAGTGCGACGGGACGATAGTCGTTGAGGCAGGAGATGGATGGTTTCTTAGGCACTGGAATGATGCTGGTGGTCTTGAAGCACCTTGGAACAACAGTGGTGCTCAGAGAGGTGTTGAAGATGTCAGTGAGAACAACTGCCAGCTGTTCTGCACATCCTCTGAGCACACGACCTTGAATATTGTCTGGACCGGCAGCTTTCCGTGGGTTGACTCTGAGAAGAGATCTTCTCACCTCGGCTGTGGTCAGACGGAGAATCTGGTCGTTCGGAGGAGAGGTGGTCTTCCTCATTCTCGTGTCGTTCGCTGCATCAAACCGTGCGTAGAAGTGGTTCAGCGCATCTGGGAGGGAGGGGTCACTGTCACAGGCAGGTGGAGATGTCCTGTAGTTGGTGAGGGCCTGGATGCCCTGCCACATGCGCCGTGTGTCACCAGTGTTCTTGAAGTGGCCATGGATTCTCTCTGCGTGAGCTCGTTTCGCCGCTCTGATGGCCCGAGACAGGTTTGCCCTCGCTTTTCTTAGGGCGGCCTCGTCCCCTGACTTGAAGGCCTTGTCCCGGGTTCTCAGGAGTCTGCGCAGCTCCGCGGTCATCCATGGCTTTTGGTTGGGTCGTGTTATGATGAACTTGGAGACAGTAACATCCTCAATGCACTTGCTGATGTAGCCAGTCACTGAAGCTGTGTACTCCTCCAGGTCGATGGAGTCACCGTAGGTTGCGGCCTCCCTAAACATGTCCCAGTCGGTGCGTTCGAAGCAGTCCTGAAGAGCAGAGATGGCTCCTGTGGGCCAGGTCTTTACTTGCTTCAGGGTGGGTCTCACGCGCCTGACGATGGGTCTGTACGCTGGGATCAGCAGCACAGAGATGTGGTCTGAGTGTCCGAGGTGGGGGCGGGGCTCCGCTCTGTACGCGCCGGCCAGGTTTGTGTAAACACAGTCCAGCGTGTTTTCCCCCCTCGTCGCAAAGTTCACATGTTGATGGAATTTAGGGAGAACTGACCTGAGATTTGCATGGTTGAAATCTCCGGCAACAATAAATAATCCGTCTGGGTGATAGTTTTGGAGTCCGCTGATAATTCCATAAAGTTCAGCCAGCGCGCTGTTAGCATTAGCGCTGTTAGCACTAGCGCTGGGTGGAATGTAGACCGCCGAAATAAACACTGTAGAGAACTCCCTGGGCAAATAAAACGGTCTGCACCTGACTGTTATCACCTCCAGCAGTGTTGAGCAGTGTACTGAGACCAGCACAGCGTTTGTACACCATTGTGTGTTTACGTAAACACACAGCCCCCCTCCGCGGGTCTTTCCGGACAGAGCGGAGTTTCTGTCTGCACGAAACGCGGAGAGTCCGGCGAGCTGGATGGCGGTGTCCGGAACGCTGTCGCTGAGCCATGTCTCCGTAAAAACAAAAACACAGCAGTCTCTGTACTCACGCTGGGTGTTCAGCTGGAGTCGTATACAGTCCAGTTTATTATCCAGGGAGCGGACATTGGCGAGGCCCTGTTTGTGGGCCTTTCTGTCCGAAGTTTAGTCTTCAACACATGAAATGCTGCTCATTGGGTTTAGATCAGGTGACTGACTTGGCCATTCAAGAATATTCCACTTCTTTGCTTTAATGAACTCCTGGGTTGCTCTGGCTGTATTTTTTTGGGTCACTGTCCATCTGTATCCAATCAATTTGACTGCATTTAGCTGGATTTGAGCAGACAGTATATTTTTAAACAATTCATTTGGCTGCTTCTGTCTTGTGTCACATCATCGATAAACACTAGTGTCTAAGTGCCACTGGCAGCCATGCACGCCCATGCCATCACACTGCCTCCTCCGTGTGTTACAGATGATGTGATGTGCTTTGGATCATGAGCTGTTCCACGCCTTCTCCATACTTTTTTCTTGCCATCATTCTGGTAGGGGTTGATCTTGGTTTCATCTGTCCAAAGAATGTTTTTCCAGAACTGTGCTTTTTAGATGTTTTTAGCAAAGTCCAATCTAGCCTTTCTACTCTTGAGGACTGTGAGTGTCTTGCACCTTACAGTGCACCCTCTGTATTTACTTTCATGCAGTCTTCCCTTAATGGTAGAGTGTGATATTGACACGCCGACCTCCTGGAGTATGTTGTTCACTTGGTTGGCAGTAGTGAAGGGGTTTCTTTTCACCATGGAAATGATTCTGCGATCATCCACCACTGTTGTCTTCCGTGGATGTTCAGGTCTTTTTGCGTTGCTGAGTTCACCAGTGCTTTCTTTCTTTCTAAGGATGTACCAACCTGTAGATTTTGCCACTTCTAATATTGTAGTAATTTCCTTTGACTGTATGTTGTCTGACAGTCAAAATCTTCCACATGCAAGTGCCACACCTCAAATCAACTCCAGGCTTTTATCTGCTTAATTGATAATGGCATAACAAAGGAATTGCCCACACCTGCCCATGAAATAGCCTTTGGGTCAATTGTCCAATTACTTTTGGTACCTTTATAAAGAGGGTGGCACATGTTAAGGAGCTGGAACTCCTTAACCCTTCATCCAATTTGAATGTGGATACCCTCAAATGAAAGCTGAGAGCTTATATTATGTCCATGTCCATAACTATAATTGGAATATGTTATAGTAAACAGGTACTAAAACAAAACTTGTGTCAGTGTCCAAATATATATATGGACCTAACTGTACCTCTTAAATGTCAAAAAGGACCCAGAAAGACCAGGCAGTACGCCTCAATATATTTTCAGGCAGCTCAGTGGTACAGTGGGTAGTGCTTTCACCACACAGTGAGTTCCTGTGTTTGATTACCAGGTGGGATGGTCCAGGTCCTTTCTGTGTGGAGTTTTTATGTTCTCCCTGTGTCTGTGTGGGTTTCCTGCCACCATCCAAAAACATGCATGTCAGGTGAATTGGAAATGCTATATTGTCACTTAGGTGTGATTCTGTGTTTGATTATGTCTGTCTGCCCTGTGATGGACTAACAACCTGTCAGGGTGTTTTCATGCCTTTCTCCCTACTCTCCCAGGCTCCGGGAGGGAGGGAGGGTGGGAGGGAGAGAGAGAGAGAAAGGGAGGAAGAGTGAGTTACATTTTATGATTTATCTGAAATAATATTACTTTGATGGTGTTGAAAGCAATAGTTTCAAACCTTTGAGTAGAACTGTTTAAGGACATCCCTGCGATGGGCTGGCGACCTGTCCAGGGTGTGTCCCTGGTCCTTCGCCCTGTGTGAGTTGGGATGGACTCCAGCACTCCCCCGCGACCCCGCTTGGGACAAGCGGCAGAAAATGAATGAATGAATGAATGTTTAAGGACATAATTCTATTGAAGAAGTTTCATTATCAGAGCTGAATTCTACAAAAAGGATTTTCTTAGTCAGACCAAGAAATGAATGTGTTTCCAGCTTATTTCATTGGCCTGGTGACATTTGAAGCAAACTGTAAATAAGGATGGTCAGCAGTTTAATGTTTTGCTTTTAAGCATGAATGTCACTAAATATGCTGGGACTGAATAAATAAATGATGTGATCAAGACCAAGCAAAAGATCCCTATTGAATAAAGTGAGCAGAAAGAGCATGTTGCACATTGGAACTAGTGGGAAATGTAAGTCTGATCAAACTGGCAGATTTACCATTGCCACTTACAAAATGACATAGGTTGGAAAAAGTATTATCTACTTTATCTCATTCTCTCTAATTATCTATGACGTTGTCTTTCCTCCCAGGCTGGATTATATTAAATGTATGTACCCAAAGGGAGCAAATGTAATCATTTACAATAACGGCACTCGTTTAAATCTCTTCTCATGTAACACAGTCGTGGGAATTGCATTAGACTCTCTCAGTCACAAACATTTCTAACAGTAGCAGATTCTGTTATGATAAACGAACACTTATCTGGTAATTATTTAACAGCAAGTGACTAGACCTCTGTGGGCAATATTTGTAAAGGAGTGCCAGTTCTAGTAGTAAACGACACTGCTCTCTCTCTTTCTCTCTCTCTCTTACTCTCTGTGCCATTCCTCAAATGCCTGCCACTGTCAATTGATCTCTGCAAAGATTCTCAGCAGGATGGATAGCACCCAGCAACTATAATGGCAACCACTGCTTGTACCATTCTATCCATGCTAAGCATCACACAGAGTGAGACAGAATGAGAGAGGGGTGGAGTGGGGGGGCAACCAGGTGTCACAGAAATGAAAACCTGCTCCAGTATCAGCTTTGGTCGACACTGAGGCGGACAACTTAATCTCTGGCAAACAGGCTACATGGGTACATGTTTTACAGTCTCTATGCACTGGGAAAAGGCAGAGCTTATCAGCAGGTATAAAGTTCACTGAGAGTTCACACTGACCGAGGTCAGAGCTCCTGGTACCTACCAAGCCAAGGGAAGGGGATATTTGTGACAGATAAAAAGCAATAAGGTGGGAGGTAGAAGGACTCTCCCTGTCACTTTTGAAAGGATAACCAGTATAACTGATCAATCCATACACCACTCTAAAAAGCTTCCTTTCATTCACCACAACCTTTGCTAGGTCAGACAAACTGCAGAAAATTCATTCACGTTGTATTTGAGTAGCTAATGGGAGCTGGTATAATCTCTACAAACCTATATGCTTTAAATAAGTATTGACAGATGCGAGCAAATTTGTTGGTACACTTATAGCTTCTTAAATCAATGCTTCTTTTATCCTAAAAAGTAATTACATCAAATCTCAGGGCAACCTACTGGTCTGGGACTCAAACTCACAACCTTCTGATTATGGGAACACTGCTAGGTCACCACTGCTAGATTTTTTTTTTTTTTTACAATGATAGAGTGAAATAACCAGGACAAATTGGTATTCCTAAAAAGTATCAATAATCAATTAATTATAGTCATATTTCAAACAAATAGTTTAACCTTAATAAGTGTTACAGGTGTCTTCATAGACATTCAGTCATTCAGCTTACTCAGAGGGGAAAAAAACTTGTGTGGCTGGTAACATATGAACTATGTTGCCCAGAGAATTCAAGGGGGCTCATAAAGAAAACTATAGAGAAGCATGTTAAAGGAAAAGGCTATGAGACATTTTCCAGGCAGCTTCATATTCCTCTAATTACAGGTTATTGTTTAGATATGTAAGGTGCATGGGACGGTAGCCAACCTCCCAGGATGTGGCTGCAAAAAAAAAATAAAAAATGCAACCCGAGGTAGATCAGAAGAACTGTGTGGATAGTAGTCAAAGAACCTCTGATTTCACCATTTATTGAAGGCTCAAATATGCTAAAATGCATGTTGACAAGCGACAGTGTTTCTGGGAAAATATCCTTTGGACTGGTGAGACAAAACTAAACCATATCTACTGTGTAATATGGAAGGAGGCTGGTTATATTTTGGAACTGTTTTGCTGCACTTAGCATAAGGGACCTTGATCTCAATCACAGGTCATGGTTCTTCCAACCGGGTTATCATCCAAAACACAGATAAAAGTATCCATGAATGACTGATTAGTAAGTAAATAAATAAATAGAATTTTTTTCTGAAATGACCCTCTGTAAGTCATGATCTGAACCAAATGTAACATATATAAAGAGTTTTTAAAAATGCAGTTAGCAGAAGGTACTATTTCAGTCTGAAACAGAGCAGTTTAATCAGTGGGCCAGAGCACCTGTTGGCAGAGCTACAGAAACTGCATGTTGGCAAGTTTTTGCAAAAATCATTCAGTAAAGGTTACCATCATTTTTGTACTTTTCATTTGTTCGTTATGTAAGATATTCAGCTGAATCAAACATTAAGAGCCAAGTCTGATTTGGGTTCAATGCAAAACTAACATACACATACCATTAACTTCTGTCATTTTATTTCAGGTTATTTCAGAAACAGTTGTGGGCTCATTTATGTAAGGCTACCAACACATTTGTCCAGGTCTGTATTTTTAGTAATTTAGGGATTGAATGCCCTAACCCCCCACCCCCCACCCCCACACTCAGCCTGTACTACCTCAGTTTGCTAGTCGCATATGGTCAGTTAGATTAGCCTGTTGGGATTTGGCACAATAGCATAACTCTTGTGCTAACTGATTGGTTGATAAGAATCAGCATTAGTTAACAAGCATTGGATTCATAAAGCTTAAAACTGTCATAAACATGAAAACCAAAAATGAAACATTTGGAATAAGGATTAAAAAAAAAAATTAACCAATTTAACTAATTTAAGTGTCTAACCTGTTTGAACATTAGACTCTGTTTGCTTCCATGGTATCACATATTGTTGCAAAACACTCTTGAGTTTATACATTTCAAAAGTTTTCTTGGTAAGAAGACAAGAAAAGTCAATGGAATGCAGCGGGAGAAGAGATGTCCATCTCATGAGGAAAGCCAGCAGGCTTTGGGGAAGAGCTTCAATCTGGCAAATAAAAAATTGAACTGACAAATCGTCGCATCTCGTAGCAGAACAATGTGGCAGTGCAACCACAGAAAAATTTCCTTTGCTCTGAATTGATTGAATTGTCCACAAGCAGGTCCACAAGCAAGAACAAAAGTAAGGGAATCTGCTGCTTGGACAATAACAAGTCTATAGAGATTTTATTCCTTTCTTAACATTGTTCACTTAATTTAACCAACTTAATTGGAATTATTTACCATCAGCATTAAAGCATTGCCCTTTTTAAAACTACAACAGGAAATTCTCTGCTAATCTCTTGACAGTTTCACATTTTATCAAAACCCAGATTATCAAGTTTGAAGATGACAACACAGTTATCCAGTTACCACAGTTAACCTGATAAGCTATGATGCCAAAACTGAATACAGAGACCTTAGCACCATAGAGACCTTAGCACCATTCTGATGGGTGACATCACCATGTGAAATGGCAATATTAATTCAGAGAAAGCCACACAGATAGTTATGTTTGGCAGAACAGATCATTGAGTATGTGCTTCCATCCACTGAGGAGATCTAAAAGGTTAGCAGTTGTATCAAGACCAGTTCCATCATACAGGACAACAATCACCCTGAACACTAACTGTTCTCAGGCAGAGGACTGCAGCCTGGTCATAATGTATTGTTTAGCTCTTTTTTTGGCTTTACCAACTTGCTGTTACTACAGTATTTATTAGTCTGACAATCTATTGCACTAACTTCCAACAAAAAAACCTGCATGATTCGCATAAATAGAAGCCATTGAAGTTACCTTGCGTCCATGGGGTGGTGCAGATGTTAGAAGAAGGTCAAAGACAGCATGCACATCAATGCATGTCACTCAGATAAACCACTGTCTTGCTAACCAGTCAGCCATAAACACAGAACTCTGTATGCTGCTCCTGCTCTATGGGGAATAGAGAAAAGGTTAACAAGGAGCATGAAAAATTTCCTGGCACTCTCTGCAACTTGCAACCTTACTAAATACAGGTGTCAGAAGTTGTCTGTTTCATCAAAGAAAATGAATGATTAAAGGCCTTATTTATGTATGTCACCTGTGTGCAATATTATAGGGCTAATGCAGCTAAAGAGGCATAAATGGACATTATAAAGCACTTCATTTCTTGCACAGCATGTGCAGATTGGCTATTAAATCTGATTACTGACATGCCCAACTATGGAAGTGTCCTAAAGCGCTCTCTGAAGCCCAGAAGTGTACTAGAACTTCATTATAAATTATATTATCTTGGTTCTTTCATGGTTAAGAACACCCATTTTAATGTGATTTTAACGGGAAACCTCATAATATGAGTAAAAAAATCCAAGTATCTTCTATACAGAACAAAAAGCAAGAAAATTAAAATCTCTTTTTCAAAATGAAACTGGCAGTGCGGAAGTCATAAGAAAGGCTAATGCAGTCCATGCGATAGATAGAACACTTACAATGTGGTACAAGTTTTGATGCGAGTTTACTAAATCACACTCTCGATACAGAACACTTTAATATGCAAATGCCACATAGCAGAGTGAAACAGGAGTACCAGAGAGTTTTGATGAGAGCAATTCAGACAACAGAAGTGATCAGGAATTTATGACTACTTATTTAACAAGCAAATGTATTAAACTTTTAAGACAAACGATTGAATTATGAATATATTTATGCAGGAGTGTTGGCAGAGTAGTGATACTGCCCCTGGTCTCTCAGTGAAATGAATCTCTTTGACAGGCACTCTTGTTTTACACATTTATCCGGACATTATGGTTTCTTGCCACATCTAGAATATGGAAGTTTGCTAAGTACATAAACCACTCAATACATTTCCAAGCCTTGAGAGAAGTGAGGGAATGAAATACCAGAGATGCATGAGTGTATCTCTACTCTGAATAGAATAGAGGGAAGAGAAACGCTTCTGAACCCACTTTCCAGATACCATGACTGTCAACATTAACACAAGAAATTCATTTTAATCAATATGCTTAAAATTGCTTAAGGTTTCACACATTCTTGCTAGGAGGAAGGAGAGTGAAATAATCACAGGCATTACATTGTGTGCAGACGGTGGATTGGCTACACAAGTAACACCAAGGTTAGGTTATTTGCTTTTACTGTAAGAGGTATTTTGCATTTATTCTTTTCTATTTTCACTAATGCAATTGTCTTACTTTTCGCAAGAAATCAAGACGCATCAGAATACATTCAGATTCAACTGGAACAACACAAGTAAAAACATGTCTTCTTTCTTTTGAAAAAAAAAAAACTGCACAGATACTTATTTTTCTGTTCATATTTCATGTTCTTACCATATTCATCACTGTCCTATTATGCAGACCACGGATTAGTTATTGCTGATGTGTACATCATGATAACGCACAGGGCACTTAATAATAATGTTTGTTGTTCTGTCAACCTACAATGCTGTTTACCCTTTGTGCAGGTCATGTTGGTGACTCAGTGGTTGGGCATTTAGAAGGTTGTTGGACCAGTCCCAGGTAGGTACTATGGGGCGCCGACCTTTAATTACATTCCTGTTGCAGCAGATGGTGGCAGCTTTTATTGTTTTTGGTCATTGAGCAGTACTGTAATGCCCAAGGAGCAAGACACATAACCTCAAGGGTCCAACCTTCTCCCCCCAAGGTATCCTGGAGAATTATGCTGTGAATGTACTGGATTCAAATTTACTTGACATTAGTATGGTGTTAATCTTAACATGTTAATGTTATGACACCATCTAAACTTTGCTAACATTGGATTGTATGGATTTTTTAAATTGTCACCAGCATTAAAGGGGTTACTCAAAACAGTAATACAAATAAAAAACTGTAGCAAACCAGTTGACTTTACTGATTGGAAAAAGTAATCTCACTAGTCTATGACTTTATTCCAGCACACAAGAAAATCCAAGGGAAATTTTATTTCATATTTGTTCAGCAATAAATAGCCTATCCCACTGATTACATTTAGAATATGTCACTATACCTGCTTTTTAATGCAGCTCGCAATATTAAAAGTACAAACAATAAATGCTATTTAGAAAAACAAGAAACTAGTCAGTAGAAACAACTCAAAAACTGCCTTCAAATATATATATTTTTTTATTAAGATTAAAATGTAAAGCTTTTAAAGTTCTTTCTGAATAAAATGTTAAATAAATTGTATTATGATTTCAGTGACCAGTTCTGATTACAATTTGGATAATACTATTAGTAAAATAGAGTTGAGAGCAGCTTGAAGAGTCTCTGGAGAGGTATAGATATGCTCTAGAGAGGAGAGGAATGAAAGTGAGCAGGACAAAGACAACATACATAAGTGGGAATAAAAGGGAGGACAGCAGGATGGTTATGCAGGGAGTAGAGGTGACGAGTGTGGAAAAAAGGTGAAGAAGAAAGTGAAGGCAGGTTGAACTGGGTGGAGAAGAGTAGCAGGAGTGAACTGTGACAGATGGATGCCAGCAAGTGTGAAAGGAAAGATTTACAGGATGGCAGGTAATTTGGGTTGTAGACGATGGCACCGATGAAAAGACAGGTGGCAGAGCTGTAGCTGGCAGAGTTAAAGATGCTGAGATTCGTGTTGGGAGTTACGAGATTGGACAAGACATTAAAAACAAGTATACTGGAGTAACTGATAAGGTTGGATAACAGGGATACAAAGTCAGAGCAATGCAATTGTGTTGGTTTGGACAGAGGAAAGGTGAGGATTATATTGGGAGAAGGATGCAGAGGGTGGAGCTGCCAGGCAAAAGCAAAAGAGGATGGACAAAGAGGAGGTTTATAGATGAGGTGAAAGAGGTTGGTGTGAAAGAGGAAGGAAGAGGAAGGAAGAAATCAAAACAGATGATTCACTGTAGTGTCCTCCAAAACAAGAGCAGCTGAAAGAACAAGACAACAACAGCTTACTTGAAACCTCCAGAGTTTAATTATAAGAGTAACTGGTCTTAAGAATGAATTCATGCTGTGGGTATATATTTTGCAAAAGATGTAGAGTTATGCCTGCTTCTATCATCGTCACAAGTGAAATGGACACTATTTAAAATAAAGACAGTCTGGAACTGTGTGTCAAGAGAGGCTTCATGATGCTTTCGCATTGTACATATTTCCTGCCAGTCAGCAGTAAAAAGTGCTGGCCAGGCTCAGGTAAACTGAGCTCTTAATTCTCTGTGTATGTGATGGATGACCACTGAGGCTGCTGGGACAGTAAGCCACCCTTGGTGTGTCACAGAGTGTGACATGCCAAAGCTCATGGGGCATCTACCTCAGAACGTTGGTTAGACCATTTCTCCCATAATTTTTCATGGTTAAGCTTGGAATTAGGTCACTACTTTCTCTTATATTTTAGGTTGTGGCAAAGCTGGTGGAATTAAAGATTCGTAATTGTAATATAAAATTGTAATATAACGGTCTTTGAACTGAGGGCTGGGTCATTTTGAACTGTGTCTTCAATGCTGTGGTAGGCTTTTTTATTGTAGCAAGAATGAATGCCCTGACATGCCATACACTGTTGACTCAGCATAACCAACCCAGAAGATGGAAACATGAGGAGGAACTAGGACTTCAGAGCTAGAATGAGTCAAACTCAATTACTGAGTTATTCATTTTCCATCTACACCAACATGTAGCCCACCTAAGCACTGCAACTTTCTAACAAAGGGCACAGAGTTACAGCAGGGACATACTGGGAAGATTTTCCCCGAAAAACTGCATATATCAAAAATGTGATTTACCAATTACAATGAAATTTGATATTTCATATTTAAATTTGAGATCAAAAAAGTAATTTGAAAGATCAGATTTTCTGCTTTAGTTTTGCAATATTTGCATGTTAAATGGCATAAAAAGCTTTAATTGAGTGAGCAAAAGTATTGGAACACAAGTGGCTGACAGGTTTGCTATTACACAGGTGCTTTCTGACTGATTACTAAACAATAAGAAGTTCTCGATATCTACTCTCTGCTGAAGCTTTGAATTTCACCTGTGAAGACTGAATTTGTTGTTGAAAAGAGAAAAACCAGCATGAAGGCCATACATCCCTCTTTTTCACCCATTTTGAGGCTGAAAAAACATTTATTTAAAGCAAACACATAGCCCAAAACATTTGGAAAACATTTGAAAAATTATATATGAGTTCACATTATCATGTTTGTTGTGATCATTTTAAGTTTTAATAAGCTACAATAATAACTTATTAGAGCGAATTTATTCCAATATTTCTAACAATATTTGTACTGTTATATAAAGAAAAAAAAATACTATGGACTTGAGCTTGAGTAGATCCTTTTGTCTTTGAACTTAAACAAGTATAAAATGTGTGCTTGAAATTTAATTGATTTACTTGTTTATCAAATTAATAGAATTTTTTGTTTGTTTGTTTTTAAACAGATACGAAGCAGGAAGATTCTCTTTCCTTTTCCTTTAGACACTGCACAGTTCTCCTTATCTCTCCACTATAGCAGTTTCTCATTAGGATGGGCAAGGTAACAGAATTGTGTTTGAACCGAAAGTTCAAACTTTGCCTCATACTCCTTCTCTTGTTCCTCAGCTTCACTCGTTACCTGGCCCACATTGCCTCCTCTGAACTTCAATCTGGTCAAATAAGAGGAAATAAGAGAGTGTCTCCAGTGGCTTGGCTCTGAAATATGGTTTAGAGGAATACTGCAGGATGGAGCCCATTTGGCATTTCCAAAGTCGACCTCAGGATGGCATTTATTCAAAAGCAAACTCAATTTAGAGTTTTTTTCATGGTGTTTGTGTCCTTGTTTTGTCCTTTATGACTCTGTATCTGCTCTCCTTTAGGTTTACCACTATGCCCAATCTCTATATTATGTCTACAGGAAAAAAAATATTGGAATTTAAAACATACAAAGAATTATGAATTACATAAGTAATGAGCTGCATTGTATTCAAAAAGACATATATTCACTGATCCCCATGTTTGTTGTTTAGGAGGGTTGTATTTCTTTATTTAATTTATTGGCATATTGTTGGTGCTGTTTGTTTATGCCTATAGCTGGGAGATACTGAAATTTGAAATTGAAATCTCAGTGAGCTGACATCCTGCAGGAAGATGCTGAAGCTTGGCTGAAGAACTTTGTATATATGCACTAGCTGAGAGGTAGAGATATAACAGCACATAAAGCCCCTTTGAGCCAATGGAGCCCCTCGGGGATGATGCTGATGCAGGAAAGCCTGCTGCACTACCAACTCATTTCATCTAATGCTCTCTGTCTCTCTCTTTCCAAACCTTGCTTTTCATCCTGATATTTCTCCCAGCACAAATAATTCAGATCCAGGTCCCTACTCCTTACATCACCTCCATGTGCACATACAGTAACATCACCGTCAATGAAACCCTCCATTTCAGCTAGGTTGCACACAGATGCCTGAACCCGTTCCATATACTGGAACTGCGATACACTTCTTTTTTCCCTCATGTCAGGCTGGCTAGTCTTTAAGACTTAGGCTTATCTTTGTAGTCCTTCTTGCTACCCTCTCTCTCTTTCTGTATCTATCTCTATGCACAGCACCAATACAACCTCTACCCTTGATAAACTGCCCCATTTTAACTGCATTTGGCCTAGATATCCTCAATGGACAGACATGGCAGATGTGAGTTCTAATCATAGTATATTCAATATCCATAATGCCTTAAAGAATTGAACACATTTACCAAGAGAGATGATAAAAAAAAGCTTATTACACCCAACCCCTCTTCTCAAACCTGTTCTTTTTCCCACCCACTAACAATCTCCCCATATCATACAATGCTGCCAAAAAGGGAGGGTGAAGACACAACATCGCTGGACAGCTGAATGTGCTTGAAGAAGAATGCTATTTTTAGCTAAAACAAACTGCATAGGCTATTTTTCAATCATTGATGTTTTGGGGCTTTTGATTTCATTTTAATTTTTCAAGGAACCTTATGAATTGCTTTTTGATATGATAACAATTTAGTGACTTTCCTCTGCCTTGGATATTCTCAGGAATAGATGTGCTGTGTTATCACTAAGGTAGTACATATTTAACATATTTAAGGCATGCACAATCCAAAGACGGCATCCAGTATAAAATATATAAGTCAATATGCAAATAATTATATAGAATTCTATACTGGATCAGCTGATGCCCAGGTAGATGACGGCTAGCACCAATTATGTTAGCCAACAGGCTGCAGCTTTAAACTGGGCTGAGAGTAGGGACTTTGAATGTTGGCAACATGACTGATGAAGGTATAGAATAAGCTGATATGATGGAGAGAAGGAAGGTTGATATTTTGTTTGTGCAAGAGACTAGCTGGAAGAGTAGTAAATTAGGACCTGTAAGTCGCTCTGGATAAGAGCGTCTGCTAAATGCCGTAAATGTAAATGTAAATGTAGTAAGGCCAGGTGTACTGGAGGAGGGTTCAAATTGTTTTACCATGGTGTGGATGGAAGGAGGGGTAGGTGTTATTAAGAAGTATGTCAAGAGTGTTCTGAAGGTGAAAAGAGTGTCAGATAGAGTGATGAGTATGAACCTAAATGTCAAAGGTGTGATAATGAATATTTTAGTGCACATGCCCCAAGAATTATGTAGTGGGTTAGATGAAGTGATAGCAAGTGTACCCAGGGGAGAGAGAGTGATGATTGGTGCAGACTTCAATGGACATTTTGGTGAAGGGAACAGAGGTGATGAGGAGGTGATGGGTAGGTATGGTGTCAAGGAGAGGAATGCTTGAGATCAAATTGTTGTAGATTTTACTAAAAGGATGAAGTGGCTGTAGTAAATACTTATTATAAAAAGAGGGAGGAGGACTGGGTGACATAAAAGAGTGATGGAAGAAGCACACAGGAAGAACCTGGGTATGAATAAGTGGGATATTCTGAGAGATGAAGAAAGTAGACAGGAGTACAAAGGGATGACACGCAGGGCAAAGAGAGAAGTGGTGAAGACTAAAGTTAAAGCATATGGTGTATAAGAGAGGTTGGAAAGTAAGGACCTTGACTAAACAGAGCTAGAAAAGATACAGCAGGAAAAAAGATAAAAGATTACAATGGAAACATACTTACTACTTGTAAGTATGTTTCCATTGTAATCTTTTATCTTTTTTCAGAGCATGTTGAGCAGATGGAAAGAATGCTTTTAGGGCCTGATGAATAAAACAATGAGAGAGAGAGAGAGAAGGTTGGATGAGATAAGGATACAAAACCAGCAAGTGCAGGAGATTAGCAAGTTGGAGATGCTATGAAGAGCATGAAGAATGGAAAGATTGTCGGTCCAGCCCAAGTCATGGAGGTGTTTTGGAGAGACAGTGCTGACTAAAAGACAGGCAACAAGCTTGAAGATGCTGAGATTTGCACTGGGAGTGACGAGGATGGACAGGATTAGAGGGACATCTTAAGTTGTAGTTTGAAGTCAAAGTCATAGAAGCAAGATTTCGTTGATTTGAACACATGCAGAGGAAGGGATGAGGAGTATGTTGGGAGAAGGATTTTCTTTAATATTTAATGAAATAGATTTAATTTAATACAATTTATATATATTTTGTGCACAGACATCTAGCCTCTATATTGCCACCAATACAAGCAATCATTAAATGAATGATTTTGCAGATAAGCAGTGTGTTCTTTCCTTGCTATGTTTCATAGTAGTGTGCTAATGCATAATACCAACCAATCTGTGTTTGGAAAAGAGAGTTGGAGTGGCTTATTAGTATGTATGTGTTTTGCATATGTGTTTGCACTGGGGTAAGTTAGAAATGCATATCTGTTTACTCAGCTGCTAATGAGGATACTGGTTGGCTTTTAGCTGAATTAACTGAAGTATTTGGTATCACTCCTTATCTTGACAGAGTCTGAAGACAGGAGTGTGATGATTGATAGAATCATAAATTCAGGTGGACCTTTGAACAGTGACAAAAGACATAAAGATCACCTGGGTTTGTTCCATGACCCTGTTTCCTTTTGCCATGAAATACTGCTGTTTTAAAGCTGTCAGTGTGATTTCTTTCATTAATGTTGTCTACTGTATATTTATAGCTCAGTCAAGAATGCAAGAATTAATGTAAGCAATATTTGAATTCCATCTGTGTAGAGCTGGGCACCATCTAATTGCATTGAAGTGCCTTGTTGCAAACTCTCACATAAAGAAACTTTTGTTGTGAGAGTTAAACATGTTCTTCACACTAACATCTAACAATATGACCTCAGTTGAGGTGAATTTCTAGCATTTAAATTTTAACTTTGAAGACAACCTCAAAGACAATTGGGAGCAGCCTTAATGTTCTTTACTGCCAAAGCAGTTATTTTAGACATGTCCTAACCAAGTGAATAGCATTTTATATTAATAATATTCTTCCTCAAAGTCTTAAGCTCATAAAAGAAACATTATAGCAACAACTACAGTGGGAAGAATAGTCATGTCAAGGCTAGGTCAAAAAGAGCAGTCAGTCTGAGTTTAATCAATAATATTAGCCTTTGTTGATAGAATTAGTTCACAGCCAGCTCTAGACTCAGACACAGGCATAGAATCATTCCTTGGTCTTTATTCACAAAGGATCTTGAAGTGAAAGTGCTGATTTAGCACTAAAGGTGTCTTATGATCGAGAAGTTTCGTTTTACTGGGCCAATTTTGGCTTCCACTTGGGGTTATGCCGGTCAGAACAGGCTTAGTATCTAGCAAAATGAATCACCTCTCACATTTAACTACCTTAACAGATGGAAAAGAAACTGTAAGCTAAATCAAACCATACAGAATGTGATAAGACTGCTGACATAAAGTCATTCAAAATATGGCTACTGTTGTAACAAAATCCTTCATCTTCAAAAAATGGAAGGCTTATAGGAGAATGTTCTTAGCTGTAATATACAAGTGTTAATCTTTAAGTCATTTTGGAGTGTTTACATTGGTCCATTGATCATTAAATGCTTGCACGATGTACAGTGCAGCTAGCTTCATATGTAAAACATCACAGCATTCAGTTTGTTTAAATGAAAACTCATTTGTGCGTTTATGTATATTATTGTATTATTTGGACTTTCTTTATAACTACATTGTAGCCCCAGCTTCATTTGCATAGGGCTTTATGAATATGTAATTAATAAAATATCCTCTACATTTGTCTTGATCTTTGTGCCCACGAGATCTTAAAGGGAGAACACATCTCTAGACATGTGATCAAGGCAGACATATATATTTTTTTCTATCCCTCTGGAAGTTTATGATCTGGGTCAAGGGTATAGGTAAGAAAAAAAAAAAACACAACTGTATTGCTTCACTCCTTTAACCAGTTGAAACAGTGATTTTGATTCTTTTTAAATAGCTATCTTCCTTATTCCTGCAGTGCTTTTCATTTCAGCTTCTGCAAAGCTTTACACAGTAACTCTCGTCTGGGAAGCTGCACATACTGTTTTGCTTTTGCAGCAAACTACACAGACCAAACAGTCTGGGGAGACTTGCTTTTAAGTCATCAGTGCAGACCTTGATAATGAAATGCCTGTACTGTATTTTGGTTGGACCATGATGATTTTTAAACTCATCCTATTGTCGCTCATCTCTTTGTGCCCTATGGTTAATTAGTGTTTTCTCCATTCATCACGCAATGTTTTTACAGTCAAAGGCCCTGATTCCTCTAAACAAATAAAGTCTGTGAACTAGTTCTGAGTGCATGGTTAAGCTGGCAATTTTCAGTGAGAAAGGCAGAGAGAAGGCGGGCAGCACTGTAACCTTAATAGTCTACCAGGCTGAGTTGGCTTCTACTTTAGAAAGGCATCTTATCAGTATTCAGAATCACACCAGGCCTGTTTTTGAGGCCAGGTTTTTAAGGGTAGGTGTTTGTCAGATGCAGTTAAGAGTAATTACGGTTGAGTAAGACGCTGTGCTTTAGTTCTTAGCAGCTTCATGTTTTTGAGTTTGGCTTCCAGCAGTACTCCAGGCAAAAAGTAAGCAGTGTTGTACTCTGGAACCAATCATGCCAACAAAGAGCCATCCAAGCTTATTGTGAGTCTGTTTATGTGTTTATATGTGTATATATGGACTTCTGTTTGTTTAGTTTTTTTTTCTGTTCACTGAAGAAGAGATTAATCGAACTGAGCAAACAAAAACATGTGCATGGAGCTCCACTGCCCAGCCCCTCCACCTTGCTGTTGAAATGCTAGTGCATTTGACATTAACTGCTCCAGATCTGGCTATAATAGTATTCATGGTTGCTTTGGGTTCTTTTGCGCAATATTATTAAGACCATTTTTATTCATGATATCTCTCCAAATTGTCCTTGGGAGAGAGAAGATTACAGCAGACTACTGACCCGTGACTGGTGAATAAACATGGAAAAACAATCACAGTCCCATTTAAAAAACGAAAACCACATCAACTCACAGACCCCCAGGGGCCTCACAGAGAGTAATGGACTCGTTAAAAATGAATTGAAATAAAAATAAATGACATTGTCCTCTAACGTTTTATTCAGCTTTATTACTGACTTCCCATCTTGGCATCACCCCACCATAAAGGCCTTCTTTAAGCAACTGGCTGTTTTTTTTGTTTGTTTGCCCTTTTATGCTCTGTGCATTTTTAATATGCACAGACTTTAGCTGTAAAGGAAGAAACCTATGAAAGGCATACATCTGAATAATTACACATTGCAATGTGATTGTGAAATGAATTTGAGAAATATGTACAATGTGCCAGTTAAATACTCGGGTACACTTACTTCTCAAGACTTCTTTTATTTTATTTTCCGCATTTTGTTGACAAATACATTAAAAACACTTTGGGTGATGCACCTCTTAAAAATCAGCCCTTAAAAGTAGATATCTTTTGGGCCTCATGTTGTTCTACTACCCTGCAGTTAGCGCCCATTAAAATGTCATCAGATTTGCAAGTTCTTGTACTGAGTTGTTACAATAGTTGCAACACAAAACTGAAAGTGTGAGGAAAATGAGGTGCAAATGTTAAAGCAATAAACATCAATCATGCTGGGTGAAAAAGGTGAAAAGTGCCAATAAAGGTTAGCTTGAACAGTGCTTGGAAAGCCTAAAACCTAAATTTATTTATTTTTCTCACATACCCATTTAATTCTTTTTCAGGTCGACCTCTTTTCAGTCAAACTGTTTAATTTGTTAGGACACATGATTTGTTGTTATTTTGTTGGAATACATGACTTGTTATTTTTAAGGATAAATGGTTATCTGCAATAAAATCCAGACAAGTGAGGCAGTGGAATTCATTTGTTTACATTCACTGATCATCAGCCCAGCAGATTTGCTGCTCTTTAAAATATGAACAATATTTCCGACTTTACTGGGAAAGCAGATCTCTGAAAATCATTTGCTTTTCTTGGAAATCAAGTGTAGCTCTGACAGCTAACGCAGAACATAATAACCTTGTTGGTTATGCTGATGAAGAAGCAGAGAGACAGAGAGAGAGAGAGAGAGAGAGAGAGAGAGAGAGAGAGAGAGAGAGAGAGTCTGCTGGAGAGAGAGAGAGAGAGAGAAGGATCAGCAAAATGTAGCCAAAGGTGGTTCCTGCAGCTGCTTCGATCTACGGAGCCCAAACTAGAGTAGGGGGTTTTAGGAAGGTCACAACCTCCAAATGATTGAAAGTTGAATTTCATTTGAAGGTTGGTTACTAACCTTTAATACTTTTTCTAAAATGTTTTTTCCTGGTATTTTCCTCATTTAAGGTCTTTTTTTTCTAGTAGACATTGCATTGAAAATAACGGGTCTTCTCATGGTCTCTATGCTTGAAAACAGTGGACCAAAAAAACACATTTTCTAATGCTATGTGGTTTTAGAGTTGTTTAGACAGAACTGTACACAGTGTATACAGAAGAAGAAGCTAGCAAAGAAGAACTGGGATAGTCAGAGATGAACAAAGTAGACAGAAGTATGGAATGTTTACACTGTTGGTGTTAATCAAGAAGTAAAGAGAAGGTAAGAAGGTGTAATATTGTGCCTTTGTGGACTTGGAGAAAGCATATCATGAGAGGAGTTGTGGTTTTGTATGATGATGAAGTCAGGAGTGGCAGAGAAGTATAAAGTAGAAGTACAAGATATGTATAAGTGGCAGGGACAGTAGTGGTGATGTCTGGCAGTAGAATGATGGGATACATTTAAAGTAGAGTTGATTGACATCATGGACATTTAAAGTAGAGTTGGGATTACATTACCTTTTGTTTGGTACGATAATGGATAGGTTTTGATGGATCTAGGTGACAGGAGTCTCAGACTATGATACTTGCAGAGATGACATTTGATCACTAAGTAGAGAGTAGCTTAAAGAGGAACTTGGTAGTGTGGAGATATGCTCTAGAGAGGAGAGGAATGAAAGACAGTAGGACAAAGACAGAATACATGAGTATGAATGAAAATGATCTCTGACAGACAGTACCAGCAAGAGTGGAAGGGAAGGTTTACAGAATGGAACTGAGACCAGATATGTTATACCAGCTTGAGATGGCTGAAGGATGAACAGGATTAGGAACAAATTTATTAGAGACAGCCCAGGTTGAACTTTGGAGGTTTGTAGACAAAGCCATAGAGGTGAGAGATTGCATTGGTTTGGACATGTGCAGGAGAGGCAAGGACTATATCAGTGGTGAGAGAGAACATGCAGGTGGTGGAAGGTTTGATAAGAAGACCAGAAGAAATGAAGATGGAGGATCCATTGTGACAACCCCTAACAAGAGCAGTTGAAAGGAGTAGAGGAAAAAAGAACTCGCAAATACAAATTAATTCTAATTCTGAACCCTTTCTTTTTCTTTTTCTTTTTCTTACTTCCAGTTTAGGGGTCACACAGCAGATCATTTCTTTCCAGTCTCCATTTCTCCTTCCTGTCATCTGCATCTTCCACCTTCAAACCAACCACCTGCATGTCCTTTTGGTCTTTGGTCTTCCTCTTTTCCTCTTTCCTGGTTGCTGCATCTTCAACATCCTCATTTCAATATAATCCTCATCTCTCCTCTGGACATGTCCAAATCATTGCAACGTTAAGCTTCTCTAACTTTGTCTCCAAATGTCTAACCTGAGCTGTCCCTCTAATATACTCATTTCTAATCTTGTCCATCCTCATCACACTTAACGAAAAAACTCAGCATCTTGAATCACTCCTGCTGTCTGTGGAGTGGAGTCTGGCTTAGAAGCCACTGAGTATATGTGAAAAGTGGAATCCTTTAATGCAATACAGTAAATTTGCATCAGTTAAAATATAACATGAACACTGGCAAAATGCACAACAGTCTGTGTAGATGCTCGAAGTTAACGGGCATTCTGCCCTGACTGACATACTATGGCAGAGGTTGACGTTGTCCTTCGTACAGGTGTGTGCCTCATTAGAGCCATTTGTACTTTATAATTCTGAGTGTCAGGCAGAGTTCTCGCCATTGTTTATTGTGAGTGTCATTGTGGCACGTTAGTTGTGTTTACTGAGTGTTTCTTGTTAGTTTATGTTTCCACATCATGTTTGTGCATCATGCATTTCGCATACGGCAATATAATGCCACTTCAAATATAATTCATCTGATACAATCTGATATATTTTTTCAGTTTTATTAGAATTATTGAAATTTATATTGAAGCACTGGGTCATAATAAATTTAGCTGAAGTAATACATTCAACTGAAGACTAGTTACATTAGAATCTAGTCATTTACATTAACATTAGCTCCAGAGGATTGGTTAGGATCACAGAGGAAGCTCATATGAGTGTCAGAATTTTTGCTAAACCAACTTACGATAGACAATCCATTTCATATGGACACTTTTTATTGTAATGTCTGCATCGGCTTCGTAAAGCACTTTAAAATGTATTTTTATATTTCTCATCCATCTCAACAAGAAGCGAATGAGAGTCTGATTTCAATGCATGTTCAGGATTGGGTTTCATTGCAATTGCAAATCACAAATATTTAGTTGAAAATATGCCAATTCTGCAAGTTTCCTTGTGGGTAAGGTATACTTGTGGTGGCTATCTTGTAGAGTATGTTTAAATTCTGTTTATAACTATAAGCTGCTGCCACAGAATTGAACATTTTTACATAATACAGCAGAACACAACCTTTAAGTGGGTATATGCAAATTCTGACGGTTTCCTTGTGGGTAAAGGGCGAACACATGCATATCATCTAAAGTACTTGTAAATGTAGAGCATAAGAGTGTGTGAAGTTTATTGGCTGCAGGAATCTATAGCATTTGTTGCTCACAAACTGTATGTACCTTTGCACCATATTTCATTTTCATAGCAAAGAGTGGGCCCTCAGAAATGTTATGTCTATGTTTTTTGAAATTGGTTTATAGTTATGCTAAAGGTATGCCTTAAATATTCACCATTAGGTCTTTCAGCTGACTCATTGGAAATCGAAATTTTCTGGGTAATTGCTAAAAAAGATGGATTGCCCCTATAGTTTGTTGATGTTCTAGAATAAATCATTCAAAGACACAGCGTTAGCTTTGCATGCAGGCTTGTGCTAACTGTCAGCACTTCTTTTGTCTTTGACAAGAAAACCTATAAGTCTGCTGACGACCCTTTGGTGGCTTAACAAAGTGAGCCGAAAAGGGGAATTGGCTCTGTCGCCCTCACTTTCCCTACCCCCATAGCCGTGTTAAAACTGCACAAATGCAGAGAGGATATCTAGCCCATTCAAAAGCTAAGCAGGTGATGTAAGCTGACAAAGCAAGGTTTAAAACGATTTATGTCACACTGGCCCAAAGGTGAGTTTTACCTGCATGCTTAAAGTTTGGAAAAGACATCTATTATCCTCAGGTCAAAAAGTTGAATCCAATATATTGGGGTTATTTAATTAGCCCTGGAATGTGGCTCAGATGGCAAAATGTAAAGATTTGCACTTTGAAAATATTTTAACTTAACTCTTTACTGAAATCTGATGGTGGTAATCATTTATATATATGCATAGACCGATCTTGATAAATGTATGTAGTATGTTTGTAGACTTTCTAAACAAAACATTTACGTGGAAATTAACAATCCGTTAGCAATCCGACTTGTGTTCAGAATGTGCAGGTCTTTCCAAATTCCACATACTAATAAATTTTACAGCCAACCATCTACATGCACATGGAAACCAATCTGAGGGAAGACTTTACTAAGCTGAAACATATTGGCATATTAAATTATATTTAGTCATATTTAGCATTTTCCCAACTAACTTAGCTATTACTAAATTTGGTGCAACACTTTCTTGATTTTTTTTACTCTCCAAAAATTACATGGATAAATATATAAATAAAGTATCTACAAAGTGATTACATTACAATAGAAAGCAAAGTTTACTTTAACTTCTAATGCAAGCTAAGGTATGAGGAATGTGAGTTAATATGTTATTCTGAAGCATTTATGTTGATTCTTTTGCACACGATCACTTATTACATTGCACAAAATGTGAAAGCATCACTCCTGCTGATTTAAAAATGTATTGTCACTGTGTAGCACACATCAAAGGTGAGTGAGAGTGCAGGAAATCTGTAATGGGAAATCATTAACATCATCTTTTTTGCATAAACAGTGACACACTCATTTAAACCAGCACCTGCCCCTGCCTGCTGTATTTAGCATGATTGTGCATGTAGCCTCTGGTGTTAATATCCCAGTGTCCGTGTGTGTGTGTGTGTGTGTGTGTGTGTGTGTGTGTGTGTGTGTGTGTATGTTCATACACTCCAATTCACCATTTTCCCATCAGTATGTCCACCAATATGCAAGAAAAAGGCAGCTTGGAGGTCTAATAAAATTGACCTTGATGTTAATGAGCTTCCCTCCAATGAAGTGTGTCTCCTTTATCCTCTTCTTTTTTGGGTACATAGACACACACAGGCAAACTCCCCACTCACGTTTACAATAACTATAATTGACATTTTTAATGGTAGTATCACTTACCTATGTCAATTTTGTGGAGGCTTCTCAGCCAGTGCTTATCATACCCATTACAGGAGAAGCAAACCCTTTACTAAGAGCCCTACTCTCTCATATTATTCATCTACACTGCCATCTTTTCTTTCAGATGCCTTTTTGCACATAGCTGACAATAGTATGCTTTAAGATGAATTACTGCTGATCAAACCTCTGCCAGACATGCTTGCTTTACATCATATTAAATGTGGAGGAACAGCATTCGCTTACAATGCACAAGAATGGTATTTTTGGCAAACAAGGCTACTGTACTGAACTGCAATACTGGCACCTTTCGTAGCTACCATGTGCAATACCAAAGGCAAAACAATGCAAATATAATGAAATACACTGTAGGGACTTTGGGGAGGCAGGAGGAAAAGTAGCAGATGAAATTACTGCTCAATAAAGGAAAAAAGGCCCAAGACCAAGTGCGGTCTTGAACAGGTTAAAATCTTTAGGAGTCTTATGGAACACCTTTGACGGAAGTTTATTTATGAGCGTAGGAGGAGGTGACCATGGAATCAGTCAGATCTACAGTTGCTGGGACTAGTTTTAGATCTGCTTGTGAAAGACACTATTGCCTTTAGATACTGACCAGCTTCTAGAAAAGGAGGAAGTAAAGAGCTTTATGTGCCAGGGCTGTTTATTTAAAATCCTTAAAATGAATTACGGTACTGTGCAAAATTCCCCAGTACATAAGGAAATTGTTTAAAACTGATTACCTTGGCAAAACATTTGCATTTACTTTTCCCAATAGCACAATACATCAGAATAATAAATATTCATAAGAATGTTTTTCTTTTAAAGTAGTTAGATTTAGTTGGTTTTAATCTATTTTAATTACATTTGGGCTACATAACAAGAACAACTGTTTGAGGTTTGAGATCAGTTAATTATCAAGCAGGAGCTGTTTATTTTGGTACTTAATTTGAATAAAACCTTTGTAGCCATAAAGCAGCCCTTGCAGAAAAAAAGTGGATGACATGCTGACACTAGTTCAGTGGACTCTAAAAACTCTGTTCCAATATGCAATGCACAGAAAAGTTCAACCCATTAAACAGCTCACATTTCAAGACTTTATATGACCAAATTTAGCCTACATGTAGGCAGAAATTGAGAGTGACCAGAGGATTGCAGGGTAGCCCAGCAACAATAATTCACATTTTATGGACAGAACAAGCTGGTGTGTGTAAAGTTCAGTGGAAGCATCACTGAAGATGAACTGGGTCCTTGATACTTCAGTGCAAATGTAAAAGAAAATGAGGTGTTTGTTGACAGGCATGTAACACGTTAGAGCTAGCAGGTGCACTTTTGCAGAGCTTCCAAAGAAGTTCATCAGTCTTCATTGTTCCAAAAAAGACTGACGAACACTTTTTTTGTTCAGATAAAGGTCAAAGAAAGAAACTGTAATTGTCACACAGGGAAATATGTCACCTGCGAGGTGCTCAAGCTATAAATATGTATCTCTCTTTTTAAAACATTTATTAAAATATTTTTAATAAAATTAAAATAAAACAAAATATTATTATTATTTATTCTAACAAGGTTTATTATGTTCATATACTCGTTTCTAAAACTCAAATAGCACAGAAAAAACACTTTAAGAGGCCATTTTTCTTTTTTCAAGACACACAGCAAAAGTTTTAGTTGATCATTTTCTAACCTAAATAAATTTGCAGTTTTGGGTTCTGTGGTTGTAAGACTGATATATGTTGACTGTAAAACTGAAAAATGTAACTGACTCCAGTTGTGATTGGCTTCTTGTACTCTTACCTTGTCTAGTTCAAAGCAGTCAAGGCTAGAGGTCTGCAGCTTGGCCTGAACTCCACAGTGGGTGGTGGCAGGTCTAGTGTGCCTATGTGCCTATGGACCTATGGCTCAAGAGTTCCCAGGTTCAATCCCACCTCAGCACTACCACCACTGGGACCCTGAGCAAGACCCCTAACCCTGAGTTGCTCCAGGGGGGACTGCTAAATGACAAATGCAAAATGTGCTGCCCAGACAAATACCCAGTTTCATTCCAGAATCAGGTTCCTCAATAAATTGGCCTAAGGCGCTTGTTTCTTCAAATTAGATTTAATGCATTTATAATGTATGCTATTTCTCTACATTCTGTACTCTTTTGTTTCTCTTGCAATGATTTTATTACATATTGGAAAATACTACCGCAACCCAGACTCATTTTAGTTAAACTGTAAAGTGCACTTAAAACAAAAGTTGTAAATGCTACAACCATCTTCTTAAATCTCTCTCTCTCTCTCTCTCTCTCTCTCTCTCTCTCTCTCTCTCTCTCTCTCTCTCTCTCTCTCTCATGGCCAGCCCACAGATGACTTGTAGATGCTGCAATCCACCCACTTTTTGGCCCATGCTTTGAACATCAATCACTACCTTTAAGGGGTTGGTGCCTGCATCTTCCATCATTCCACTATCTCCTAATGCCCGCACCACTCAGTGTGACATTTTAATGCACTCAAAGTCAGACATTTCAAATCTTGAGAAAGCAAGGCAGGAAGAGAGAGAGAGAGGGAAAAAGGACAGAGAAGGGGGAGATTTTTGCACAAAATGCCATATCTCCACTTTCTACAGTGAGAACCATGCGATTCCTGTGACGAGATGACATTTTGAGCAGAATCTGCTTAGTGAAAGTCTCTGTATTTGAATATAAAATACAGGCCAGAGGCTAAAACTGGGTCAACAAAGGGGTGAGAGATGACTTTGATATGCGCCAGGCTCCCAGCATCTCAGATTGACTGTACTGAGAGAAACGCCTGTTTCATTCCTATCCTTCTGATCATGATATGGCAGATGCCAAGACAAAGATCTTGAAGTGACAGCCATCTTCCACAGAATGACAGAAACCAGGGTCAGTAGAGCATGTCAATGATAATGACACAACCCAGATTTGCAGTACATGTAAGTGTTCTAATATAGAAAAAGATTCTCGCTCAGATGGATTATTGTTATTTATATGAAAAATAACAAAGAAAAAGCCATTGTTAAAATGGTGAGAGAATGTCATTTACACCCGTAAATAAAAGAAGTATTTTTCAGTGTTCTTTAGTAAAGGCCATGAAACTATGACAACTCAGTACAAGAGCAAGGCACACAATTCTCACGAGAAAACATCCTTCTTTAATTAAATAGTAGTTTCTCTGTAAAATGACAGATTGATGTTTATTGTTATGAATACATTTCACATCAGATGCAATTAACAGGTCTGGTGATTTCACCTTGCCTTAATTTAATTGTTGTATTTTTCTGACTGACAAGTTGTTTCTGCTGTTTAAATGACAATGAGAGACATACTTAATTGCTTGAAGACTGTTATATTTTGTAATATGCATGCCATATTAAATCATTGGCTTCTAAGTGCTTAAGCACAGCTTTCTACCTTGCAAGATACCACTATATCGGTAACAGTGTGGGTAGTGGTGGCCTAGTGTTGTGGGACTAGAACCCAGGATCCGAAGGTTGTGTGTTTAACCAGACCAGGCGTGTTGCCCCGAGGTACCTTTTGAGCAAGTGCATTGTCCCCATCACTGCTTCCAGGTGCTTTCTTCGAAAGTTGCCCCTCACATGTGTTTCAGTATGGTGAAGAGAGATGTAATTCTGTTGTGGTTCATCAGTATAGTGCTGCGTTTCATTTACAATGAAAACATTAGTCACTTCTCACTTTTTCCACAATAGCATGGCTTATCAAAGAGTGCCTGGTAGTTTCAATGAAATACAGTTTTATGTAGTGTTGTGATGTAATATCATAATCTTGCACATTTTCAGCTTTCTACATCCTTAGATTTACATTTATATTTAGCAGAAGTTTTATCCAGAGATCACATGCCCTAATTGTAGGGACAGTCCCCTGGAGCACTTCCAGGGTTAAGGGTTAGGAAGTCAACGGTAAAAGCAGAGGTGGATTTGAACCTGACCTTTGATTTACACTAGAGCATCACAATAATGTTAGTACTGCTGCCTTATGTACTACAAAAAGAGGAAAGAACAAGCTCACAAAGCAGGCCCCTCACAGTCCAAATTCATCATGCTCCAATAAACCCTCTTTTTGTACTCCTGTTTTGTGGTATCCAGCTAATGATTTGATTCCAAAGCTAAATCCACGCAATGTTTGGGGAATACTTTATTTGGAAAAGAACGCTTTGGGAAAGCCATTTTCAGGAGAACAAGGTGAAGGGCCGGGGGTCGCCCTAGGAAGAATGGGTTTGAGAACAAATAAGATTTTCAAGGGAACTGAGAGGAAAAAGGTGTATAGCTGCGCTCTGGAATCAAATTCCCAGATGTCAGCAATTACTTTAAAAATAAATAAAATTATACACACATTATAACAAGAAAATGTCATTTTCATTCATCCATGTGGACGTGACTTAGACATTTAAATCAGTGTAGGTTGATTTAAGGTGTATGTTTGTATGTTTTTCTAGTTTATGTTACATACACATATATATATATATATATATATATATATATATATATATATATATATATATATTTTTTTACTTCTCTCTCAATACTCTCTCTTAACAAGATGTAACACAAGGAGGTACAAGCAGACTGGAAACACTTGAAATCACTACAGAAAAAATTTTAAAAATCTTTTCTACCTGCATTTCTTTGCATCACATCCTATGGTGAAAGCCCTGTTCTTTCAGTAAGATATTTAGAAAAACTGTGGCTGTAGACAGAAAATATACGAACTGAATTTAGTGTCTTCCCCTATAAGAGTAAAAAGCCAAACGGTCATCACTTCCTCCTCACTGTCAGGCTGATAATACTTATTCGCTGTACAAAGTTATATCAAATTACCAAGCTGATCAATATCAATATCAGCTTCTTGAAAAGAGCATCATTCACTGCCTCCACTGTTCAAACAACGCACCTGGCGCTTCAGTGATTTCAGTGCTGTTTTTTGCACTGGTGGCGCTGCTCTGTTCTGGGGTGATTAACAATAACGCGTCATTTTATGGGAAAACAGCATGATGAAGAGCAGCAGGTCGATAGACTTCCAGGATCTGGTGAGCTCAGTGGACTGGAATTATTTTTATCCCCTTCTCTTGTGTCTCTAATATCCACTTTAGAAGGCCTCTTGAATCGATCTGCTAAAGAAAAGTCAAATCAAGACGAATATTTTAACCAATGTGACAAATCTTTATTTATTCATTTGCATTTACTATTTATTTATTTACATAAGCACTGGTGAGAACTGATGTGGAAGTCAAAGGAGAGCTGGAAAATGTCATTACCAGACCCAGGTGGAATAAGATCTTTGATGAAATTGGTTTGCTAATGTGCATTTTCACTATTTCACCATGATCACCTTTTTGAGTGCAGATTCTGAAGCACATAAATGCTCAGTAAGTGGGATCTTAAATACACAGATTCACACACAACTATCAGACAGATTTTGTTTTTCGCATTTCTTTTTCTAGGTATAATTTGTCACTCTTTCTTTCCTCTTTTTATTTTCCACACAAACTCCTTTCCCCACCCACCCAGTGGCAGGTCCAGCATTATAAGAGAAAACACCACTCTGGACCTTCTTGGAAGTCCTACATGCATAACTAACTAAATATAAACAACAGCCCACTGAATTTCTATTAGATGGTAGTAGCAGCTCAGTAGCGTTTCAAGTAGTATTAAAGCCTTTTACTGAAGAACTTTAAAGATGAAAATAAATAGTAAATATATGTTTATTTTTCTGATATGTTTTCCCCAAGTAAAATATGACTTTGCTAGCTCAGGGATGTTCAGGTTAATCTAGAGACTTCAAAAATGTTCTTATGTAATACTGGTTCTTAGGGCTTAAAACTACTTTTGATACAATTGAATTACGTTATGTCTATGTCAGTGACTACAGTCTATGTCGTATATCTTAAAATCAGTCCTGTGAAATCAGTAGTCAAGTTATTAACAAATTGATAGTATTGGGAGAAGGAGTGAGGTGTGTGCCTTCTACAATCTTTGGGGATTTGCAGAAGCAGAACTGATAATATCTCTCATATAATCTACTGTGAATTCTGATCATGATTGTTCATCGATGGTCCTTTGGCAACAGTTATTTTACTTGCTCACAGAAAATAAAATATGTCTAACTGATGCTTTTAGGGCTCTTTAGTGAAACAAACTGATTCTTCCATGACATCATTTAAAGAGCTCTTTGCGATTCTTATTTAAGAGTGTAAAGCACATTTTAGTCATAACTGTGCACCAGCTAAAGGTTTGTTTTGTGAATATTTACTGCCTGTAGGAATATTCCAGCACATGTCCATCAGGCTTAATCACTAACTGCTGCTTCTTTTAGCTGCTCTTCCAAGCTGCTCATCAACTGTAGCCCATGCTGACCTTACACTAATTTTTGTTGACCTACACAAAAATGCCACCTCTTTACCACAGCTTTAAAGGTTCTAATGTGGTAAATGCATAACTTCTTTCAAATCATCTGAAGCTGGTCTCCTACTCACATTAAACCTTCTTCACTCCTGTTCCATCAATGGTACGAGCAAGTGGACTGAGATGAATAAAACAAAAAGTCCAACACCCTGCAAGTCAAAGGTTTTATTTATATATTTGCTGTGCTGTGGTGGAGCACGGAAAAGCTGTCTTGTAGATCCTTTTGGTTTGTGGGGCCTTTCCAGCATCTAATCCATCCTGCCACGTGGGACACCAGCAGAATGTAAAGCAGGTCATCCTGCTATCCAGCTGAGTCTGTGCGTGTGTGTGCATTAGGCGCCTCGCCTTCAGTGGGCAAGGAAAATGGCTATTCTTGCACTCAATTAATTTTCTTTCTTCATTTGGCTCTGATTAGCTTTGATAATGTATTGGTGCCATTACAGCGCTAATAAAAAGGAGGAGGGCGGCAGAGAGAACAGGGGTAATGGGGTCCTGACTCACTGTCTAAATAAACTCCACACTGACAAGCTCTCAAGATGAGTCGCTCATCGAAAGCGTCACATTGCAGTTCCTGCCTCTGTCCAGTTAAATGCAATCGCCTTTCAGGGATGTCTTATTGAGCTGGATAGCTCATAAAAGCTTTACCTGTTTCATTACAGAAGAGGACGAGGTCCTTTAAAACAACGCATCTTAGCTGATGAGGACAGTGTCTCAGGTGTCTATTTGGATGTAGTTTAGCAGGCAGGTTATATTCTTAGAATTAAAATGTCCTTTACTGCTCTTGAGTGGTTAATGTGTTTATGCTGTTGATCATACCAGCAATCATGAATTCTGTGGTGGTTTTGGCTGTCCGTGCACAGTTCACAGATTATAGAAGTAGTCATAGAAGTTATAATAGAACACACTGTCACGGGGTGATGGGGGGCGGGCCAAAGACACAAACAAAGCACTCTCGCTGGTAATCGGCGCTGCAGATGCCCTCCCCAAAGGCTTACTCCGGCGCCCGATCCCGCCTCCAAGGCAGGATCCCCGCATCTCCGGAACTTTTTTTTTTTTACTCTCTCTCAGCCCTCTTAACAAGATGTAACACAAGGAGGTACAAGCAGACTGAAACACTTGAAATCACTACAGAAAAAAATGTTAAAAATCTTTTCTGCTCTGCATTTCTTTGCATATCAAGACCCATGGTGAAAGCCCTGTTCTTTCAGTAAGATATTTAGAAAACTGTGGCTGTAGACAGAAAATATACTGAACTGAATTTAAAAAGTCTTCCCCTATAAGAGAGTAAAAAGCCACCCAATATCACTTCCTCCTCACTGTCAGGCTGATGGGAATACTTATTCGCTGTACAGTTATATCAAATTACTCAAGCTGATCAATATCAATATCAGCTTCCCTTTGAAAAGAGCATCATTCACTGCCTCCACTGTTCAAACAACGCACCTGGCAGCTTCAGTGATTTCAGTAAATGTTTTTACCAGGCGCTGCTCTGCTGTCTCTGGGGGTGATTACCAATCGCGTGTCATTTTTATGGGAAAACAGCATGATGAAGAGCAGCAGGTCGATAGACTTCCAGGATCTAAGTAGAGCTCAGTGGACTGAATGGCTTTCTATCCCCTTCTCTGTGTCTCTAATATCCACTTTAGAAGGCCTCTGAATCGATCTGCTAAAGAAAAGTCAACCAAGACGAATATTTTTAACCAATGTGACAAATCTTTTATTTATTCATTTGCATTTACTATTTATTTATTTACATAAGCACTGGGTGAGAACTGATGGGAAGTCAGCTAGAGCTGGAAAATGTCATTACCAGACCCAGGTGAAATAAGATCTTTGATGAAATTGGTTTTATTAATGCATTTTCACTATTTCACCACATTTCCATCACCTTTTTGAGTGCAGATTCTGAAGCACATAAATGCTCAGTAAGTGGGATCTTAAATACACAGATTCACACAACCATCGTATTAGATTTGCTTTCGCATTTCTTTTTCTAGGTATAATTTGTCACTCTTTCTTTCCTCTTTTTATTTTCCACACAAACTCCTTTCCCCACCCACCCAGTGGCAGGTCCAGCATTATAAGAGAAAACACCACTCTGGACCTTCTTGGAAGTCCTACATGCATAATTAACTAAATATAAACAACAGCCCACTGAATTTCTATTAGATGGTAGTAGCAGCTCAGTAGCGGCTCTGCGAAAGAAGTCTTTACTGAAGAACTTTTAAAGATGAAATAAATAGTAAATATATGTTTATTTTTCTGATATAAGTTTCAAGTAAAATATGGACTTTTACAAGCTCAGGGATGTTCAAGTTTAATCTAGAGACTTCAAAAAATGTTCTTATGTAATACTGGTTCTTAGGGCTTAAAACTACTTTTGATACAATTGAATTACGTTATGTCTATGTCAGTGACTACAGTCTATGTCGTATATCTTAAAATCAGTCCTGTGAAATCAGTAGTCAAGTTACATACTGTACTGATAGTATTGGAGAAGGAGTGAGGTGTGTGCCTTCTACAATCTTTGGGGATTTGCAGAAGCAGAACTGATAATATCTCTCATATAATCTACTGTGAATTCTGCTCATGATTGTTCATCGATGGTCCTTTGGCAACAGTTATTTTACTTGCTCACAGAAAATAAAATATGTCTAACTGATGCTTTTAGGGCTCTTTAGTGAAACAAACTGATTCTTCCATGACATCATTTAAAGAGCTCTTTGCGATTCTTATTTAAGAGTGTAAAGCACATTTTAGTCATAACTGTGCACCAGCTAAAGGTTTGTTTTGTGAATATTTACTGCCTGTAGGAATATTCCAGCACATGTCCATCAGGCTTAATCACTAACTGCTGCTTCTTTTAGCTGCTCTTCCAAGCTGCTCATCAACTGTAGCCCATGCTGACCTTACACTAATTTTTGTTGACCTACACAAAAATGCCACCTCTTTACCACAGCTTTAAAGGTTCTAATGTGGTAAATGCATAATTTCTTTCAAATCATCTGAAGCTGGTCTCCTACTCACATTAAACCTTCTTCACTCCTGTTCCATCAATGGTACGAGCAAGTGGACTGAGATGGAATAAACAAAACGTCCAACACCCTGCAAGTCAAAGGTTTTATTTATATATTTGCTGTGCTGTGGTGTGGAGTGATTGAAAAGCTGTCTTGTAGATCCTTTTGGTTTGTGGGGCCTTTCCAGCATCTAATCCATCCTGCCACGTGGGACACCAGCAGAATGTAAAGCAGGTCATCCTGCTATCCAGCTGAGTCTGTGCGTGTGTGTGCATTAGGCGCCTCGCCTTCAGTGGGCAAGGAAAATGGCTATTCTTGCAGACTCACTCCACTTTTCTTCATTTGGCTCTGATTAGCTTTGATAATGTATTGGTGCCATTACAGCGCTAATAAAAAGGAGGAGGGCGGCAGAGAGAACAGGGGTAATGGGGTCCTGACTCACTGTCTAAATAAACTCCACACTGACAAGCTCTCAAGATGAGTCGCTCATCGAAAGCGTCACATTGCAGTTCCTGCCTCTGTCCAGTTAAATGCAATCGCCTTTCAGGGATGTCTTATTGAGCTGGATAGCTCATAAAAGCTTTACCTGTTTCATTACAGAGAAGAGGACGAGGTCTCCTTTAAACAACGTTACATCTTAGCTGATGAGGACAGTGTCTCAGGTGTTCATATTTGATGTAGTTTAGTAGGCAGGTTATATTCTTAGAATCTGAAATGTCCTTTACTGCTCTTGAGTGGTTAATGTGTTTATGCTGTTGATCATACCAGCAATCATGAATTCTGTGGTGGTTTTGGCTGTCCGTGCACAGTTCACAGATTATAGAAGTAGTCATAGAAGTTATAATAGAACAATAATGTAATTCTTATTCTTGTTATTATTATTATTCCCATCGTCATCATCATCTTCATTAGGGACACAACAATTCATTATTGTACTTTTTTTTGGAGGTTTGTTTGTTTGTGTCTAAAGAGTCCATTTTGGAGCTTTTACTATGAAATATGAATCCATATTTCTGAACGTTTTTAAGAGCACTTTTTAGATGCCATAACTCATTAAAAAAACTATTTTAACAGACAAAGAACCATTAATGCATTCAAATAATTATTTGAATGTCCATGGTTCTACATAGAACCAGCACCTTTATGAACTTACACTTTTTCTTTTCTTACACGGTAATAAACAATGCATTCGGCAATGTGACGTTCATTTTTACTTTATATTGAACCTCACCTCTCCTTCTGTTAATCTTTGAAAGCATTGGGCCAAAATTGCTGCTCCAAATGAGGGTCGTGTAGAGGCTGGAGAACTGCTGACAGGTTTATAAATGACTCTCCCATTTGATGTATGTTCACTGAACTCTGGGCCAGTTTTGTTTGGGTGTTGTTTTCCTATTGTTGTTCTTGGCAGTGTTATATGGCTGTTGCGTTTTGTATGAACAGCCTTGTTGTAAGGTGCCACCACAGGTGCTTGAAAAGGTTAGTTCAGAGTGTTTACAAGCATTTTGTTTTATATGTATAGGCTGGATATTGAGTGAATTTCATGTAGTGTAATGTAACAAAAAATTGTTACAAAATGTCACCACGCACCATGAGATGAGGCGAAAAATTGAACATTTCACAAAGAGGTCATTGTTTCCGGCCAAGTGAACATGAAAGCTCAAAACAAATAGCGAAAATGACTATCTAGAGAGAGCCCCATTTCAGGCCTGCTAATTTTCAGCCTAATTAAAATTGGAAAAGCGGCAAGGGCCTTGTAGCCACCTGAACTCTGAAGTGTTTTGATAGCAACACCAATTATACTTTCCTTTGTTGGGTCATGTGAATGGGGTTTTGATTGGAGGGTAAGTCCCTGCAACAATGGCCAGCCTTTCTGAGGTACTGCCATTTTCTTCAGCAGTGGGCATTTTTCCCTTTGATTCACATCAGAGGCATGTGAGCTGTGAGTGACTGGGCCAGTCTTTTCATTCATGGTGGGAGACAGTTGGAGTGCCATGCCCGTGCTCCCTTTTTGTCCCTCTCCTCCACCATTCTCCCTTGCATCTTTCTTTATCCTCTCACAAACGATCCATCGCAACGAGCACCATATGCAGTGGCTTTTCCCCACCTCCATGCCTCAGTGTGCCTCTGACAACTGCAAGATGTAAGGTTCACAGTTGAGAGATTTGCATTTGTAATTTGAGGCCTGGGCCTGTTTGACGAACAGACAGCACATTTATTGAATTTCCTCCATTGTGCTTAAAGCACATTATCACTAGGCTGCAGTCCAATGGTGCTGCCTGAGGGTACTGCTGAGGATGTGCTGAGAACCCCTGAGCCTTATCTCTGCCCAAAAACGGACCACGGAAGGGGAGTGACTTCAGTGCTTCTGTGAGGTTATAAATAACCTCAGCTTATTTAGCAGACCTCAAGAACTGTCCATGCGCAATAAGTCAATACAGTGCCCAGCAATAGTTTCAAGGTCTGAATGTATTTCACCTACAATGTATAAAAAGACTATATATTTTATGTGTTTACTTAAATTGACTTTTTACCTAAATGAGGCCAGTCTTTCTCCGAGCCATTCATTTGAGTTCCAGGTATACAGATGATCAAAGAAGCAAAAAGCTGAAAGACACTGAAGTGTCCCATGACTTTAAACAGGTATATTATTGCATGCGGCTTTATGTGAGCCAATACTGATAGTGACAGAGTCTGTGACTGCTAAAGTCTGATTATCCTGGTTTTTCTACTGCATCTCTTTTATTGGTTCCCACAGCTTTTAACACACCTGGCATTAAGCACTCGATTTTTTTTTAGAAAAAAATCTTTTTTCTTCTATTTTATCTTGTGACCAAGAAATCTAAAATCCAAGAGGATTTCAACCTAATGACTCTTATTGATTTTCTTCCTGGATGGAGAGTAAAATCACTGAATAGAGTGTTTTGACACGACTCTTAAGGTTGCCACGCAGCAGAGACTCCTTCATTGCTAAGTAACACACCTAATTCATCTCTTCATCTAATTACCACACTTTTCATGGGATAAGCTTTGTGTAACAGCAGAATAAACTCTATCCTCAGCTGAGCTGTGGCCTGTATATGTTGCAGAAATAAGTATACATTTTGGCATAATCTAAACTGATCAGCCGAAAATGAACACCACCGGCAGGTAGAGGAAATAATATTATGTATCTTGTTAAATATATAAATATATGTATCTTGTCCCAGTGTTGCTTGTCAAAAGGTTGGGATGTATTAAGAAGCAAATGAACAGCCTGTTCTTTAAGTTGATGTGCTGAAGCAGGAAAAATGGGCGAGAATAAGTATATGAGTGACTTTAACCAGGGCTAAATTGTGACTGCTAGAGAGTGTCTAGATTGCAGCTGCAATGCATTGTGGATGTTTGGGATTGTTTAATTCTGGATTGTGGAGTTGGCTGGTTCATCTTAACATGAAATCTAAAGGAAATCTAAAAAAATCATTACATTTTGATATGACGGCATGATTTTGCTACTTTTTTCTTCACAAGATCATACAACTATAAGACATAAAAAGGAATTTTTTTTTGTCTGAAGACAACTCATAACATCACTTCACTAGCTGAAGGCCATTTTCAATGAGCACAAAGCACATAATGTAAACAAATAAACCATACAACAGTAATAATTACATTATGTCTGACCAAATTCACAAGTAAATCTACTACTGTGTTGGCATCATTGTGTATTTAATTAATTCTGCAATTCCCTCACCAATGGAAGCAGATTGTTTGGGGTTCCTCTTTTTAATTAGCTACCCCTCGAGCACTGAGACACCATGTTTCAATTAGTCACTTAATGAAATTCAATAATCATAAAACAATTACCACTTTGGTGCAGCACTTCACTGAAACCAATTACGGTTGTGGCAACAAGTGAGGAATTGTTGTTTCATCATGGATGGCATGCTGGCATTGGGAGACTTGCGTGGGAAAAAGGGGGTCTTCTCTCTTTACGGCTGCAGAGTTGCCATCTCATTCTAGCTGCTTGAGAATGAGCAGAGGGGGAGGCCTTGCTCTTCAAAGGGCCCTTGAGACGTGCAATTACAGGTGATTGGTAGCCTGTGAAACGGTGATAACTAAATGTGTGTGAGAGTGCCTGCACTTTCCTCATGGGAGTGCCTGTACTTTTTTTTCTTTTTTTTTTTTAAACTGAAGGCAGAGTGCTAGCTGTATGATGATCTGGAATCTCAGCACACAATGTGAAATTTTCTCTTTTTAAAAACAGTCCATTTGAACCATTTTGACCCTTGGTCAAGCTTCATAATTTGATCATTTCTTGAGCATATTTTCAAAGTTAAACATGCCATTTACTGATAAGGGCGCTTATATTCATTGACTAGAATATTGCAACTGAGGGTCCCATTAACCGATTGCCTTGAGACTATTCTATACTTATGAATGAACTGTATGAACTTTGTTTAGTCTGATAACACCAACGGGATTAAAGAATAAAATTCCCTTAAAATCTAATGTCTTAATTTTTATTCTGAATGTAAACGTGCAAAAATTTATTTACCCAAACTTCTGCAAACAACCTTTTTTTTCTTTTTTTTTTGTTAATTGTAGACTCTGGTGCATAAAGTTATTTATATACATTCATATACAGAAGGGCCTTGTACTGGTGGATTACAGGCTCCATCAAGAGCCTGTAATGGCAAGAGGAGGGTGGCTCCAGAAGCTAGAAGATTCTTGATTATGGCTGAACCTGCCTACAAATTATTAGGAAAATGTCCTGCATAAATTGTTGCTCATTTTCCCTGGACCACACTCAACAATCCCAGCTAATTGCATCTCTTATGATGATGAGAATGGCCATGACAGTAATGCTGAGAATACAATCTATAAAGATCACATTAAGACAATGCGGTTTATAAAGATTAGCTCAAAACAGCAATGGAAAGTTTTATTCTGGCCTTTTCCTTTTGTAAGTGAGATGAAAACTTTGGCATGGCAGCAGGCCTGGCCATTTAAGAGGCGATCGAATCATTCAAAAAGAACGTTCAACACGGGCAGGGATTTCAGCCTGACGCAGACCGACTGCCACAGAAAATTGGCCAGTGACCCCCGAGACGGGTCAGTCCCAATTCACAGATGGCAAATTGTGTGGAAGGCATTGATTAATGGGGAAGACACAACTCGTTATAGCCTGCAGTGTCATCCTCGGTTTTGCACATCCCCCAGCTCTCCTCTTCTCTCCCCATCAGCACAATCAAGCCAGCAGATAAAATAACAATCCAACAATTGATCTCACCCCGGCAATTAATTGCCTTCTCTCCAGTGTAATTTGTTGAGGAGAAATAACACTAATGCTACTGTGCCCAAGCAAATGGAAAGGAGAGCAAGCAAGTAATGTTTATTGCCTCTTGAGTGCGTACATAATTTAAACGGATACTTACTCAAAACTAACCCAAGGCTTCATCCACACGCAACACTGCATATGACGGAATGTACTAAAGAATTCATGACTATAAGAGGCTGCGCATAAAGAAATCACTTTGCAACCAAGCTCCATTTTTTTTTACAAACTTTCAAACAAGTATATCAACCATACAGTTCACATCCACAAGCACTCATACGACTGTTTCATAAGCAGTTCATTATCTTACATGCCCACAGCTTTATTTTCTCTGCAGCATCTTCCCACACATTTTTGTGATTGAGTTCACTACCATGCAACAATATTTCATGCTACCTTTCAACTACTTTCAGTTGCACATGAGAATGTTTGCAGATTTGCTTTATGGATATTACTTTACCATTTCACGGATGTCCACTGCATTCTGAAACAGCCGTGATTCTAGAGTGACTGCATTTACTCTTGTCTAATATTTCCACTACACTAAAGATAAATACTGCGATGGGCTGGCGACCTGTCCAGGGTGTGTCCCCCGTCCTTCACCCTGTGTGAGCTGGGATGGACTCCAGCACTCCCCCGTGACCCCGCTTGGGACAAGCGGCAGAAAATGACTGACTGACTAAAGATAAATAAATAATTAGGAAAGCATGTAACTGGGTGAAACCAATCCTGATGTGTGGTTTCAATGAAAATACAATAAGGGGTCATGGGCATGGGCAGTAGGGCTGAAACGTCCTGTTACCTTTCCTATGAACTGATTTTTACATTGTTTAAGCTTTTTTTTTTGTTTTAATTCTCTTCAATTTAAATTCCAGCATATATTACTCAGTCAATGCAGTCAGTCGGAACCATTTGACATATTTTAAGTCACTTTTATTTGTGTAGTTACATAGCAACAAGCATATCACTCACAGCTCACTGAAACAAGCATATCTGTCAAAAGTGCAAACTCAGCACTTCAGTCGATACCACTCTGATGTTTACGCTGATGTTTTGAAGTCTAATAGATGACAATTTATTAGATGTTTTATACATCTCATGATACCGTGGTGGCCTAGTGGTTCAGGAGTTGGCCACCGGATCGGTAGATTGTGGGTTCAATTCCCTCTATGGTGGGTTGCCCTGAGGTACCCTTGAGCAAGGTACCGTCCCCGTCATTGCTCCTCCCTGCGATGGGCTGGCGACCTGTCCAGGGTGTGTCCCCTGTCTTTCGCCCTGTGTGAGCTGGGATGGACTCCAGCACGACCCTGCTCAGGACAAGCGGGCGGGAAAATGGATGGATGGATATTAAAGCAAACAAATCATTCAAATCTGTAAAACAGAAAATGGAAATGAATTTTAAAAAGTGCGCAACAACCTTATTTTATGTGAATAGTATACAAAACAAAAAGAGTTCTAGGGGTTATTATCAAGTTGTTAACACAGAGGTACATATAATGATGTGTATTTCTGAAGGCAGTTCTATTTAGATACCTCAGGAGGCCATGAGTCAGTAAATGAGACTAAGAAACTGTAACAAAGGGACTACAAAACCCACTTTGTGAGGTATACAAGTTACTGAATAAAGCATAAAAAATGACTTTCATCTCACAGTAATGCCTGTCTGGAGGATGCATTTCCCCAATTCCCTTTTTAATTTCCAAATAACACTTTTCAAAATGACAAAGGCTTATGTCAGTGAACACAGGTGGAGCTGCAGCTTCTCATAGATTTACTAATGATTCATTACCAGCTGGCTCTCAACAAGCAGCTTCGAGCAAACGAGTGATTCAATAAACAGTTTTGGATTGCCTCTTTAAACAGTAAAGCTTGTGGTTTGGTTAGGCAGAGCTGAGATTGCAGCAGTAATATTGAAAAACAGTTTTATAGGCATATGGTGTAGTTTTTTTTTTACAAACTATTGATAGTCTAATCCTGTATGCTCTTGGATAGTAGTGACCAAAGACACTATATTCAAAGGGAAATATGACAGAGGGTGATGAACTACAGCATCATCCATCATGTGCAACCGTGGCTGTAGGCTCAGGCCTCCTGTGGTCTTCTGGAAATTGGAAGAGACAGCATGCCTTAGCTCTGAACAAGAAAGAAGGAACCAAGAAAGAAGAAAACAGAAGAGAGCAAACGAGTGTTAAGGTGGACAGTCTCTCTCTCTCTCTCTCTCTCTCTCTCTCTCTCTCTCTCATTCTCTTTCTGTGCATGTAGCTCTGAAACTAGTGTCCTTCTTCTTCTTCTCTTGGCCAACTTATCACGTGCTAGTGGGAAAGACAGTGATTCTACTTCTCCACCACCACAAATTTTTTAATCTCTAAGAAAAAAAAAACAGTCACCCATGCAATGGTGCTGTTACTTTTCAATTAAGTTAAAATAAAATGAAGGTTAGACAAAGATACTATCTATTCAAAGAAGGATTCAGTAAGATAGATATGACTCAAGGAAGTACTTATGCTTCATGCTGTCTCTTCTCTTCTCTGAGACCCAAATAAAGCCAATGAGTCTAGGTTTACCTATAGTGCGATGGTGATTATTAAGCATGTTACACAGCAGAGAAGTATTTTCCTCAGGAGGACTTTATGTGTTGAACTTGATGATTGGCTTTAAACTAGGTAGATGTTTGGGGCAAGAACAAATTTGAAAAATGTTTTAATAGTGTCTACCTGTCATCCATGTCATCTTTCCTGTGAGGAATATTTGTGGTGTGGTAGGTTAATTATCCCATTTAAATCATAAACACAAAAACAGTACTTAACAGAAACACAGCAGGGAATCCCATATGGACCACATTATTCCTGCATTAAAAACACTGACTTTGGCTCCTAGTGTGATTAAAGCCTCATTATACTATTTGCAAGAACTGGTGAACAATAGCATGCATGACTATGTGCTTGGTTCTGGGATTAACATGGGCTAGAGTATTGTAATGTGAGCAGAACAAGCAGGTTTCTATAGACTTGTAAAGCACGTCGGTGGAGGCATCCTGCTGCGGGGGCATGGTGCTAAGGCCTTCCATAATCCACTTAAGATGGCTCGACACTTTGCTCGGCACAGTGCACTTACATCTTCTTAGACTCCTAGCTGTCTCTCATGCTCATGTTTTACAGCCATTCCAGTATTCATTTTGTTACAGCTAAAATTCATTTGTAACACCTCTTTCTTCTCACATGATGACATTTTTCATCTTTAATTTACCAGAGAATGTGCCATGAGACCATCTGTTGTCCATGGTAAAATAATGATTTCTTATTGGCTGCAGGCAGATATAAAATATATAATATTATAATGACAGTCGATTGTGGAAGTCAGTTTTTGGTAAAATGTTAATATACCACTTCCGACCAAAGTTCTTTCAAGTGTGCTCTACGCAGCGCTTTCCCAGACGTGGATTAAGTGTAGTCCTGGAGTGAATTGTACATTTTTTAAGCAAACATCAAGCAGTTTTGGTACCCTTTCAGTCAACATGTGAAAGTGACTATTTGTACTGTAGTGAGACACAAAAAAATGCTTCTTCTGCACTTCATCCATACACACACGTGCAGCAGTACAAAGCTCCACCCACTCAAACTGAACCACCACTTCCTACTTGCCTGGCAGGGGAGATAGCATGATCAGGAAGGTGGCTCACCCAGGGTAAGGCTCAGCCATTGCACTCCGGTTATGCTGACCCCTGCGAATCCCCCAAATGTGGGAATCTCGACTAGGGGCAGTGTTGGCCTAGTGGTTAGGGAGTTGGCCACAGGATTAGGAAGGTTGTGGGTTCAAACCCCTTACCAGTAGGTTGCCCTGATGTACCATTGAGCAAGGTACCGTCCCCGTCACTGCTCCCTGGGCAGCTTTCAATAGCTGCCCACTGCTGCACGGTGTTAAATGCAGAGGTCCAATTTCGTTGTGGTTCACTGTGTGCTGTGCTGTGACCTCGCAATGACAAGGGTTGTCACTTTCACTTTCATTATTAACTAATTGAACTTCCAATTACAGACTCTAATGCACTCTTTTATAGTAACTCATGCTTTAAACTTTTTTTCATGCTGAAACTCATTACTTAATCTATTAATTTTCTTTGATTATTTGGTTTCAACCAGAGGAAGATGGGTTCCCCTTTTGAGTCTTGGTTCCTCCCAAGGTTTCTTCCGCCTCTTTTAATGAGTTTTTCCTTCCCTCTGTCGCCCTCGGCTTACTCACTTGAGGCTCGGACCCGGATTCTGTATTCTTCTGTAATTCTCTGTAACAACAACAGTTAAAAAGCGGTATATAAATACAACCGACTTGGCTTGACTGCCTTTGAATCACTGTGGTTGATACTTATAACGAGGGATTTGTAAAATATTATATATCCCACATGTATTACCAATACTACATGATAAACATTACAGCATCAGTTTAGCTTTAGAGAAATATAACTGCTTCTCTCATATGTATGTGCATACAGGGCATTTCATTTTCTAAGTCCTTTGTCTACATTTAATTCCCTTGCGATTAGAATGTATTTTATGCCTTAAGAATGATGAAATATCGCAGCACTGCTTAAACATAGTCCTGGTTCCAGTAGTGACATCTCAACGGACCTGCTTAATATCATCCATCCTTTATTGTGTGAGCCAGGAGCTTTGATACACAAGAAATGAATTTGTATGATGAGTTGGGCTTTCTCCTCCTAGCAGAGGTAATGCTGAATATTTCAGCTTGCATTTAGATTAGGTTTTCTGTTTTTGAGCATGCTGTAAACCTCATGGACATTTTATTTTTTGCCTGCAGCACAAGACATGAATAGCGAATGTGTCTTAGCAACAGCGGTAATCTCCCAAGAGTTCATCAAAATTCTCAGCAATCTATTCAGGCCAGAGACTATTTTATGCTGTAAACCGCGTCAAAATAAACACGTGGGTATAACTGCAAATGTGGCAGCTGGTGCCTGGCCTTGGGAGGAACGTGAAAAGTTTTAAAATTCTGTCAAAGTAAGATTGTAAAGTTAGCTCATCTTACAGCATGCCCTGGTGTCAGATCTATTTCATCAATGTTTAAAAGTTGGGCAGCACGGGGTCTGACCGGCGTAAGAATAAATCCACTTCATCTGCAGCAGAAAGCCTGTGACTTGCTGTATTGTAGTAGGAGAGAGCTATTACCAGCCTCGCAACAGCTTATTGACCTAGCAGTGTTCCACAGGCCTTATACTTCCAACTTCCCTTTTTATATGGGCAATTTAAAATATGCACATATGCAGAGGTCCACAGAGATGAGAGAGAGAGAAAGAGAGAGAGAGAGAGAGAATGAGGCAGAGAAAATGAGAGAAAACACAGAGGGAGAAAAACAAAGAAAGGGGAATGAGAAATAGAGTATGTGTGTGTGCGTGCGTGCGTGCGTGCGTGCGTGCGTGCATGCATGCGTGTGTGTGTCTGTGTGTGTATTCTTAAACAGCCGTGTTTGAACCAATCCTGTGGTTGAGGAGAACATGTTACACGTTTTCAGAAGTATCGCATCAAGCAAAGGAAACATACCGAGATTGCTGCAACTACTGAAACTGGTCTAAAACTGTCCAGTGTGTGGTTAAACTCTGGAAGGATAGCGGTCACCATCAGTGTAATGATCTGAAGTTGTTTTAGTTGGTCGGGTCTAGATTCGGCGAGATGATGGGCTCAAAAAGAGGTCAGCTGACAGCTGAATACAATGAATGACCAGTTTATGAAATCAACTGGTTTTTCTTCCCTGATGGCACGGGCAAATTCAAGATAACATTGCTCGGAAAAGTGTAAAAATGCATTTATGCATTTCAGGGAACACTAGACATCATTTTCACACATGGACTGGATGCCTAAACCCCAGACCTCAGTCCAGACGTTAACTCCACTCAGAATCTTTGCCATGTGCTAGAGAAACAGTAAAACTCTCCCATAATCAGTATAAGATTTTGGCAAAAATTGATGCAGCTTTGGCTAGATATAAATGTGACATTTCATAAGCTTATAAAACCAATGCCATGTAAGCAATAACTAATATATAATATTGGAGAGAGGAAGAAGGAACAAAAGAAAGAGAGAGAGAGAGAGAGAGAGAGAGAATGAGTAATGTATATAGACTCACTACACAATGATATGACATCTCTGTTTCTTACAGATGTAAATCATGTAGAACAGAGACCTCGTCCCTCCTTTGCTGCAGCTTCTCTTTGCGTAGCTCTGTAGCTCATTCAAAGTAGCTGAGTTTACTCTGCCGAACTGTAAACTTTCTCTGTCGAGACTGCTTCCTCCCTGAAATTAACTGTGCAGTGTTTACTCTCCATCTTTCCCAGTCTGGGAGAAAAATCTAGGCCATAATGCAAAGCAATTACTTTCACACCACGCAATTATGAATATTCACCAAAACATGAAATATTGATCAGCTGATGTTAACTTTGAATCTGAGTGGAAATGAAAACAAATATTAATCACATGCAGGGATATTGGTAAAAAAGGTTTTAAGGCCCACAGTTGTGGCATGCAGTAACCTCTGTAAACATGCTGAGAAGACTGTTTTGTTCTGTTTGTGTTCACTAATTAACATTTATAATGGAGGGGGGCACTTTATGTTCTAGTGATTGGAAACATACAAAATATATTCGTGCAAATATTATTTCTTTCATAGAGCATGACTAAATGTTGACCTGCCGCACTCATATTACCCTTGCCAGATATGAGGGACTTCAATCTCCATCTTGCATTTAAAACCCACCTATGGCTGTTCAACTGTGTTAATGGACCTATTCATCAGCCATCTGTGTTGTGTGTGTGTGTGTGTGTGTGTGTGTGTGTGTGTGTGTGTGTGTGTGTGTGAGTGAGAGAGAGAGAGAGAGAGAGAGAGAGAGAGAGAGAGAGAGAGAGAGAGAGAATCAAATTTGAAGAAATGTCATTGGGTATGTAACTGTAGGTGATGAATATTCATGAAGAAAATGTAGGGATTCAGACTGGAAAAGAGAAATGCTATTTGAGTTTTAGTGGACTTTTTAAAAACAATCTGCTTCTAGATGAACCTGTTAAGGCCATCAAACTCCGCGTCATGACCTTCTCATCTCCTTTGGGGGATCATTTCTCGTCCCATCTCGATCGGCTAGGAACCTCGGTGTCACTTTCGACAACGAGCTCTCCTTCTCCTCCCATGTCCTTAATCTCTCTAGGTCCTGCCGACACCTTCTTTTCAACATTAGAAGAATCCGTCCTTTCCTCACCACCCAGGCAACCCAACTACTGGTCCAGTCCCTGGTCATCTCGAAACTGGACTATTGCAACTCTCTTCTGGCAGGTCTTCCACTGAAGGCAACAAGACCACTACAATTGATTCAAAACGCTGCCGCTAGACTCGTCTTCAACCATCCCAAGTTCTCTTCATCCACTCCTCTGCTGCGGGACCTGCACTGGCTCCCAGTGGCCGCTCGTATCAGGTTCAAAACTGTAACTCTTGCTTACAAGGCTACTAACAGCCTTGCTCCATCTTACCTGTCGACTCTAATTAAACATCGTGTCTCTTCTCGTCCCCTCAGACCATCAAGCACTGCTCGTCTTGAACCTCCATCGTTGAAAAACAGAGGAAGACACGCATCAAGACTCTTCTCAGTTCTGGCCCCTCAGTGGTGGAACGAACTCCCCCTGTTGGTCAGAACTGCGGAGTCCCTCGCTGTCTTCAAACGTAGATTAAAGACCCACCTGTTCACAGAATTTCTGAGGGACTAATCCCTCCCAAACCATCCACTCTCCTACCCTTACTCTTTCTTTCCTAAAAACCTCTACTCTCTTTCCTACTTTCCCACCCCTGCTCCTCCTCTCAAAAAAAAAAAAAAGGATGGTGTATACTTGTTACAAGGGCTCTTAGTCTGTTACTTAGGTGGTACTAGCTAATCAGCAGTTACTGATCTGAGCTGGTTACCAAGATGATGATCTATCGTGGAAATAAAGCACTGTTGTAAGTCGCTCTGGATAAGAGCGTCTGCTAAATGCCGTAAATGTAAATGTAAACGTAAATGTTAACATGTGTTTTGTTTGTTTTTGAAGGTGTTCAAGATAATATACCCATATAAACAAACAATTTTTGGAAAGTGAAGGTATAGTACATCAGCATAATATTCCCGTACAGTTCACTTACTTTTGCCAATAGCTGTATTGATGTTATATGTCTTATTCATATTTATGATGAACTTTAATGACTTACTTTTCACATTGTGTGTTCATGAACCACACAAGTCTACCAAGTCTATCAGTCATAGCTTTGCATTATTTTAAACCAGTAGCTGTTAGCACTGATCAGGAACATTGATCTGGTTAGAGGCCGGGCAGCTCTGCGGCATCTCTGTGCTGGTCTATGACACGCAGGTGTGAACAGGTGTCAGATGCAGTCAAGCAGAAATCTATCTGTCTGCTTGCAAGCCTTACGGCTCAGGAGAAAATGAGCAGCATCTGCTGAACATGTTTGTCTGTTGTAAAAATTGGATTGCTTGGTCTTCCCACAGTCCCGCTTTAGTCCTGGGGAAACTAGGTGAGCTTGTGGAGAAGCACATGCTTAAAAATAAAGGCATATGAAAAGTTCTTGGCTTGGATATACGGTTCTAGGAAAAGCTTGGCAGTGAAACAGTTCCAATAGGTAGGTATGCATGTAGATAGATAGATAGATAGATAGATAGATAGATAGATAGACAGACAGACAGACAGACAGACAGACAGACAGACAGACAGATAGATAGATAGATAGATAGATAGATAGATAGATAGATAGATAGATAGATCAGGGAAGAAAAAATTCTTCCAAGCAGATTGAAGACAGTGAGATCCTGCAAAACTTAAAGCTAATTTAGACGTCTGTCAGAGGAGCTGCAGGAGTACATTTGCGAGCTTGCTTTTCTCTCTCTAGGCTGCAGTGTATTGATCGCAGGAGCTTTTTTGAATAATCCTCTGTGATTTCATCTGCTCTGGCTCGGATTCCCTGGCAATCTGTTTCTGCTACGCCTCGCACAACTTGCTACTCCTCCAGGACGCTGGGCTCTCCACAAACAGCATGACCAAAGAAAAACAGTGTCTCTGTTGTAAATTTGTCTTTGTCTTTGTTGTTGTTTTGCCTGACGCTCTCCTCCACCATCCCTGCTTGCAGATATGGATTTGGATGAAACAGAGGAGGGACAGAATGCTGCCCCCTGAAGAGCCTCCGATAAGCTTCACTCTTACAGTTGTGTCAATAGCAATTACCTCTCAAGGCTTTCCCTAAGCCACTGCTGCACAGGCCTCTAACAGAAACTCACCTTTTTTTTTTTTTTTTCCTTTAACTCCCTTTAAGAAAATGGCAACCATGGCCCTGAATTGCTACACATTTCAACAGCAATGCCAAACATGTCTGTTCTATTGGCACTCACTTAGTAAAGACTGAATTTTGAACTCATTAAACATTGGTGTTTTTTTATGTTGCAGGTCTCCCATCCAGTATCAAGGAAATGTAATTACAACCCTTTGCATTGTTGTGAGCCCCTTCAGTCAACAATGAAAGGTTTTAAAAAGAATAGGTGGAGCTGGGGAGGAAACTAAAAGTGCAACTGTCAGCAGCTCCAGGGATGTTAGCTGGTGTAAATGTATAATTACAGAAACACACTTTGACTCCCGGCACCCGCTATGGGGACCACATTACTCCCACAGATCAATATTCCCAGCCCTGTATATGCATTGCGCAGCAATCCATCCATCAGCTTGCTTCTCAGTCTACCATGAGGAGCCATCAATAATTAACCCCAGGACCCAAATAATAGAAGCATTTAAAATGCTAATGCAAAAATCACTCACTTGGGTCTATTTTTTTTTTTCAGTTTCAGGGACTCGCAGCATATAACATAGTTAGAAACTGTGTGTGTTGTGCATGTGTGTGTGATCTTTACAAAGTGTAATGCTTAACTGTTTGTTGCTGTTGAGATTAAATCTAAGTTCTTTAAAATACCTTTTAAAAATAATTATTTGTAGCATTGACTTTGTTTTGTTATAGTTACAGAAGAAAGATAAGACAAATAACCCTTTTTTTGGTGCTTTATAGATGTAACGGTGGCGGGGTACCGGAAGGACGCCAGTGTGGAGCCAGGAGTTCGGAGCACTGTTTTATTGTTCACAGTTTACAAATACCAGAAGCAAGGGCTGCAGTTCGAATCAAAACCTAAGAACAGGAGAACTGCAGCCTAAACCAAGTTTTCCAAAACCAAAACCCAAACAAAAACCACCCTTACACATAGGCTTAGCCTACCTAATGAGCCGTGCTCTGCTCTGACTCATCGGGGCTTAAATAGTCAGCCCCAATGATGCACACCTGTGCCTGCTTGGGCTCAGGTGTTGTCAGTCAGAACAGAGTGCCCTCTAACGTGCCCAAAACACCCCACATGTGACAGAATACCCCCCCCCCCCCAAAAGGCGCGGCTCCTGACGTGCCAAAACATAGCCGTACCTCTGGGGGGGAGGCCAAAAACAACAAAACTGGACAAAAACAAAAGTCCCTTGTGGGGACGCACGGTCAGGTCCACAAAAAAAAACACAAAAAGGACCTCCGACCAGTCATGTCAGGCAGCTGGTGGTGGTGAGGGGAATCCCAGCAGTTCCGTCCACCCTTTTGACTAGTGCCTGAACTCGGCTCTGAGGTCCCTGGAGGCATCGCCTGACTCCATGGAACGCCTGGACTTGACTGAACCTGAAAGAGAGCTAAACATAGACTTCCTCTTTGAACCCTGTAACGTCTTTCTCAACGAGTCCAAACTCTGCTTCCAACCCCTGTCAGCCTTGTTCCCCACGTCTCTCATCCCCGAATCTACAGTGCCGAAGTCCTCGTTCACTTCCTTGAACTTATTATTGCTGATGTCTTTTGCCTTTTTTTTTTTCTTGGTTGTACCTCCTGGTCGCTTGGGGCCCAGTGACGCAGTGTCCCAGCTCCTGGTTCCACTATGAGAAGTTCTACTTGGATCCCTCCACGAGTCACCTTGTTCTGGGTTTGCTGAATTGTGAGGCTGAGCTGACGGCAGGGGGTCCGAAGGCAGATGCTCCCTCTCTGAAATTGTTACCTGTTTCTCCGCTGGACTGTTCTCCAGTTGCTGTTTTGGCTTTTACCCTCTGGGTTCCAGCAGGCACTGTTGTCGGAGAAGTGAGTTGAGATTCGATGATTGCCAATTTTACTTCCATACCTCTGACCTGTTTCTCTAGCTCGGTGAGCTTGCTGGCCTTATAACGGACCTCTCTCAGGTCAGCCTGCAGAGCGATGTTGTGGTCCTGCACCCGTCTCAGCTCTGCCCTGCTCTGATTCAACTGCTCTTCCATAGTGGCTATTTTGGCCTCCAGTTTCTCCTGAGCGGTTGGAGTCTCAACTCTCCTTGTTATCTGGCATACGATCTGGTTTCTCTGTTCATACGTTGTCCTCAGTCCCTCTCTTTGGAAAACCATCACAGCTTGTATCTCAAATCTGGAGACCTCTCTGTCTTCTCTGAGTTTGCTGCTCCTTCCATGACGCTCACCTTTGTCTTGAGCCAAAGCCTCTTCTCTTTCCGTTTCCCCGTCATTCGGCTCTTTCAGTCAGCTGCTGGTAGAGTCCTGTCAGCAACTCCTCCTGTTCTGCAATCCAAACATTTCCGCAGCTGATCTGCTCACCTCCGAGGTGGGACTGGATTGTCCTCGCCTCTCTGCGCCGCACGGCCAGATCCCTCACCAGCTCCTCTCTGAATGACTTCTGCAAGCAAATCGCAACATGTTTACACATCTGATACCTCTGTCCTTGTTGAAGTCCCAGTCTCCACCTTCCGAACCTCCTCTGACGACCATCTGTTGCCCAGCACGGCCTCTTGAAGACAGATCCCCACTGGTGCACTCTCACAGCAGCCTGAATAATGACAGCAGCTTTGTTCATAGCATTAATATTTTTTCGAACCAAATAACCTCTAAAAGCTGCCTGGATGCGTATCGCAGACCTTCTCATCACCTGGAATCTTTCATGTTCACTTTTGCCCCTGATGTAGGACCTATAATATCTTTGACTGAAGATGGCTGACATCCTTATGGCCTGGTACTTTACTACCTCCCTGTGTCTTCTGAACACAGCCTGAATCAGGGAAGCTGCCTGATGGTGCCGGATCACCGCCTTTCTGACCCTCTGACCTCTGAAGCAGGCTTGCAGGAACATTGCAGTAGAGCGCAATTTCAAAAATTCCTCTCTGTTTTCTGGCATCACGTGTGGAACGATACCTCAGCTGGATTGCAACAACAGTCTGTTTGATGTATAAGTATCGTGCCCGAGCACAGTGCGCCCTGTAAGCACTTTGTATCGCAGTGGCAGCCTGGTCTTCATGGTCTTCATCTTCAGTCTGTCTGGTCTTCATCCCTCAGAATGCAGCTTGTAGAACAACGGCAGCCCTTTTTTTCCTCCTTCAAAGACTTAATTTCTTGCCTCATACTCTTGCTAGCTCTATAATATCGCTGAACAGTCTTGGGTGCCCATCGTAGCCTCAGGTAGTACTTTCTGTTTATGTGTTTCCTTACCTGCGCCTGAAGGGTTACTGCAGCCTCATGCTCGATTTTCCTCTGTGCCCGAACTTTCCTCCTCTTCGGTGCAGCAGACTGGTTCATGGTGCTGGGCTTGGGGGTCGACTCCGTGTTGCCCCTCTCGCTGCTGCGAAGGGCCTTCTTGGTCGACCTCCCCGGTGGCCGGATGCCGGAAGTGTTTCTTTCCACTATGTTGTTGCTACTCACTCTGGTTGTGTTCTCACGTTCAAGGTGCCTAGCCTGCTTCTCCTGAAGTTCCGCCTTTACTGAAGCTATCTCCTCCTGAAGGGAACGTATTTGAGATTGGTGACTCACCTGCAGCTGGTGTGTCACAGCCTGAAGAGAGGCGTTGTCCTCCTCTAATTTTTCACACTCCGTTTTCAAGGTAGCCAGATTCAGACTTCGTGTACTGATTTCTTGGTTCTTGGTGAGGAGCTCCGCCTCCATTTCCTGGAGCTGCTCGACTAACATGTTCTTGTTCTGTCTTTCTGCGCCCAGAACAGACAGCCAGACCTTCTGAGATTCCCGTAGATCGTGTTCTAAATCCTGGATTCTTGCAGTTAATTCTCTTGCCTGAAATGGCTCCTCTGAGCCGGGAGAATTCTTTACCATAACGTCTCTATTAGCTGTGCAGAGAGAATTCTTTACCGTACCACCTCCATTAGCTGTGCAGTGAGACTTCCTTACCGTAGCTTCCTTGTTTGGCACCACCTTCGCTGATGGGTCGCTGTGATTGGAGCACAGCGCTGTCGCTGCGGACGGACCGCTGTGATCGGTGAAGGAGGCGGGTTCCACCGATATCCAGCGTTGTGGTTGGTGGAGAGCAGGAGCCGGAGAAGAAAGGGGCACGAACGAAACCTCTTCCACGAGGAATTGCCCCAATAACATTACCTCCATAACGGCTTGTACAGCTTTCTCTGTTCGGCCGTACTCCTCCAGCCTTCAGAGAGGGAGCGAGCTGGATTGAGCGACTCAGCAGGTTCAGGCGTCGTGAAAGCTCAGTGGCGGTGACTCTCTGTACTCCACCTCTCTGCTTGCAACACCCCAGCTGCCACAATGGCAGCACTGCTCAGAGGTCCTCAACCATGGCTCCCAGGGCACACTCATGCTCCTCACACCAACTCTCGAGTCTCCTGACATCCCGGTTTTGGCGGCTCATTTCTGTAACGGTGGCGGGGTACCGGAAGGACGCCAGTGTGGAGCCAGGAGTTCGGAGCACTGTTTTATTGTCCACAGTTTACAAATACCAGAAGCAAGGGCTGCAGTTCAAATCAGAACCTAAGAACAGGAGAACTGCAGCCTAAACCAAGTTTTCCAAATTCCAAACCCAAACCACCCTTACACATAGGCTTAGCCTACCTAATGAGCCGCGCTCTGCTCTGACTCATCGGGGCTTAAATAGTCAGCCCCAATGATGTCAGAACAGAGCGCTCAGTCAGAACAGAGCGCCCTCTAACGTGCCCAAAACACCCCACATGTGACAATAGAACCTTTATTGCTATTGCAAAACGTTAAATGTGTCTATGTTAGATGAAGCTGCATGAACTGTTGGTTTCATTTAGAACACTGGTCGTCCACTTGTAATAAATCCCTGCTTTCCTGCATTTTTTGACACCTGAGGAGCTTCATCAGGGATTTATCAAGCTCTGCATCAGCTTTACCAGGTATGATGAGATAGATTCTGCATTAATACTGCAGATACTGCAGAGTTACAATGGAACTTGAAAGATTCTGAACTTGAAACGTTCAATTATATATTTTCTTTCTATATAATTCTACATTTTTGCATGAATATGATTTAAAACATAAAATTTTCATACAAGCCCTGACAGCGTACAAAGCCAATCCAATATATGAGCCATGCCATATAATGAGGCATGCCCAAAAAATAAAAACTGATAAAAAAATCAATTCAAAATCAATCAAAAAAAGTGGAATAAAAAAATGTGTTTTTAATCTGAAACTCACTTCTGAACCCCCACAGACTGAAAACAAAATTGAAAGCAAAACCATAAGGCAGGAGTGTCCTATCTTATCTGCAGAAGTCCTGTGGCTTCAGGTTTTCAATCCAGTCAAGCAAGAACACACATGATGTACGTGCTCACAAGCAAGTCTGGCTGGTTAATGCTGTCTTTCTTTATTTTTTCTTGTTTAGAGCCCATGAAATGGAGAACAAAGAGAACCACTAGTCACTAAGGCCAGCACTAAAATGATTTAATAAACATCAGTATGACTTAGACGCTTAATGCTGTTCTTAAAGTTCAGATAATATTATTTTTACGTATACTGCAGCAAAGGTGCTACTTCAGAGTATAGAACACCACTGTCCCAATGTGAACTTGCAAGGACAAAATTTGACTTCTGTGTAATATTAATGGATAATTTTTTAATATGTCTCCTATCTAACTGCATTTCATTTCAGAGTATGCTCATATGTTCTTGCTTTCTCTTTTCTTGCTATCTTCACACTAGTTTCGTCCTCTTGTCCCTGAGGGAAACTCCGATGCGTGAAACAGGAGGCCATAATCCCAATGTGAATGTGATGAGTGCGCATGAACAGAGCGTGAAGCGGCTGATTATCATCCAACTCAATCACCCATATCTTAGCAGCCAGCATTGTGAAACTGATGAGCTATGTCCGTAATCACTCATACGATTGGGCTATAGGGGGCCAAGCTTGAGCAGTCCAGCCAAAACAACCGGTCCTGTAATGCCTGTTTTCTTAAGGGAGTGTGTGTGTGTGTGTGTGTGTGTGTGTGTGTGTTTGTTGGAGAGTTTGGGATGCTTTTGCCTTTTGGAGCAGTAGCAAGTGCATTATATTGAAGGAATAGACCGCGAGATGAAGTGTGTTACAGTAATTGTCCTGTCATTAGGCATATAATAACTCCCTTACTTACTCTTACAACAACAAACATTATTGAAAAAGAAAAGTGTGATTGGCTCCCAGAAATGCACTGTCAAAATTCTCTACAATTTATAAGTTCAATCTACAACTGAACTTAATTCATTCGCAAGTCTAGTGAAAATTAGCTGTTGGGCCATTAACATTTCAGGAGAAAACTGTAAAGCCTCCTACTGAGGAATTTAGTTTTTTAATAATTCTGACAGTGACATTTAGAGTTTAACTGTATGTCCTTTTAATAACAATACAATCAAATTACTGCATGGTTTCCAGCCATGAACTTAATGCATTTTATAAAATAATTATAACAGAATAAGAAAATACACATTTTTTAATTAATATTTTATTCTCAATAAAATTTGCAGTGGACATTTTTTCCACCAAGAAGTGTGGACTGTTTAGAGTATATAACTGTTGCTACGCATTAATGAACTTCTGTGGAAAACGTTTAATAACCATTGTGTACTGCACTTATTAAACTTGTTTTGAACATAATACACGAACATGCCATAACAGAGCAAAGAACAATGTGAAACTACTTTGCTTTTGCCATTATCACATGAAAATTCTAGCTTATATTAGCAGGAAGTTAATGTTCCCCACGTTGGTGGTGAATCCCAGCTGGCTTTCTACTACTTATGTGGTGCACTACATGGGAATTAAAATATTGCCTCTTGCACTCAAACAGTTTCTTATATGTCTAACAAGAGTCATTTGTGAATACTGAGCCACCGGTCTGGATAAATGGGGCACTAAAGCAGAAATAAGAATTTTTATAGAACACCAAATGGAGAGAAGAGAATCGTTTGACATTTGGCCTCGGTTTATTGCTTCTTAATCTGTAGTCGATCTAATTCAAGTGACATTCTTTACTTTTTTATACTTTTTTATATTGCAGTCATACAGTGAATCATATAGTAATGATTATTTCAAAGCCTCTGATATTAATGGAGGAGTTTTTTTACCTTAGCTTTTGTAATGGCTAGGTGGATTTGACTGGACATAGATGTGACATAGATGTGTGTATAAAGAATACATTATGATGGCTTTACACTTGGCTCAGTTCATCAGTTTAAGGGACAGGAACTATCCATTGTATAACTCTTACTAAACTGCACAGTAACCTCAGTCAGTGCTGACTACATTTCCATGGTTCAGTATTGGAAAGGAATTTCTCTGTCAAGCTCACAAATTTGCATTTCTATTTAATTTGGTTTCCATTTTCTTCCTCAATTCTACTCACTGCTGTGCTTCATCATCATTTGCAGGAGCAGCTTGCCACACAGGCAATAAAGCACATTTATCTCATTCACTTTCTCCAGTCAATCTAAGTCACAGTGCCATGTATTAAGACAGGCCAGTCAAAGCATGATGTCTTGATTAATTTCCCTGAGAAATCCACATTTTGTATTTATCTCTAAAAAACGCCTGAGATTAGTTAAACTCTAAGCAAATATTTGGTATCAAAATCACTCATCACTCATTCCTGATAAAATAAATGTGACATGAGCATCATCAGGTGTCCAAAACCTCCTTTAAGTTTTTTTTTTCTTTCTATTTAATCACATGGCCATTACGATGAATTAAATTGAGAGCAGAAATAATTTACTTGAAACATGTGGACAAACTACCCAAGTGACCTGAGTAAATTCACTACTCAAATTCAGCCATGAGTAAACCAAAACATGATTACGAAATACAAAATCATCATTTTGGCTGCTGTTCATCTGTCTGCAAAACATTTTCAAGCCTGGCATGCCAGCTGTTTTCTTAGTCAGGGCAATCCATTTTGCATTTACAGCATTTAGCAGATGCTTATCCAGAGTGACTTCTCTTTCCAGATTACAGAATTACAACCTACAAGGACAGTCTCACAACTTGGGGTTAAGAGTCTTGTCCAGAAACCCAGTGCTGGAGGTTGGATTTAATTATTTGACCTCCCGGTCCCTCCCTGCGATGGGCTGGGGACCTGTCCAGGGTGCGTCCCCCGTCCTTCGCCCTGTGTACGCTGGGTTGGACTCCAGCACTCCCCTGCAACCCCGCTTGGGACAAGCGGCAGAAAATGGATGGATGGATGGACCTCCTGGTCCATAAATTAGTGTCCTACCACTAGACTACCACCCATTACCATATATAATGAATAAACAAGAAATTAGTCAAATTCAGTCATTTTCATGTACAGTAAATAAATTCACAATGCGTATCAATGATTGGACACATTACTTTTACTTTCAAGCTACAGTAAAGTCACTGGTCTGCCCACCCAGACATAGCCTAACAGCAACAGGAACGATATGGTGTGACAAAAAAAAACACTGACCACAAATATAAGTCTTTAGAAGCTCTAGCTATTAATAATGGCACATGTAAACAAACATTATCAGACCTTTATATCAAGAATAGTGAAGGGTTGGGGATACAGAACATTTTTATTAATGGAATCTGAATGGTTTCATTAATCGAATTAGAATTATTTAGAGCAACATCATTCCTAACTACAAGGGAAGTCTCCCAGGAGCAACCCGAGGTTAAGAATCTTGCTCAGGAACCCAATGGTGGGAGTGCTGAAGGCAAGATATGAAACTGCAACTGTTAGTGATTAGCCTACCACTAGAACACCACCACCCCACTGTTTTAGTAGAGTATTTAATTGGACGGAAACAAGACAAAACAGAATCCCTGTTTGAAGAGCTGCTCTAGTGAGTTCAACCTCTAATTTTCAACACAGAAAATGTAAAAATGTAAAAGAAGGGAGGCAACTGTAAATATTCAAAGAAAATGATAGACATGTTAAAAATAAACATTCTAAAAACATACACAAGCACAGTCATATCCCTCTCCAACTCAGCACTGAGACTAGATGTTTCTCCATGTTTCATTCTAGATCACTGGACTGGACCAAGGATGTTTTTTTTTCCCTTTTGGAGCTAATATTGGGTTCAAACTTCAGGGGCTGATCTGGGAGCACAGACAGAGAGGACACCTGTGGTTCCCCTGCTTTCTGCCTGCTGATCCATGTGGGCCTGGGGACAGAGTCAGAGTGTGGTCCAGGTCCCACAGGAAAGAACAGCTACCACACTGTGTCCTGCTGTCCTCTCAGACAATAGGAAGGGTAATGACCTCCCTTAGGCCTTTCCCTTTCAGTCTGATTAGAGTAGTGGCGTCACAGCCGCCTGCCACTAAAACAATTACCTCCATTTATCAAGCTCACATCCAAGAGCTGTGGGAGGGAGAGAGAGAGAGAGAGAGAGCAAGAGAGAGAGAGAGAGAGAGAGAGAGAGAGAGAGAGAGAGTGGAAGAAAAAAAAACAAAGAAAGAAAAAGTAAAAAAAAGAAAAAGAAAAAGAAAAAATATTTGCCCATTTCCATTTTCTCTTGCTTGAGTTTTCCTCCACGTGTCATTATATTGTTCTTCTACAAAATATATCTAATGGGTTTTTTGGATGGAGATCATAGAAGAAACCACTTTTGGATGCTTATAGTTACCTTTCGTATGGGGGTTCATTAAAAAATGTTTTTATTATACATGATGTTTGTATGAGAAGAGGAAGACCAAAGAGGAGGTTTATGGAAGTGGTGAGGGAGGACATGCAGGTGGTTGGTTTGAAGCAGGAAGACGCAGAGGACCGGAGGAAATGGAAACAGTTGATCTGCTGTGGTGACCCCTAAACGGGAGCAGTCGAAAGAAAAAGGAGAAGAAGATGTGAGGAACCTTTCTAAAGTTTAAAGAACCATTTTAATGTAATATCAGTTGTAATATCAGTTTGTGGGGTAGAAACTATGTGCCCATGTGTGGAGGAGTAAGTCTATACATTGCTTGGCCCTCAGTAAGTGCAACAAAATGGAGTGAAGAGAAATGAGATCATTTATGAGAAAGAGAGCAGGGGAAGCTTAGAAGCTTTAAAATGAGATTTTTATTTTTCTCATATGCTCAACAGTAGACATTCATGAAAGCACATACCATATAATTCACTATTGGATTGGAGAAGTTAAAAGTTGCAGTATATGCTCAATCTTAAGCACAGATACTCCACATTTCTGGAAATAAATAGCCTCCAAACAGCACAAGGACTGAGCTTTTCTCTGGAGAGTGCGTGTAAAAGGATAAAAGTAACAAACTTGCATTTATTTATGGACTGACCTCGACATTGCTGAGCTATTAAAAGTGAGAGTAAATAGTTCAGTGGAGATGAATAGTATGGAGTGGCCAATTTTTCGTCACAGACCTCTTGAGAGATCCTCTTCAAGCTTGGGGGGACTGGGAGGAGGGCAAAGATTAGATTTAATCTTTCAGTTTTCTAAATATAATACACATTGTTTGTTGTGGATTTAGAACATTCTGGTGAGGAATGGCAGAGCTTATGTGGGGAACAGGGCAATCACAACTTCTGTTTAACACTATAAGCTCCTATACTGTGCTTTAACCTTCAAACTTTAATCTAACACATGCTTAACCAGTCCAGTCCAGTAAACAGTTTAATCATCTGTTCCGCTGAGGTCACTACTTTACCTCATGGAACACAGCTACGTACCCTTGACATGATATCATACTCCAACAGATGGTACAAATTATGATGGTTAATTCCTCATTGAAGTCCAAGAGTACCCTTTCAAACAATTTCAGTTTTTTGGTAGCATGACTTTATATGTACAGAGGTGAGACACTCATGCCATGGCACAAAAAGGCTGGGAATGGGGTAATTATCATTCCAATAAAGAGGCTCTTCATAATGGAGGGCATAGGGAGTGCAAGGGTCTCCCATTTTGGCTCAGCCACCGTGCCCCCATAATCCCTCGTCTCATCACTGTTGTCAGCAAGAAAGTATATCCATCGCCTGTACCCATGGCCCAGCACTGCAAAGTCTTTAATTAAGCCTTGATCACCCTGTCCTCCCTTCCTGGCATTAGTGTGTTTAATTTCCTGCCGTTCTATCTCAGGCCCTCTCAGATATATTATTAATCAAGTTTCGTCTCTCAGCTGTGTTTGGAGAGGCCATGCTCCCAGTCCTATCAGCAAGAAAAAAGGCACAGCAGCAAAGTTCCTGCTACTGGTCTGACCACTGAACACAGCTTTAGGTGGTGTAATTCTATGGAAACATTACTCGGGGGGATCAAATGGTAATAGTTAGATAAGGCAGGAGGGTCAGACTGGAGCTTTAAAGCCACAGATACAGATACAGTGTTAATAGGCCTATGTAATGTTTTCTTACCATAGTGGTCGTGAAATTGAAAAGATGGCCTGGAGGATTTGAATGGAGAATAGGCCCTGTGCATATTGAATAGTGTGCTGATTCATGCTTTATGGTTACTAATGATGGACTGCACCATTAGCATTACTGGGTCATAAAGTTCACCATGAATAAGCGCAATCTGGCATTTTGCTTTTACTGTCATTCTGTTTTGTTGATATTGCTGCCAAAGGTACTTTTGAGTGATACTGTAGAAGAACCACATTTGAACGCTCAGCAGCCTTTAATAGGTGGTTTTCTACAGCCATATTTTAAAGTAGTGTGAATATGTGAGCCTTAACAAATGACCTCCGTAAAAGAGTTTTATGGAAATGAACAAATATATATACAATATATATATATATATATATATATATATATATATATATATATATATATATATAGTAGAGTAGAGTAGAGTAGAGATATAGTAGATAGAGTAGAGTAGAGTGATCTTTTATTATCCCACTAATGGGAAATTTGGGCGTTACAGGGCTCTTAAAAAAGACAGGTGTATAGAAAGAGAAGAAAAAAATATATAAAGATATAAAGATATAGAGAGAGAAAAGGAACAAGTACGAGAGAAAGCAAAAGAGGAGCTTATAAATAAATAATAAATTAACTATCTATATATATCTATATATATACATATACATGATCTACAATATACACGTGTAATAAGTTGTGAAATGAATTATACATATACAATACAGCAAAATATAAATATAGCAGAAATATGAATATAAATGTAAATGTAATAATAAATACTTGTTCTAATAATAACAACAACAATAATAATAATAATAATATAAATATACAATACAGTACAATAATAATAATAATAATTATATATATATATAATATATATATATATATATATATATATATATATATATATATATATATATATATATATTATAATATATAACAATAATAAACAAGTAGTTTAATGTTATGTTATGATGTTATGTTGTGTTGTGGAGTCTTATTGCAGCAGGTAGGAATGACCTGTGGTAGCGTTCCTTCTTACACTGCGGGTGTAACAGTCTGCTGCTGAACGAGCTGCTCAGTGCTCGTACAGTCTCGTGTAGGGGGTGGCAGGTGTTGTCCATGATGGATGTTAGTTTGGAATATATATATATATAGTTTTGGTATATATATATATATATATTTATTTTTTTTTATTTATTTTTTTTTTTCTTTATCTTAGAGTTTTAAATCCAGGCAAGAATTTTTTATTTTTTTAAGAAGACTAAGAATGGAAAACTGCTGATACTAGAATTTGGTTGTATTTACCTCTATTTAGCTCTCGAATGAAAGTTGTTGCAGCTGTGATGGTTTGAAAAAAGCTTTAGCATGATCCACTGATTAAAGTTTGATCAAGTTCAATGATTAAACAAGCATTTTTCTGGAGCTGCATTTCATTTTGAATTTGAATTAAAGCTAAATAAATAAATACTCCAAATATCACTAGATATATTTCAAATTGTTTGCAAAACCTAACTCAAAGAATGTGAAACCGCTCAACTGAAAAACTAATGAATACAAAAGAGATCCCTGACATGTAGTTCTGTAGTTCATTTGGTATGTAATTTTGTACTGTTTGACCCATTGATGACACAACACATGAAGTGGGGGCCAGCTTTCTTCCACTTTGCCTCCTACCACACTGCGCTGCCCTGGAGAGAACGAGCAACCTGACAGAACGTCAAGAAAAACCTCAGCAGGTTGTTTGTAGCGTCCTTCAAGCTGCTTCCACTGATGCAAGGTGTTCAGCCTCAGTGTGAGTCATAGAAGCAGCCACACTTTTCCAGCTCTGGACTGATGAACTCAGAAGGACAGCAAAGGCAGCAGCAGATCTTTGGTCAGCTTGGTGTTCCAATTTCACAGTTGAGCTGCTGTCTGTGATGTGTCTGATGTTTCTCTCCTGATGGACTCACTGTTTGACTGGCATTGAGGAGCTCTTTTGCAGAGATAGTGTTGATGTGCTTTTTTGTTTGTTTGTTTCTGCTCTTCTGCCTTTTCAATCATCTCTTAAACATCCAACATTTTAGCATGACAAGACATTTTCAGTGTAAAATCTAGTTTTTCTTCTAAAAATGCACTTAAATCTGAAAAATTATGATTTCCAGAAAGGAATATGGTTTCCAGAATTATTGTTAAACTCACAGTAAAAACAGTAAACATAATGCAGAAACCATCAGGTCTTCAATTATAATTAGCCAGAAAATGCAAGGTTTTTACTCTTTCACAATTAATGTTTCAGCTTATTTTGAAGGCCATGTTGCTTTTACTAGATAGAAACACGAAAGTGCATGTCTGCAATTAGCTAAAAAAAATAGTTTCAGTGCATGCTGGAGAAAACCCGAGCTGTGAACAGCTAGAGAATGCTGGAAGTTTTTTTATTTATATAAAAACATTTATTCTGTTTCAAATACATTAAACCATTTGAGAACATTTGCTGCAATTTACATTTACAGCATTTAGCAGACACTTTTATCCAGAGCAACTTCCAGTTCCTGATAATAGGGACAGTCCCCCTGGAGCAATTCAGGGTTAAAGGTCTTACTCAGGAACCCAATGGTGGTGGCGCTGGAGGTAGGATGCGAACCTGGGACCTCTTCATCCATAGATCCGTAGACAAATATCCTACCACTAGACAACCGCCACTCCAATTTGGCACCACCCCAATGAAAATTTTCCAATTTATATTGGAAAACACTTTTTAACCAGTTGACAACTGTCTAATTCAGCCTAAAATGTTAGATGAATAATGTCTGTTTCCTTTCTTAAATAAAATTACTTTTCTGTAGACTCTTTTTAAAGATTTTATGTCAGTGGCAATATAGTCCGTCCTAGTTCTAAAAAATTCCATCAGTCATCTCCTGTAAAATTATCATTCCCAAAGTTTTGTCCCGACAGCAACAACAAATAGCTTGTTGACATATTAATATATCTAAGAAGATTCTGTGGCAGGACTCTGATGTACTTACTTCTCCTGTGTATCAGTGTCTTCACTCCTACCTACAATGTCATGTTACCAACATTGATCTGTTGGCCCTTTGTACCCACGCCCCCAGCTCCAGTCTGAAACTCACTTAGGTATGACAGCTGAGACTGAAACAGGTCAGAATGATTGTGGAGGACATATACCTCCTGTTCTCTTCTCTCTCCCCTTTTCTTCTTCATTTTCCTGCCCACCATGTTATCACAAAGACAGTGGGTCATTTTTCTTTACAGTGGCCAGCTCTCTCCTCCCACTCCAGTCAGAGAGGCACCCCCTGTGGTAGCAATCAGCTTGCTGACGGAACCCTGACTGCAGTCCGTGGGTATTTTTGTTGTCCCTTTGGCACCAACTTGATGCTCTGCAATCCTTCATACAGAAGATGCTTTGACACCCTCCTGTATAAAGGAAATGTGAAGGGGCATCAGTTAAAAGGGTTTGGAATGGAAGTAAATGAGGGTAATGAGTCAGAATAAGCTAGAGGAAAGAGGCAACAGCATAAAGGCAGCTTCAAGCTGTGCAGCACTGCTCTTTGAAATGAAAAAGTATTTTTCAAACTTGTTCACACATTGGCAAAATGTCTGGAATTTCATGGTTTGAGTCTCTAATCTTTAAAACATGAAAAAATGGACTGCAACATCTACTAAGATGTTCTTGAGAATGAGACAAATCAATTTGTCATTGTTCTTTCAGCTGCTCCAGTTAGGGGTTACCACAGCAGATCAACCCTCTCCATTTCTTCCTGTCATCTGCATCTTCCTCCTTCAAACCAACTGCCCGCATGTCCTCAGGATAACCACATCCATAAACATCCTCTTTTGTCTTGCTCTTTTCCTCTTTCTTGGCAACTCCATCCTCAGCATCCTTCTCCCAAAATTATCCTCATTACTACTCTGAACTAACACAACCATGTTTACTACTCTGAACTAACACAACCATGCTTCTTTACTTTGTCTCCAAAATGTGCAACCTGAGCTGTCCCTCTAGTATACTAATTTCTAACGCTGTCCATCCTTATCACACTCAACAAAAATCTTAGTATCTTTACCTCTAACACTTTCAGCTCTACTGCCTGTCTTTTCATCAGCACCACTATCTCCAACCTGTATAGCATAGCTGGTCACAGATCACTCATGCCATTCATCTCCAACCATTCCACCTTGCCTGAATTCTCTTTTTCCCCTCTCTTCCACACTCCCCATTGCTCTGAACTGTTGATCCCAAGTATTTAAATTCCTCCACCTTCACCACCCCTACTCCTTGTATCATAAGCACTCCAGTGTTCTTACCCTTTGTTTACACTCATGTATTCTGTCTTTGTCCTACTCACTTTCATGTTGCTCATCTGCGGAGCATATCTCCAACTCTCCACGTTCTCCTCAAGCTGCTCCCTACTGTCACTACAGATCACAATGTCATCAGTAAACATCATATTCCATCAGGAAGTCTATCTCACTTCAACCTTCGCCAAACTGTCCATTACCATGGCAAACAAGAATGGGCTTAGCTCGGATTCTTGATGTAATCCCACCGTTACTTTAAATGCATCACTCCTACTGCAGACCTTACCACTGTCACACTGCACTCATACATATCCTGAACTACTCTCACACACGTCTCTGCCACTCCTGACTTCCTCATGTAAAACCACAACTCCTCTCTAGGTACCCTGTCATAGGTTTCTCCAAGTCCACAGAGGCACAATGCAAATCCTTCTGTCCTTCTCTGTACTTTGCATCTTATTGTGCCCTTACATCCATCTTGCTTATTCAGTGCACTTCCTTGTTTACTATGCTCAGATCATCCATCATTATCTTTGTCCTTCACCACTGCTTTCTTCACCCTGCGCTTCATGTCCTTTATATACTCCTGTCTATTTTCTTCATCTCTCTGACCATCCAATTTCTTCTTTGCTAGCCTCTTCGTCTGTATACACTCTTGAACTGCTGGGTCCCACCACCAGGTTTCCTTATCCTCCTTCTTCCTTCACACCAAGTATTTTTCTAGCTGTTTGTAGTTTTCCAGCAATCTGGTAACTCTTCACCGCCTCCCAGTGCACATCTTAACTGCTGCCTGAATTCCACCTTGCAATCCTCCTTCTTCAGGTTCCACCATATGATATTTGACTCTGCCCTCACTTTCCTCCTCTTCTTGACCTCCAAGGTCATCCTACAGACCACCATCCTATGCTGTTTAGCTACACACTCCCCTGTCACTACTTTGCAGTTTCCAATTTCCTTCAGACTGACCCTCCAGCAAAGGATATAATCCACCTGTGAGCATCTTCCTCCACTTTTATGTCAACCTGTGCTCCTCCCTCTTCTTAAAATAAGTATTAACTACAGTCATTTCCATCCTCTCAGCAAAATATACAACCCTCAGACCTTCTGTATTCCTCTTCTCAACATTAGTTTTCACACCATGGTAAAACAATTTAAACTGGCCTTCAATACACTTGGCCTTATTACCTCTTCATCTAGTCTCTTGCACACACAAAATGTCAACCTTCATTCTCTCCATCATATCAGATAACTCTCTCCCTTTACAAGTCATGCTGCCAACATTCAGAGTTCCTACCCTCACTTTCACTTTCCTACCCTTCCTTCTCTCTTGCCTCCAGAAATGCCTTCCTCCTCTTCATCTTCTCCCTTGACCAACAGTAGCTAAATTTCCATCTGCACACTGTTGGGTCACAGTACTGGTGGCAGTCGTTGTTAACCCGGGTCCCAACTGATCCAGTTTGGAAGTTTGTTTCTGTCACACGTGGGGTGTTTTGGGGCACGCTAGAGGGCACCCTCTGTCACCTGTGTTGTGTTTTGGGCACGCTAGAGGGCGCTCTCTATCACGTATAAGGTATTTGTCACAGGAGGTGTTTTGGGTACGCTTGACGCCGCTCTGTTCTGACTGAGCACACCTGAGCAATGCAAGCAGGTGTGCATCATTGGGGCTGACTATTTAAGCCCCGATGAGTCAGAACAGAGCGGGGCTCATTGAATAGGCTATGCCTACACGTAACGGGTGGTTTTTGTATATGTAATTTGGTGTCTAGAACTTGGTATATGTAACTTAGTCCATGTTCCTTAGTATTTAGGGTTAGACTGCAGTTCCTCAGTTCTAGGGTTTCGTGTTTAGGACTGCAGTCCCCGTTCCTTGTTTTTGTAAGTGTGATCAATAAAAGTATGTTCCTAACTCCTGGCTCCGAGCTGACGTCCCTCCGGTACCCCGCCACCATTACAGAAATGAGCCTCCAGTACCTGGACGTCACGAGCCACGAGGGCGAGCAGGAGCGCGTGTTGTGGGCGGCAGCGAACGCTGTCGAGCAGACACTGCAGCTGATGAAGACCTGGGAGACAGAGGCGACTTCTCTGGACCTCCGCGAGCATATGGACGGTGAGGAGTGGGTGCGACGGACGCCGGCGGCCATGGCAAGGGAGCTGGAGCGCCGTCTGAAGAATACGACGTCGCTGCTCCCACTCGATATCATCCCAGACCCCGAGCTTTGCATGGATCGGTTCGCGCTTTGTTCCCGGATGCTGATCTCCATGGCTGCAGGGGCGCAGCGCTATCTCAACACGATGGACCGCGTGTTGTTTTCCGCACGCGACATGGAAGGCGGGGCTTCGTTGACGGCTGGCGTTACGCAACGCGGAAGCACGACGCCAACCACGCCGCAAGCAGCTCAACGCAGAAGCACGGCGCCAACCACGCCGCAAGCAGCTCAACGTGGAAGCACGAAGCCAACCGCGCCGCACGCGGTTCAACGCGGAGATTCAGCGCCGAGAGTGCCGCGCGACAGTAACCGCGATCCGCCAGCGGAAAAAGCGCCGCATGCAGCTGATAGCGGGAACACGGCCAGCGCGATTCACAACCAGAGGTTGGTAGCAAACACGCCTTGCCTTGTTCAACGCGACTGCACGGCGTTCCCCGCGCCGCACCGCGACTGCACGGCGTTCCCCGCGCCGCACAGCGACTGCACGGCGCCCACTGAGAGGAATGCAAAGAAGGCCGCCTGCAACCAGAGAGGCGAGGCAGTGGCAAAGAAGGCAGTTCCTAACATAGAGAGCAGGAAGATGGTGGAGACCACTTCTGGCACCGTGCAACCAGGGAGGTCGACCAAGAAAGCCCTTCGCAGCAAGGAAAGCGGCATCAAGAAGTCGACCCCCAAACCCAGCACCACGAAGCCATCTGCTACACAGAAAGCAGAGAAGGAGCAGCTCCAGGTTAGTGGCAAGTTTAAAAGGAAAGTTCGGGTGCAAAGGAGAATTGAACATGAGGCTGCGGTAACCATTCAGGCACAGGTGAGGAAGCAATTGAGCAGAAAACACTACCTGAAGCTACTGTGGGCAGCCAGGACTGTTCAGCGATATTATAGAGCTAGCAAGAGTATGAGGCAAGAAATGAAGTCTTTGAAGGAGAAAAAAGGGGCTGTCGTTGTTCTACAAGCTGCATTCCGAGGGATGAAGTGGCGGTGGTCTAGTGGTAGGGTACTTGCCTACAGACCTTTGGATCAAGAGGTCCCCGGTTCGAATCCCACCTCTAGCACTACCATCACTGGGTCCCTGAGCAAGACCCTTAACCCTGGAGTTGCTCCAGGGGGACTGTCCCTGTAATCAGGACATGTGAGTTGCTCTGGATAAGAGCATCTGCTAAACGCCGTAAATGTAATATGAATACATTTATGGGTGGTGGTGGTCTAGTGGTAGGGTACTTGCCTACGGATCAAGAGGTCCCCGAATCCCACCTCTAGCACTAGCACTACCACCACTGGGTCCCTTAACCTTGAGTTGCTCCAGGGACTGTCCCTGTAATTAGGACATGTAAGTCGCTCTGGATAAGAGCGTCTGCTAAATGCCGTAAATGTAAATGTAAATGTAAATGAAGACCAGACAGACTCTGAAACTGAAGCACCAGGCTGCCACTGTTATACAAGGTGCTTACAGGGCTCACTGTGCTCGAGCACGATACTTATACATCAAACAGACTGTTGTTGCAACTCAGCTGAGGTATCGTTCCACACGTGAAGCCAGAAAACAGAGAGAGGAATTTTTGAAATTTCGCTCCGCTGCAATGTTCCTGCAAGCCTGCTTCAGAGGTCAGAGGGTCAGAAAGGCAGTGATCTGTTATACCATCAGGCCGCTTCCCTGATTCAGGCTGCGTTCAGAGGACACAGGGAGGTAATAAAGTACCAAGCCATAAGGAGGTCAGCCATCTTCATTCAAGGATATTATAGGTCCTACATCAGGGGCAAAAGTGAACATGAAAGATTCCAGGTGTTGAGAAAGTCAGCGATACGCATCCAGGCAGCTTTTAGAGGTTATTTAGTGCGAAAAAATATTAATGCTATGAACAAAGCTGCTGTCATCATTCAGGCTGCTGGGAGAGTGCACCAGCGGGGATCTGTCTTCAAGAGGCCGCGCTGGGCAACAGGTGGTCATCAGAGGAGGTTCGGAAGGTGGAGACCGGGACTTCAACAAGGACAGAGGTGTCAGAGGTGTAAACATGCTGCGATGTGCTTGCAGAAGTCAGTCAGAGAGGAGCTGGTGAGGGATCGGGCCGTGTGGCACAGAGAGGCGAGAACAATCCAGTCCCACCTCGGAGGTGAGCTGATCAGCTGCAGAAATGTTCGGTTTGCAGAACAGGAGGAGTTGCTGACAGGACTCTACCAGCAGCTGACCGAAAGAGCCTCCATGCCACAGGTGAACGCCGCGGTCTCGAAGGACAGGAAGAAGGAAAAAGAGGAGACTTTGGCTCAAGAAAAAGGTGAGCGTCATGGAAGGAGCAGCCAATTCAGAGAGGACAGAGAGGTCCCTAGATTAGAGATACACGCTGTGATGGTTTTCCAAAGAGAGGGACTGAGGAGAACACAGGAACAGAGAAACCAGATCGTAGGCCAGATCACACGGAGAGTTGAGACTCCAACCACTCGGAAGAAACTGGAGGCTAAAATAGCCACAATGGAGGGGCAGTTGCATCAGTGCCGGACAGAGCTGAGACGGGTGCAGGACCACAACATCGTGCTGCAGGCTGACCTGAGAGAGGACCGTCATGAGGCCAGCAAGCTCACCGAGCTAGAAAAACAGGTCAGAGGTATGGAAGTGAAATTGGCCCTCATCGAATCTCAACTCACTTCTCCGACACCAGTACCTGCTGGAACCCAGAGGGCAAAAGCCGAAACAGAGCATCCGGAGAACAGTCCAGTGGAGAAACGGTTAACGAATGCAGAGAGGGAGCAGCTGCCTTCAGATCCTCTAGCGTCGGCTCGCCCCCACAATTCAGCAAACCCAGAACAAGGTGACGTTTGGAGGAAGCCAAGGAGAACTCCTCAGAGTGAAACCAGAAGCTGGGACACTGCGTCGCCGGGCCCCAAGCGACCAGGAAGTATGACCCAGACAAGGAAAAGGGCAAAAGACACCAGCACGAATCAGGGTGGTTTCACCGTTACAAATTTTTACACTAGATGTCCTTCCTGACCCTCCCCATTTATCTAGGCTGGGGACCGGCACGAAGAAATACACTGGCTTGTGCATTTCTGTTGGCTGGGTTACAAATAATTTTTTGTCGCTTTTGTTTTTTAAAGATTGTCCTAGAGTTAAAACTGCAATCACTGAAAACACAAAAGAGCTGAAACTGATTATGGTTCAAAAGGAATTAATAACTATAAGATTTTAAGACCATTTTAGTTTCATTTCAAGAAATACATTTTATGTGCCTGAATATAAATAGTCTCTCCCACAAATTGGTTTGTCAAGTTCAGACAAGCTTTACAGAATGTTGGTTAAAGTCTATTTAGGTTCCAATTAACATCTGGTACATAATTTTAAGCTTCTGTGACTGGGATGGAACCTCACTGCTGTGGTATCCCCAAGGGTACACCTTCAGCACATTTAGTTAGGGAAAACATTTCCACCATATTTAATTTCCTGTTTTTTTTTTGTTTTTTTTTTTACTTTAACCACTGTGTGGTATTCATGTTGTCGTTACTTAGCCAATGCTGGTAGGTCTGGTGGACAGCAATGTCAGTCGGCGTGCCGATGTAAATAGAGTTCGCATTTTTGTTGTTAATGAACAAGGCACCTGCAAAGTAGCTTTATTTCTGACAGTGCAGAGCTGAACTAATCAAAACAAATAATGTTGCATGATCCTAATGTTAGCTTAATTAATGACTTAGAATGGGGCTTAAAAGTTTATTTAAGTTAATTTAAGGAATTAAATTCCATGCTTGCATGCATACATACACATTGTGATCAGTGAGCAGTGAATTTGTCATCTGCGTTTAAATCACCCAAACACACCAGTAATGAAAACACACACACCAGGAGCATTAGTGCTGCAATACCTGTGCTGGGGGCCAGTTATGGGGTTAAGCAACTTGCCCAAGGGCACTTCAACCCACTTGTGAATGCAAGAGTGGGAAGGCATTGTTCACCCCCACTCACTGGCCACATTTTTTCTCGTGATCCAAGGATATAATCAAAAACCTTCGGTTGCCTTTTGATCAGTCCTGCGTATCGGCATGGATAAATTTTAGGCCTTTCATGCATACAATCCTCCATCATTGTTAATTATTTATCTACAGTATCTGATTGTTTTAATAAATGCCCCAGCAAAAATAACCACAGCGCTGCGCTTTTATAGATATAATAATGTGCCCTGTCGAACAAATATCTCACCCTACCACTCATGCTACCAGGAAATTAGAAACTAGACCCAAAAAACTGCCACCACTTGTGGTGAACTTGGAAACGCATGACAATGGCAGAGCCATGGCAAATGGGTTTACATGGCACATTTGGTAATTTGCACACCCACCTGCACTTCAGAGCAGCACAATTACGGGATGTCTCTGGGGCCAGAGGCTGCTCCACTCCTCACTGCAGACTGACACGCTCCTCTCCGGCCCGTCCAGCCTCAGCAGCCTGGCCGTGAAATGGATGTTAATTCCTACTACTATCTGTCCCACACAGACTGCTCTAAAACATCTCTCTTATAGCCTCACATACATGCCCTCAGACACGCACATACTCTGATCAGCCAAAAAAAAAAAAAAAGAAGAGGAAGAAAAGTAAACATAAACATAAACACATCAAACAAGCATGTGAAGTGCAAAGCAGTTTATCAATGTGCCTGACTTAAAGTAAAATAGAGATGTCTTTATGACCACTTTGGAGAGACAGAATCCTGAGTTATCTAGAAAATATGTTTTCAACTTGCAATTTAAGACAGGCAGTAAGAGTTGTAAACAAATCTATATTTAGTTGTGCCAGATATAACCAAGATTCAGCCAGCCAAATTTATTGTAACATTGTTATAAGTGGAATCCTTAAAGTATAAGGCATCAAGGATAAAAGTTTACCCCAACTCATTTGAATCCTACTGTCACTGTTCAAGGTGCTGAAAGATTGTTGGCGCATTTATGTTTATATATTAGGTTTGTATGTTTATTATTTTTAATGTTCTGACAGTTTAACCTTTAAGACCCAATAAACAACATCCTAAGCTTATTGTCTTAGTTTCATAAAGTGCATTATGTTTATTCATGGAAAACACCAAATTAATGAAGACTCTGCTCTGCTGCATATGAGCCTAGAGTCACCATGCCAAATGCCATGCATTAGTTATAGAGCCATAAAGAAACTCTGTTTTCTGTAATGAAGGAGCTCCATCCATTACCTTTGCTGAGATTTAGAGTGGCATTAGTAATCCATTCACTAATCATTCAACCGCTGGGTCAGCGGTCGCCTAGTGATTAGGGACTAGGCCCTATAATTGAAAGGTCATGGGTATGATTTCTAGACCAGTAGGTTGCCCTTGAGCAAAGTACCAATGCTATCATTGCTCCCTGAATGCTAGATTTATGTCTGCCTCCTGCTCAACTGTGTGTATAGTTCAAATTAAGAGAAAGCCTTTATTTGTGGCTAAACGAATGCTGTGATGTGTTTCCACAATAACCAACAGTCACATTTCCTCAAGATCACTACCTGACCTAACTAATTCTATTGTGGCTGAATGCAGTCAAACACTGACAACAACGTTCCAACAACAAGCTTGTAGCCATTCCAGATCAATAAAGATGACGTTATTGTTACTGCAGCAAATGATGGAAAATCTCTTAATGAAACAAGTGAAAGTGACAACTTATCATTGTGAATACACAGTATAGCACACAGTGAACCGCAACAAAGTGCAGCCTCTGCATTTAATCCATACGCACACATGCAGCAGTGAACAGCTTTCAAAGTGCAGCGATGGGGACGGTGCCTTGCTCAAGGTAACCTACTGGTCTGGGATTCAAACCCATGATCCTGGGGCCAACTCCCTAACCACTAGGCCACCACTGCCCTCTCAAATCTTTGATTTCAGACAGATGGTGAGACTTATAATGTATGTATATATTATAGATAATGCATATTTGTATAGCATTGTCTGAGTATTTAAAACCCCCTAAGCCTTGGTCTGGTTGTCCCTCCTATCTCACTGTTTCTCTTCATTAGCAGTTGTGGTTATGAACTATATCAGTTGTATTTCCCTTGCAGAACATACCCCTTTTAACCTGTCCACACTACACAGTTAGTCAGCCTGTCTTCTGGCCCCCAGGTGGTGGTGTGCAAAGTAGAGGAACTGACATGTTAGCTCACAGCAGAGCTGTGCTTATCGCCATGCTGATATGATGGCCATTGGCATCTGTCGCAACAAGTTAGCCAGCTCCAGATAGTGACCTCCCCCCACCCCCCCATTTCTCTCCCGCCCAGGTCTTCATGAGTATTTAAGTGTAAAGCAGCATGACAGTGCCTGGAAAGCAGAAAAGAACTCGCTCACAAACACTCATGGAAGCTCACACGCCCTCAAAAATACACACACACTACCTCCATTACTGCCAGATCTCTCACTCCCTCTCTTTCTCTCAGTGCTCCACACAGGCCTGCCAGCGTGTAATAGTTTGTAAGTACTCCCTTGTTACAGAGCGCACCAGTGCATATGCAAAGCCCAAAAGGCCATGCAAATGTGCGAGAGGAAGGTGCTTTGTGACAGGCAGGGAGATGGCATGCAAGGACGATGAAAAGCGGTAACAGTGTCTGGGGGAATGAGTCTTTCATGGATATCATTACAATTCATGTCCTATGTGTATCATATTGACTGCTTTGATTAAAGATATGAGAACAACTCCACCCCCACCCCATTCTTCTGCTTCCAGTGCTGTCTGTCTTCACTTGCGTTCATAATTAACATGTACAAAGACAACCATAATGACTGAATAATCTGGATATAAGAGGCAGTGAGGCTGCTCAGAGGGTTCTACATGCATGGAGCCATGCCTTGTTGATCTTGATTGCTCTTTGCATGTAATGTGGCTGCATCAGTTCTACCACGACTGGCATTTCTGTTGAACAATAGCACACTAATTCCCTCTGCTGGCTAGTGGTGCAACGACAGGCTTGGAGAGAAATGAAACAGGGCTTTTGCAACAAAGGTAAGGAGCAAAGAAAATAAATCTTTCTTTCATCAATGGGTTCATCTGTATCTTCAATTTGCGTAGAAGTCCTTGATTGCAAGAAAACAGTAAGAAAATCACAACAAAGGGATTCACCGCCATTGACTTTGCTCTCTCTCTCTCTCTCTCTCTCTCTCTCTCTCTCTCTCATCATGTCAAACTCATCATCATGTCATCATGTAAAAATCACAACAAAGGGATTCGCCACCATTGACTTTGCTCTCTCTCTCTCTCTCTCTCTCTCTCTCTCTCTCTCTCTCTCTCTCTCTCTCACTCAGTTACTATACTCAAGCAAATACCCCCTCGTCCACCCACACACACACCCAAGCTTATAAAGCTACAAAGGCAAGTCAATCTTTTCAGTGCGTGTGTGTGTGTGTGTTAGTATGTTACCTGGCTTATTCTTAAAAAAATTGGCATATTAGTAAAGTGCTGGAGCTGACTGAAGCTTCTCCAATGTTTTCAGACATAAACTTCAGCATGGTTCCTCTTCACCTCATTATCACATTAAGGGAGAAGTCCAGTGGTGAAAAGCATCTTCCAGTGCTGAGAAAATTTCCAATATACAAGAATGAGACTTTTCTCTCTCTCTCTCTCTCTCTCTCTCTCTCTCTCTCTCTCTCTCTCTCTCTCTCTCTCTCTCTCTCTCTCTGTGTGTAGGTATGAGCAGAGCTTTGAAGGCTTGCAGAGTGCTCTAGGGAGGTGGTACATCTCTACAGTCTCATTTGATCTTAATTGATCAGTTGACAGAGACAGAACGAGTACATGGGCCAAGCTTTCTCACTGAGGAAGAAAGGTGCAAGCCTGGTTCTCTCTCACACACCACCCAAATGCTCTGAAGTGCTGCCACTAAAGGCTACCAATCTGTGCAGCATGCCTTTTACCATTTACACTCAGAGTTTGCGTGCCTGAACTCCCGATTGTACATGTTTGTAATACAGTATCATGTTAAAGCACTTTGATGAGATATATTTGGACCCACATCTCACTCGGCTTTGATTATGCCACCTTCCTAACACATAAATGAGAATGCCTCACGGTACGGTGAGAATAAATACACTTGTAAAAATGAAGGTACCATAGAAGAACTGCATTTGGATGCCTAAAGATTCTTCCAGTGATGTTTCTGTATGGTTCATCAAGCATTCCTCAGCCAAGTTTCTGCCTTTTGCGTCTTCAAAACAAACACAAGACCAGAATTAGAAGAGAATGGGAAAAAAAATGACACCTAATACATAAGTTTCAGCTGTGACAATGATCAGAATGACAGATCTCAGTGTTTTGACATGACACAAAAAAGCTAAACTAGAGCCAATCTGCATGCACAGAAAAAGCATATGGGTTCCAGAAACACAGATATCACAGTGAGAGTGGGAGAAATATTCTACCCATCCTGGTAACTAGCTTGATAGCGCAAAGTGAGTCACTTGACCTCTTAGTCCATGTATTCAAAATGCTCTTTCGAAAAATGTCTGTTCAGCAAGCAGCTTTTCAATCTCCATGGCCTGCTACATCTGCAAATTTCTTTCTGTCTTTTTTTCTTTCTTTGTGCTCTCATTGGCTGCTACTCATTTGTTCAATTACATTGCTGGATATCTCCCTCTGCAGTAGCCTTTAATATTTTGAGCCTAACAATCAAACATGTTTGGAAATATTCTCCAGAGCTTGATCAGAAGATTGCCTGTTTCCCTTTGCACACATGATTATCCACACATTTGATCATTCCAGTCTTAGCTGAAAACACAGTTCTGATTGTAAAAATTGCATGAAAGAGGCAGCTCTTGGTTTAAATAGGGCAAATAAATCTGTTTGTGTAGAATTAGTTATGTGAATGGAGTACAAGTGGGGGCAGTGGTGGCATAGAGTTTATGGACAGGATCATAGGGTCATTATTACAAATCCCAGACCAGTAGGTGTGCTGAGGTACCCATGAGCAAGGGACCATCCTCGTCACTGTGACCATCCTCGTCTTTCATTGTGTTTCACCGTGTGCGGTGCTGTGTTCAAAGTGACAAATAGTCACTTTCACTTTTCAGGTGGATAAATGATGAGCATTCCTTTTAAGAACTATAGACTGAAAGATTATTTAAAGATTCTTCCATAAAAGAGAAGTGCTTGTTTAATACACTCACTAAAATAATTTGTTGAATTTAACTAATCCAGTTAGGGTGGCAATTTTTACCAAACTCTTTTATGTTGGAATAATTATCTGGTCCATGTCCTACTGATTAAACAGGCGAGCATAAACTCAACAAAATGCTGTTTCCTTTGCTTTAATTAGCCATGGTGATTAATGTGATTAAAAAGATATTTCACTAAACTGGCTCAACTCCTTGAACAAATGGACCTCCTTTACTTAGTATTTATTAAGACTAATAAAACTCTATACTGCAGTCCCATCTGAACTCATTTAAATAAGTGTGGAAACCACAACATTTAACTAGTTTCCTTGCTGGCTTACTCTAAACCTGACGGCAGTTTTCAAAATAATGTATTTTGACTGTGTGTAAAACCCTTATTAACACAGATAACCAACCTGATAAGCTAAATATTGGAGGTGTATAAAGACTTATAAAGATTTATATCACCTTATCAATTACCATTTTTCTTGTGAAATATAGAGTTCTCTTTTCAACCTTCAAAAGTGCAATCAAACAAGCCAAAGAATTTATTCTCATCTACAAAAAGGCAATTTTTGGTCCTCAGTCCAGGTTATCTTTTCCAATTGCAAGCTTTCTCAGTATATTTGAATAAAAGCAAGTTCATTGTCTGACAGCATGAAAATATCAGCAAGGTTAAACCGATGTTAACATCTTTCAGGTTTAAGTTATAGTGGAGAAGAATTAAAAAGCGAAGACAGATATATCAATGAAATGAAGGGGCATTTAAGCAACCGGTAATGTTAATTTTAAATTGCAGAGTCATTTTAAGATCCTTTTTGCCATTTTTTGGCACATAAGACTACTGGGAGATATACACTTTAGCAGCAGTATTTCATAATAAAGGTGAACCAAAGCGTGATGTCCAGTCAACACAACAACAAGAGCCTAATAGTTATTGATTTCATATAGAGGGATTGCTGAACAACTTGTGCCAACCTCTTATTTCATGGGCCGTATAAATAAAAGCTGGCTTAAAAGCTTAAAAAAAAGAAAAAAGAAAAAGGAAAAAAAGTGATGCAGACAAGGGTAACCACAACTACCCCAGTGGAGCCTGAAAGAGTTGAATTTAATCAAGAATGAAAGAGCAGATTTTGCAATACAGTTCAAGGTAATATTCACAATAGAAGGATGGAAAACATGAATATTAGAAGTGTTTCAAGAATATTTGCATGTGCAAAAGATGCCAAGTCAAAGCCGTTTTCTTAAAACTTACCAAAAGTGTCAGAAGTAGTATGTACAGCTGAAAGAGAGCAGAACAAAACAGACTAACTGAGGGTGCTTCAGCACTGAGGCTATCTCGCAAATTCTTTTAGATTTTGAAAGAATTAATTTATTTATCTGGTATTTTTTTATTATTGTTTTAATCCAGAGTGCTTCTCCTATGTTATAAACAGTCTTCAGCTGTAGGTCTTCTGCAGCAAGTTCCACGAGAGATGTGTTTATGTGTGAACTTTATAACCTTTGATTTTTTAGAAAAACACTTTCGACTCTTTGGATGGATCTGTCCCCCTGCAGGCAGGGGGTCCTGCTGTGCTGAGGCTGCTGCCTCTGTCCGTGTGAGTTCAGCCAGGTTGCCCCTTGATCTTCAACTCTGTGGTGCCTGTGGGAACAAAGCTGCTAATGGCTGCATCTTGCACTCTAGTAGATAGAACTTACACCTTTTAAGCTGATCTCAGACCAGTTTCTGCAGCAGAGTTTACTTTGACCAGCACAACATAACTCTCCACATTTCAGGGCCTCCTGCAATCTATCATCTTTTTAATTAGGATCATGAGTAATGTGCTAAACATACTCTCTAACAGAAGAAGGAAGAAGGGATTAAGCTGCAGATATTTGTGTACACAAAGGTCCCCAAACAGCAAAGGTAACACTAAAATATTAGTAGTGTATTAGCAATTGCAGCTGCATCATTTTTTGTGCTCCCTCTTCTCACATATGCACTCTTGAAACTGTGAGTTTAAATGACAGCAAATACCAGTAAATATTCTTTTAATATTCTTTAAAGGAAACCTCTTAAAAATGTCAATACCTTTGGTACATTACTCCATAACTATGCTTGGTTTTAAAAAGAAGAGTGGTTGCCTTAGTAAATCTAGTGGAATGTATAATCAGCTTCACTTCACAACAACTCCTCCAATTTTCTGCACAATTCCATCCCAGCATGCACAGTCATCCCTCAAATTTAAAGCACAATCTCCATTTTTCCATGCATATGTCCAATAAGCTGCATTTAAGTTCAAGTGACAGATTCTTACCTAACACATAAGCAGAATGAATTTTTTGTTCACCCTCTGCTTTGAATTTTTGTTTATATGCTAATCCACAACATTCAACATTTTAGAACCATAAAATTTAATACATTAAAAAAAAAAAAACAATTTACTTTCAGAAACATCCTATTTGTCGTGGGATTTCTGTTTTTTGGGCTGCCTCTTACTGTGCCACATTATTTGAAAAACACAATTGTTTCTAGATTCCATATAATATACTCAAGTCTCACATATGTTTTAATTTTAAATAGTTTAGCCTAGTAACCTAATACTAGGTTCCCCAGCTGAAATAGGTGTACATCCTCAATAGCTGCTTTAGCCTCTGTGTCTAATGGCACCAGTCACAACATGCTACTTACCTACTGGTTTTGAGCTAAACTTAGTTGATTAGCGGGGCACATGATTGGAGGATCGGGGGTTCGAACCCCTTCCCAGTGGGTTGCCCTGAGGTACCCTTGAGCAAGGTGCCGTCCCCATCTCGCTCCTCCCTGCAATGGGCTGGCAACCTGTCCAGGGTGCGTCCCCCATCCTCGCCCTGTGTGCGCTGGGTTGGACACCAGCACTCCCCCGCGACCCCGTTTGGGACAAGCGGCAGAAAATGGATGGATGGATAGTTAATTAGCTAGCATTAAGTAATTGTCAGAAGTCTACAGTGGAGTGTAAGTCATAAGAAAAAGAAAAAAAAAACTTCACAAAATCAGCTGGCCATGAAAGTGCATATATGAGTGCATTCAGGCTTTTATGCACAAGCAAATGTTAAGTTTGCAAAACAGGGGTGGAGGAAGACATTAATCTTGTGATTTTCTCACATCTTTTATGTGTGTTAGATTTTTAAAAGACCCTACTGCCAACAAATGAATTCTAATAGCATGAAAGCTTTTGAAGGCCTGCCGTCTCCACTGCATGGTCTGTTTGCTAGAGTGGAGAGAGAGAGAGGCATTAGTATGATGTGAGATAAACAAGATAAAAGGGGGAGGGAAAGTGAGCGCTAGTTCAGCCCAGCACTCGAAGGCCCCAGTATTATTTGTCTCCTGATAAGCTGCACAATTCACATCGGCTATTCTTTTGCTCTTTTCACTTCCCCTTCTCGCTCTCTAGCTCTCCTTTTCCCCTCTCACTGTCCTCCTCCCCCTAAAGCCATGCTTTTCAGATGTCAAGAGACTTTGCAATCAAAAAGGAAGGATAAGAGCGAGAAAAACAGAGGGGGAAGAGAGGAACTCAGAGGGTGGATAACTGGGAGTTTATTAAAGAGTGTGATGGAAATGTCCTTCTGGAGAGGGTTCACTACAGAAAAGATCTGGACCACTTAGTGGTGTCCCTCACAACTGAGTGAAAGGTTTTAGGAAGCGCTTTCAAATATATATTAAAGGCTTAGGTTTCCATAAGTAAAACATTTCCCAAAGTCATCATAGTCATTCAGTTCTTTGCAATACTGCAGTCATCCTGAGCTAGAATAGTGAAATCACAGCTGTGATTGTTACTGAAGCAGGTTTCATCTTTGCCCAGATTTGGAAAGTGTACATAGTAAAGAAAAGGACATCTAGCTTGATACGCATGCCTCAAGTTAATTTCATAATTCCATATAACTTAATAATTATATAATATAGACACTTTTTTCCAAGAAAAACAGAATTTGGAGGATACGTAGCAACAGAAGGTAAAGCAGTCATAGTTCATGTCATCCTTATCCAACCATAATTGCTCCAAAATGGTCCAAAACTATACAGCTTTACAGCAAAAAAAAGGGAAAAAAAGAAAAGTAGAAAAGTAACAATAATTAGAAAAGTAGCAATAATGTCCATAATGTGCAATAATGTAAGCATATTGTTTGGTACATAAATGGTAAGATGCATTTTAAAGTAGTATGTTTCACTGAGCAACTGAAGAAAAAAAATACAATTTTATTCTATTGCTCTATTCTTCTTCTTTTTCAATTCATATATTTAGAGATGAAACATTACAGTGTAATTGAGTCAGGCTAATGTATTAAGAATATGTTATGATATGTTAAGCTTTTGGGACACTGCTACATGTAAAGCTCTTGTGTGTAGCTCTGCCAGGAGTAGCTTTATCATAGGGTGACACTGGATCAATAGATATCCATGTTACTCTGTTAGACTGCTCCTTGCAATCTGGGGGACAAAGAATTGTACAAGAAGTCAGAGTATGCACTAGAGATCTCCATCAGACACAGCAAGAAAAGAGAAACTAGAAGTACAATGTGTGAAAACTACCACAATGATAAGGATTATCATTTGTTACAAAGGCAATGGCAGAGAGTGATATGGGTGTGCAAGCAATATCCAGAATATCCAGTAAGCTGAGCAGATTCTAGGTTTGCTTTGATTCTCTTGGTAGAGAGTTAGCTAAAAAAAAAAAAAAAAAAAAAAAAAAAAAAAAAGTATATATATATATATATATTTTTTTTTTTTTAGATATTTTTTTTTGTTTTGTTGAATGGGTGCTGAAGCTTTTGAACTAGGCTGTATGTATCAAATCCAAACCACAGTCAGAACCAAAGGAACATCCACATCTCTCCGATCAGCAAATCGGCTAGGCCAGTTCAATCCTGCACTGCTGTTTTTCCTACCACAAAGGTCATCGACGGCCTGTCCGAATACACGTCCTGGCTGCTTAATTATCTTCCTTGTTAATCCACATTGTAGATGTACACTTCCAAAAGTACCAGAACCTTTCATACAGAAAAAAACTAGAACCTATAGTTTTTACACTTTGCTTTTTCTGCATTGGCTGTAGCAACGGCATCACCACATCAGTGGCCAGTTTTAACATTAACACGCTGCCATCATCATGTATGACTTTCTTAACTGGCTAATCACAGCCTACTGAGTACCTCACACAGCAGTTATTGTTTCACACAGGATAGACCGTGTTGGATATCTGTGTGCTGAATCACTCAAATTCAAGACTGTAATCATGTGCTGTAAAGCTACATTAGGTGTATTATGCTGACAATATTTACAGATTCTATTTATATCAAAGCGATTCCCAGATACTGATTACGCCTACTGTGTACTTGTCACAGATTCTGTTGACGTGTGATGTCACTTCTTATGCTTACTCTGAATGTTATCTTTAGAGAATGCATATATATATAAACATATTTATGTATTGTAAAAAAAAAAAGCTATAAATGAGGCTTCTCCACTGGGGTTTTTGGGAATGGTTCAAATATAAATCCTGAAAATGTCTAGTCTTTTTTGTATACTGGAACCTCTCCACAAGATTTGCAACTGCTGTGTATATATCAGACATGGGTGATTTTGGGCCTTATGAACAGGTGAATGGCTGACTTTCTTCTACTCAGAGGGAGAGCAGAGCTGTGGCAGAGGAAAAGGCACAGATTAAGTAGAGGTAATGACAGCTTTACTCTGCCTTTTGTGTTCACAGCATATTCAATTTACCAGGGCTCTATATGGGGCAAGTTAATATTTCATCACACTGTGAATAAAAAGGGGACGGAGGGGATAAGAGACTGAGGGAAGGAGGGAGAGAGAGAGAGAGAGAGAGAGAGAGAGAGAGAGAGAGAGAGAGAGCATTTTTCTCTCCACACTCATTTCGGCATCTGATTCATTTTTGGTTCATGTCAGCAAATCACCCAAAGCCAACGTGACCTGATGATGTTGTGGGTTGTGGGAAAGAACAGTAACAGGAAGAGATAGCTCTACCATATTTTCACAGAATAAAAGTCTTCCCACTTTTCCCGTTCCAAACATAAGTATTTTTTCACATTGATCCTGTCTTACATACCACATTCAGTGATTTTTGTTCATAATATCTCTTAAAAGCATGACTCTTGAGCAGTTATCTTCACTGGGCATGGTCAGGTGCATCGACATGCAGAACCGGAGCAATTTGTGTGCTAAAATATAATAATGGGGTGCTGGGGACAGGATGTATTTGTGAGTTTATTTCACTTTATAAAATTAAACAAAACACAAAGTAAAATAAAGAGACCAACATGGCTACAGAAAATACTTTCAGGCTAAACAAGGCATACACAAGATGAGCCACGGATTTCAAACACTGAAACACTGAAATGCATATATACATACTGACACAGGACAAGGAACACCTGCAGCTGGGAGGGCTTACAAATAATACACTAACAGGGCAGAGCAGGGCTAAGGCAGGCTGAGGGATCACAACAAAAAAGGAGAAAGACTCCTTTCCAGTCTTTCCCCCCTCCTATTTTCTCTGCATCCTCCCTGCTGAAGTTTAAGGAAATATGATACATATGTTTCATTCAAAATCATGCGGTATATTGATTTGCATGGTAACCTACATTTAAGTAGACTTGCTGGCCAAGCAAATTTTACACTGCAGTGTTCTTTAAATGCAGCTTCACACGTGATTAGTTGTAGAAGAAGAATGATTTTCAGCTGCCAAAGAGACATGCATTGTGTGATGTCTGCCTTTCTTCTCTGCTGCCTTGTCTTGCTTAATACGGGGGCATTTCCTGAGAAGGTCCAGCCACGGACAGGCAACAAAGATGAGGACTCTCACTGGAACATGGAAACATCTGAACACCCTGTAACAGAAAGGAAATCATCAGCTCAACACATTCCAGGTATGGCTTTAATGGATGTGGTCAGACTGATATCATTACACACTGAAGGAACACAAGAACTCACTTGGAACTGACCAAAAAGCACCTTTGAGGAAAAGATGGATGCAGAAGAATAAAGAGAAATTCGGAGTGAACTCAGGCTGGAGTAAAGCGTTAGATTTCAACAAGACAGACATTTGAAACACACCAACAAGAAAACAAAAGAAGACTTCAGGAAAACTCTGTGAAAGTCCTGGTGTGACCCAGAAAGAGTCTGGACCTAAACCCAATAGAATAACTCTGGAGGGACCTGAATGCCTGTGCACCAATGTTTGCCATCCATCCTGGTTGAGCTAATAAGATTATAACAAGAAGAAAGTGAAACACTATAAAAAGAAAGGTGTGCCAAGTTAGAATTATTCACAAGAAGACTTGAGGCTGTCATTGCAGCCAAAGATGATTTAATTAAGTACTAAGTGAAGGGTATAAAAGCTTATGTAAATTGGAGATTTAATACATTTAGGAGACACTACAAAATAGTACATGCTATAATAAACCATATGGACTGATATATTTTAAAACTTGGAAAGTATTTACAGTATGTAGATGAACATTTTATTCATAAAACATTTCTGGATTCAGTGAAGTGGGCTCTTTAGCATGCTTTAAAATATCCGTAACTAAGTAATAAAATCGAATACTTTATAAATCAATAGTTTTCCAAATATAGTGATGTCATACTGTATGGATTTATTCTCCTGCTCCTATTTATTAAAAGAGAATTAGGTTAAAGGATAAAAAAAAAATGATGTTTACTTGCCTCAGCATTTAATGTTCAGCATCTGAACATTAAAGGGTTTAATGCTTCAAGGAATAAAGATATCTAATGCAGATTTCTTAGTTCCTTTTCTGATGAAAATATTACACAATCATGGCTTCCCTCCTAATACTGCAGGCAATGGCTGGTAGAGGAGTTTTCATGTGTTGGTTCTTGATAAGTGTGGATAACAGGCTGCTGCTGCTGCTGACTGAAGCGTAGAGCGTGGTGTGTCCGATTCTGAGTTTGAAAGTCATGCATTTTACAGCAGTCTGTGCCTATCAAAGCGCTCAGCAGTGTACAGCCTCAAACCATCTCAAGACCTGCAGAAAAAAATGCCTGTCAGAAGCCCCTTCTCAAAGCAAGGCTGAATGTGAACATGTTTGGATGCTACTGATAACCCAGGACTGTCCAGCAGTGTGACTGCTTGGATTTGTGTTCCAACCTCTGTGTGCTCGCAGCTCATATTCTCATGGCTGTTTCGTACCCTCGGTGAGCACACAGAGCCAGGAATGAAGAGGGAAGGGGGTCTTACTGAACACTCTGGTACACTCAAATGACTGTGTGTGTGTTTGTTTAGATACATTTTGAGGCAAAACAGAAATAGCCAAAAAATGATCAGGGCCAGCAAAATCCTTTGTGATAAAAGTTATAAAGATTTTGAAAAGCTGCATGTTTGTTTTAACACTGAAGGTAAATCATTTTAATATGAATACTGATTAAGGTTATGATGAGATTTTGGGTTGAGATTTAAAAATCTTATGTTGATATACATTTTTGGCAGACGTTGTAAAAAATAATAAAGTGAAAATAACTTTTTGTCATTGTGAAACACAGCACAGCGCACAGTGAACCACAGCAAAATGCATCCTGCACATTTAACACAAACTCACACCGTGCAGCAGGACGCAACTATATCCAGTGCCCAGGGAGCAGTGATGGAGGCAGTACCTTGCTCAAGGGTACCTCAGGGTAATCTGCCGTTCTGGAAATCCAACCTGCAACCTTCTGATGCTGGTGCCGAGTGCTTAACCACGAACCCACCACTGCACCAGGCTAACCTAGAAAATAAAGAAAATAAAAATATGAATTTTGTTAAAACTTGAAATAAAAAATCATCTGCCCAATGCACATAATAAGAATTTTTTTTTTCCCCAACAGAGAATTCCTTTACTACTCATTCACACCAGCATTTTGAAAGTGTTACATTTTCTTTTCATGAATTTGTCATCTGTGTCCTTTTGCTTCTGGAGTCTCTGCTTTGCCTCTGCAGTCTTTATTATGATATGTCATGTTATGTAACTTTTTTTGAAACATTTTAACAGGTAGGTGAGTCTTTGATGTGGCCTTAGCCCTGCTTTTGCAGGAACTATGAAAGTCCTCAAACATGGCAGGTGTAATATTACACAAGCATATCTGATTTTTAAGTAATGCTGATTTAATTATATTCAGCTAACAAAATACATGTTTGATTCCTGTTCATTTTACCAAAAAAAGTATACACCTAGTTATTTATTTAATCTGTAATATATGGTTACAGATTAAATAAATATCTAAAGCTACCTGGGCTTTTAGTTTGTAATAAAAGGTTTAAAAGGCCTAACACTGAGGAGAAAAAACACTAACTGCTGCTGATTACATGTTTCTTAGTTGTGTTTGTAGCAGAAATTGCTAAATGTAAGGGTACAATAATAATGAATTAACTGTAGAGTTTAGAAAAATTTACATAATTCATTACATAAAAGTATAAAGTAGACTTTATAAAATGTCCAGAAAGCTGTCACGCTTACCAGTAACTTTCTTCCTTGTTGGCATTAATACAGGTATCTTGCTTAGACAGCTCTTAATACACAGCGCTAGCTGTGGGGGTGGTACCTTGCTCAAAAGTACCTTGGTGCAGCCTAATGGTTTAGGATTGGAACCCACAAAACCTCTGATCCTTGAGTCTAGTCTTGCCTATGGACCTATGGATCAAGAGGTCCCAGGTTCGAATCCCATCTCTGGCTCTACCACCACTGGGTCCCTGAGCAAGACTCTTAACCCTGAGTTGCTCCAGGGGGACTGTCCCTGTAATTAGGACATGGAAGGGTCTCTGGATAAGAGCGTCCGCTAAATGCTGCAAATGTAAATGTAAATCTTCAGTCTAACTATCGGCCAAATGAGCTGTTTTGTTTTGCAAACCATGTTGATATTGGTTGCCAAAGTTTACCTATTACATGTCAGGTTACACAGGATTGTTTAAACAATAGGAGTCTCGCCCATTACATTAGTGATTGCAGTGTGCCATGGGGAACTTCACCTAAATCATTAGACATGCCAGTGTGTTTCTGTGTTTGTATTACAATGTATTACTAATTGTTTTGTTTTGTCTTGGTTTGGTTTAGGTTTTATAAATGGGACATGTATGTGCCTATCACCCCAGGTCTTGACAGGGTACAGAAAAACAAGTGGGTGGGTGTGTGTGTGTGTGTGTGTGTGTGTGTGTGTGTGTGTGTGTGTGTGTGTGTGTGTGTGTGTGTGTGTGTTTGGCTGGAAAGGGTGATGCTTTGGGACACCATGCAGATGGCACATGGTGACCGTAGAGAGAGGATGAAAGAGCATGATTAGCTATGGCTTCAGAGAACCTGCTGGGAGTTGGTGGTAGGTCAGTGGCTCTTTCACATCTTTCACATTTCTCTCTCTCTCTCTCTCTCTCTCTCTCTCTCTCTCTCTCTCTGGAGTGAAGGAAAGAGAGAGAGACAGGGAGAGAGAGAGAGAGAGAGAGAGAGAGAGAGAGAGAGAGACAGGGAGAGAAAGAGAGAGAGAGAGAGAGACAGAGGGGGGATAGAGAAAGAGAGAGACAGGGGGGGAGAGAGACAGAGAGGAGAGAGAGAGAGAGAGAGAGACAGAGGGGGATAGAGAAAGAGAGAGACAGGGGGAGAGAGAGAGGCAGAGGGAGAGAGAGAAGAGAGACAGAGGGGGAGAGGGAGAGAGATAGAGAGAAAAAGAGCGAGGACAGACCAAAAAAGAGACAGAGGGGGGGAGAGAGAGAGGAGAGAGAAAAGAGAGAGACAGAGGGGGTGTAGAGAGAGAGAGAGGAGGGAGAGAGAAAGAGAGAGATGAGGGGGGGAGAGAGAGGGAGGAGAGAGAAAAGACAGAGGGGGGGAGAGAGAGAGGGAGAGAGAAAGACAGAGACGGGGGGGGGAGAGAGAGAGAGAGGGAGGGAGCAGTGTCTCAAGGTTATTTTCTGCCTTTTTACAGCTCATTTGGGTCTGAGAATGCAGCATGCCTGCACCCACTCTCAATTGCCTTTGACCCACTTTCAGTTCCGAACAGTTCAGGCCAAGCAAACACATTAGACTCCTCAGCAGCAGAACAAATACATCGGACCTCAACACTGTTTGACATGACACACTCAGCTAGGCCAAAAGTTGTTAGGATGTGTAATAGTTGTGGTAGCTGTGTCAGAATGGTCAGAAATATTTACTTTTTAGAAAAAGTAAAAGGTTTTTCTAATTTAAATAAATTTAAAGAGATTTTATTCTGAGTATCATCATTATTATTTCTCATTGATCATTTCTAACTGTCCCAGCTATTAGCAGTACAGTACACTGCTACTAATAGTTTAAAATCACTTATCTCAGCAGCATTTGCCTACAGTGGAATGTGAAATATGATTTTTTGTTCTTTGTTTAAACTGAAGTTTTGTGAGTAACTTAGAAGAACACAGGTTTGGTTCAGACTTTTTTTCTGATTGATGCCCTCAGCAATCACATGGATTCATATCATTCCTTCATCCAGTAAGTCTAATTTAGCAAAATAAAAGAGTGATTAGCCGCTCACCGTGTTGGATGGGATGCACATAGATTTGTAGTAAGGGTCATTACCTTCAGTGTTTCAAGGGAAATTAATTGTCAGCATCAGCACCTTTCTCTCAACACATGAGGACTTTTATCCATAAAACTGAAAATATGTACATAAACACATATGTAACTTTCATAATGTTTTAAAAAACTATATCTTTAACAGGGAAGATCATTGATTTAAATATTTCCTAGCGCCTCCTTACTTCTCTGCTCAAAGAAGACTCATGGGAAATGTGGGCAGTATCCAGTCATCATCCTTAATCTTCTTTACTGTAGGCTGAGCCAGCTCCATTTTTCTAATGCTCAGTGTCAAGGATGTTTAAAAGTGAAGATATAGTGTCATACACTTTCAGCTTGTTACCTACCGCAGGCTGAAGTTCTTCCTGGTTTAACGAGACTAATGATGTAGCCTGGTTTTTAATGGCAGGTCTAGCAGGTCGGTTAATTTTTTAAAATTTGGATCAAAAGCTTTTGCCTGTAAAGGTTTACTCCTGTGTCTGTGTGACATTTAAAAAATTCCAATTAGGATCTTGAGGTGTCTGGTTTGAACCTCTGTATTCTGATGTCTGGTTGACACCCTCAGTTCAGTCACTGAAACCTTCTCGAGTTTCAGTTTAAGGTAATTTGATTTAAAGTGAAGTGCATTGTGAGCATAAGAAGGTCTTTAAGTCACAGACAATCTATTGGACCATTTTTGATTATGTAGAGACTTTAATAGACTGAAAACCTTTCCAGGGTGTTTTTTTGTTTTTTTGTTTTTTTGCCTTTTGCCGTATGAACACAGGAGTAGCAACTTCCCCAGCAACTTCTTTAAGGTAAGGGGAAAAGTTGTTGGATGGATGGATGGGTTGTACAGAATTTGCATACCATGTGTTTTAATTATTTAATAAGTCTGTAAAATGTGAAGGGATTCATTTACATTGCGAAGCACAGCACACAGAGAGATACAACAAAATGCATCCTCTACATGTGCAGCAGGGGGAAGCTATTTAAAGCATCCGGAGAGCAGTGATGGGGACGGTACCTTGCTCAAGGGTACATCAAGACAACCTACTGGTCTGGGAATCAAACCCACAACCTTCCAATGCTGTGGCCTAGTCTCTAACCACTAGACCACCTCCGCCCATACTGTAATGCTTTGGTTCCATCCTGCTACTGAAGTGCAAGCAATGATAACAAAGGCTCTGTCGCTGAGGCTGATGACATGGATATAAGATTTGCAGTTTCTGAAAGTAATCTAAATGAGGTTGATACAACTAAGTCAGTTACAACACAGATATGATGCAGAACTGTAATTGTAAATGTAGAAAGATAGGTCAGAATGTTTTTACATATAATTTACGAGAGTTGAACTCAGGAATTCCACTCTTCTCATTCTACAAATCTCTCCTAATTTTGCATAATTGTGCTAAAATTGCATAAGCATTTATGTGCACATCCCTACTATAATGCACGTGAAAGTGTATAAAACACCAGAAATATGATGCAATTAACTTTTTGATGGCACTGTTTGAGGTTTTGCTCTGACTGCAACAATATGCATGTTTGTAAATTCACACCAGTTGACTGCAGTTGCATTTTCCACATAAGTAATTGGAAAGCTGTGGTGCACTGTCCCTGTTTGAGCTTCTAAATGGTTTGCCTTGTTATCCCTCAATTACATATTGCGTATCTGGACATTTCACACAAAATAAGTGGTGTGCCAAGCAGCCAAGCATAACTAAAACCTTATCTTTCATCTTAACTCTCTCTCTCTCTCTCTCTCTCTCTCTCTCTCTCTCTCTCTGTCTGTCTCGTTTTTCCCTTCCTCTCACTCTCTCCATACCCATTTATGTCATGTTGTTCCATCAGCTCTGCCATGGTGCTATTTTCCCAAAAAGAAACAATATTGTCTTTGTATCTCACCGCTCTCCTTCGATTGAACGCCCCTCACCCCACCCCCCTTCCCCAAGCCCCTGCTCAGCAGCCTCTTCATAAGCAGACTGAAGGGGATGTGCACTGATAGCAGAGATGAAATGATTTTCTGTCTTTCTCCTCTGCTCTTCTCTTCCCTCTCCTGATGGGCTCCCCTGCTGCTTTGCAGCCACATGGGACTGACGTGGTTCGAATGTGAAGAGGACCCTCTTTAAGCAGCCTCTGATTAGCCATTCGGAGCCCTGCAGGCAAAAGGCTAAGGCTCGCCTCGCTATTTGACTGCAGGGAATCTTCCCTGGATGCTGCGGCAGGCTGGGTTGCTGCACAGGAGAAGAGTTGGGCACCTGTTGCACATGTGTGCCAGCACATGGTAGACATTGCTTGTTTAAGTGTAAGGAACTGTGTAATACATAATAAATAATAAAGTAAAGAAAAAAATCAGAAGTTTTTAGTTGCCATTATATTTTAGGTGTCACATATGTGGTGTTTCTGTCACGTACGAGGTGTTTGTCACATGAGGTGTTTTGGGTATGCTAGAGGGCGCTCTGTTCTGACTGAGCACACCTGAGCCCCTGCAGGCAGGTGTGCATCGTTGGGGCTGACTATTTAAGCCCCGATGAGTCAGAACAGAGCGCGGCTCATTAGGTAGGCTAAGCGTACAGGCAATGGTGGTTTTGGTTTTTGTATTTGGTAATCTGGCGGCTTGGTTTAGACTGCAGTTCTAAACAAAAACCAAGAACGGAGGAACTGCAGTCTAAACCAAGTCGCCAGATTACCATTCCTTGCTTCTTGTTTTTGTACGTGTGAATAATAAAACTGTGTTCCGAACTCCTGGCTCCACACTGACGTCCTTCCAGCACCCCACCACCGTTACATTAGGTGGTTGCTTGTGCTGCAAAGCAGGCCTTTTGCTGTGGTTGATAGATGATATTTATTTTGTGAAGTTGATTGGGTGTTTCAAAAATGCTACTGTGGTATACTGGATGGTTGTTAGGCTGTTGCTTAATGGGCATTATGGGATAGAAGGTGTAGTAGGCAGTTTTTGGAAGAAACTAACTGATGACATTGCCATATTTGGTTACCAGGAGGTTGCAAGGTTTCGGTTTGGTGGTTGTGTGATGCTAAAGTATCCTAGGCTTCGGTGTTGGAAAAGGGGTTGCAGTAGTGCCCTATGCAGTTCCTTGTGAGTTAATAGGAGGTTTCTAATGATGTTTCCCTTGCGACAGTAAGGGGTTTCATATGGGATACTATATGGTTTAAATGTGCACAGATCATGGATAGGCCAGGATAGGCCACTTACATTTGATTTGATTTGATTTGATTTGATTTGATTTGATTTGATTTCAGACCTGTAGCTGAAAATAGATCTGGATGAGATTTCTTGGAATGATAGGAAGCTGCATCCTTACTTCTACTCTGATTATAACCAGTCTCTCTGTTTTATGAGTGGAGAAGATTCATTGTCATACATAGCTGTTCTCTCCAATTAGTAATTAGTCTTTTTGTAACCCACACACACGCAGTCACACAGGCACACACACACACACACACACACACACACACCTCTGTACTTAGTTGCACTCATTATTCTGTGGTGGGGCTGCATTAAACATTCATCTGTACGGCTGAGGCTCAAAGCAGCACTCTGACCCCAGCAATAGCTGCTGAATTATGGAGACCACCAATAAAGGTGTTTGCCTTTGATCTCATTCCGAGCATGTGTCTCTCCCTTCACCCCACCTCCACCTTCCCTTCCTGTCTGGGTTTCTCCCTCTCCGTTTTTTCCAAATGAGGCATGACATTCTTCGAAGGATGGTAATATAACATATAGCACACAATTACAAATACATATAAATATATGTTTGTTCGTTTTTTCTTTCTTAAACATTTAATTACTCTAACACTTTTGTTACGAATAGTATGAAGTGTTTTACAATTAAATATTAAAATAGATTTTTGACTAACGCAGCCAAGTAAGGCATTACAAGTTTTTTTGTATTATTTGGATTATATGATTGGGGTCCAAAAATACGTAGTTTGCACATTTTTTTAAAATAGCTAATCAAACGGTACATAAAACGTACCTAGAAGTACTGTCTGGCCTCATAACCAGTCTCTCTATTTTGTTTATTTCTAGTAACAAGACATGCCACTGTATACTGTGATACACACACTGCACACTCAGATTATTCAAGTCAGAATGGAGTAAACAGATTCAAGTTAGATTTAAAGTGAGGAGAGAGCTAGAGAGGGATGAAATATTGTCTTCAATGTCATTGATTATATCAATAAATCCATGAAAAACGACCTTGTGATCTTGACCTCACAAACTAGCTGAAACAATGTAGATCTCTGATGGTAAATTAGCACTAAGCTTGCTTGTATTATAATAAACGTTTCGAATGATTAGACCAAGAGAATTGGTTCAAAAACTCATGCACTTTTACCTCAGTCCCCATTTATTTCTGTTCTCTCCTGTTGCCATCTCAGCGTGCATCAGTATGTGTTGGAAAGAGAATTTTGTCTCTGCATGCACATTTAGGATGAGTTCAGATGGGAAAGCACCACTGGAAAAAAGCTATAATTTGTCAGACATTAATAATGCACTGAAGTTACATGCCATGCTGTGCTGGATCACTTTTCTCTTTTTTCTCTTTCTTTTCCCTTTGCATCCTGCTTCTGTTGAGCACAATAGAGCAACTCAGTTGCCTTTACACTGTGAAACTGCACTGCATGTGATTCAGTCAGAACACACACACAGTCGGCTAGCAGCATGTAAGTCTAACATCCAGGCACTCCCTGCTGGTAAAGTTTGGTCCAAGATATCTATTAAACTAAAAAATAGAATGGATGAATGGATAGATGGACATATAGATAGATAGACAAATAAATAGCTTTACTGAATGAAACACCATGCACACAGGCACACGCACACTCACATAAACACACACACACACTCACCTAAACACACACACACACACACACAGACACACCTACGCACACAACGCACACACACACTACAAAGAGCAGATGGCACAAATATCTTTAGTCCCTATGAGATGGGGCTTAAACACAATAGTGTGATTCAAAGTTATGAAAGCATAAACAAACACATACTTTAAAAAATATACTTTTACTTCTGGGTATTTATATGTGTATTTCATGGTAAATGCCCCAGTTTGCTGTAGTGTGCACTAGATATTAGAACATTGCTCAAAGGCTGTGATTGTATTCAACCACTAGTGAGGTCAGATATTGATTTTGGATGATTAGTTCTGGATCATCCTGCGTGTCCTGTGTGGAGCTCCTTCCCCCCAGAGAACATGTACAAGATGACCCTACTATGGCTCGAGTGCAACTACCCCAGAGTGTCTCATTCAACTGATGGTTCTTTCATTGGAGATTAAATAAGATGAGCATCATACTGAACATCTGCATTAACAATAATTTCAACTTAAAGCAGTCATTCATTAGAATGGGTGGATACTTCTGGAAATTCTGGATATTGCACATGCAGGTAAGAAGCACATTGATGCATGAAATACAATTACCATCAAGTGCATTGTGAAGACACTCTCACAGCATATAGCTTGCAGTGGAATCAGTTTTATCTCTGCCCACAGTGTCAACCGGTACATCAGTCAGTCAGTCATTTTCTGCCGCTTGTCCCAAGCAGGGTTGTGGGGTCAAGCAGCAGTTATTTCTGTTATTTTATTTGACTGATAAGATGCTTTCAAGTGGCCTACTTTTACCTTTTTTGAACATTGTTGATAGTGCTATGTTTTGCTTATTGTTGTCATACATAACCTGAAGAATCCACCACCTCTAGGCCGGCTCCCTCAGGTGAAGAGGAGTAAGGTTATGTCAAAGTATGTGTGTTTGTGTGCTTATATGTGAGGTGGTAACAAGAAACAGTATTGGAGAGAAAGTCCCAGGTGATGAAAAGACATATGTTCCAGGGGCAACAGTTAGAATTCTCTGAAACTGAGAGAGAAATGAACTGGCTTGCTCGGGGGCATTGTGGCTTGTTGTGCTTGTTTAGTCAGGTTGCACTTTTCAACCTGCAGGCGTCTTGCCTTACATCAAAGCAGGATCACACTGCATATGAAAGCTAACGCAACCAGTAAAACCAAGAAGACATTTTTTTCAGTGGTCATACGGCTCACTCTACCTCAGCCTCAGTAAGAGCGCTTTGAAAATAGGAGCTTGATGATCTCATTAGCAGCAAAAAGAATTTAAGCTGCCATTAGCCCCATACAGAATAAAGTTTAAAGATTACCACGGAATACAGACCCAGGCACACACTCACCCACACAAACATCAGTATGTTAAATTAGTTCAAATATATTTAAATTGTGCATCAAACGTCACAATCATATAGCTTCTATCCAGAGCATATGATCAACAAAACCTGCAATTTGAATGGTGGTGTACAAATATTTGCATATTTTTTATACCAGCAACTCCATACTCATTTCATTATCTATATATCACTTGTCATAGCTCACTTAATACACTATGTGGAAGGCTTAATATATGACCCATGCATTTATCATGATGTTTACGAGCATAGTTATCATTATTGCACCCTAGCACCGATCATTTCTTCGACTCGCTATCAGTGCCTTTTTATATGTGTAATAAAGAGAGGTGTCTAAGTGAATGGATGGTGCCTAATGTAATTGAAGTGGAGGCAAAAGTGCAGCTAAATAGGTGAGGTGAGGCAAGATGCATGCTTTACTGTATGTTCATAATAAAGGCATCTACTTTAGCTGTGCTTTATAAGAGAGACAAGCTGTATGGATGGACGGATGGTTCTCTCTTTACTGCTGGGTATGGCATCCAGTGGAGTTGAGAGGGTAGGAGCAATGTCACACTGAAGGTCATAAACAGTGGTGCAGCACCAATGCTAATTTTATTGACTGGGGTTTGTGTTTTAGAACATGTGTGTTTGGAACAAATACATGAGTTATTGAGTCTGTTAGAGGTATTGACAAATGCAGAGGTGTCTATGTAGCTCCATTCATTGTGAAACATCAGAATCGATTGTGAATGATCATAATAATTGGTTAAAATCCTACTTTTTTAAATTATTTTAAATACACATGCATAACAGATGTGTTGAATTATAAATGTATTATATTTGTATTACAATGCATAATCATTTCAGCATGATTTCTGCATTATGAAGGTATCCATATTGTGTAGCCTCAATAAAAAATGATCAAATAATAAAATAAATAAAGTAAAAAATAAATAAAAGTGGTGAAACTGTGTATATTCATACAAGCAAGAAACTGTAATCACTGAACTCTGTGAGGAATGTGCATATGTAACCATGGGCACTGCCTGCCTTCATCCATTCAAGGTCTTTAAGATTGATTATAGCATTTGGCAGACTTACCTGTACCCTTATTTCTCTCTCTCTCTCTCTCTCTCTCTCTCTCTCTCTCTCTCTCTCTCTCTCTCTTTCTCACTCTCTACCTCTCGTGCTATCTCTCTCCCCTGATTCTGTCTTTCTCTCTCACTCTAAAAATCATTCCATTCATTTGAAGGTCCTAATCTTGCAGAGCCACAAAGTGCATATTTTTCATTTGATTATTGGAGCCACTAGGCCTGATGGGTGCCTGAGATTGCACCATCACCCGGGTGATAGCATCATTTTCACAATGATAGCACCATCTCCATGGTAACCTGATTGGCATCAGAATTGCTGGAAGGTATTATAATAAAAACCAGAGTTAAAGTCTTCATCCTCATACAAATTCTGAAATAAACCTGAAATAAAGTATGACCCAATAAGCAAAAGCTTTATTTATGCACTGATAATGGACAGAATAATAAAACCTTTCTAAACTTCTAGTTTGTAGTGATAATATTTGTGAAATTTCCATTGACCAGATCCATTCCTTTTTTGCATAAAGTAAAAGGCAACAACTTATCTATAAAATAAGGACATTTTTGATTCTTACTTAATTTCCTCTGAACCATAATGGCTAATATAGTTAACAGATAATAGAATCATATGATCATTAATCAATCATGAAAACTGTGCAATTATGTCACAACTTTCTTCAAAAAGCACAGAGATTTCTGGTAATACCAAACAGACACTGCTTTCTGACACTGTGACATACTGCTAGCTAAGCTGAGCAAAAGTACAGTACATTGTGCAGCTACAGTAGCAATAACACCAATTCTTTTTGAAATCCCCCCCCAAAAAAATATTTTAATCTACTGTTGATTAAATATAACAAAACAAAAATGGTATTGCCACAATTTTTTTTTTCTGTTTATTAGATCGTAAATATATGGTTAAGTCAATTAAGTAAATCCAATCGCTACACAGTTGCTGCAGCCAATACAGTAGAAAGCATTCTGTGCAGTTAAAAGAGGCTATTTTTTTAACATCATCTAATTAAAATACATTGCTTGTTAAATGTGTAAAACCAGGCTTGCCTGACACTGCAGCCAGACTGTTTTACATGAAAGAAGCTCAGGGTGGCTAAACCGAACAGCTAAACAAGGTTATTCAATAGCTGTGTTGCTCACAGGTTCACAGATTTTTTTCTTCAGGTTTTGACTTCCATCAAGCACGTCTTGGCATATTACTACAATTTGGGACAAATGTCTATGTCAATATGACTTTTCACCAGCTTAATCTTTTAACAAGCAAAGGTAGAGGCCAATTATCATGAAGGGTGATGTGCAGACAAAAAGTTCTTGCTGAAGGGCACCAACGCTGTTGACTTGTTCACAGTTGCTCTGGTGTTGACCGCTGCTGGCCGCAGGCGACATTGGGATTCATGCCTTTGTGTTAAGAGCTGCTGGCCTGGGGCCCGACACTCTAACCGCTGTGCTGCTGCCCCAGTTAGCACAGTTCAGCGGAATCAATGTGAAAAATCTGATTCTACTAGCAGTCTGTTTTGAGCTCTACAACCTACGCCAACCACATGACACCTGCAGCCCTTCCTGATGGGCACCATTTGGCCATTAAACTCTCCAAACCCAGCAGCTTTGATAAGATGCGGGATAATTCCTCTCTTCTGGACATAATAAGAGTTGCTGCAGCATTTACAGGGCCTACAGGGACACTCACTCTGCCCTTTAGCTGCTGCCTATTACACTAATAACACAGCTTTCCCCAATTATATTTATATCCCTCTCCCTAACGAGCTAACCTTTCCAGATACCCACTAATAATATTACCTTTCCCCTCATGGGCCTAAAGAGCGGCTAAAGGGAGGCAGGCTGAGCTGCACTGGGCTCCGGAAGTCTTTAATATGAGTGAGAATGACACAACACACTCATTTGTTTTTGTACTTTGTGTGGACTTGGGGTCATATAAATGCTCCATATGCATTTAACATATTGTTGCTATCTAAACAAAGCCTTGTATCTCCAGAATGAGACATTTACAGGAGATGAAAAAGAAAAAAGAAGAGTTCCTTACTTTAAATTATTTTAAAAAATAATAATAATAATACAGTTTACCTATAACCTTTCCCAGTGTCTATTCAGCCCAACAGGAGTCATAAAATGGCTGGCACCCAATATGAGGCTTATGTGGGTCAGACCAAATAACTAGATGTAAATTGTACATTTCTTATGCCCATTTGGGCCACAAATTAATGGGCAGAATCTGGATTAACCCATATGGGTAAAAATATATGTGATTTGTCTGGGGCTCCCATGAGACATTTGTGAGCTGGGCCAAGGTTGCCCATTTCCTTCTCATATGGGGCCAATATGACCAAGTTACCTGAGTAACTCTAGTAACCAAAAAATAGGAATGACTTGGCACCTTCAGCTATCAAAAATATTCTAATCTTTGATTTTCTATATAGGTTAAGGTAGTTAAGTTATAGTTAAGGCAAGGTATTCTTTAAGTAGTTAGATGTAATAAAGTTGATTTTAAACAATCTCTTATTCCATTAGTACAATACTTAATAGCATGCTGAAAAGTATTAAAGTAAAAAGATATCTTAATCAATGTTTTAAATCAGGATAGTAAGTATTGACAACTTAACCCAGCCACTATGTATGCACAAGCCAAGGTATTGTTTCGTGCTGGTCCCAAGCCCGGATAAATGGGGTGGGTTATGTCAGAAAGGACATCTGGTGTTAAACTTTCCCAAATCAATATGCGGACAACGAAACAGAATTCCATACCGGCTTGGTCGAGGCCCTGGGTGACAACGACTACCAGTGTTGTTAGCCTACAGGGTGCTGGTGGAAACTGGACTACTGTTGGCCAAAGGAGAAGAAGAAGAAGAAGAAGAAGAAGAAGAAGAAGAAGAAGAAGAAGAAGAAGAAGAAGAAGAGGAGGAAGGCATGTCCAAATGGAGGAGGAGAGAAAGAAGGGGAGGAGAGTGGAAGTGAGAGTAGGGACTTTGAATGTTGGCAGCATGACTAGTAAAGGTAGAGAATTAGCTGATATGATGGAGAGAAGGAAGGTTGACATTTTGTGTGTGCAAGAGACTAGATGGAAGGGTAGTAAGGCCAGGTGTATTGGAGGGGGGTTTAAACTGTTCTACCATGGTGTGGATAGAAGGAGGAATGGGGAAGGTGTTATCCTGAAGAAAGAGTATGTGGAGAGTGTTTTGGAGGTGAAGAGGGTGTCAGGGAGGGTGGTGAGTTTGAAGCTGGAAGTTGAAGGTGTGATAATGAATGTTGTTAGTGCTAATGCCCCATAAGTTGCTTGTGAGATGGAAGAGAAAGAAGAATTTTGGAGTGAGTTAGATGCAGTGATAGAGAGTGTACCCAGGGGAGAGAGAGTGGTAACTGATGCAGATTTTAATGGTCATGTTGGTGAAGGGAACAGGTGATGAGGAGCTGATAGGTAGATATGGTGTTAAGGAGAGGAATGCTGAAGGTCAGAATGTTGTAGATTTTGCAAAAAGGATGGAAATGGCTGTAGTTAATATTTATTTTAAGAAGAGGGAGGAGCACAGGGTGACTTAAAAGAGTGGAGGAAGATGCTCACAGGTGGATTATATGCTTTGCAAGAGGGTCAGTCTGAAGGAGACTGGAGACTGTAAAGTAGTGACAGGGAAGAGTGTAGCTAAACAGCATAGGATGGTGGTCTGTAGGATGACCTTTGAGGTCAAGAAGAGGAGGAAAGTGAGGACAGAGTTGAGTATCAAGTGCTGGAAGCTGAAGAAGGAAGACTGCAAGATTGAATTCAGGCAAGAGTAAACACGGGCACTGGGAAGTGTTGAAAAGCTACCAGACTGCTGGGAAACTACAGCAGAAGTGATAAGGCAGACAGCTAGAAATGTACTTGGTGTGACATCTGGAAGGAAACCTGGTGATGGAACCGAGAAGTACAGAAATGCATACAGAAGAAGAGGGAAGCAAAGAAGAAGTGGGACAGTCAGAGAGATGAAGAAAGTAGACAGGTGTACAAGGAGATGAACTGCAGGGCGAAGAATATGGTGGCGAAGGCCAAAGATAAGGTGTTTGGTGAATTATATGAGAGATTGGATAGTAAAGAGGGAGAGAAGGACCTATATCGATTGGCTAGACAGAGAGACAGAGCTGGGAAAGGTGCGCAGCAGATCAGGACGATAAAGAATGGACATGGAAACTGACTCACAGGCGAACAGCACGTGTTGAGCAGATGGAAGGAGTACTTTGAGGGGCTGATGAATGAAAAAAATGAAAGAGAGAGAAGATTGGATGATGTGAGGATAGTGAACCAGGAAGTGCACCAAATAAGCAAGATGGAAGTAAGGGCTGCGATGAAGAGGATGAAGAATGGAAAGGCTGTCGGACTGGATGACATACCAGTGGAAGCATGGAGGTGTTTAGGGGAGATGGCAGTTGTTTAACACAATCTTGGAAAGTGAGAGGATGCCTGAGGAAAGGAGACGAATTGTACTGGTACCAATTTTCAAGAATAAGGGCGAAGCACAGAGCTGTAGTAACTATAGAGGGATAAAGTTGATCAGCCACAGCATGAAGTTATGGGAAAGAGAAGTGGAAACGAGGTTAAGAAAAGAGGTGAGGATTAGTGAACAAGAGTATGGTTTTATGTTTTGAGGGTGTTGATGGAGAAGTACAGAGAAGGTCAGAAGGAGTTGCATTGTGCCTTTGTGGACTTGGAGAAAGTATTTGACAGGGTGCCTAGAGAGTTTTTTTGTATGAGATGGTTTTTTGTATGAGAGTGGTTTTGTATGAATAAGTCGGGTGTTACAGAGAAGTATGTGAGAATAGTTCAGAATATGTATGAGGGCAGTGTGACAGTGGTGAGATCTGTAGTAGGAGTGACGGATGCATTTAAGGTAGAGGTTGGATTACTAAGAAGGGTGGCAGTGGTCTAGTGGTAGGGTGCTTGCCTCCTGGATCAAGAGGTCCCCGGTTTGAATCCCACCTCTAGCACTATCAACACTGGATTCCTGAGCAAGACCCTTAACCCTGAGTTGCTCCAGGGGGACTGTCCCTGTAATTACAACATGTAAGTCGCTCTGGATAAGAGCATCTGCTAAATGCCGTAAATGTAAATGTAAGTATCAGCGCTGAGTCCTTTCTTGTTTGCAATGGTAATGGACAGGTTGATGGACGAGCCTCTACCTCTACAGCTGCGTATAGCTATGAAAACTAATATCTGAATAAACTCTAAATGGCAAATGATATCGGAGGAAATTAAATGTGTGGAGATATGTAATGTCTATAAAATGATCAAATGTTCTCAGACATGAAAGCTTTAATAAAACATAAAAATAATATTAAAATATGTATCATTTCTGATTTTACAAACATTATCAAATGCAGTGCTATACCTTAACCTATATAAACTATACAAATATAATCACATTTCTTTTCATAAAATTTACATCACCAACATGTTGGATTGATGTGGGGAACCAAATGGGATCACTGAAAAAGAAATGCAGAGGGTTTTTTTGACCTTATAATCAAATAATCAATAATAAATACTCCAATTAAATTTTGGGGTAGTGACCAGATATATTTTTCTTTTTCAGAACCTCTTACAAAACAATACGGAAATGATATCAGTAAGACTCGCAAGCAACATTTTTTTGGAATATATTGAAAATGAAAGAAATGACATTTGCTGTGTAATACAAACACATGCTAACACATAATACAAACACATGCAAACACATAATACAAACACATGCTAACACATAATACAAACACATGCCTAACAAGTACATTCTAGCGTTCAAAAATGAAAAGCTCTTGAAAAGTCAAAAATCCTTTGGTGCTGTTATTGTTGGCTAGCTTGGTTTTTCACAAGCTTTACTTCAAAGTATGGACAAATAAAGAGCAACACACACACACACACACACACACACACACACTTAGAGCAGATAGCACAAACAAGCACGCACAGTGGAGATGGTCTATTCAGATCAATGAGATAAAATCCTCTCTACAAGGGCCTCCGAGCAAAACCGGCGTACAGGAATAATGCCCAAACAGGAAGGGCAGATTAGGGGGAAATGGAAGAGCGAGACATGTTCTTGAAATGGGTGCAAAGTGCAACCTGCTATTTATGAACAAGCACAGAGGAATTATTCATTCAGTGAACGCTGTGCAAAAGAGTGTGTGGCTCAGCTCAGCCTAGTTTAGGGCTTTCTGTTTTGTGGGCCTACCTTGCTGTTCCACATTTTTTATGACTGGTATAAAGAAAAATGCTGTAGCGCAACTGCTTCCGAAGGCACTTTCATTTTTAATGTGTATGCTTCTATTTTCCCCTCTCTAGCAGCGAGAGATGTGGTGAATTAGCACAAGTGAGTCACAGCAATGATCACGACCTAAATAATCTCTGGCTTAGACGTAAGTACCTGGATCGCACTCACCTTGCCACAGAACAAGGCTGATAGCGCAGGTTTTGCGCAAGCTCAGCTTCTATATTGCACGAAGCACAATAAGGCATCTTTTATTAACATGCTTGAATAAACTCAATGCTGGCTTTCAAGGAAACAGATTAGCCAGCCAGCCAACCTGAAAAGATACACCATAGATGAGCCCTTCATGTATCTGTCTGTGTGTGTGTGTGTGTGTGTGTGTGTGTGTGTGTGTGTGTGTGTGTGTGTGTGAGTGATACTTGAAACACCTCAAGCAGTACTGCTGTGATTGTCATTAGTACCTTTCTTCTTACTGACACCTGAGGTGACTGTTCTTTTCACAAGGGCTTCATAAGGATTTTTTTTTTCTTTACATGATGGCTTAGATCAACAGTTGCCCCACTTTCCGCATGGTAAAAATCCAGCAATAGCAGCACTGTGCACTCAGACATAAAGCCCTGCTGTAGATAATGGCCAGCTCTAGTTCCCTGTCCTTCATCCCTCTTTGTCCATCTCATAAAACCGAAAGTGTACAAACAGCTCAACTGAAGGGCAGAAATGCAACTTGGAGACAAAGACATACAACCACTTCTCCAAAACTTCCACCTGACCATTTTTCACAGCTCACACCCATAAATCACCAGGAAGAAATAGCTCTGACAGACAGCTTGCTCTCTCTCTCTCTCTCTCTCTCTCACTCTCCTCACACTCTCACGTATGGTTAGTCTTGCATACTGCTTTTAGCATCACACACCCCAGGTAAAACAAACACAATAATAGTAGAACACTGTGCTTGGTGGCATAATGCCTTAATGTTTAAATGCTCAATGGCTCCATTTAATCATTATATTGAAACCTGTCATATTACGGCCCATCATGAGAAATAAACAGGAAATAGGGGCTTAAGTGTGTCTGAGAATAGTCTCTCAGTGGATTGACATCAACAGAGGAAAAGCTGGGAGCTGAGCTTAGACACTCAGAAAGCTCCATTTTCAATTAAACCCACCTGTTGCTAGGGCAGATTTTAAGTGCTTTGTGTGAGGATGCTGTCTCCCTGGGCACCACTCTGTAGCATAGCACTAATCTGATGGATGAAGTGGGTTTAAAAGAAACATCTCTCTCTCTCTCTCTCTCTCTCTCTCTCTCTCTCTCTCTCTCTCTCTCTCTCCATTTTATGGACTAAACTCCCTAAACCTCCCCAAATGATAAAGTAAACATCATTATCTCTGGCTCTTCCTCTCTTCTCAGCTCACATCCCTTCTGTTTACCCCAGGCTCCTGTGGGGCTTGAGAAATATTTTTTTTCCAAGTTCAAAAGAAATAGGCAGTTGCCAAAGACTTATAAATGTACACCCCAAGTCAGTGGGCTCACTAGATTATTAAGGTATTACTCTAGTTCACACATTTTACACGAATATATCCCAACCAACCTCAGGCCTATTAAATAAAAAAGAAAGCACGTTGGTGAATCTCCTTAACCTTCTCATTGTGTGATCTCAACATGACTGCCCTGGCTTTTGGATTATGTGCCATTCTTTTATTTGTTGCTTGTGACCTAAAACCAAAGCATGTTGTGTATTTTAACAAAATGCTGACAAAGGTGATCAAATTCAGACTTTCACTCTTGGTTCTAAACCTGAATGTATGCAGTTAGAGATCAGGCATATGCACCATTTGTGTGATTGTTGTGATTAATGTTCTTGAGGAAACCTAAAAAGAACGACACAGGCAGTTTTACCTGCTGTGTAATACAAGCACATGCAAACACATAATACAAACACATGCCTAACAAGTACATTCTAGCGTTCAAAAATGAAAAGCTCTTGAAAGATTGAAAAATCCTTTGGTGCTGTTATTGTTGGCTAGCTTGGTTTTTCACAAGCTTTACAAATTTTTGTTAGATTAGTTCAATTTAAGCTTTGATTTTATTTTGATGTTTCCATTGTGAGCTAACTGAGAAAAACATTTAAGATTTTCTTACCTGTCTTTACCAATGGTGCTAAATAATAATAATAATAATAATAATAATGATGATGATGATGATGATGATGCAATGGTTGCTTGAGGAGTGGAAGTGTGATGAGCAGAAGTGTAGTACAGAGTAATAAAGGAGATAAGCCTCATGAGAAAGAGTAGTTGAAGCTATGTGAGAGATGAACAGTAGATGATTTTATGCTGAGAAAGAGCACTACAGATGCAATATTTGTGTGGATGGAAAAGCATAGAGAGATATGACAGGGGCCAAGGGATGAGTTGTGGTTTTATAAGAAGAAGAAAAGAGTGGCAGAGAAGTAAGTGAGAGTGGTGCAGGAAATGTATGAGGACAATGTGATAGCGGTGAGGTCTGCCACAGGGCAGAGGTGGCCTAGTTAGGGAGTTGGCCACAGGATCAGAAGATTGTGGGTTCAAACCCCTTACCAGTAGGTCCCCGTCAATGCTACCTGGGTGTTTTCATAGCTGCGGTGTTTGCTTGGTCCAATTTTGTTGTGGTTCACTGTGTGCTGTGACCTCGCAATGACAAGAATAATCACTTTCATGTTTCATAATGGATGATCAATGATTAATACTGAGCGTAGTAAGAGTAGGGAGGAGTTTGAGGAGACCCTGTAGAGAAAGATATGCTCTAGAAAGTATTGGAATTAATATCAGTAGGACAAAGACAGAAAACATGACTGTGAATGAAAGAGAAGACAGCAGAATGGTTAGGATGCCGGGAGTAGTGGTGGTGGCGAAGGCTGAGGAGTATAAATACTGGCAATGGCAAGTGTGGAAGAGAGGTGAAGCAGAGAGTGTAGGCAAGTTTGAATGGGTGGAGAAGGGAGGCATGAGAGATCTGTGACAGATGGATACCAGCAAGAGTGAAAGGTAAGGTATACAGGATGGTAGTGAGACCAGCTGAAGATGGCAGAGTTAAAAATGATAATATGTGTGGTTATATATGTGACAAAATTAGAAATTAGTATATTAGAGGTACAGACAAAGTCAGGGAAGCAAGGCTGAGTTGGTTTGGTCATGTGCAGAGGCAGGGAAAAAAAAAGTTGAGGATGGAGCTACCAGGCTGGAGGAAAAGAGAAAGGCTAAAGAGAAGGTGAAAGTATGTGGTGAGAGAGTACTTGCAGGCAGTCTGTGTGAAAGAGGAAGATGCAGAGGAAGAAATGGAGAAATTTGATGCACAGTGTTATTAGCAGCAATAGTAGTAGTAAAACTAATGTACAATTATATGTGCAGTTCCAATTTCAGCCTCAAAATTACCCTCATGTGAGGGCTCTCCAGTCTTGATTACAATGTGTGTCAGGGCCTGGAACCCAGCTGTAATATAGATTTGCTAAGGATCTTACAGGAGCATATGGTGAAGGTTAAGGTCATAGCTAATGATCTTTGGGGTGTGGGCAGAGTAACCACAGGGCGCACAGCTAGACCACTCGTTCAATCACTCTCATCTCTGCGGTGCATCAGAGGTCAGCAGGGGGCGACTCACCATAACTTGTCATCTTCAGACATGTTGTACATATTTCTTTAACATTTAGTGTGACTGCCTAGCCAGTCTCTTCAGGCTCTTTCTAATCTTGTCTTTAAAAAAGAAAAAAGGGACAATGAACCATTTAAATCTTCTGCACCTCTTTCAGCTGAGGGGCATGCTGCAGCATCTAATGTGGAGTGACAGCAAGAGAAGTGAGAAGTGATCTGCTAAAAGGAATAGAGGGAGAATAGATAGTGAGTGTGTGTGCGTGTGTGTGTGTGTGTGTGTGTGTGTGTGTGTGTGTTGTGTGTGTGTGTGAGAGAGAGAGAGAGAGAGAGAGGAGAGAGAGAGAGAGAGAGAGAGAGAGAGAGAGAGAGAGAGAGAGGGAAGGAGGGAGGGAGGAGCAGAGAGACATATAAACTACGAAAGAAAGAAAGAAGTAAGATGGAAATAATAGACATGAGAAAGTGACAGAGGAAAAGAGAAAGAAAAGAATGTGAAGAAAACTGTAATAGAGAGAGAGAGAAAGAGAGAGAGAGAGAGAGGGAGAGAGAGAGAGAGAGAGGGAGAGAGAGAGAGAGAGAGAGAGAGAGAGAGATAAAGAGTCATTGCAAGGCAATAGCTGATTAGCCTTGAAACTGACAGATGTTAAAGAGAGTGATATTGCGCTTCTCTGTCTGTGTGTGTGTGTGTGTGTGTGTGTGTGTGTGTGTGTGTGTGTACAGATAGTGACTCTGTTCTCTACCGCTACTTTTGCACTTAGGCCATGAATTGTAATGTTTTAATTGTAACATTATCGCTGCGCTTCTATTAAGGACAGTTGAAAGCTTGTGTATTCTCGTGAGATAAGAGGATGCTGTGTATCCTTGTGTATGTGTTTGTGTTCTCATTCAACACGCCATAGATGTGTGCTTTTCATGCTAAGGGCAGTTTCCTGTGGGCAGACCTTTTATATAGTTAAGGAGGTCGTACATTTCTTCTGAGCTCATGTCTACCACTGCAACATCTTCATGTAAGTGCTTGGCCCCAGATAGCTCCCAGGAAACTGTCTCAGTAGTTGGTTGGATGTGGACAATGGGGAAAATGTCAGCTCATCGTCGAATCTAAATATAAATACAAATCCTTCAGGAAAAGAATGGTTCCTCTATGGCATTTCTCCAAATAACACTTAGTGGTCTTTTATTTTAAGAGTGTATGAGCAAAGTTTCATGCATTTGTTTTCGGGCTTTCAATTCCAATAAAATCAAGTGTTTGGAAGTGGCTAAAAAGAGAAACCATCTTGCTCACCCCTACTACCATCCAGAGCGCCCTTCTTGAGGCTGCTGGCAACTTAACAGCTCCAATTTGTCCACCTGTACCACAAACACAGAGGACAAGAGAGAAGACAGAGCAGCAGAGTAAAACCTTCAGCTAATGGTCTGTGCTTTAGGCCTGCAAATTGAAGTGTACACTCACAGAGGAGAGAGAGAGAGAGAGAGAGATAAAGAGAGAGAGAGTCCATGTGAGGAGAGTGACTCTACCCATCGAAGCTGCCCATGTCAAAGTTCCCAGCTTAGTCTTATAAGCTGAACTCCAGCAGGAGCAGCAGCAGCGGCACAATAACGGCTGCCTCTGTCGCTTTTCCCTCAGCCTGAGCCTCCTCTGAGCACTCCAGAGAAGCCATCCTCAGGACTCAGATCAGCCATTACTGACTATCATCAAGTCCAATAAAGTCCCCTGATCAAAGAACAGGGGAAATCAAGTCAAATTCACCATGATCTCTTTGGGCTTTTAGAGGAAAGACTTTTGAGGATCAAAGACCGTGTAGCACTATGGGTTTACTGAGGAAAATATTTGGAACAAGATTTCTTTTTTTTCCTTTAATCTTTTCTACTTCTTTTCATTCTTCTTCCTTTCTCTCCTCCATCTAACTTTCTGTCTATCATTCTTTCTGTTTTCTTACCAAACATATACTCAATAGCCATCTTCAAAGATTTTTATTGTAGTCTTTTTTCACAACACTCGTGGTTCATGATCTTTTATTATTAAGATTCTTTTAACTACGCTGTGATTTAATCATTTACCTAATATTTAGTATTTACGAAGGTTTTGCAGGATTTGTAGGCATTTTTGTTGAAGACGGAGTTTGCTAAGTGCACACTGATAACACTAAACACTTTCCACTAACAAGAATAATTTCATCAATGTTATTTCAGACGGTGGTCAGCTGCGGTGAAATGAATTTATCTCTCAAAGCTTGCAGTCACTCTTAAGGTTGTAGTCACTCATTTTGATGTCATACCTACATGACAAAATATTCTCTAAAATGATCTGACTCAACTCAGATGTGTCCAGATTTGTGTTAGCTAATCCAGTTTTCTCTCTCTCTCTCTCTCTCTCTCTCTCTCTCTCTCTCTCTCTCTCTTCCACTATTTTATGCAGACTAAACTCCCTAAACCTCCCCAAATGATAAAATAAACATCATTATCTCTGCCTCTTCCTCTCTTATCCAATTTGTGTTGTACCTTTCAGAAACTTCATAAAGGAGCCTGCACATTTTAGTGTAAAACCCTGTAAATTTTAAAGACAAACTGATTGTCTTTTTGTACTAGCTTATCCTGTTCTGTGTTGTAAGCAGTTGCGGTTGTTGTTAGCCCTTCACTGGCAATCCTATAATGCTTTGAGTTGAGTGTTCCCCAGTAAGAGGCATGGACTAGCATTAGATTTACCCCATTCTACTATCCATATATCTATACTAGCACCGTAAATAACAGCCTAAATGTAATTAATACTGTGCTTTATACCTCAGAGGCTTAATTAAATCACTTCTGATGTGCACATTAATGTCTGTGTGTGTCTATGTATTAGCAGACTTATGAAGTGGGGTATTTTGCATCTTAAGCTAGGCTGCCAGTTCCTCTGCAGTAGGTGTGAGGGTGACATGAGGGCAGAATGCAGAGGGGGCTTGAGGTGGTAATTTCTGCTGTCTCACCTCAGCGCCTTTCCCCATTTCACTCTGATTAGCTCCATTACCGAGCACACTCATCTCAACCCTAATGGCTGCAAGGTGAATAGAGGAGAGAAAGAAGAGATAGGAGGAAGGGGAGAGAGGCGGAGGAGTGAGAAAAGGAGGAGGGAGCGGACAGAACACTGTGACTGTGCCCCTAAACAAAAGTAAGGCCAGTAACTGCTGTCATTTGCATTCGTCCTGTAGCGTGTACCACAATTCAAATTCAAAAGAGCACCTGATAGCTGTGGGGATCTAGCACTAGGTATCCTTACTTGTTACCATGTTTTGTTTCCTTAGAGCCTGCTTTCTTTCTTTCTTTTAAATCACTCATTTGAACTCACTTCTCTTTTGAGGCCATGCAAAGGTGATGATACATGACAGAAAGGAAACTGTGTAAATCAGCGCTGGCCACAGATTGCAGGTAGTGCAGGTGTTTTAAACTAAGCGTGCTTGAACAATAAGCAGCATATATGTGACACACACAGTGACCTTTTGCAGAATGACAGCATTGCAGCATTTTAGCATTGCTGCACATGCAGCATTTTAAACTGCTAATTCACATCCTTCTCATGATGATATATTTTTTTTACTGTGCAAACTTTTTGCAAATGCACCGAGCTATGACCAGTCAGACTGAAGCAGCAGCTACAAGCAAGCACTGCGATTTAACACTTAAAAGCACACAGACAAGGAGAAAGTCACTGATCTATACGCAAACTCAAAATAAGTTAACAAACAACATGAGGAAGCTTTGGTCCACAGACTTGGCCAAGAATAGGAAGAGTTTTCAGTGAAAGTGAAAGTGACAACCCTTGTCATTGCGAGGTCACAGCACACAGTTAACCATAACGAAATTGGACCTCTGCTTTAACCCATGCAAACACCGTGCAGCTATGAGAGCGCCCAGGGAAGCAGTGACGGGATGGCTGCTCAAGGGTACCTCAGGGCAACCTACTGGTGGGGAATCGAACACACAATCTTCCGATGTGGGGCAACTCCCTAACCACTAGGCCACCGCTGCCGCTACCCATAGTGTTACAAAATGAGGCCAGTGTTTGGCATATTAATTACTTAAAATCTATATTTAAATCCATAATATTAAAATTCAAGCATTATATTTTTTAGTATTTAGAATTAAATCTGTTTTGTTTGTTTATGTTTGAGACTGGCCTACTGAAATACAGGTGTGTTTCCATTGGGGCCCCAAAGTTTCAGACAAAGGCCAGTCATTGACACGGGGTGATCTCCAGTGCAGTGTTGGTGTTTTAGTTCTGTCAAACTAGATTCACAAAGTCCAGTCACAGATCCCTGGCTAAGCATTTGCGTCCCATCCACACCACTCCAGCGTTATCATAGTGAATATAATCTAAGTGATATAAGTAATTGTTATCTATTTTACAAGTTGGAAGATTTTACTTGTAGAAGGAGTAGTAATAAAAGAACAAATAAATATGGGAGAAAATGTAAAGAAAAAAATGAGCTTGAAATGAGAATGCTAATTTTGACTTTGTGTCCAGAAGTACTTTGGGACACTACACATCATATTACATTGTAAATTAATATATTTGTTAAAACATTTTACTGTTTTCATTTTAATACGTAATTTGAATACACTTAATTGAAAATCACATTTGATCTTTAATCTAAAATATATTTTAGTTCCTACCTTCTGATTTTAAATGCATAAGGATTTCAGCTCAGTATCCATAATTTTACTTATGTAAAATTGTCAGTTAGAATGTGTCATAAATTGTCAAAAAACATATTAGATAGTTTAATGCATTAAAATCTATCAGTGTTTGATTTTAAGTGATTGATAAAATTTTTTATTTTTTCTTCAGGGCTTTCAACATCCCCTCACAAGGCCTATTATGTCATCCTGTCTTTTATATGCTATCTAACCTCATTGTTCACCCGTGACTGCCCTTGTCAGGCATGTTCATAGTCTCTTGTCTAAAACATGAGCTCAAATTTGACATGCAAACAGTTTTAGTGTTTTAGTACTGCAGAAAGCTTTTGTTAGTTCTTTCCTTACTTGAGTGCTGTAAAATGTCAAGAGCAGAGGCCCCTACACATGCCTCTGTCTCTGCACTAAACTTTTCAGTGATGTCTGACTTTAGCTGACCTGCAGGACCTGAAGAATGACAGCTTGTGTGGCTGCTATTCTTCAAAGCAAACTCAGAAAAAGTTAAAGTTTCTACTTTGACAGAACGTTGGCCCAGTGTGCATATTTTTATGTAAGGCGAGGAAAGTGGAATAATTGGTATGTTATGCTTCTTTGGAGTTTTTCCCATTCCTGTTAAAGGAAAATAATAGTTTATTTCCACTGCTTTATTTCTCAATATACTGGCTGTGCTCTCCATAATAAGCCACTCACTTAGGAAATAAGATATGCATAGATTTAAATTAGTAACTCTAAATTAGCCTTAATTATCATGCAATGGCAAAAATTTAATTAGCACATTTCTTTCACTTGGCCATGCTAAACCAATCAGCCAATGGCATGTTCGGTGTGTTTGCTTCTTTGTTTATCACAAGAGCGCTACAGCGTTGCTAAAATCAATAAAAGTAAATTGTCACACAAATATTTTTTTCCATAAAACACAGCAGCAAAACTGATCTCAACATGCTCAAAGTTAATATCCAAAACGCAGATCAATGACATCTCGATTTCACTGTGGATTCACTTAACTGTTTTCATGATTGTGTATTTGATGTAAATAGTTTAGTCAAAAACGATTGTATAGGATATTTTCATGTCAACCAGTGCATGATGTGACAGTAGCAAGGAAAACTCCTTCACAGCCCTTCAAGACTCAAAATGTTGGAGCGATCTTTCAACAGGATTGACTGAGGATATGGAATAATCAACAATGAATGATGAGTGAGAGACAAGGTTACGGAAATGTTATTGTAGGCAGAAGCATTCAAGTTTACTAGAAGAAACCAATATTTCTAAACCTGATAACAAGAATAATATCGTATTCCACTTTATCCACACTCTTTCTTTTATCTAAAACAAGACATGTGGAATGCGAGCTTCCATCATGACCGGATTTGTGCAAGTGACTAAGGTACCATGTACTATGAAATTGCTCGAATAGGCCTTAATAGTGCACTTCTTAAACGGTATAATTAATTAAACAACATTCTTGCTTTTGTAACACACACATTGAATTCAGCAAAAAAAAAAAAAAAAGAACTACCTTTTTAGTAATGTACAATTCATGTTGAGTGAATTTTAAATAACACATGCACACACACACACACACACTCGCTTGCTTAGTCACTCAGCTGGCTGTCTGGTGGTCATCAGGCAGGCTGTCGTCATGTCAGCTTTCACAAAAGGACTGTGACATGTTCATTAAGCAGCAGGGATCCTAGTTTACACTACCAGCCTCTCTGTCATATCCCCACATAATTAGTCAGAAGTTATGACCAGCAGAAAACCAATTGCCTCCTAACTCTCTCCCTCCCTCTCTCTCTCTCTCTCTCTCTCCCTGTTTGCTGCCCAGGTTTGTCTTCCTCTCCTTTTATAAGCCCTCCTGAGTTCTCTCTGCCTTCTCTCTCTCTCTCTCTCTCTCTCTCTTTCTCTTTACCCTGCCTCAAGCCTCTTTATTTGTTGTTTGTTTGTTCTTTCCATCCCTCTACTGTCCTAATGTACTCCGTGGAAGGAGTATTGTGCTGTGCTGTGTGTGTGTGTGTGTGTGTGTGTGTGTGGGTGTGTGTGTATGTGTGTGCGCATAGAGAGAGAGGGAGAGAGAGAGAGAGAGAGAGGAGAGAGAGAGAGAGAGAGTTACTCACTGTGCTCTAAAGGAACTACACTGCTGCCAGGTGCCATGTGGCTTTCACCAGTTCAGAAGCATAACTTCAGCAGGGCTTACTGAAGAGCCTTTTACAGGATAAAGCACAGTGTTGGTGTATTTTCATTCAAATTATCATGTATGCCCAGACTGAAACATGATATCATACAGTATACTGTGTTCATGACAGCAGGGAGTTCAGAAGCGTCCAACTCAAACCCGCCTACTTCCCACAGATGCCTATTCCGCCGCTTACTGTTTGAGGTTGAAAGAAATGGATGTCATGGTGCAAGGCTGATCAGGCTGCTGTGTGAGCATAAGTTTTTAAAAGGCAATGTCATTTATTCCATTGTTTGTAGGCTATGGTAATTCACAGTCATTTGCCACTAATAGTGCCTCAGAATGGCATGAACACATGTTTGATCAAAGTCATACATAGAATGACTTCACCTATCACCACTGCTATCTCTTCTATATTTAGTGATGTACATATAGTGTCACACAAAAAGAAACAAAAGCCTGCTTTATAAGCATCAAACACTATGTAGCTTGGTGTTCTGCTGGCTAGGCCATGTTGAAGATTGTCAGCTGGAGGCTAATATTCATGTTGATTTTTCACACTTGGAAGTCGAATGTCAGCTCCTGCTTGATCGTGACAGTGGCCAGTGTATACATGTCAAACAAAATCTGTGATATTTATGATGTAACTACAGTACACAGGAGCACTTTATTCCCGCATACCATCACTGTTATAGATATTGAGCAGCGCTTTCTGATATTCCATATCCACACTTTTTGATATCAAAAGGAAAAAGTCATTTCCATATGTGATGTAGGTTACTTGCACCTTGCACATGGTATATATATAAAGAGCAGCAGAGTATATATATATATATATATATATATATATATATATATATATATATATATATATATATATATATATATATATATATATATATATATACTCATGTAATATTCTCAGACCATCAAGCACTGCTCGTCTTGAACCCCCACTGTTGAAAGAGAAGACATGCATCAAGACTCTTCTCAGTTCTGGCTCTCAGTGGTGGAACGAACTCCCCCTGATGGTCAGAACTGCTGAGTCCCTCGCTGTCTTCAAACGTCCACTAAAGACCCACCTGTTCATGGAATTTCTCAGGGACTAACCCTCCCAAACAATCTACTCTCCTACCGCTGCTCCTTCTTTCCTTAAACCTCTACTCTTCTTTCCTGTCAAAATAAATAAATAAATAAAAAGTGTGTAGTGTATATACATATGACAAGGGCTCTTAGTTTGTTACTTAGGTTGTATTAGCTAATCAGCAGATACTTATCTGAGCTGGTTGGGCCAAGATGATGAAGATCTAATGTGGCAGCAAAGCACTGTTGTAAGTTGCTCTGGATAAGAGTGTCCGCTAAATGCCGTAAATGTAAATGTAAATATATATATATATATATATATATATATATATATATATATATATATATATATATATATATATATATATATAGTTTTGCATGTAAACTCTTTATTATGAGTTCTGTCTGCAATTTAGTTGTACATTATGTGTGTTTGTTGTATTTTCTATAGTCTGTGAATGACACTTTCTGTTGTTAGACGAAGCAATTCAAATTTCTGGTGAACTATTTGCAGGGGGTAGCGGTGGCCTAGTGTTTAGGGGTTAGGAAGGTCTAGGATTGGAAGGTCATGGGTTCAAATCCCAGACCAGTAGGTTGCCATGAGTTACCCTTGAGCGCTTTAAATAGCTGCCCCCTCCTGTACGGTGTGTATGGGTGAAAAGCAGAGGTTGAATTTAATTGTGGCTCACTGTGTGTTGAGCTGTTTCACAAAGACAAAAATAGTCACTTTCATGTGTGCTGCTTAAAACAGACAGCAAAGTGTTGGTTTTAGTTAAGCTTGTCAGTATCTAGTCATCTTTTTCTAAATGAAAAAATGTGTACTTTTTTACTAAAAACCGTGTGCACATGTGGCATTTTTGTGTTAAATTTACTACATGGGCTTTATATGCAAATGTGTTTGTACAGCATGTGGGATAGAAAAAGCAGATAATAATACAAATTTGGAAGAATATACTTCTGTCTCTTGTTCTTGCACGACACACAAGCATTGTTGAAAGGAAAACAGAGACGCATGTGATTAAGGCGCAGACAAGTTTTCCTACTTGAGCTTGTTTGTTTGAGCGAAATAGGCTGGAATTCATTAGCTCTTCTTATGATGGTGTTTATATAGGAGTGTTAGTTGGTTTATTATATTGTTTTGATTCAGTGATAAGCATACACATCATTATGGTCTTGTAAAGTATTGCACTATGTGAGTAGTTTTTTCATATATTTTTCATAATGCTTTTGTAAGCAAAATCTAGATAACTATTCCCAAGTAAGCTATTATTTTCTGGTAATTCACTCCTAGTCGTCAATCCAGGCCTTTGCCTGGTGGTAAGTCAGATGCAACTTTCGGGGTGAACCTTCTGAACAACTTGTTGGGAGCTAATCTTTTATCAAGGCCTGGTGTAAAGTTTACAGCTAAAAGAGAGCATATATAACGTCAATTTTTGGGCATAAACTGCTAATAAACTAGGCACTGCTGCTTCCCACATTTAGCTTTGTCGATTATAAATAAATTCTCTCGAACTAAGCATCATAACTTTTGAGCATAAACACTTTGTAATTAGCTAACCCTGCTACAACATAACACTTCATAACACTGTTGTTTCATTTATTTATGTTAAGGAACATCTTTTTCCTTTTTTTTCCTCCTGAAATAAAAAATATAAATGGCAAGCAGCCATGTGTGTACCGCAGTTTCATTTAGACCTGTCATAGTTACTTAGGCATAACTTTGTGTAAAGTGTGTCACTGTATCTGTGCATACTGATCTTGCTGGTGATCATTGAATCACAATGCCTCCCCAGGTAAAACTAATCCAGGCCTTAATATGTGGTCTCACATTACACTGACACGCATACTTATTCATATTTTAGGTTACCCACATACCTATGGAGAAAGGCCTCTTGAGGCATAATAATACTACAAGGATTTTGCTTTTTTCTAGACAAATAAAGGTACACATAGAGTTGCACATGCCACCTAATTGCAAGGCTGTGAGTTTTTAACAGTACCACCGATCACCACAAGCGTGATGTACAGAAACATAGTGATTTAACTAAAATTGAATTTAAATCATTTATATTTACATTTACGGCATTTAGCAGACGCTCTTATCCAGAGCGGCTTCCATGCCCTAATTACAGGGACAGTCCCCCTGGAGCAGCTCAGGGTTAAGGGTCTTGCTCAGGGACCCAGTGGTGGTAGATCTGGGTTTTCAGGCTGCCTTAATATTTTCAGTGGAACTGCACCTCTGACACTTTTTTCTGGAAGAGGCTCCAGAATCCCAAGTGACACTGGTTAGAATGAGCCGCTCAGTTAATGGATGGATGGATAGATGCATGGAAGGAAGGATGGATTTAAGGATGGACTCGAAATCTGTTACATAACATATGAAAATGTGCGTAAACCTAACACATCATGGCAGCCTGTAACTTTTTTTAAATTAAAAACTTTTTGCAAAGTCCTAAAATGATAGTAGAGAAAACTGTATAACCATCTCTTCTGTAAATACATGTCCTGCTCATATTGTAAAGTGAAAAGTACAGTGATGCTGAAAGACAAAGCCATCCATCAAACAGTTATCTCTTGTTTTTACAAGACAATTTGTGAGAGAGGGAGCAGAAATTCTCACCTAATGTGTCCTTTTGTCTGTACAACTGGGTGATTTAACTCATTTATCCATCTGTTTCTGCATTTGTGTCCTCATTGTTTTTGTTTGTTGTTTTTTTTTCTTTTTGCCTACAAGGCAACATAGACCCCTTCATGAGCTTTAAAAGGCAGCCAGAAGCTTTCAGAAATAATTTATTGCACACAGTTTGGCTTGTCACTGTTTTTCCTTCAAAAATTAAGCCTATAATTCCTCTTTAAAAGTGTGTGTGTGTGTGTGTGTGTGTGTGTGTGTGTGTGTGTGTGTGGCTGTGTGTGTGCCTGGCTATATCTGTGTATTTGTGTTCCTTGTAATCCTGTAATCCACAGTATGGGTTCCAGGTATGTTGTCCTTGCATTATGTCTGTGAGCTCTCTTGACTGCTTTAACTCTTTTCCCGGCACCTCGCCCACCTCTTTATTTTTGTACTGTGGTCCATCTGTCTGGACGGCGGCAGAGGACAGCGTGTTGATGTTGGTGGAGTGTGTTTTGTTGAGCTGTTAGAGGGCAGGGGGAGAGCTGGACAGCAGCACCCAGCCACAAGGGCTTCATCTGGGCAGTTGCCTTCAGGCTGCTGGGCTTGTAGCAGATAAAAGACTTATGGCTCTTAAGAGAGCTGTGTTCATTTAAAGGCAAAGGGCTGGAGGCTCTGCAGAGAGGCCAGACTCAGAAAACAGCATCCAGAGTCCACGGAGACCATAGATTTACTTTAATTAGGAGCCTATACCTCTCAACTACTCTTTTCTTTCTTTCTTTCTTTCTTTCTTTCTTTCTTTCTTTCTTTCTTTCTTTCTTTCTTTCTTTCTTTCATCCAACTCATTTCCATTCCTATTGTCCTTACATGTTCTTTTATTCTTTTTCTCTTTCCGCCATCAATTTTTTTTCATGCCTTATCGGAGCCCCTTTACCAGCTAATTACATTAGTCTAATATTCACACTTTCTTTCACACTTTAAAACATAGTCTTTCATAAGTATCATCTTGATGGTTCTTCTATCTTTTTTATCATCTGATGGGGCAAGAGTACCACCAAGTGGCAGTAAGCAGAGAAACACGTCGCCAGTCCTCCCTGTGTGCGGCAGACTTGGCCGGCGGGCGGGGAGGGTGTGGGCGAGCAGGTTTGTAGAGCAAGAAACCAGACACACAGAGCATATCACACTCAAGCATATGACCTCCCAGTTCAACTCATGTAATTAGATATTATCATGTAATTACACAGAACTGTCGCAAGCAATATTCAACAAATAGACAGCCATGGCATACACACTCCCATAAATACACACACAAACACACTCAAATACGCACACACGAAAAAAGCCCTCATTTGGTATAAATCATTCCTCTGTTGCTGTGCTCATTAGAGTAATTACACAGCCATTGTTCTCTTGCAAAAAGAATGTAAAATTGCAATTTAGCCTGAGAAATTGTCATTTGTAGCTGTAATTGACCCTAATAAAATCATCTCTCTCCCTCCCTCTTTTTCATTCTCTCTCTCACTCTTGCTCTCTCTTTCTCTCCATGCCTGTCTCTCTTCTTGGATCATATGCTAATCAGCCTGTAAAATATTAAAGATGACAGTCAGGAGAGTGGGGATGAGAGTGTAATGTAGGAATAGAGGCAGAATGAAAGGATTGAGAGAATGAGGGATTTGGCTGCAGTTATAGAGCTGGGTGTTGTGTTTGGTGCTTTCCAGAAGGCATCTGAGCGTGCTGGAGCTTCCAAACAGACAGAGTCTGAGGCATGAGTGAAATTTACACTACAGCATGGAGTCTTGCTGCTTATTTTTTGATGAAACTGAGACTGAAACATTTTAAAGGACTATACCAGCATGTGTACCTCTTCTGCTGAAAAGTGAAAGTGACTATTGTCATTGCGAGGTCACAGCACAGCACACAGTGAACCACAATGAAATTGGACCTCTGCATTTAACCCATGCAAACACCAGGCAGCAGGGGGCAGCTATGAAAGCGCCCAGGGAGCAGTGATGGGGACAGTACCTTGCTCAAGGGTACCTCAGGGCAACCTACTGATAAGGGGCTTGAACCCACAATCTTCCAATCCTGTAGCCATCTGTATTGACACAGACACTGGTTTGATTTTGTACCTTGTGATTAAATAACAACAAATGCAAATTTCTCAATGAACAAAGTCAGAATGTTAGAGGCTACTCACGGTTTAACCTGCTTCAATTAAATTCCAGACACATTTGAATATATGACTTCACTACAAGGTGAAAATCAGCTTTCTGTTTTCATTTCTAGTGTGTGGGAGAACTGTACATCCGACGAGTGATTTACAAAACTGGTTCGTATGAAGTTTTGTAGTTTTTCAAAAGCTGAAAATACACAATGAACTGTCTCTATGCAACCAATGCAAAAGGCAGTAGATGTTAGTTTTTATCATTGTTATTTATGCGTAGTTAAATGCCAGTTAGAATAGGAACTGGTATTAATATTTTTACTAAAATGCAGAAAGCTGATTTACCTGCAAGATCAGAAAACCTCAGCTAAAAGGCCCCCCCCGCTCAACTGGACAGTCTACTGGCTCTAGATTCGTCGGGTAGGTGGTTAATCTGAAAGATGATGAAGTGTTCATGCACAAGAGAAGGAAGGACGCTTCCAGTGCACCCAATGATTGTTATTGTATACAGATAATGAAATCACTGGTATTGCTTTCCAAATGAGATGAGATGAGACTTTTAGTGAGAACATTTAGCTCAAATGAAAATTGCAGGGGTTCTAATAAGTGCAATTTCGTGCTTTTGACTATGAACAGCTTAAACAAGCAAACTATTATGTCTGATCGAGATGACATGACACTTTTCTTTATTGATCAGAGGAAGAGAAGAGGAAGAGAACAGGTGTGTGTGTGTGTGTGCGTGTGTGTGTGTGTGTGTGTGTGTGTGTGTGTGTGTATGTGTGTGTGATAATTGTGCATTCTCACCATGTAAATGAAGCATGAGTCAAACAGACTCAACCATAGTGAACTCGACTCTTCTCCTCTGCTATACTCTTTTGCCTATTAGCTGACTCAACGCTTCACAGAGCCACTTCAATCAACAACATAATACCATTACCAACTCCCTGCATGCCCCGCTGAACACCCTCCTGCAAAGCGAAGATAGATCAAGAAAGTAGCGCACTTGTCACTGGCATAATTGGACAAACCTAAAAATAGGAGACACACTGCCTTTTTGATCTTTGTGGGAAAAAAAAGTGAGTGTGTGATATGAGAAGGCTGCTGTGAAGTGAATTTAGTTTGATACTGACTTATCCCTGCCCTTACTTTTATCAGTCATGTAAGTTAAAACTGCTTTTCTTCCACTTCTGTGGATGAATGCTAAAAAGTGCACAGGATTAAAAGATGCCAACACACCCCAGTGAGTAGCCCTTTTTTCTTTGCTCTGTTTTTTATTCAGTTTGCTTTAGGACTTTCTTTATAGTGTACTTCCCTTCAGTTACTTTAGAGAGTGCAGTAAAAGTATCTGCATCATTTAATAACTATAAAGCCACACATTAAACAAGGCATGTTGTGATAAATATATAGTAATACAATATGAATAAAAATGCATTAAATAAATATAGTCTTATTAAACAAGAACAGAATTCTGCTATTAATATCATGTGTTCCCAAGAGTGTAGGTGTTATACTGGCTGGTGTATTATTACAGATAAACGGGTAATATACTCAGGAGAGAGAGAGAGAGAGAGAGAGAGAGAGAGAGAGAGAGAGAGAGAGAGTCAGCTACAGGTATGTAGTTTCTTTTTCTTTTCCTCCTTAGTATGCAAATACCTACCTGTCAAAAAAAACAAACCAATCCAATGAAGAGGAAGCAGAGCAAGTAAAATGTTCATTGGTTAAAACAAGCACTAACATTCTCCATTATACAGACAAGAGAACCACAGCCATTCTCCAAACACCTGACAAGTCAGAGCAGCACTGTGTCTGGACCTGGTTCAGCATCTCCGGTGAGTGAACACAGTTTGCTTATATGTATATATTAAGTATATAATGAAGATCGCAGCAACACACGTATGTGCTTCTCCTTTTCTTTCTGAAAGTAAACCCTTGCTGCCACACCCCTAGCAGTGCTCTGTGAGTTTTCAGAAGGTTTATTTCAGTTTCACCTAAGAATCAAAGGACGTTTCCCTAAAAGTTGAAACAGTCCATGAGATTCTCAATAATAAAGATGAATATTATTGTACAGCTGGAACAGAAAGGACAACTGTTACCACACAAAAGTCATGTTGATGTTTAAAAATGATGCTGAGCAGGAAATCAAAACACTTTGTAGACCTGATCAGTCGATAATCCTGAATATTTGAACCAACTGCATTAAGCAGGATATAAACACAGGGCATTATCTTTCTGTCTGCTAAGGTAATATTTTCATATTTTATTAAATTTTAAATTAATTAATGTTTTTTTTAAATTGGAACCATTGTAATTTGTAGACAGTAATAACAACAACAACAACAATAATGATAGTAATAATAACCAACATATACACTGGAAAAACATCTCTCCTAAATGTCCTAAATATAGGCCAAATATTTTGCTTTGTATTCTTAAAATGAAATTACTGTGAGTCTTAGGATAAGGAAACCAATGCACTTAAAGTGGACTTATGAAATGAAATTATGGTATTGAACTGCCAGATCATTCTGACTGTTGAACGAATAGTGGTTTAGATCAGCTCGTGATATTTTTAGTTATACTGTGTTCACACCATCATCACTATCAGAACTAAACTATTAATGTTAAACCTTTGGTGTAGATGTCAACTCTTTTTGCAAATTACATAAAATGTAAAAAATGACAACAATGCAGATACAAGCTTTTGTTTTGAGAGTGATTACATCTTTGTACTTTAACAGGCAGAGCTTATTCTAGGTTTGCTGTGGTATGCCATCAACACATACATTAAGTGTTTGCTATCAGGTCATGATTACAAAATCTTTTCAGTTTACTGCCTGCCAGGAGACCAAAATGCAAGACACTGGCCAGATTATAATGACTCTTCATTTAATAAATGCGGAATGTTTTAGTCACTTGTATACATGCACAGTCATGTATCAGAACAGCATGATTAACACTGATTTTTATTTTTTTTTCCACTAGTATCTATCCATGCATGGCAGTGACTATGAACAACATGTAACTGCAATATTTGGTTTCAGGTTTCCTTCTGTGACAACTTTTTTATATTCTTAGGCCTGTAACACCTTACATTACACTACTTTCTAAGAACTCATGTGTTTTGTTGTGTGAAAAGTTAAAAGTGAAAAAGTGAAAAGTTGGGGAAAGGGTTAAAAATAATGAATACACTGCCATTTCATGTTGAAATAGGGCAACAGAGAGGCTGATGCTTAAAGGCCAGTCTGGGTGTATTAGAGACCATTTCATCAAATAATCAAAGAGGGAAATTTAATCTTATTGCTATTTTGATGGTGTTACTATAAATGTTACACTGGGCTAGGTTTCATTGGAATTAATTTCTTTGCTTATCTTATCTGTTTAGATCTAACTCTGCTTAAAGTTGCCAGGGCTCCATTTATATTATCCTCTATAAAGTCATTATAATCAAGCATGTTATTTATCAATGGGCATGCTGAATGTAGGTCAGATCGTAAAGAGAGTACTTGTTTGATACACTGGAAGCACCACATCATTCAAGCAGATAAATCAAGCTACATATAATTATTAGTGGGTTTTATATGTCTGGGTGTCCAGTTCCAGTTCTGGAGGAGCAGAGTCCAGCAGAGTTTGTTGTTGTCCTGGTGTTACTTGACTCCTGAGTTGAATCAGGAGCAAGCAGGATAAACCAGCTCATACTGGTCGAAGACCCTCCAGGACCACAACTGGACACTTTTGCTGTAAGCACACATTTAACTGTACACTTTAACACTTTTGGTAAAGTCCAAATTTACCTGTGTTTTAAAAGTTCATGCAATTCAAATAAACATGGTAATAAGAGATAATAGTAAGGGCTTTAAATGTGAGAAAGATTACTTCTTGTACATGAATAGTCATTACAGAAATGCTAGTCTATAGTTACCTGTGACCATGGTTTGGATAAGCAGCTGGATTGATGGAGNCGGACACTTAACCACTTAAAATCGCTCCAGTTGTGCTGTGCACCAGCTCGGTGCGGGAGGGAACTTGGTGACAGTTAGACCCCATTAGATGGTCAGACAGAAGTAACAAAATGACTGGGTCAGTCGTTCTGTCCAGAAGGTTACACACGTTTTTAATGTGCTGATAATGTATTATAATACTTTCAAAACAACACACTCACCACCCTGGTATAAACAGCTCAGAGGATGGATGGATGGATGGATAGATGGACGGATGGATGGACGGACAGATGGATGGAGGGATGGATGGATGGATGGACAGAAGAATGGATGGATGGAGGGACGGATGGATGGATGGATGGACGGACGGATGGACGAATGGACGGACAGATGGATGAATGAATGGATGGACGGATGGATGGACTGATGGATGGATGGATGGATGGATGGACGGACGGACGGATGGACGGAAGGACGGACAGATGGATGAATGGATGGATGGACGGATGGATGGATGGACTGATGGATGGACACATAATGAGCTTTACTAAAACAACATAAAACAACACACTCACCACCCTAGTATAAACAGCTCAGAGGATGGATGGATGGATGGACGGATGGATGGATGGACGGATGGATGGATGGATAGTTCATAGTGATCATAGTTGCTTAAACAGATGCATAGAGAAATAACACCAAAGACACGAAGGAGAAAGAAAGTAGTTTTTTTTTTTTTTTCTTTTGCTTTGAAAAATAAGGGATGGGTTCTTTATTTTGATTGTAGTTTCTTGCTTGTTTTGGCTGGAAAAAAGAAGGAATCTTGATGCCACAGGATTAACAGACACTAAACATCTTAAAGAAAAAATACCAGGACCATCATTAATATTTTTAAAGATTTTTTTTTTTCATTTTGTACAGCTTTATAGTGTATAGTTTTACTTTAACTTCACCCTCAGTTTAAATTTAGATTTTTGTTTTCATAAATAATTGCTGAATGATAAATAAAACAAAGTCAGGCACTAATGTAGATACATGTAGGTAATGTGGATGCCTATAGCTTCAGCTTTAACAGTAGATACATTGGGTTCTGAGCAGGCTATGACTAAGGCATTGATTAACTGAACCTGTAAGTAGAACAGGGAACCTTTATTCATGCAAAGTAACCACCGCCATTCCTGTGCAAATGTGGTTTTGTGTGTGTGGTTGAACAAGGCACGAAACACACCCACACATTTCAATCCCTGGCTCAGTCTGCCTCACAGAACATGGGATAACATACAGGTTCTCTTATCTCTTTACATCATGAGGGACGTGACACAGATCTTGTACAACTTCAAACTTGGATATTCGGATATCAACTTGAACAGCACTACACACATATGTTTTGGATGTGTCAGAAGTAGTAATGCATGCTTTGTTTTGTACTGAAAAATTTGCATTTGACCTGCAGAGGCATCTCTGGGCTTGTAGCTCTGGACCATGGTCCTTCATAGCAGCTGCAGCATGAGCATCCCTTCCAGTGTGAGCGTTGAGAGCCAGCCGCCTGTCTCCTGGAGTCCCCACTACAACTGCCCAGATGGTACTGTCCTTCCTCAGCACACTCACACTTACATCAACAGGTCCACTTGTACATAATTTAAACTTTCATATATTTTTTATATGTCAGTGAACATGTTGCCAAAACTAAGTACTGAAAGAAGTAAAAATTTACAGGCTTGAATCAAGAAAATGCAATTTTCACATCTATTTTTTCAAGATATCAATGTTTATACCAACTTAAATCATTTGAAACTGCTTTTGTAGACAAGAATTAAGCCTTGATAGCCATCTTAACAGCACTGCCAAATAAATTTTGCCATTATAATTTTACCCGTGATGGTCTGTGCTTAATCCAGCTCTGGAAAAACTCTGGGTTTCTTTTTCACATAGATATTAAGCCTAGTCCTGAGCTGCACAGCATTATAAAAGTAGATTTCCCTTTGAATGGACGAGTAGCCCCTGCACAGGCTTAAACTTTGCATTGAAAAATGAACGGGTTTATATATTTATTTAAATCTAACATTTTTCAGAGCTGTGAAAACATTAGCAATGTTGTGCATCATTTTGATGCAAAAGAACTGCATAAACAGCTTCAGTAATGAACACATTACCAAACATTTTATCTCTGATTCTCTAAAGCATTTCTGTAGCCTTTATTTTTATGCTCATGACAAAGCAGAACTGGTCTTCACATAGATCCTTTTTATCTCAAGGTTAATTATTTACATTAGACACCTCCAGTTCAGGTAATGTGTCATTATTTGCCCGGCAGGAAAGACTAATATTAGAAAATGTAAACACTATGGGCAGATCAGGATGCTACAGGGTTTAACAATGACTCCTATAAAATGTTATGGTAATTCCTGGAAACGTCAACCATTCAGACCATAAAACTCTATTCTTCTCTACTCTACTTTCAAGTTTCCATGGTGACAACTGGCTACACAGGTCGACTATGGTCTCAGGATCTCCATCCACAATATTGGTCAAAATATCAGGTGTGGGAGTGGCTTCAGCAGATGTTGGACATGCACCAGATCGATGCTACGTCCATCCCCTTCAGTAACTTTGATCTTGATGGGAGACAGCTGTGCAGCATGACCTATCAGGACTTCACACGCCTGGCTGGGTCTTTCGGGCCTATCCTCTACCAGAGTCTGGCTGACCTTAAGTGGAATGGTAGGTTGGCATGTGGTATTCCATCCAAGATATACTCATAATAGGCTGTTTCCTTTCCAAACCAATAAGAGCACATATTGTTACATTCATGAATTACAACGTATTGTAATAAAAATTAGAATGATTATAATAAAGGTAATCAGTGAAAGGTAGCAGGGGCAAATCAACATTATGCTTTTGAATATCATACTGATAGATAACTAGCTTTCATATATTTATTTCATCATGTGTGTACAAATGGCCCTAGATCTGCCAAAAGCCATTTCCCCAGCACACCTGAAGAAATTGAGCATGGAGAGATAGATGGAAGCAACACTCCTGCAAATTCAGATCAATCCAATTTAATTCAAATTTAATGAAGAATTTATTTCTCAAATTATCCTTTGTGCCAAATACACTCTCACAGATAAACTACAGAAATTAAAACACTGATCTTAGCTCAGTAGGTATGGTACTGATTAAATTTCACATTGTCATTGACCAAAAAATTCTATACAAACATGCGTAGCCATAAGCACACACACCCACAGATATTTTATAACTAATTTTTTTTAAAATTATGACTGATAATAACTAGAATAATAGCTTCTAACCATTTTAATTGATATGTTTACAGTTTAGATATGCGTATATGAAAGTGAAAAAAGTGAAAGTGACAACCCTTGTCATTGCGAGGTCACAGCACAGCAAGCATGAACCACAACGAAATTGGACATCTGCTTTTAACCCATGCACACAAACACCGTGCAGCAGTGGGCAGCTGTTGAAAGCGCCCGGGGAGCAGTGACGGGGACGGTACCTTGCTCAGGGGTACCTCAGGGCTAGTTTTGTATATATAGTTGTCTATATAAGGCTAGTTGTATATATAGGGCTATAGTTGTGTATGGCTTAGAAATGCATTTGTATTAATAGACACTGATAATATAACACACATGAACTCATGAGGTGTATTTGTATATAAAGTGAGAAGTACTTTATCAAGAAGAATGCTTGTAAGTCATTAAATTTTCAAAATTATATTCATGCATTACATTACTTTGCTTGTTTTCTTGAACTTTAGTGAGTCTTGTAATCAAAGAGCTTATTCAGTTGAAGTCTAAGAACAGGACATACATGTTTTACTAGTTTGAGTGGAAGGGGGAGAAATCAAGGAAATCCACCCAAAGAAAAATAATGTTCTGTTGATCCTAGAGAGAAAAAAGAACACACTGAAACAAATCCTCTGTTCTCTGATTTAAACCTACACAGGTCAGTATTGCTCATCAGCAGATGTGTTTTCACCAGCGGATATTAAAACAGAAATAGATGGTAAGTGTGTTTTGACCAAAAATGAAGCTCTGCTTCAAATATTGATTACTTTCATTCCTGAACTCTATAAATGTGTGTCCATTTTTTAGCAGATCATCCCTGTTCAATCATGCCTTTCAAAGAGGAGCCTTGCTTTTACCCCACTTCAGGTATGACAATAAAATCAGTTGCTTCAATTACAGTCATTATAAGGACTTCCCGGTGTGGCTGCCATGCAATAATTACCTGTGCCATGATTTTTCAACAGAGCTTTTCGACATTAAAACCCCATTTCAGCCATCTACTATGATGACATCACCAGCTCCCTCTAGTCCAGGTAAGAAGCATGACCTTGCCAAGAGGCGGCCTGAACACTTGCTTTTAATGATAAAGCCAAACCATTATTTAAAGAAGCCTTAATGAGAATGAGAAAGAGAAAGAGAGAGCAATGATGACACTGGACTATAATACACTCAGTTATATACCCATCTGCAGCCTAGAGCAGTAAGTGTAACACGTAATCTACGTCATCATGTATTTAAATGGGCAGCTTTTATTGTGAGCCCCAAGGCAAAGCAATTTTGAGTTATGGTCATGAATAACACAGAATTTGGTGCTTTGAATTTGCATGATTCAAATATTTTTCGTATGAATAAAAAAAAAAAATTATTGACTTTACAGCTGCCATCAATTGTGTTGATCATGGCAACAGAAAGTGACACTTTTTTCAGTGCATTTTTCATGTATAAAGTATTTCTCATAGTGTGACTCAGGTGTGAGGTATTTCTCATAGTCTGAGTCAGTTGCAAGGTATTTTGCATAGTATGATGTATCACTGGATTCTGAAGGAACTGGAAATAAAGTAGATATATTCTGTATATTTTCTTTGCTGTAACCATTACTCATTCTATGATTCCTCAGACCACAAAAGGTCCCACAGTCGGTCTCACCAAGTGAAAAAACACAGTAAGTCATTCCTCTAATCTCTCCTGTGTGATTTTATTTCCTGGATCCATTCCGGTAAAGTAGCTCATTATCTTGTTATTATCATAAGACAATCTTCATGCAAACCCAGTGTAATGGTATCACACTATGATCTGTTCAGTGTCGGATGAAAGCTACCTCTTCTCATCTCACCTGTCTGACATCGCTTTTTTGTTATTTCCTCAGACCCTCGTGGGACGCATCTGTGGGAGTTTATACGAGACATTTTGATAAACCCAGAGAGGAACCCAGGTCTGATTAAATGGGAGGACAGGACTGAGGGCGTGTTCCGGTTTCTAAAATCTGAGGCAGTAGCACAGCTGTGGGGCAAGAAGAAGAACAACAGCAGCATGACTTATGAGAAGCTCAGTCGAGCAATGAGGTTCATCATTTTTTTATTTTATTTACAGAAACACTGACCATCCATACCAACCAACTAGTCTTTTCTTTAGCAGTGTTAAACAGTCTTTTCTCTTTTCTTTTTTTTTTTTTTGGGGGGGGGGGTAATTCAGGTATTACTACAAACGGGAGATTCTTGAACGTGTGGATGGACGTCGGCTGGTCTACAAGTTTGGTAGGAATGCTCGTGGTTGGCGAGAAACAGAGAAGTGAACTTTGAATTAGATACGTTTCATTTCTTTTACATCAAAACCTGTAAAACTATTATTTATAACACTATGGCCCAAATATGTTGGAATATGAGAAAGAGTTTGCTGTTTCCGTGAGCTTGTTTATGGTTTTATTATTATATGGCAATTTTTTCTGTCCTATTCCAAAAATGACAGGCATGATGCACTGAACTCACTGTTGTTTGTAAGATATTGTTGACCTAAAAACAGCCAAAAAGCCTTTTCATTTTGACTCACCAACACTCTGTTCTCAGATCTGTGTACAGACTGGATTTGTTCTACACTGGGTTTCTCGGGTTTTGTATTTTCAATATTATTATTGCATACACCTTTTTTTAGTTTCCAGTCACCAAGTAAGATGTCAAAAAACAAGGCTGTGATAAGAAAGATATCCTGCAAATCATCAGCATGTCAAACAGTCATGTTGCACAATGTGCAGATGGACGTTTTTGAATACACTGTTTCTTGTCTTACATAGCTTATACTTTTGTTTCCACTTTGTAATGCCAGATCAACCTGACAACCTCTGCGATGCAAATTAAATACCCTCCTGCTGAAATGTTGCACAACTGAATGTTTCTGAATATTTCAGATTTCAATGATTTGACCTGGATGTTTAAATGGCCCTTTTTTATAAGTTGTGACTTATAAAAAATGCTCAATGCTCAAGACAGATTGTGTTGTGTAATAAATGCCCAGCAATAGCAGAGATACAGTTTCATACTGATAAAAAACACTTATCGTCAGGAAATTACTCAGCCAGCCTCAAAAAATATCACTCCGTCAGTGGCTTTTTTCTAACTTTCTGGCCCTTAAATTTGGTTATAATATTTTTATGAACCATTAAGGCCATTTGTGTAAAAAACGTTTCTTGTAAATAATCTATACATTGCTACCATGTTGAGGGATACTTGGGGGTTAAACATTGTATTTACGTATTTTGAATAGTTTAATCTGTTGTGTATGATAAAATAAAATCTTTTTAAAGACTCATGCCATCTGCTCATGACTTTACTTATGATGGGTAGGCAATTTTTTAACATAATATACAAAGAATGCAATTAAAAAAGGAAAGAAAAGCTAAAATGCTCATTAGTCATGAAGTGCTGATTAGCAACCATTTTTGTGTAAAGCAATCACACACATCTGTTCCCTTAAAGTATAAGACAACATATAACCATTTGTTCAAACAAAATGATGGCATACTGCTCAGCAAGTAAGGTGCTTAAGGAAATGTTGAGAGAAATTAAGATAAAGACATAGCAAGTGATATTTCCAGTATAGTGGTATATCACATTGTGAACATCCCTGTTAACAGAGATTAAACAAAGGAAAGTGTGAGAAGCAGTGAAGCATGATTTACACCATTAAAAAGAACTTCTAACAAATAAGCCTAACAGTGTTGTTGAGATGGTCACTAACCCAGAAATAACTGTTAAACATTCCTAAAAATTCCTAAAAATATAGAGGGTTAAACAGGGGCTTTTTGAGTAATGCCATAGAAGAATGTCTTTAAAATACTGCTACATCATATAATGAAAACGTTTTTAATTAAAGGCTTTCCTAGATCCATTTATCCAACCCAAGAACCACTGAAGAGTGTAGATGTCTGTTGATCCCATCCCTTCTCCAAAAGCACTGGAATAGTTAGGACAAGTTATTTGTTCTTTATATTCTTTGAATACATTTGTTGAGTTGGGGTTAAAAAGATTAATTTGATTTGAAAGATCTTTTTTTTTTTGCTTTGATTTACACATAGATATGTTAAATTGAGCAGAAAAACACATGTGAGCAAGTGAGCAAAACTTATTAGAAGCTTTTGAAAAACACTTAGCATAGCTAGCACAACTATTCTGAATGTCCTGAAAAATAAGAAAGCCACTGGTGTACTAAACCAACAACGTTGAACCAGTCAGTCAAGGACAATAACTGATTGCAGACAAATTGTGAGAGCAGTGAAGTAAAACCCAAAACTAAAGTGCACAGTGTTGAAACTGAGCAGGAATACAGAGACCAGTAAGAAATGGAAAACCAGACTGTAATTTGTAAAAAAAAAAATTATGTATGTATATATATATATATATATATATATATATATATATATATTTAAGGACATAGATGAGCCACAGTGTTTCTGCAACAGAAGCTTTGTGGACAAATGGGACAAAGATTAATCTCTACCAAAGTGTGGAGAAAGTTGTTTCCATAAAGCACAGTGAAGAGCATTATAGCTGCTTCAGGAAAAGCTCAATAATCAATAATAAAGAGAGAGAGAGAGAGAGAAAGAGAGAGAGAGAGAGAGAGAGAGAGAGAGAGAGAGAGAGAGAGACAGAAAAAAGAATCTGAAAATCTGGTCTCACAACAGCAGAAACAAATGGACTTGCTATTCCAATATCTTTGGAGGGGACCGTATTTCGGCTTGTGAGTAATATCACAAGGATTTTTTTATTTTTTTTTATTTTTTTGAGAACCAAATAATCAATCAAAAGAACACATTTAGCAGCATGAGAACACTAACCCTATTGTCTACCTAATGTCTTTCTTTGCTTTGGTAGGCTTTGGTGGCCTGTGAGTTTCAGAACGGACTGATCACTAATAAAGCCAAAAATCAGGTGGTTAATTATTCAGCTATGCGTGCCAGCATCTCTTGCTCCCAGATGCTAGCAGAGATAAGCCTCTCATTAGGCTTGCCACCATCCTGCCACCTCACCAGTCCTCCCCCCATTCTTCCTGTACAGTTCATCACAGGCAAATCCATCCACAATCGTTTCCACCTCTATCACTCTCTGGACCACTTATGCCTTATCATCTTTCCATAACCCTTAACTCTCATCACTGCTGACTAGCATTTAAACATCTAGAGATGGGAAGAAACCAAGTACAATAACCTTGTTACTGTAATTCTAAGTCTGAAGTCTGAATTTACTTGTATATTTTGCTTATCTTTTATTTATATATTTCACTTTTTAACCATAGCCATAACTTTGATCTCCAGAGCCACAAATATTTGGAAATCATAGGGTGACTTTTACATCAGACCCCCAACATTTCTGACAAATTTGCTGTTTATACCATGCATGTAGATTTAGGGCATATACCAAAATAAAGAAAAAGTGATGGGAGAACTGAGAGGTGATAACTGAACTATATGTATATTGTAAATTATGTGTATATAACTATGTTGTGTAATATGTATATTTTTGGACTGCACTTTTATTAAGGAAAGAGTCTGTGTCCTTCTGCAACCTCTGCCAACCTCTGCCCATAATATTTGACTATCAAAAGTGAAGTTATCCACACTCTTTTCTATCTGTAGTGTGAGCGGGGGGGAGGCAGAACAGGGCGGCAGAACAATATGCTGAACAGACGTATGTTTTCTGTTCCTAATAAGACATTCTTTTTGAAATAATAATTCTTGTTATTTTTGGTTCAGATGGAAATACAATGAAAGTATATGAATGGGGGCTAAGAGTAGCAGTTAGGCAAATAGCTAGGCCTGAGACAAGCTGTCTTTTGCACAGAAATATCCATCTGATTTCCCTAACTGGCCATCGCACCGACACATGCAAAGGCTTGAGGTGTGATAGCAGTCAGGTGTGAAAGGAAAAATTATAATGAGGTGTTGCACCTCTTTAGCAGAGATTTCATAACAGGGACACATTTGATTATTTCAGTCTGACACTCCAGTATAGAACCTGCTAGAACACAAACACAAAGGTAAGCTTAGAGTTTAGCAAATGTTGCAAAACCAGTTGAAATGTAGCACCTCTGCAATGGAACATACAAAATATTATACACTCTACCAACCTCCCCTGCCACATTTGAGCCAAGTGTGAGCATGACTGTGGTTTAAAACGACTGGGCAGGCATGTTCACCTTGCAAAAGAATGTCTTTTAATTGCTTAAAACCATCAGATTTGAAGCATTTCCGTGACTAAACTAAACTAAGGAGTGCCCTTAAAGTGCAAAGGATATTAGTATTATTATTGTTGTTCTTGTTGTTATTATTATTATTATTATTGTTATTATTATTATTATCTGCAATGTTGTTTTTGTTGTTGTTGTTGTTGTTGTTATAAATGTGCATATAAATAATGCATTAATGCTGCACAATAATAACTATTGCAGGCTAAAGCCCAGCTACTCAGACAATGTATGTTTAAAATTGTAGCTCCAGTATTCAAATACATGCAATAACTTTGTCAGACTGTGAACAGTGTGAGATCAAATAATTAAGCTAACAAAAGCAACAGGAAAGTGGAATGTTTCCCTAGAGAGCTTTTCTTTTTTCACTCGTGATTTTAAGGGGTGATTTGATCCCACACAATGTCAAGATATACATATTTAAAGTAATATAACTAGAATAAAATAGAATAGAATACAATAGAACATAACAAATAGGATAAAATACACAAAAATTGTGTTTGATAGCCCTAATTGGTATTATGATTTGATAACACAATTTAAAATATATTTAAAACTGATCCATTTTTTTCTTTTATAAAAATATTTCACTCATCGCAGCAGATGGAAACAGTGTGTTGTAATGAGCAAGTATCTTTACAAACTTAGGACAAAAAAAATTGCATTCAATTGGTCTCATGTTTCTTTCATTGTTTAAAACCTTGTTGGAATCTTTTTGATGAAATGTTTTTGATGAAATGTTTTTGGGATAAAAGTTCTCAAATGTCACAGAAAATGAATTTAATCAGACAATCTTAACTCATGGTACAGACTCTGCATTTTTATTTACGGCATCTTATCTTATCCAGAGCGACTTTCATGTCCTAATTACAGGGACAGTTCCCCCCTGGAGCAACTCAGGGTTAAGGGTCTTGCTCAGGGACCCAGTGCCAGAGGTGGGATTCAAACCTGGGACTTCTTGAAGCCATAGGTTCATTGGCCTGTACCCTACCACTAAATTCAACATGAAGGTAGATCTTCAGGAGCCCTCCACCACCTCCAGTGGTGGAGGTGGTCTCTCTTAAAGATCTATCTTCATGTGGAATTTAGCTCCATCCCAAATCTAACACTAACAAAGTAAGCAAGTTGATGACCTGGAAATGATGTTTAGTTATGATTGGAATAGAGGAGTGATGTCAGGAAGAAATGATGGTGACCATTAAGAAATCCACATCATTTCAGTGACTGCAGTTGGAAACAGTATATCTGGAAGCCCAGTTAAATGTAAAGGTGAGGGAACACAATATTAAAATATTTTCTTTTTTAAATCTAAACTTTGCATATGCAACCTGATAGCCCCATTTCTTTCTCTGATGAATCACATTACATCAAAAATTAAAATCCTACAGATTATGTCACTCATTACATTTTAACAGATAATCAGTGATCTGTACCAGGATTACCAGGATAGGATAGGGTGTAGGAATGTCTCCCATCAGGCACCTCAAAGGGCTTTTTGACTATGGAGTGCAGTGATAACAGGCTGATTCAGTATCTGCAGAAAGAACACAATGGCTCCACTAAACTTGAAACAGCTAACAGTTCTTCTGTCTGAGCTGTTGTCTTTATACTTATCTCCCATCACTTCCCTGTTCTCACCACATCATCTGATTGAACTGATGCCCTTGCACTTAAGTAAAATTTTCTGAGTACAATAAAAATTGCTAATTTAAATATGCGCAAGTCCTTCAAGTTCAAAATTCTCCATGTGGGTCCATGTAGCTCAGCATTCAAACATGTTGTGGTAACTTTTAATTGCTTATACTACTTGCAAAATTTGTAGAATGTGATACCTTCACAATACGTAATGGCTGCCTATGACACTCTGAACAGGTTGCCAGTCCTTCATAGAGCAAACATTTAGACAAACACACAGTCACACTTAGAGGGTGACTGTGGCTTTCCTCCACAGCTCTTTCCCACTTATCTCCTCCTGCCACAACTACCCCAACTCCTTCTGCTGTCGAACTCAATACTAATGAACTCCTCTCCTCCCTCAGCCATTCAACTGACCAGCTCTGTCCTTAAATTCACAGAACAAGACGGGTCTCTCCACCGGCCCCATGGTTGTCTGAAGTTCTGCGCAACAACCGTAGAGTACTTCGATCAACTGAAAGGAAGTGGAGGAAATCATGATGTTTTCTGAAGATTTCTTCTCTTATCGTTCTCTTCTCTACAAATTTGCTTCAGATCTAACCTCTGCCAAGTCAACATTCTTCAAAACCAAGTTTGAAGAATCTTCAACTAATCATCGTAAACTTTTTGCCACTTTCTCATCTCTTCTAAAACCGCCTCGTCCTCCTGTTGTCTCAACTCTCTCCCCAGATGACTTTGCTTCATTCTTTGACGAGAAAACTGAGGCACTCAGAAGATCCTTCCACTCAAAAGCCAATTCTCCTGTCCAGCCGCAAGCACCCTGCGACCACCAACTCCTTGTCCTCTTGCCGCTCTCCATGAGGTACTGAGGTACTGAGCCGAGGTACTGCTACTCTTCAATTCCAGCAACCCCACCACCTCGCCCCTTGATCTGATTCCATCATCCCTACTCCTAGAGATGGCTTCTGATCTTCTTCCATACATCTCCCAAATAATCAATAGATCTATAGAGACCGGCCACGTTCCATCTGCCTTCAAGTCAGCCATAGTCACTCCAATCCTGAAGAAACCATCTCTGGACTGCACTGATTTGAACAACTACAGACCAGTATCCCTTCTCCCCTTCCTCTCCAAAATCTTAGAGCGAGCAGTATATAATCAACTCAATGTTTTCTTGTCTCAAAACGATCTCCATGATCCCTACCAGTCTGGATTTAAAATGGCGCACTCAACTGCAACGGCTCTACTCGCTGTCACTCATGAACTCCATGCTGCAAGATCTAGCAACCTGTCCTCGGTCCTGATTCTCTTTGACCTCTTGGCGGCCTTTGACACAGTGAACCACCGGATCCTCCTGACCACTCTCTCCAACCTGGGGATTGCTGGTACAGCCTGGCAGTGGTTCTCCTCATACCTACAGGATCGACAGTACCAAGTGTCATGGCAGGGCCACTCCACGAAATTTGACAACTGGCATTCCCCAAGGATCTGTCCTCGGTTCCCTTCTATTTTCTCTATACACTGCCTCCCTGGGAAAGGTCATACTCTCGCATGGCTTCTCCTATCATTCTTATGCAGACGACACCCAACTTATCCTCTCTTTTCCCTCCTATGATCAACAGGTTTCTACCTGAATCTCTAACTGCCTGGCTGACATCTCTGCATGGATGACAGCTCACCACCTCAAGCTCAGTCCTAACAAGACTGAACTTCTCTACCTGGAAGGCCGTCAAACACCACGACAGGACCTTCACATCTCTTTTGGCGGTTCACTTCTCGTCCCATCTAGATCTGCTAGGAATCTCTGTGTCACTTTCGACAATGAACTCTCCTTCTCCTCTCATATTCTTAATCTTTCTAGGTCCTGCCGACACCTTCTTTTCAACATTGGAAGAATCCGTCCTTTCCTCACCACCCAGGTAACCCAGCTACTGCTCCAGTCCCTGGTCATCTCGAAACTGGACTACTGCAACTCTCTTCTGGCAGGTCTTCCACTGAAGGCAACAAGACCACTACAACTGATTCAAAACGCCACTGCAAGACTCGTCTTCACCCATCCCAAATTCTCTTCCTCCATTCCTCTGCCGCGGGACCTACACTAGCTCCCAGTGGCTGCTCATATCAGGTTTAAAACTTTAACTCTCGCTAGGTGGTAATGGCTAATCAGCAGTTACTGATCTGAGCTGGTTACCAAAATGATGATCTAATGTGGAACTAAAGCACTGTTGTAAGTCGCTCTGGATAAGAGCGTCTGCTAAATGCCATAAATGTAAATGTAAATGTACCAGCACTGACAACAGGGTGCAGGTAGAAATTGGGCTACTGTTGGCTGAAGGAGAAGAAGAAGAGGAGGAAGGCATGTCTGGAGGCAGGAAGAGAGAAGGAAGGATAAGAGAGTGGAAGTGAGTGCAGGAACTTTGAATGTTGCTAGTATGACTGGTATTGGTTATTGGCGCAGACTTTAACAGGCATATTAGTGAAGGCAACTGAGGGGATGAGTAGGTGATGTTTGTATGATAGCCATTGTAACAAAAAGAAAAATCTAGAAGGACAGTTAATAGTGGATTTTGTTAAAAGGATGAAAATAGCTGTAGTTTACTTGTTTTAGGAAGATGGAGGAGCACAGGTGACATATAAGCATGGGGTAAGATGCACACAGATGGATTATATCCTTTGCAGGTGGGACAGTATGAAGGAGATTGCAAAGGAGTGACGGGGAGAATATAGCTAATCAGGAAGGATGAAGGTCTGTAAGGTCACCCTAGTTATCAAGAAAAGGATGAAAGTGAGGGCAAATGGGTCAAAGATCAAATGGTAAAAAATGAAAAAAGAAGACTGTTAGATGGAATTCAGGATGAGGGCACTGGAGGGGTAGTGAAGAGTGATGAGATTTCTGGGCAACTACAGCACTACATCAGCAACAACAGAAGTTTAAGGGAGACCACTAGAAAAAGACATTATGTAATCTGGTGGTGGGAGGAGGATGTTCAGGAATGTATACAGATGGCATACCTGTGGAGGTATGGAGGTATTTAGTACAGGTGGCAGTGGAGATTCGAACCAAGTTGTTTAATGCATTCTTGGAAAGTGCAAGGATGCCTGAGGAAGAAGTCTAATGGTACTGATTTTCAAGAATAAGAGAGACACACAGAGCTGTATTAACTACAGAGGGATAAAGTTGATCAGCCACAGCATGACGTTATGGCAAAGAGAAGTGTAGGCTAAGCGGTGAAGATTAGTGAGCAGAAGTAATGCAATGTTTGCTCTGAAGGTGTTGATGGAAAAGTACAGAGAAGGTCAGAAGGAGTCCCATTGTCCATTTGTGGACTTAAAGAAAGCATATGACAGAGTGTCTGGAGTCTGGAGAGGAGTTGTAGTTTTGTTTAAGGAAGTCAGGAGTGTCAGAGAAGTATGCTTGAGAATATGTATGAAGACAATGTGACAGTAGTGAGGTCTGCAGTAGGACAGTAGTGAAAGATGCAGTTAAAGTAGAGGTAAGATTACACCAAAGAGCTCTTTCTTGTTTGCCATGGTGGAAAGAGAGGTGACGAAGAGAATTCAGGCAGCTTGTAATGAATGGAAAAGATTATATGTGACATACTGGTAGCAACAAGAGTGAAAGCAAGGTTTACAGCATGGTAATGAGAAGAGTAATGTTATATGGGTTCCCTCAGTGGAGCTGGAGGTGGCAGAGTTAAAGAAACTGAGATTTGCATTGGGTGTGATGATGATGGAGTATGTTAGAGGGACAGCTCATGCTGAATGGTCTGAAAAAGAGCATATGCAGGTTGTATATGCAAAAGAGCAGCAGGATTGTGTTGTTTGGATATGTGCATAGGAAAGATGCAGTGTATTGGGGAAAAGATGGAGCCAGGCAAGAGGAGAAGAGGAAGATCAAAACTTAGGTTTATGGGTGTGGTGAGAGTAGATATGCAGAAAGTCAGTGTGAAAGAGGTAGATGCAGAGGACAGGATTAAATGGAAACAGATGATAATCTGTGGCATTGGGAGCAGGTGCAAGAAAAAGACAAAGAACAAGAAGATTAGGCCCTCTAAGTCACTCTGGATAAGAGCGTCTGCTAAATGCCGTAAATGTAAATGTAAATGTAAGATGTAGCAAAAATCACAGTTGCAACACATGACAACAAAAACATTCTTGGTAGATGAAAACACATACTGTGAATAATGAATGTGTTCTTTGAATGTAGCCATACGCACCTTTTATAACCATTCAAATTTTTAATTAAAACCAAATATTAACCAGATCTTTGTGATATTTGTTAATGTTACAATTCTTAAATAATGTCTACATATAAATATGTATAGCTCACATATTCACATATCACATATCCCAAACCAGTAGGTAGCTCTGAGGTAACCTTGATCAAGGTATCGTCCCCATCGTTGCTCCCCAGGCACTTTAAATAGCTGCCCCCTGCTGCACAGTGTGTATGGGTGAAAAGCAAATGTTGAATGTCATTGTGGCTCGCTATCTGCTGTGTTTCACAATGACAAAAATAGGCACTTTCACTGTACTCTTACATGAGTAGTTAACCGCTACGCTGTGAGTTAATAGTACTCAGGCTTCTGTTAACAACCTGAGTGTTCTATGTGTCTACGCTCCTAATAATGTCCAGCATATATCCACTGAATTATCAACCATTGTACAGCTTCTGTTCTTTCCAATACATAGAATATTTCTAGATATCATGTTCTGTCACCTCAAAATGTTGTACCAAATAGTCAGCTAGCTAATTAACCCCGTTTAGCTGGAGCAGGCTTGTCCTGAAATATTAACATGACAGGCAGGAAAGCAAGCAGGTGCTTTAGGTTGAGAGTGTTCAAACAGTAAACGACATGCATGTGAAATGCATAGTGATCATGCAAAATAGTTTGTCCTTTTTACATTTGATTCTTTAGCTAGACAACCTGGAACAACATTACACAAATGAGTTGAGCAACGACCAGTCAGATTTAAGATATGTCCCATTTTATCTTGATTGTTGTGTCTATAGTATCATACTGAGATTTAACACTTGCACATTCTCCATGCTCAAGACATAACTGCTGCAATGTTAATGCTATCAAACAATAATAGATTATAAAAATACATACATTAAATAAAGTAAAAAATGTAGTTTACTCAATATTTTAAAAGTTAAAAGACCACTTTTTTTAAAGTTCCGCAGTTAAACATTCATAAAAGCTGGGGATGCGGTAGCTCCCTTTTTACGCCCGCGTATTACATCCACAGTAGTAGCAGGTCATTTCAAGCATTTACTCTGTGCACAGTGAAACGAAACAGCATTCCTGCAGGACCATGGTGCTATACGAGAACTCACAGAACATGGCAAAGAACACGCCATAGGAATAAAGACTAAACAAGTGCAGACAGAACAACATATAGTGCAAAAATGAAGTCACAATAAGAAAGAGCAACAGTGACTCCAGTACAATACAGATTTATGACAAACACTGAATAGAGTAGCATCAATAAAACGCCATGTGCAATAGCTAAATATTAATAATAAATAAATGTGTAAATAGGAAACATGATGTAGATAAATGTGTTTATATGTGCAGACTCAAGTGTGTGGAGACTTCTATAATGGTCTCTATTTCTGTCCTAATTATTCCAAAAGGACGCACAGGGTGCTGAGACATAGACTGTGGTTAAACTGAAGTGTATAAACTAATGTTACCTAATTGTGTAAAAGTGTACCCCATGCAGGGAAAGAAAGGACAGGGTGTGCAAATGGCTGGTATGAATTTTCTGAGGTTAAAGTTAAAGAGCATACTGACACCTTTCAGTGATAAAAACCTACATGAACATTTAAGTTTAGTCCAGAGCTTTGTCCAAGAAGACTGTTTTAGTCCATTTCGATATAATTTTCTCTCTCATAAATCCATCCATTTTCTGCCGCTTGTCCCAAACGGGGTCGCGGGGGAGTGCTGGTGTCCAACCCAGTGCACACAGGGCGAGGACAGGGAACGCACCCTGGACAGGTCGCCAGCCCATCACAGGGAGGAGCAGGACGGGGACGGCACCTTGCTCAAGGGTACCTCAGGGTAACCCACTGGGAAGGGGTGCGAACCCCCGATTCTCCGATCACGAGGCCAACGCCCTAACCACTAGGCCACCACTGCCCTCCCTCATAAATAATCTGTATTATTGTTCAATGAAGTGTTACAAGCTCATCCAGTGAAAGTAGGCAGATTTTCTAAATGATGTGAATATGTGGCATTTTTATTTCTTAACATGAGGAACTTACATTAGGTGTTATTCCCTACATTCTCTACTTCACCCTGTAATTTCCTGTTACGATCACATGCCCTTGAGAGGGATTTCCCCTGTGGGCTAACCTCTCTTATGCAAACAGCATAAAAGGGTTTATTTCCTGGAGCAAAATTAGTTGCTTGGTGAAAAATATAGTTAAAAAAGGTGTAAAAAGGTCAAACTGTATTTGAAAGTGGAATTTTAAAAGTCCATTTCTCTTAATGTTGCTTCTGGATGCAGCTTTCCATCAGTGTGATACTTTGTATGAAAGCCATGCCTTCTAGAAGGAGTAGAAATTCAGTTTTAGAAAACATGCTTCTATAGGAATGCAAACATTTAATCGCTACTCATCCCTGGGCTTAAATTCTCAAATGCATTCAAATTCATTAAACATACATAAAGTTAGTAAAGCGGCAAGAAGACTTTCTTTTATTTCTTAGGTGCAAGCCAGAGTGAGAGAAGAATGAAAAATCCTGGAAAAAGCAAAAGTGAAATGTGCAAAAAACTTGTGGAACGGGTTGTGCTGATCAACAGTTTGTTTGTTTTTTTTAAATGTCACTTTTTTCCAATCATTTAACTAATCTAATCTTATTCAATTCAGCTAATCATTCAAAATGAATCACTGATTCAGTTCAGTTGCCTCCGACAGACAATGGAAAAGTCCTAATTGTTCTGCTGCAAATAAGCTGCAAAACTCCTTTTTAAGTTAGTAATTCAGTTACTTCTTTGCTAACCGGTGTTCACACACACACAAACACACACGCCCGCACACACACAGACACACAGAAATCTCCCATGATCTCCCAATCTCCCATCTCCCATTTACACAAAAAGTACTTCTGACAGAATGGTATGTTCTAGAGCAGCCGCACAGCATAAGCACACCATAGCTAATGTCCGACACCATGTCCCAATGCCTGAAACCTGACCTTGCGGATGCAATTGGGATTGAAGTCAGTCAGTCAGCCATTTACTGGGCCGCTTGTCTTAACTGGGGTCGCGGGAGGGTGCTGGAGTCCATCCCAGCTTACACAGGGCAAAGGACAGGGACACACCCTGGACAGGTCGCCAACCCATCGCAGGGAGGAGCGAACTGACGGGGACGGCACCTTGCTCAAGGGTACCTCAGGACAACCCACCGGTAAGGGGCTCAAACCCACAATCCTCCGATCTGGGGCCCCAAACCACCAGGCCACCGCTGCCCCTTGGGACTGACGTCTTCCCACAAAATATACTGTAGCAAGACAGCCTGGGAACTAATTCCATATTAATAGCCAATTAATTTTGGCAAAATAGATCATATAGGTTTCATTTCTATTCAACAAATTCATCATAGGCCTGAAGTCCTTTGCATCCACAGTGCCTAATGATTTGGAAAATATTTCCTACAGGGATATAAATAGCTTTTCAGGCAGTGCTCTCAGAGGCAAATGAAAACAATTAAACTATTTTATTTAAATCATATTGCTGTGGCACTCAGACTTTCAAGGCACTTAAACTTTCTCTGTGCTGAATATTGACATGCTACAATAATTAAAGACATGCAGGTGTAGAAAAGGCCAGTGACAAGGACCATGTCTCTGTGTGTGGTTGCT
>CM029372.1:16214545-16487045 GCA_017165825.1 Hepsetus odoe | reverse complement strand
GTCAATTATTTTATGCAATCACTGGATGTAACTGAACTTAAAACACTCTTAACTGAGCAGTCCATGTTCTTACATGAAAATATTGATAAGTGTTTGAATCAGATGCAGAAAAATCTTTAGGGTTATTGTTCTAAAGTGAATATTTTTGATGAGACGTTATGTCTGGGGCAGGAACTACTTTTTTTTTCCACCATCTATCTCTAGTTCTTACATAAACCAGGTGGATGGCAGGTCATTAAGTGTGTATTATGTGGTAGTTTATCTTATGCAATTGTAAAAGTTTTCAAATTGATTTTTCAGTGTTAATATTTGCTGTAGTGTATTTATTTTTCAGCATGCTTGAATATTTAGTTCGTTCTTAGTAATTATATATTTCTGATCAAAAACAGCTTTCGCTTAAAGGAGTGAAAGCAGGCATTCCGAAAGTAATGGACTGCAAGAAAAAGGAAAAAAAAGACCATCTAAATAAAGTAAAAGCAAAATGTAATCTTAATGATGTTAATGTGAAGAGGGCCTTTTTGTCCCTTTCTCTCCTGACGCTCACAACGTTCCTTCTTATCTTGTTGAAAAATGCAAATACAAATGCTGACATCAGATAGATGTGTAGTTAAGTCCAACCGCTCTTTAAAGGGGGGTTTTGTTTTACTCCAGAAGAGAATCTTTAGGCCATGTTGGTTTACTGTGTTTAGTCGCCTCAGTTTCCCTTTATCTGTAACCCATTACAAAGGAATATTTCTAATCCAGGTAGAACTAGCCTTTATATTTGTGTATCATCATGATTGACATCAGATTGACGTCAGAATGTGCACATGACATTAACTCTAAGCATTGGCCCACAATTCCTATATCATTGCATCCCTTACTGGAGCAAGATTCTGTACTCTTAGTTAAAAGCACAGGCTTGAGTTCTCTTTCCCGTTTATTTGTGAGACTAAAGTTGTACATATGTCGATCAGCATCACAGTATTGGCCTTTTGTGAAAGATATGGCAAAAGGTCATGATATGCAAACAATTGCTCAGAAATCACGGCAACCTCTCATGTATGCGATCAAAGACTTTTCCTGTTGAGAGATTTATAGGTGCCCCGTCACATTTAGACAAACAAAGTCATTGTAATTCCACGTTGTTGTGTTGTTTAAATATTTGTCATTTCAGTCTCCTATAATAGCTTCTTCTCACTCCATGGAGATCGTGAGTAAAAAACGATGTGTATATGTATCGATAACTGTGGTTCAGTAGTAGTGCTACACAGTATTAATTTTAGTTTAGTGATATTTTCTGAATGTATCTCTTTAGGAATGTATCAGATAATGTTTCAGTTAGCATTCTGTGAATGGCGAAATTTTGTTGTGAATTTTAAACCTGAAGTAAAAAATACAAACTCTCAGTCAATAATCTGTATGTATCTAATGTACGTAGCATTGGTTTTTTTTTTTTCCTTCCATAATCCTTATATGATATAGGCTTATATTAAAACCATTCAGAGCCATTTGTAAAGCATGTGTAAATCTAGATTGATGCCTCTATATATATATATATAAAATAGATTAGATATATAGATATACAAGGGTCCATTTTTACAAAGCTGATCTGTCCACCGATATTTGAGAAAGCTTGATTCAAAAGGTTTTTTCATTTATGAAGTCCATGCCTCAAAGTTTGGGCTTGAGGAAGGGCAACATAAACATCAGCTAAACAGAATTCTTTTAATGGAGTTCTGTCTCAAGCCTGAAACTTTATCACACCTTTGTGTGAGGGTGCATTTACTTTTAACCACATCTGTTCGCTTTCTTTAGGATGTATATTGGCAATATGAGCCTTTATGCAACACAACTCAGAAGAAAGAACTTTTTCATTTTCCCAGTAGGGGGCAGCAGGACACTATTGTTGGTCTTTTGTGTTCACGGATTTTGTAATAAAGTGAAAGTGACTTTTTCATTGTGAACACAGCACTGTGAAGCACAACGACATGCTTCTCCACTTTTAACCCATGCACACCCATGCACACCCATACACACCCTTACACACCCTTACACACTCATACACACTGCCACCCCACACCAGAAACAGAAGCAGAGGGCTACAATTTAGGGACAATAACTTTCTCAAGGGAACTTCAGAGAACTACTGGTTTGGGACCTTAACCCATCACCTCCTGTCCAGGTGGGCTAGTCCATAACCACTAGGACACCTCTGCCCCTTGTTTGTCTGTTGGTGCTTTGCTGTTCACAACTAAAGCCATTATTGCCTTGCAAAATGTGTAACAACTTCATTTCTTCTTAAGTAATTTACATTTATGAGGCTCATATATATATATATATATATATATATATATATATATATATATATATAACAACATGCATTCCATCATGAATGTCTATGCATATATTTTCTCAGCTGCTTTTTCCTCCGTTCATGTGTGAGTCAGACATGCATGCCTGTGTGTGTGTGTGTTTGTAGGTGAGGGAGAGAGTTTGATGAGGGCATGTGATACATTTAACTCTGGGGGCTCTGACTTTATGAGCACATGTCTACTGAATATTGTGAGAAGAAGAAATGTTGGAATCAAAATGCTTTATTTTGCAGGACACTGGGTGTAGACACTGTGTGTTAGGAGCAAAGCATGTAACTGCTATTCTTTTATGTGTTAGAATGTCTTCATAGTCACATTAAGCGAACATTGCACGATTTTTCATCATCTTTGGGTCTTGGAGGCAGGTGCCTGACTTGAATCCAGGGTGATTTTGGAGAAGAGCTGCCCGTATCTGCAAGTATAGCTGACCACATGGCTCGTAATGTTTTAGCAGCTATGAAAGAGCCATAATATTCCACAAGCTGTAAACTACAAGGTTAGCGTGTTCTGTTTGGAGCTTTTGAGTAGTTAACTCTGCCCAAAAGCCCATTTCTAATTATTACCCGCTGAATAGAATGCACAATGTTCTGAATGTCTGGGATGCCCTCTTTATAGCTGTGCACCGATGCATGGATGTTTAGCACTAATTGCATGTAAACTGGACTTTGTAACTGTTTTTTTCTCTCTTAAACTCTTTATATAAACTCTTTATAGAAACTTTATATAAAATTTAGGCAGGTTAGTATCATCCCTGCACAGGCAAATTGGTGGACTGATCACACACACACACACACACACACACAAACACATTCTACCTAAAGTGGTCTAGTGCCCTTTGGTGTGTGTGATAGCATCTGTGTGTTGAAGCATGAAGCCTGTGGCGTTGAGCTGGTGCTGCTCTCCCGCTGACTGGCAGTGTGACACTGATGCACTCTGATTCCTTTATTGTCTGTGTGCATTTGCTGTGCACTTCACAATCTCCCCTCATGGTAGGCGGTGACATTTTTCTCCAGTTGAAGCCAGATGGTGCTGCAGTGATTTCTATAAGTAGAATTAAATTGCAAATTATTTTTTACTCCCTCACTCATCTAGCAGATCATATAATATATGTGCCTGTTTTACCTCAGAGAATTTCTCTTATTTCATTCCGCCAAATTAACTTGTGCCGCCGAATGTAGACCATCAACCTAATTAAAAAAATGAATCCTAGCTTGCAGTTGTGAATTGTGTGTCTCTCCTACAGGGGCTGCCCCAATGAAAGTGCAGATGCCGGCACTGTCCCCTACGATGGAGGAGGGCAACATTGTGAAATGGCTGAAGAAAGAAGGTGAGAATGAACCACCACCGGTCACTTTTCTTCAAGTACTGACAGTATACACACTGTGCTCACAGCCAACTTGGAATGCATAATTATGATAGAAAGCTGCATAATTTATTGCAGTTATGATGAAGATCTTCTCATGCCTCACTCTGTTTTTAGATCTATAAATTATCACAAATATTCCAGATTGAAACATTATCGGGACATAGTGTTGCACCAGAAATGCAGAAGTTTATTTGATTGAAGTGAATGTGAAAGTGACTGTTTTCACAACATAGCACAGCACACAGTGAAACAGTAGCTGTATCCAGCGCGTGAGGAGCAGTGATGGGGACAGTACCTTGCTCAAGGGTACTTCAGGAAAATCTACTGGTCTGGGATTGTTTGTTTTTTTTAAACTAGCAAGAAATCAATTCAGACAGAAATTCTAAAAATAGAAACTCCGTTTAAGCAATTTAATGAAGTTCATGCATGACATAATTTTTACTTGTAATATAATCACAGTCGCCTAAAGTGCAAATCACCCAAAGTATGAGTAATGTGGCTCAAATAAGGTCTAAGTAATTGTTTAGATCAAATGCTTTTTCTTTGCTCGCCCTCTCTTGGCCTTTTTAGACCAGAGGCTCAGTCTGTGTTGATGATATGTGAGATCATCTCCAATTTGGGGCATATTACTCCCCTTCAGTTCACACAGTAGCCAGAAAGCCTTTTGCAGCCCATTAGGCTTACAAGCAAGAAAGAGGGCACCATTCAATTCATCACAGATCTGCAGCCCTGCTTCAGCTCAGTCACTAAAGCTCTGTGTCATATATCACAGGCTTCCCCAGGGATGCTTACAGCAAGTGTTCTAGCATGTCTTTTCCCCCTGAGGCCTAGTAAACATGGGTAGTTATACAGCGCAGCCAGAAAGGCAGAGAGTGCATGTTTATTGCAGAAACACAAGTGAGCTTCAGTAAATATGTCAGTTAGAGGAAGGTGTCAGCAGGATTTCAACTAATGTAAATGGATTCCAAATGGATACAAATATCAGTCAAACATTCTCGTGAGACCTTTTCCTGTTTCCCGGTTTGGATCCGTCCCACCATCACTCCCAATTACACTTCAGTTTCTGTTGTAACTAACTCCAAACTTATCTATAGCATATCTTTTGCCACAGACCACATTTTTTTTTCTTCTGTAATGGTCCATAGAAAGAAAAGTCACTAAATGAATTTAGGACTTTAGTGTGAAAGCAATAAAGCAGCACAGATTGAATTAAGATGTTGACATTGAAAATGTCAATGAAGAGGGGACAAATGGATTTAGATTAAACAGACATGGTCTCTGACCCCTAGAGCAGTGTTACTCAAACCAATTCTCAGAGACCTCCAAACGTCCAGTTGTGGCATCCAAAATCATTTACAGCAAATAATGATCCAAAAAGGGGACCGAATGAGGGACCACGAGAGCCGGTTTTGAGAGCCGCCACTTCACTAATGTGCAGTGCAGATAAGGTCTCTATTAACCCTTCCTTTTTCATTCGTTCTTGCCCGGCTGCTTTCACACTGGTAGAGCAAATCTGCAGGGACGCATACTCCCTCTTCAGCTGGCAGCATATGGACATTAGGAGGGCTGTAAATTCTTTTTGAAAGTGGCCTTTATTTATGTTCTAGACCCCTAAAGATGATGTCCATTTCTGGTACTCCAGACATTATTTCCCTGTTACATTAGAGTCAAGGTCTTAATGAAGAATTCTGGCATTTTAAAGCACTTCCAGATTAACTGCAGACATTCAAAGCTCATAAAAAGGCTTCAAGTAACATAATGTATAGTTTCAATGTTCACTCCTTCAGTACAGACTTCAACTCAAAGTCTGTCTTGGGATATAACTGGAGCCTGTTGGCTTAGTTAAATGACTTAAATCCCAAACTTAGTCTGGTAATTACAAAATATGGTCTGGTTTATCCACAGTGAGCACCTTAAGACCACTGTAAAAAGAATCTGCTGAATCAGTGTCTAACACAGCAATGACTGCAATAGCATAATGTCACTGTTTTATACTGCTCTTTCTTTCAGAGCCTGGAGTGTTTGTCATTTATATCAACTGCTTTACAAAAAAAAAAACTAATGGGATATTTCAACTGCATTATTTATGTATTTATTTATTTAAATGCCTTTAATGTCACACATTTTGCACAGATAAGGCCTCTATCAGTTTTCTGTAGCTTAAAGAAAATTAGGTTGTCTTGTAAGGAGCGTTTACTATATGGCAAATATATTTCAAATCCACGCTCTTTGCTACTGCAATGATGTGATCAGTTTAGTCTCTTCTGCTGTGTGTAGATGCTCTTTCAAAAACTGGTCCTAACTTAAAAGTCTAGAACTGGTTCTGATGTTCTTTTATGTTAAATATACAGCACTGTGCAAAAGTTTTAGGCAGGTGTGGAAAAAATGCTGTAAACAAAGAATGCTTTCAGAAATGGAAGTGTTAATCATTTATTTTCATCAATCAACAAAATGCAGTGAATGAACAAAAGAGAAATATAGATCAAATCAATATTTGGTGTGACCACCCTTTGCCTTCAAAACAGCATCAGTTCTTCTAGATACACTTGCACACAGTTGTTGAAGGAACTCGGCTGTTTAGGTTGGTCCAAACATGACTGTGTTTCAACCTCCGTGTGACATTGATGATCACCACCTGTTTGGTAAAATTGGTTGATCATACACCGACTATAATCCTACAGAATCCCTGACTTTGTGCAAGTGTACCTAGAAGAACTGATGCTGGTTTGAAGGCAAAGGGTGGTCACACCAAATACTGATTTGATTTAGATTTCTCTTTTGTTCATTCACTGCATTTTGTAAATTGATAAAAATAAACAATCATTATTTATATTTCTGAAAACATTCTTTGTTTACAGCATTTTTTCACACCTGCCTAAAACCTTTGCTCAGTACTGTATGGTCCCCTGAAAACATCATCAGGAAGTGTTTACACATCTGTAAATCTGTTAAAACTATCCCTCATAAAGTTGTCCCCAATAGACATTTTAAAGCCTGTCTGTTTCACTGCGTGTTCAAGTCATCTTTAATACCCTGTTTTCATTCGTCTGTTCTGTCTTGGTTTGTTCCGTTTTGCCATCAGTCAGCTGTGTTTCCTCCTTTTACTGCTTTCTTAATGTATGGTTTTCTGTTTATTGTCTTACACATTTTATTTACTAGTTACTTCAACCATTTTTTAATTTGTTTTTGTTTTATTTATCTATCCCATTTTATTTTATGATTCATATGACTGTGTTCATATGACATTCACTGGATTGATGAATAGCATGATTGTTCTGGCCTGTAGCTGACATTTCAGCACAAAACCTCAAATGGAAATAACTGTTTCGTCTCATTAAACAAGCACACAAGCTAATAAGTGGTGTTTTTCATAGGTTGACGTTTGACCCTGTGCTCCTGTCCTGAGTTGCTCTTTCTCAGTAATGAGGAGCGTGCTGAAGCCCTTATGCAGCATTAAAACTGGATTTTGCTTCCTACCTCTCATTCCTCCCCCGTAAACTCTGCTCTCTGCACTGCCTGCTTTTTTCTTCCTTGCTTGCTTGCGTTCTCTCAAGCTTTCTTACTTTCTTTCATTCATCACTCTTACATTCTCACTCAGTAATTCACTGCCTGTCAATACAAGACTAAATAGAATAAGATTGAATTTCAGCTCTCCGATCGAAGGCACAATTCCGTGCTTCAGGCTGGTGATGCTAATGTGTTCGCTTACATGTGTTTGTGGTGTGAAAACAAAAGTTCCCTGTGGCTGACCACAGGTGAGTTTTAGCAATGTAAACATATCTACATGTTTAAAATGGTATGCCTTCCTAAATGAGCTCTGGAGTTCAAGGTGTTTTGACATACTCAGTTTACTGTCGGTGCAGTGCATTTTAGTAGGTAGTGTTCTGGCATTTGCCAAACCCAGATTTATCCATCAGACTGCCAGAGAATTACGCGTCTCATCACTCATATTACCACTGCTCCTGAGGCAAGGCGCTTAGGCCTACTACTCTGAGGAAATTCCTAAGCTGATTATACTTCGGGAGTCAGTTTGGTTGATTTTCATGGAGATGGTAGGAATTTTTTCACACATAAGCCAAAAAGTAGTTTGTTTGGAGTGTGATCATTGCCTGATGGAGTCCATGAATAAGAGCGATTCTCTGATCAATGGATTTGAGGATGAATGGCATTTTTGTTTATTATAGTATTGGAGAATATTCACTATTCTGGAATAAAATAGTTCTGGGTTTTTAAACACCCCCCTCCTTTTCTCCTGTTCCTTGAGTATACACACACACACACACACACCAGGAGTTTTTTCCCTCGTATAGAAATGCATGTTCATAAACTGTGTGCTGGAGGAAACCACAGTCTCCTAATTGTGGTAGTTTTTCATCGATAATAAAATGTAAATGTATTCATGAGCACTCCTGTCTAAATGGAGATGGTGGGACATTACTGTGTGCTGCTGTGTTTGTTGGCCTGCTGTGTAGCACAGATAAACACGGAGCGTGAAGATGAGCTTATGGTAGTGTGGCTTTTTTTTAATTTTTTTTTTTTGTAAGTTTATGGAACTTGGCTATGAGTCTGCAGATAGGTGTTAAACAAGCACTTGCTCTTAAGTGGACATCCAAAATATATTAATAAATAAAAATGAAATACAATGAATGCATTCATACCTAAAACTGAAATCCAGTTCAAACTGCAAATAAACCAGTTTAAATATATAAAAGGTATTAAAATGTCTGTATTAAGTTCCAGAAATTCCAGCATGCTTGACAAAAGAGGTGGGCTGCCAAATCGAGGCAGTTAATTTTTGTTGAAAATATGTTACTTTTTATTTGCCATTTGTGAATTTTTGTGTAATTTTCAATATTGAAAATAACCGGTAACAATATTGTTCTCACATGGACTTTCTTTTCCTCATTTTGAATTCTGTGTATTGAGAGGTGTGGTGTACTGTATGTTAATTTTTATTTATTTATTTATTTATTTTTTATCAAGTGATCTCTATCTTGTAGTTGTTGGGAATTGTTTCAGCTCTTAATACTGAAAATGAGCAGTGCTGACAGGTTCTTTGCCTAATGAGCCCCATAGAAATAATGAAACGGTAACATGGCCGACATTTTCTCTACTTATCTGCTGCTGCTCAGACTGTTTTACTGCACCTGCTCTGGAAGTGTGTGTGCTTTTTTGCAATTTTATATTTTCAGACTGCCCCCAGATACTTTTATCAACTAGCCCTTTTCTTATGACACTGCTTGATGATGTTGCTTATGACATTTTTGGTATATTTCTAATAAGTAACCAATAAAAACCCGCCTTTCAGCTTTCAGCCACCAGCTGTCTTGTAATCCAAACACCCCAGACTAGGCAAGACACCAGATAAGCAGAGGTTGATATTTTGATATTATATTCTTTGTTAAATCAGTTTTATCCTTGCAAGCTGTCAGAGAAGTTGATGAATAGTTTTCACTATTAATATAAAGCTGTTCATTGAATTATTCTATGAATGAACCTGTACATATACAACAGATTATCTCTAAAATGACCTTCATAAATTTTTGGGCAGGATTATTTTCATAACTGATCCTGGCTCCTTGTGGTTGGTGACATTTTTTACTGTTTACACATGTAATAATTTGTCTATTTTTAATATTAAAAGTACATATTTTGGTTTGGTGAACAGGTGAAGCAGTGGCAGCTGGCGATGCTCTCTGCGAAATTGAGACAGACAAGGCTGTGGTTACCATGGAATCCAATGATGATGGAGTCCTTGCTAAAATTCTGGTGAGTCTGTGTGTTAGTCTGAGTCCAAGAGTGTATTCAATGATAATAAAACTTGCATCTGTGTGTTGCTGTGCGCATGTGTCTATCAGTATTCTGTGTTTTAAATTGGAGCTACTCATTAAAATGGCTGTTTACTGAAGGAACAAAGCCTTTTAAAATGGCACACTGGAGCCTTTTCATCTTTAGCGGTTCATACTTAGCGCAACAACGGGTCAGTCTTTCTTGTGTTGAGGGAAATTCCTGAAGCTGCATGTCTTGAAAAGAAAAAGATGAAAGGGAATTGCCTCTTTTGTCTTTCTCTAGTAGAAAGCCTTCCATCACTAGATAATAGAATTGTCAGAGTTAACACCTCATTTCCATAATCCAGTGATCTCTCTAAGAAGTCTAGGAAGCTTCCCACGCTTAAAACATTTCTTAATGAGCATTTCGTTGTCTGCATATTCTCTTCTATTTTTGGCTTAATTGTGGGATGTCACTGAAAGTGGTAATAGGGACTACTTTTTGAATGTCTCTGCATGTGTGCCTGTGTGCCCTTGGGCTAGATGATGTTATCAGGATCTAAATGTGAAAGACTGCATGTTCACATATTAGGAGGTATTTGTTGATTAGTTAGGCCAAGAAGAAAGAACCAAGCACCATGTTCTGGCTACAGGACAACAAAACCACTGAAACTTTTAATCTGGGGAACTACATTCAGTCATTGGTAAAAAATTGAGTATGTCCCTCTTTGCCAACAATAATGAAACAGAATCCAATCGCACTGTTAAGAGGGACCAGTGAATGTATTCTCTGCATTGGAGATGCGCGGGTAGTGAGCACACACCAGGAATAGGACCAAGTGCTTTGCTCATGGGCACTTGAGCCATGGATCTGTGACTGGGAAAGCGTTGTTGTTCTCTTAGGCTTGGAGAATGAGTACCAAAAAGATTTTCAGTACTGCCTGACTGCCTGATTTTAAGACCTACCTTTGATTTGAAACTAGTGATTGCACGAACCAAACTCTGTCAACAAACACTCTGTAGTATTTGCATTTAGACAGCATTCAGACACTCCTTCATAATCAGTGTTCTTCTCTGGATTGATGGATCTCTACCCAGTACCTTTGGGAAAAGCTGAAGATGCATTTGTGACGCAGAATTAACCATCCAACATCATTGTATGACCTTACTAATGCTCTCATGGCTGAATGCAATCAAATCCTCACTGCAATCTTCCACATATGTGAGCTTTTCCCCAAAATGGGTGAATTAGTTTTTAGCATCAAAGAGTGGACAAACTCCTTATAAATACATTTGATTTCAGACTAAACAAGGGAAGAGCAGATGTCTTCAATCTTGTGGAAATATATGTTCTGTACCTGATATCTGTGGCATTTTAACGTAATTCAGAATGATTCATTTTTCATAATTCAGTATGTTTCATTCTTTTTTTTTTTTTTTTTTCTTTTTTCTTTTTTTCAACTGGGCTGCATGCATTTTTACGCCTGTAGAAGCACATGCACCTAGAGGCGTGTGTAATAAAGCCATATGATAACATTACAGAAAATCATTGACCTGTAGGCCACCGAGTATGTCCTGTCTCCTCACAGTGGTACATATTTCAGCTTCCTCTGTGAGGGGTTTCCATGGCAACAGGCCAGTGGAATGGAGACTGGTGAGGGAGGAGCTTAGGAGCAGAAGAAAAATTGCCTGAATTAGATAACCAGCGTGATCCAGCCCAGCACCTGCCCAGCCATCTTTCTCGCTCTCGCTGTGCTCTCATGTGTGATGTGCGTCTGTGTGCATGATTGTGGATGATTATGTTTTCTATGTTCATGGTTGCGAAATAAGCATGTTTTTGGTTCACATAATCTCCCTTGCCCTCCCCTTTCTCTCTGTTCATCTCTACCTCTGCCTCTACCTCTAACCCCCAGCCCAAGCCTTTAAGAGCTTATTTTTGCAGAGGTCAGTCTCAGCATGGCCCCCTAATCACTGTCCACAGTTCTTATAGGTTAAAGGTGTCCAGGGAAGCAGCAATATGGCCTTCAATACACACATTATCTCACACTTGAAATGAAGACTTATGCCCCCTTAACTCCAGTGACTTTAATCTGAAAAGGCCCATCTGCCAAAGATTTAGTTGGACACACAGCAATGGGATATTGACCTGGAGAGAGTGGATAAATAAAACTGCTTTAAGCAGAAAGGTGGAATAATGTGGAGTGGCATGAAATACATAAAGATGAGGGTAAGTTTTTTTGAATGGAATTCTGTCCTAAAATTAGTGGTATTTTGAGTTTGTAATTTTACATGGTGTAAATAACTGTATGGAATCAATGTTAAAATAGTTTTAACATTTTAGTTTTAGGAAGTGTTGTTTTCATCTCACTTTTTTAAGAATCGCCCCCCAAACAGCACTTATGTTCTTACAACACAAAAGACTGGAACTGCCTGTATATAAATATGGATAGTGCTGGTGGTTAAAACACTAATGTATATCTAGTTGTCTGAATGTTTGTTTCAGTCACTGACACTTCAATGGAATGCGTGCTGCTGCACCATGTGGCTTCCGTTTCATTAGCTCAGCGAGGTCCGGCTCCCTTCCACCCTGTCCCAGTTCGGTGCTTCCTGCCCTGGCTACGTGTGCCAGGCGCTCCCTTGTGCCCCATGCAATCCACCATCTGTGGCTCCTTTTCAGTGGGACTGCACTTGGTTTTACACACTAGTTTTTGCCAAACGTTTGCTCACTGATTACTTTGTTATTTATATATATATATGTGTGTGTGTGTGTGTGTGTGTATATAATATTTGACCAAAAGTGGACAAGGTCCATTTGTGAATAAAGGACTGATAAGCAAGCTTCCCTATTTGTATTTATTTGTTCATTCATTCTTTCATGAAAATCATCCCTGAGGTGCTAGGTGCCCCTCATTCATTATTTGCCATATGAATTATTTACAAGAACCAGAGGCTTCCAGTGATGCTTTTGTAAATCTTCAAGAAAGTCCTGTTCAATGGTACTCTGCCTAGTAACAGGCACAGGGGTCTTCCATTCAATCGCTACAACCCTCAACAGGCCAGATCAATAACCAATATAACCAGGTTTTTTAGGCTTGGAATGAGGAAGCCAAACCCCCTTGACTAATAAGTGTTAGCACTGTGTGGATGTGGGACATTTAGGGTCGAAAGGGGGAGGGGTGGCTGTTTATGGCTTATGGATGCGTAGGTCAATGTTTATTTTAGTAGCATGTTTCTCATTGTGTTTTCATCCGCAGTGAATACTTTTAATCTACCTGTAATTACAACAATTTAGGGTTGAGTGATTTGTCAGACAAGCTGTCTGCATGAAACATTACAACAATACACCAAAAATGAATGTCCTGCGTGCAGATACCCTGTCAGTCCAAGTGATGGCAGTGTTGAGCTCTTTTCTTCTACCTGAATCCAATAAAGCCAGTCGAGTCATCTGTGAGCAGAGAAGAAACAGGAGAGAATTAAAGAGCGTAGCCATGGTGAATAGGTGAATTAGTGTTATGTTGCCACTAGCAGTAGTTAGGGTTACAGCTCATGAAAAGACCCATTTAATCCCTATAAATTCTTCAGTCTCTAGCCTAATTGTTGTTTACTGATGGTGGTTTTTGTGTGTGTGTGTGTGTGTTTGAGATCTTCTCCCAGTAGTCTGAATTTATGTTTTACAGTGCAGCACTTAATTGCCTGCCTGTGTTTGTTTGTTTTCCACTGCTTGCACAATTCACAGCTCGCTTGTTGCAAGTGCTTCCATGACTTTTGTATCGCAGGGGTGAAGCGTGAGCCGAAGAAACCTGTGCTCACGAGAGCTTACTGAACTTTTCCATTGATGGTTCGGAGCTGAATGCACTGTGGTCCCAGCAAATGATTAAATTCACACAAAATCAAAGCCTTAACAGATGTGTGAATGTGTATTGAATAGTACTTTATAAAACCAGACCTCAACATCTTAGTACAGGCTGCATAGTCATGTTACCATAATGACTTTTGTCCATATCTAGAATGTCTTCTAAGTTTTGAATATTTCACCAAGCACCACCAACCAGGAAGTGTCCATAAATAATGGAACATTATCTCTCACTCTAGCTCACTTACAATGTCTAACACAATGTTCTACTCAAACACCCAAATAGAGAAGGAAATGTATCATGAATTCCTATTCACATAAACTTCGAGCCTGACCAACTCAACCACAGAACAGTGCTGTTCTGTTGCGTGCCTAATAGTAACCAGATGTGCTTTATCTGGAGGCTTGTTGAGGGACACGTGATGAGAAACCCTGCCATTTTCCAGCTATAATCAGTGTTTGGAGATGGCACAAACCTGCCTGTCGAATACACCTGAACTAACACAAACTCTAGAACAAGCACTTAGATTGTTGTGTGAACACAATACAGAAGCTAATAGGATGACATTGAATTGAGGATATTTGCGCTCCGCCTATGCTCAATTAGGTACTCTAAACAAATTGAACATGGAGTTTTTCTTTTGTTGGTTCTCTGGTTTTATGGGTCCATCCGTTGTTGTGCTGAGAATAATAGTTAAGGATGTGCAGTGAGTGTAGATACTAAGTAAGTGAACTTTGAATCGTGCATATTGAACTGTGTTTATTGGAAAACATCCATCCATTTTCTGCCGCTTATCCCAAACGGGGTCGCGGGGGAGTGCTGGTGTCCAACCCAGTGCACACAGGGCGAGGACGGGGGAGGCACCCTGGACAGGTCGCCAGCCCATCGTAGGGAGGAGCGGGATGGGGACGGCACCTTGCTCAAGGGTACCTCAGGGCAACCCACTGGGAAGGGGTTCGAACCCCCGATCCTGTGGCCAACGCCCAAACCACTAGGCCACCACCGCCCCTATTGGAAAACATGTATTTAATGTATTGCTGTTCCAGTGCTCAGGGAAAGGACTATTTATATATTCATACTGACATTTACTCCACCTCTGTAAGTCTTTTATATGAGCAAAATAATATTCTCATGTATTGATTTTTTCATCTGAAGAAGCGGTCCTTCTCTGAGAGCCTTTGGTTAGGGCCTCACCAGTACCATTATTGAACTAATTTAACTGTAATGCTTATTTGATCTAGAACATTTTCAGTGCTCTGTGTAGTGAAGCAGGCACCAGACTCTACAAATATTTTCTTTCTTGGTTATTTGCTCATGATAAATGAAAAGGCTCCAGGATTGCAATATTCACAATACGCAAACTATAGCTGTTTTCACATATGAACCCCTAACAGTGTGCAGAGAATCCATTCCCAGCAGAGTTGCTCTTCTACACATTAGCACACAGCTGGAGAGTTTCCATGTCTTCTCATGCTAGGAATACTCCATGTGGTTTAGGTGAGCGGTGTCACCTAGAGTGTACTGGAGGCAGGACAAAGTATTTTGCTGGTTCATAATTTGCTCGTAAGGACTGATTCTTTTGCTATTCCTTAGAGTTCTCTGCCTGATTTCAGCATTGGGATTTGTATGTAAAGGAAACTTCTTCACCCTTTTATTGTCAAGTAGCTTGCTGTGAATTCTCAGGGAAATTGCCCACTTTGTTTGGGATTTACACAGAATTTGGAGCTGGAAGAGTTTGATAAAAGAAAGCAATCATGCTCCAGAATTGTCTTTTATGTATCTTGAAAAATTCATAGTGTGGTGGCATTACATTTTTCTGGCCACATGGAGAAAGCAGCTTATAAAAATTGATAACAAAATCCTCATAAAACAATGCAGTTTTCAGAAGGTTTATGAAAATGTATTTCTCTCTCTCTCTCTCTCACAGATGGAAGAAGGTAGTAAAAATGTGCGTTTAGGAACTCTCATTGCACTGATGGTCGAGGAAGGGGAAGACTGGAAACAAGTGGATGTCACTCCACTTCTCTCCACCCAGCCTACTTCACCTCCTACCCCACCTGTAGCTGCATCACCCTCTGCAGTTCCTGTGGCACCGCCCCCCAAAGCTGCATCTGCTGAACCGTATGTGAAACATTCAGTACTGATCCAAGAGGATTCATTTTATAATATATATATATATATAATGTATGTATATGTATGTTTTATTTTAGTTTCAAACATATGCATAGTACACAGTGAAATGAAACAACTCCTTCAGGACCGTGGTGCCACATATGAGAGAACATTTAAGTAGGTTAGGGACTAGGCCCCAGCATCAGAAAGTCTTAGGTTGGAATCCCAGACCAGAAGGTTGCCCTGAGGTACCCTTGAGCAAGGTAACATCCCTGTCACTGCTCCCCGGGCACTTTAAATAGCTGCTCCGTGCTGCATGTGTGTATGGGTGAAATGCAGAGGAAGCATTTTGTTGTGTCTCACTGTGCTGTTCCATGTTTCACCATGACGAATAGTCACTTTCACTTCATTAAGTAGTGCATCTGAATAGAGTATTACCTTGTGAAAACAATTTTGAAGGCAGTGTAATAGTGTGAATACAGCATTATGTCAAACATTGCATTTAGTAGTGTCATTAAAATGTGCAAGTTGTAAAATATTTTAGTATAAATAATTGTACAGAAAGCTAGTATAGTCAGTAAAATATGAAACGTATAAATATGGGTACAGGCTAAGTTTGCGAACATTGCATCGATGAGAAAATGGGTTTTGGTTAAAGATGGCTAAGATGATTTTATATCCTTGCAATGAAGGGTCATATGATATGGGACATTTTTCCAGGCGGCGACAGAGCAAAAAGAGTGTGGGACTGATGAGTGGGGTCATCCACAATGTAGGTTCCAGAGAGACTCTGATCTTTTCAGCTGTCCTCACTGCTTGTTTTCTGAGATGTTGCAGTTCCCATACTATGCCGAGATGTGGCTGCTGAGGACACTCTATGGTGCCTCTTTAGTACATTGTGAGGGTGGGTGGGGGCTTATTTTTCTCTGCAGGAAGATTTTGCTGGACTTTCTTGGTAATTAAGCTGATGTTGAGGGTCCACATGAGGTTCTCTGTGTTGTGAAAAATGAAGAAGTTGGTGCTCTGGACCATTTCCACAGGGGAGCTATTGATGCTCAGTGGAGAGTGAAGAAATTAAAAGGGTTTTAAATGTGTTTTTGTGGGGCCTTCTGTTTTAACTCTAGCGAAATCCCAGTAGAGTTTGATAGTATGAGTTCTATATACAGTGGAACCTCTGGTCACGACCATAATTTGTTCCAAAACTTAACCCGAACGTTATTTCCCCATAAGATTATATTGAAATATGATTCATTCTTTCCAGAACCTATGAACTGTGTGTAAATATTTTTTAAGATTATTAAGCACAAAAATAGTTTATTATACCATAGAATACACAGTGTAATAGTAAACTAAATGTAAAAACATTGAATAATAACAGAGAAAACTAACATCACTGTAATGGGGGTGTGGTGCAGGAAGGACGTCTGCGCTGAGCCAGGGATGCAGAACATAACTTTATTGAACAGGGTAGCAAAACAAGACACAACTAAAATACCACCATTAACTGTAAGGCTTCGCCTTGTGAATGAGCCACGTGCTGTTCTGACTCATTGGGGCTTAAATAGTCAGCCCCAATGAAGCACACCTGTGCCTTTATGAGCTCAGGTGTGCCCAGTCAGAACAGAGTGCCCTCTACCATGACCGAAACAAAACCCAAACCCTTGACAATCACAAGAGTTTGTGGTAAACACTTTTTTAAGCACGGAAAAAAATAAAGTCTGAAAAATGAACGATGTTAAAATTTTTCTTCCAGAACTCCTTCATGGTCAAAGACTAAATTAGATTTTGACTTTTTCTCAGTGTCAAGATTGGTAGCACAAACGCCACGCTCATACTTTTCAATGATTTTTCTTCAACTGGATTTCGATTTTCTTGGAACCCTTCTTCTCACCAATACTACCACATTTAATTTGAGACCATGATTAATTGCAAAATTAATGCCAAAGCACATAAAATACGGCACAAAGAGTTTACAATGAATGAATGCACGTCTGACCGAGAACGATGTGCAGAGAGAATGCTGTACAGGGAGAGACTGAATACGTGCGTCATCTTTGTTAGCCCCTGTATACACTAGGCAAACAAGAAAATGGGATACAGATGGAGAATGGGCGGAAAATCATTGGCGCGTAGTACAAACCGTAGGGGACACAGTGCCACAACGCAGCCTTCGCAGTGCCACAACGCAGCCTTCGCAGTGCCACAACGCAACCTTCACAGAGCCACAACGCAGCCTTCACAGTGCCACCACGCATCCTTAATAGTGCCACAACGCAGCCTTCACAGTGCCACCACGCAATCTTTGCCATCTGTTCTGTTTTGTTTCTGTGATTGCTCCATGCGTAGCTCCTATCGTATTTGTTCAGTGTCTAGACGTCTAGACTTTACACAGTAACCTTTCTGACTTTCTGACTTCTCCCTAAAGATGCATCAAGGTTTGCTTTTTTATTTTTTTATTTTTTTATTTGGGTTTTTTTATTTTTTTTTACTTTGTATCCTGCAGGCTTGTTTAGAAGACTATGAGAAAACCAAGTAATGTTTATTTATTTAATTTAAATAAATGTATAATTTTCCTGGCTCTAGCCATGAACTGATGCTGGCATTCTCCCAGTTTTCTCCCTAGCTTAACCATGTTCAGTCCCACCTGATAGCTTGGTTTACTCAAATCACATAATACTACAGCCATTGGGAGGCTGAAGGGTGAAGGCCAGCTGAATGTGAACATAATGTGAAGCCAGCTGTTGCATCTAATAACCAGTCTTAGGTTAGTTAAAATGCCCTAATGAAACTCAAAGCAGGTGGACAGCTCAGAGCATTTGGAAGAGTGCACTAACTGCCAATTTTGTTACTTCAGCTAACTGATGCCTGAGTTGGCCACTGTCTCACTAAATGATGGGGGAAGAGGGAGCACCATCTTGCTCACCCTGGGAGGGTGAGGCCAGCTGTGCTCGCTTGGACTCTTGGCATCTGACAGCTGCCATAATAGAATTAGCAGTTAATGTTCTCCTCAAAGTGTGTAAATGCACATTAGCAGTTTGAGAAGATGAAAGAAATGGTTTACATTTTTAAAAATTTGCACCCGCTGTGTCTTGTTTGTCATATTTGCTGCTGCTTCATTTGGAGACATTCATGACAGCTCCCACTTAAGAAGAACTTCTTACACCAACTAGATAATGTTTCTCCCTATCTATGTTTAAAATAAAAATATGCAGTGCATTTGGAAAGTTTCTAGAGCCTTTCAACTTATCCAGGTTTTCCTATGTTTAGACTCCTCATGAAATGGATTCAACGTATTTTTATGTACCCCACAAACAGTGACGATCCATAATGACACAACAAAAACCTGTTTGTCTTTTTATCTTATTAAAAATTAAAAGAATATAGGGTGAGTGCTACAGTAGTGTAGTGAGTAATGGCACTCTCTTTTGGTACTAGTCACAGGGTTAAAAAGTAGATCAAATGTGGAGACAAAACACTGTTCTAAAGGCGTCTGCTGAATGCTGTAAATGCATGTTGTCCATGTGTCTGTGAGTTTTCTCAATGCTTCAGAAACTTTTATATAATATTGTGTATCTTGTAAATGCTTCTAGAAAATGGTATGGGATAGAGCAGTCGTTCAGAATAACTGGTGCACCATTTTAAAGTGTTACACAGAATCGAGACCTTAGATTATTATAGTTTTCAATTTATTGGGCATGTGTTTTTCCCTTTAAGTTTCATATAATTGTAATAGATGGAAATAGTCATTTTTATTCCAGAAGGAAAGATGTGGTGATATTTTTCACCTGAAAGGCTGTGCTGTTGCCATGGTTGTGTGATGGAGGAGTAGGCATGATGGCAGGACTAAATTACATAGAAGAAAGAAGTGTCAAGAGTTTCTTGCTTAAAATGGCAAGCATGGCATTCAGAAAAGCAGAGAGCAAGAGCTATGAATTTCCATCTTTTGAGGATGAAATTGGCCATTTACTGAAAAAGGTTTCTTCAGGATAAATACTTTGGTGCTTTTGTGCTGCTCCCTTAGATTTCATTAAAAAGTTAGAAAGTTAGAAAAATGACCTCTACAGGACATTGTGCTAATTCTGTCTTTTATAATCGTTCTCCTAAACTAAGCTGAAAGGCTCATTTATTGTGGAAGCCATGTAGGGAAATATGAATACAGGGCAGTGTTTACAGTCATTATCTGTTAGTTAAACTCCCTTTTTGTCTTTATTATGACCCAAACTCTGTGGTTCTTTATCCTAGCTTTGGATTTTGATGAAAGTTAAGAAGAGTTTTGTTTATATCACAAGTCTCATTCACTAGAGTGAGTCTGTCATAGAGTAAGCAGTGACCCGTTGATCTGAAGCCATATTCGGTTTAAGCTGCTGACATACAACTACCAATGATCTGAATTACACTGTTGTTGCCGCCACCTTTTGCACTGTTTGCACAACTTGGGTTGTAATCAATTTGCCATCCTGCAGACGTATAAGTATAACCGTCAATAAGCCTGTTAAAGGAATCACAGCACGTTTGCACTTGTATACAGTGTGTAGCATCCATAGTCAATTTGTAGGAGTTCTCACTCATACATTTTAAAGGTGCTTAATTTGCTTAACATTTTTTTTTTAAATGTCTGTCATTTCCATTTGTATATGTGTACTATAAAAAAAGGGTTAATTTCAATATGTTGCTGCTACAACCTTCTAAAGATCCTCACTTTATCAGTTTCATTCTGTAATTGTTAAAAACAGGATGAAATTGCAGTTGCCAACATTATTGATTTTCAGAGCAGTTCCTTGAGGAAACAAGCACCTTAGAAACGAAGAATGATGAGATCAATAACATTTTAGGCCTCTGTATTTGTGCAGACCCAAGCACAGTATGTTAGCAAGGTGTTGCTAACAAACACGATTACCCCATCCAAAAAAAAAGCATGTTTGTTGTCATTTTTGTCAGCTTTAAATTTCTTGCATCTTCTATCATCTGATCCATTTTTCACCACAGAACAGTTTTTTCAATACATTGAAGTAACTGAGACTGTCCATTTATCTTTCTGTGCAGGCAGCACTAGCATCCCATTAGGGACCACATTGAGCCGCCAACACACATTAGGCTCCTCACATGCACTGGAGCAGCCGATGTGATCAATTATTGCTGCAGCATGGCTAACCACACCTGCTGATAATGTGTTAGTAGTTATGCTGTTATTTTTTCACAGTTGCACCTCTCTGTGCCAGGTTAACAGCTGTAACACTATTCACAGAAATACCAAAACATATATCTCCCCCCAAGAAAGAGCCTTAAGCTTCTTAACTTGGTTTAAAATGGTTCGTGAATTTTGTTGTTGCTATGATTGAGGTGGCTAGCTTGAGTATCACTCTGAAACATTGAAGCGACTCTTTTAAAGCTGTACAATTCTTAACATTTTAAATTTTTTTTCCACCTAATAAAAAAAAAAATTATATATATATATATGATGTCAATCTATTGTTGAAGCTTTGAATAAATGTATGTTCAATCCTGGCGTCATTGATGTAAATATGTTTTTTTATGCTTGTAGTCACTTGAGAGTTTTCTTTTTGTAGACTAATTGTGTTTGTGTGCTTTATCCCCAGGTTTCGTTTAAGTCCTGCTGCAAGGCACATTCTAGACACACATGGTCTGGACCCTCACCTCGCCACAGCCACTGGCCCACGAGGTCTCATCACTAAAGAGTGAGTCTGGAAGGATACACACTTACTCCCATGGGGGGGGGGAGGCTTTGTTTTTCCAGTTAGCTGCTCTGAAGCGTGAAACGGCATTTGCATCTTCATGGCCTGTACAACAGTAAGACTCCAAAAAGAGGAATCAAACGGATGTCCTTCAAACCATTTTCAATAAATGATTAAAAAGATCTTAGAGAGATAGATAGATATATATATATATATACACACAGTACTGTGCAAAAGTTTTAGGCAGGTGTGAAATGCTGTAAACAAAGAATGCTTTCAGAAATATAAATAATGATTGTTTATTTCATCCTACAAAATGCAAAGTGAGGAATTAGTGAATCTAAATCAAATCAATATTTGGCGTTACTACCTTTTGCCTTCAAACCAGCATCAGTTCTTCTAGGTACATTTGCACAAAGTCAGGGATTCTGTAGGATTATAGTCAGGTGCATGATCAACCAGTTTTACCAAATAGGTGCTAATGATCAGAATGTCACATTTAGACACAGTCATGTTTGGAACAACCTACCAGCCAGTTCCTTCAAACCGTGTAAGTAAGTGTACCTAGAAGAATTGAGTGCCGCCAAGGCAAAGGTGGCTACACCAAATATTGATTGATTAAATTTCTTTTTGTTCATTCACTGCATTTTGTTGATTGATGAAAATAAATGATTAACATCTGCTTGGAAAGCATTCTTTGTTTACAGTCTATATATATATATATATATATATATAAATTATAAAAGTACAATGTTTTATTAAAGGACTTGGCTATGTCCATTAGAAATCAACAGGTTGTTTTGGTTACTATGTTTTTAAGACTGATATATGTAAACAACTCTTGTTCAGTGTGGCTGCCCTGTGTTGTGCCGCCTTCAAAAATCAGCCCAAGCTGAAACATCCCTTACTTTTATTGACAATAGGTGTGGTTAAACTGCTGTAGCCTGAAAAAGAGGATTCTTATAAGTGCATTGTTTTTTTTGTGATATCACAAAAATAGTTAATTCAAAATTTTTATTTATTTATTTTTTTTATTGAAATGAACTGCAGTGTCATTCAAGACTATATGAACTGTTTGGACTTGTAAGGGAGGGGCATGTTTTGAACCTGTTGTAAAGTGTCCCAAACCTGCCCAAACCTTTTTTTGTATGAGAGTGTTTCCAGAACGAAACAATCAAAAGGAGTGTGCTTGTGTTTTGTGTAATGCAGTGAGAGCTGTGAACATGTTTCTCATGCACTCTGCCTGCCACCAGGGGCCTGACGCGCTACCCAGCGTCCCACTAGCCAGTCTCATTAGCAACATGTATTACCATGACAACCCTGTATCTCTGCTTGTCCTCCATGGAAACAGACTGTGGTGTGTATGTGTGTGTGTGCGTGTGTGCATCCACATCGAGCATCAAAAGAGGTCATGAAACTTTTCACACATTATTGTAACTTAAGGTCATTTGATGCTTAGAAGGTAAGCCTTTTGAAAGCAGCATGGGAATATAAAAAACCTCACACTGAGGAAGCAGCCAGTAACCCAGCAGTGAAAAACCCAATTCCCCACAGACCTTAGTGTGGGCACTCTGTGCTTCAGCATGATCCAGCATGTGTTCCTTCAACCATTCATTCTAAAGTGCAGATCTTAATCAATAGGGTTTGAACTGAAGGTTTTTTCATTGTGTCTAATATATAGAAACACAGGCAGAAATGGCCATTCATGGTGTGCTTGACATGAGAGCAGTTTAATATAAACCTTATGGTTCATTTCCAGTAAGGTAAATTGACTTTGTGTGCACAACAGCAAAAATATTTCTGTATTAAAGCCACATCTCCTAGAGGCAAAAGCAGTCTTCCTCTCTATTCTGATGGTTTTTCTGATAAGATTCAACTCAGGGCCTGCACCCTTCATGTTGCCAGGCTGTTGTTGTGGGTCTGCAAAGTGGGTATGAAAACAGAGCACATTACATTAGGATGAGATCACCCATCATTACGTAATCTCCCTGAAGAGTTAATGAGATGAATTTGTGAAGAGGTTTGAAAGTGTGGCCCCTTTTTTGTCATATTTTGGATGTAATATTTTGGTAAAATGAATGAAATGAAATAAATAATTGGTCATTTAGCATTTTGTATGATTTCTTATAGTAGTGTTAGTCTGACCTATTTAGACTAGATTAGGTACATGTGCTCATAATTCGCAGAGCTTGCACTCAGTGGTCCTGCTTGATGTTCATTTAGACGAAACCAGAACTGCACTTTTGCACATGTGGATCAGTTCACTTGCTGTATAGTCTGTTATTTTAGTCCTAAACAGTAAAGTAAACAATACTGGCAGTATCCGTTCAAATAAAGTGGTGCTTGAGAGTTTGTTAACCCTTTGCCTAAATAGTTGTATAAGTATCTCCTAAAACATCAGATTTCTGCACGAGTCCCGAAAGGAGATAACTGAGACAAAGATATTATACTTAGTAATTTGTTTTGATAAAAATGATCCAATGTGCAAAAGAATGTGAAATTTTGATTCAAGGATCTGGTGTGCCCTCTTGTGCAGCAATGACTGCAAAGGAATGTTTTTGGTAACTGTTGATCATTCCTACACATCAGCCAGGAGGAACTAGTCCATTCCACCTTATAGAACAGCTTGAACTCTGGGATGCTGGTGGTTGTTCACTTCAGGCCCTTCCAAACCACTTCTTTTGTGTTAATGTCAAAACTTTTAAAACCATTTTAAAAGTTTAACTTCAATCCCAACTTGTGTGAATAGGATTATTGTCTTGCTGCATGTGACTCACTTTCTCTTGACATACAGTTCACATATGTATGGACATTTTCTTTAGATTTAATGGTTTAATTTAGAATTAATTGATCTTCTAATAATAGCAAACAGTCCTGCCCCAGATGCAACAAAGCAGACCCAAGCCACAAAACCACTACCATCTATTTCACAGATTTTAAGGCAACTACTGTAAACCTTGCATAAACTACACATAGTACTGGCTTTAGGAAAAATCCTAGGAAGCCTCCTGAAGTGGCTGAGCCTGAACCCAATAAAGCACCTCAGGAGCGACTTGAAAATGGCTGTGCACTAGAGCCCACCCAACCTGGTAGAGATTATGAAATTCTGCATTTACATTTATGGCATTTAGCAGACGCTCTTATCCAGATCGACTTCCATGTCCTAATTACAGGGACAGTCCATCCTGGAGCAACTCAGGGTTAAGGGTCTTTCTCAGGAACCCAGTGGTGGTAGTGCCAGAGGTGGGATTCAAACCTGTGACCTCTTGAGCCATAGGTCCATAGGCAAGTACCCTACCGCTAGACAGCCGCCACCCTAAATTCTACTGAGAGGATTGGGAGAAACCTCTTATAAAGCTGATGTAGCTGGTTAAGGATGAGTCAAAAATATTCAAATTGTGAAAAAAAAGAAAAAATCAGGATGTGAAAAATGTACATATACACAGGGTTCATGTGACTGCCTAGAGACCATGCAACAACCAAACATTACCCTTTTTCTGTTGTTTTTCATGTTATGCTATATAAACAAAGTGCAACATCATTTAATTTCATTTGTGTCAATAATCACTATTAGGTTTAGACCGTTGCCACAGTTACAGTTTGAGGTGCCATGCTTGACCCAGGATATTGCACCAAAGAATATAATCGTTTTATTGTCTTCTACAAGCTTCATCAGAAGAAGTTGATTAATGGTAACAAAATGTTGCCTGAAATATTGCCACAGTGGGAACTCCTACAATAACAGTAGACTTATGAGAGGTGCTTCTCATTTACACAGGGTTCCTAGATCTTAATCACTACTGGAGTTGGATAAAATTAACAGGACAGGGCTCAAAATGTAGCGTTGACATGTGTTTCCCATGTCTTAAAGCAAAAGCCAAACTTGCTCATGCTGTTGAATGGAGATGTCAAACCACCATAAAACAAACAAGCTTGCTTTTTTTTTTTTTTTTTTTTTTGGTCCAGGATAAGTGCAGTGAGGATGGCCTATCTACTCTGTTGTTGAGATGAACAAGCTAGTTCTTTTCTTCTCATATACTTCTCATATACTGCTTTCACGCCAGACACTGTATGAAAGTTCATCATGTAAGAACATGCGAGAACACGTATGGGCACATCGGAAGGTTGTGTTGTAGGTGTGGTTCAGAGGAACTGAACATACTCTGAATACATGACTCGCTACCAGTCCTTTTGTTATGTGCAGCCAATAAGTCTAAATTTTGAGTCCACTGTATGACTCAATGCTGTGTGCCTGGTCCCTTTTATATAATTAGCAGTAGCAAAATAGCCAACAATTAAGTTTCAGCCAAATCATAACCTGGTACAGTTTCATCACAATTCCTCAATGAGGGCCAGTTTAACAGGGATAGGACTTTTTAAGTCAGTTTTTAAAGAAATCACTGGGTTCCTGGCATGCGTTCTTCTCCTTTCATACCCCAGTGCTGTTCTCTGATCATGCAAATAAAAAGCTGCCAGTGGAATCTCAGTGTTGACATGGATCAAGACTTAATCAGCTATGCTTGTTGAATCTCCATCTCAGAGAGAGACCTCTTCCTGTGATGTAGCTAGGCAGATAGGTGTGCTTTTGTGTGTGGGTGTGGGTGTGTGGGTTTCTAGGAATCGGAACTCTACAGTAGGAGAGTTATGGGCGACTTGCTGTGGGTTTTAATATTCCAGTCAGGCCTGTGCTTCAGTGGTGTGTATTTGTGTCAGCAGGAGTGTGTACAAGGCTGGTTTAAGCATTGAATATCTAGCCATCACCTCATGTTTGAGCCTCATATCAGAAACATGAATGTATTAATGATCTTTTAAGGTAAATAAGTGTACAGCTTTAACACTGTTAAAGCTATGACATGTGCTATAACCTTCCCAGCCAATACATTCCCGAAATGGGCGTTCATCATTTGGAAATTAATTGTTCAAAATGTTTGAAACCATTTACATCTCACTGTCTTTTTATTTAGAGAAGGTTCTGTCTACATCATTAACACTTATAACACTTAGTTATAAGATATTTTGAACCAGAGTTCAGATTCAAAATACAGAGTAACCAACCAGGAAAGAATAAATTTACCTAAATAAGACTTAAAGGCCCACATTCTGTTTTTGTTAGAAGGGAAAATAGTTGGAAAATGTAGTGTGAAAATGAATAATGGCTGTTCTTGGTACAAATGACATATGTTCTAAGAAGAAATAAAGCACACAAAAATAAGAGAAATGAGCTTTTAGTTCATATTTGTTGTTCAGTTTGTTTTGCTGCATATTTTCCTCTAGCTCCCATGCCTGGGTACTGAGAGACTTTCAGTTCAAAGGTGTTTTAAGATTTTATTTGAATCAGCAATTTCTGCTACTCTGTTTCTAATTAGAATTTTCATGGCACCCCATGAAAAAGACTTTCAGCACGTGTGCGTGTGTGTGTGCATGCATTCCCTAATGGTTGTGTGTGTATTTAGTGTGTATACTCTGACTGCTCCCTGTGGGTCGGGGAATTCCACCATCTCGAACAATGGCAATAATGCCAACAAACAAGAAGGATAAAAGTGAGGGGAGGATGTGTGTAGGTAAAAGAGAGGCTGGGGGCAGAGGACTGACAGTAAAAGGTTTGAAATATGGAGAGAGTCGAAATCCGGAGGTATTGGGCAGTAACCAGAGAAGTGAGGGGTAACAGCGCACCTGATACTTCACAAACACACATGGGCTTCTCACTGAACCATAAAACCCCCACCCCCACTCTCTCCCTTTGTCTCGGCCTCCCTCTGTTTCACTATGTGAAGGGCAGGTTATTGCGAAACACTGTTACTTTAATGCCTTTCTTTTTCCACAAAATCCTATAATCGCCAGTACTTGTACTAGCTACGGAGATATGATTCATTTTTCTGTGCTCTGCAAAAATCACTGGCTAGTCTGCATGTTTTTGAAAGTGGTTTTAGACCTTCAGACAAAAAGAAAATAAGCTAGTTAAATTTTTCTGCTTTCTTTTTTTGGGGGGATAGTTAATAAGGGATATCTAAGATAACATGGTGAAGATAGGGTTTAATTAGGGCATTGAACTTGACCTTTCCTTTAGGGTTTTTTTTTTCTCTCATTTATGTATAAATGCATTCTCAAGAACTGATTTGGAGATTTATTGATTTTTAATATGCAGTGAGGAAAAACAGCGGTGGAACAGGTTTGTTTTGGAACAGGTTTGTTTGTTTGTTTTATGTACTTTCACAGATTGTACACTCAAAATGTCTTTTGGATTTTCTCTTTTGAATGTAAAATTGCCCAAAAACATAAAAAGCTACACTGAGTACACTGAAGGGGAAAAAAAAGAAAAAAAAATCAGTAATTTTGTGGCAAAGCAATTGTTGTTGCGGAGACCTGTAGAATTGATGTAATTAGATTTTGCAGCACTGTGGTATAAAATTGGCCCATTACTCATGGTCTCCAATCCTTCACGGTTAGGAGGGTCCCTTTGATACATTCGCAATTTCAACAGGCTCCAAAAAATTAAAGGTTTCTCTGTAAACCTCAGCTCAGCTATTTCCAGCATGGATCATTTGAAAGATAGTTGGTGAGGCTAAACGATTACAGACTGAATAGCTGGCATAGTGCTTGAAGTGGAAATGAAGTGGTAAGACAGTTTGGACAGTGGTCCTGTGCTTGTGTGAGTGACAGGAGAAAGCCCTAAAGGTGTAAATCTATTTCATAACTATGAATCGAGCTGCTTTTATGGGTTGTTAACCAGGTGGTTTGTCACTTTCTTTTAATCACAGATGAGAGAGAACTGCTGAAGTGTGCAAATTGCTAATAAAGAGTCTTGTTTGTTTATCCATCCTCTGCTTAATATGAAAAAACATTTCTCACTTTGAATGAATAGTACTTTGGGCTATGAAATCAGTTTAGTATGATTATAATGTTCCCCATATTACTCATAACATTACTGCATCACAAATGTGTTCCTTCATGTAATGTTTTTGGGTGTGGGAGTGTTTGTCTGTATGTCAGTTAAGAGTTTCTGATATCTGCTTGATTGAGCAGGAATAGAAAGGTATTTCTGTCTGAATCCACCCTGCTGCTGCTAAAAAGAAAGGTGTTTTAATCGAAAGTGACCCTAAGCCAGCTGAAGACAAAATTACAATGCTTTTGACATGCTTAAGTTAACAATGATATCACTAAGAAACATATTTCAGTCCAGACTGGACTGACATGTGGTGGAAAAGACAGCCAGACTTCACAGTTTACAATCAGTGAGGGCTGTGAAAGCTTTTACTACCTTTGGCCAGCATTTAGAACAGGACATTTTAAAACACAACAAACCAGTGTCGGCCGTTAGCCACTCGGCATAAATGTTTATGCAACTGGATGGGGATTTAATAAGAGGTTAAAAGGGTTGTTTCTGAGAGGGAGCTAGAATTTACTTCCTGCCCCCTTTTGAGCCATTGCTCTACCAGGAATGTCTGCCTGGAGGTGTTTGCGTGTCTCGGAGGAAACATCTTCAGCCAGTTGACCTCTTTTATCAATAGCTTCACTGACCTTGCAGTGATACTCACCCACAGGTTTACACGCGGATTAAAAAAGTTCATATGGGTTTCCTTTAGGCTTAAAATAACACCAACTGCCCAAGGTTAAGCCTTCACACATTTCTATTTTTAGTATATGTAAATTGCTGATTGGCAAATAAACGGAATGCCATCCATGATTGGTATAATTTTGATATTCAGAGACCCTAACATAACAGTTACATATGATGATTAGATAAACAAATTGAGCTTATTTAAGAAAAGTACTTTCTATCCATATTTGATGTCTAGTGGATTGTTCTTTATTACTGATTGGCACTGGGTATGTTTCCGCTGGTGCGTTTGCAGGGGTGTGAGAAGTCATTTGCTTGCAAGAATCTGAAACTTCCTTGTTTCAGTCTCCTTGGCTCGTTTTTACTGTTCGGTTTTACTGCGGTGCACAGTGATCAGTGTCATACATCTGTTTCTCTGCAGTTCTTACCAATGAATCAAAGTCACATGTTAAGTCACTGTTTGATCTGTGCTTTCTAAAAACATTTAGATACCAAGCTTACTATGAATCTAAGACCCATGAGATCACCGTAACCCAGATATCATTAGATAAGTGTGATTAAGCTTACAGTGATTATAAACTTAACTGCATTTCAACATGGGTTTCAGCACAGTCCACTGAGACACCACCACCCGCCTCCCCCCGGTGTAATGTGCATTAACAAAACTGAGCCAATCTGTTTATGTTCTAAAGGAAATTTAGAACCTTCACATGACAATGAAAGAAAAAATATATTTAATACCCATTGAGATATTGAAGTTTGGTGACCGGTAGAGCACAAATGGCAGATTAGAGAAAAAGATCAGATAGGAATGAATACATGCCAAGTAAGAATGAATAAATGGCATAAAAGTTTGGTGACCAAACCAGACTGTACAAAAATACAGACCGAGATGTAGCCTTTAGGAAACATGTCCATTTTTGTATCTCAAGCTGGGTACATACTGCAAGCTAAAACTACCACAATATGGTTCAGTTCTGACATGGTCAAGCATGGACAATATCAAATATTTATTTTTGTTGAGGCAGAAAGACTCCTTAGTCTTTTTCATAAAACTCCTTTTAATAATTTTCCTGTAAACTGTTACATTTTAAAGTGATGTCAAGTCAAGTAGGATTTTATTGTCATTTCAGCCATATACACAGTACATACAGGACCCTGGTGCTAAAGTGATGTGTGATACTGTTAAGTACCAGACAGTATCACAAACACATACACTACAGTTGATTTGAATGTGTTCTTTCTTACAGGTGTGTGTTTTAGTTAATCTCATTATTTTTTCAGAGATATTAATCCTGATTAATATATAGTAATCCAAAACTTGAGTCTGTGATTTTTTTTTTTTTTTTTTTTTTGTTGTTGTTTGGTCTTGCTGCCTCCAAACCCCCCCTTGTTCATGTCCATTCTTATCTACAGAGATGCTCTGAACCTGCTGAAAAAGGGAGATGCAGGCCGTCAAGTGGCTCCAGTGTCTGCTCCTGCTCCTGCTGCCCCCACTCCTGCTGTATCAGCTCCAGCTCCATCCAGCACAGCCCCTGCTGCCCCTGCTGCTCCTGCTGCCTCAGGCCGACCTTTCTACCCACCTGTATCAGTACCCGGAAAACCTGGAGCTCCTGTGAGTATCAACACACCGTAAGGTTTCTTCAAGTAATATCAATGTATACCACAACAAATTAATCTGTTTGTATGTTACATGTTTAACTTTTCAGTCCACTGTGATCTATACTCCACAACATGGTTAGTTGCATTAACCTTGTTAAAACAGAACCAGTGCTGTCAAAGCTTCTGGCATGCATTTTCAGTTGACACTGCTGTTGCTAGGATGAAAGCAAATATTGGCAGAAGTTCTCCTGAAAAGTCCCTGTAAAGTCTATTTAAAAAAATCTTTTAAATTTCCTCTTCATTTAGGAGTAGCTGAATCCTTTGACAGTGTTGTGCTTCCACTGAAGCTATGTGTTGTAATCTCCAGCGTGGGAACTGCTGTTTCATTGTGGGGAAACATGATTGCTCTCATAGTCCTCATTGGTGCATGAAACGATTCAACCTGACAAGCTCACCCTGTAGGTTTTGACTCACTTTTTACCAGGAGCAAATGCCAGTACCTTCTCCACCTTCTTTCTTTCTCTCTTATCTCTGCCACATGCAAACCCTATAGGCCATCTTGCATTCTGGTTTCTGCAACTTTTCCAATGACAAAGCAATTCATCGATCCTTATGTGGAGGCACTCCAAGACGTTACATTAGTTAAAGAAAGCAAAAACCACTAGCAGCAGGAAAAGTGGAAAAAGTGCCCAGGTCTTGCAAGAAACAAAGTCTTACAATATTGATTTGTATTGTTTCAGTGACTCAGTGTCTAATCAGTCAGTGATTTCTTTCATTTGAGGAAGCTACTTTCATCTTTCATACTCCAATTAATCCTTTGCCTGTTATGCTGCAGGGAGAGACATTAAGAGAATACCAGTGTCAAAGCTCTAAAATCATGAACAAAGTCATAAGATTTCTGCTAGTAAGTTTAAACCATTTGTCATCTTTCTAAAACGTGTCCCAACCCAGAACCTTTTTGTTTGAGCCAGATGACTAGTCTCACTTCACAGAAATCATGCACTTACGTTCTTGGTGTGGAAAGGTGGAAAGATGCCTAAACATGCCAGAAGATGAGAGGGAGGGAAGAAGTATTGCAGTCTGTTAAAGAGTGCATATGTGCTTCCATAGGTTTCATTTAGTCTTTTACTTTGTAAACCTTTGTGAGTCTTACTCTCACTTGTTCTCAATCTCTTGTTTGTTTAGTAACAAATGACAACAGTCACTAGGAAATCAATGACTGCTGAAAGTGACTGATGCATTTCCAAGCACTGAAGGCCTCCACCTAAGTAACATCACCAAATAATTCCATACCTGCTTAAACCCATCAGCCATATAATAAAAGCACTGAAATGTGAAGTGAATCGTATCAATTATATTGTTACAGTGCCATCTGTGGGATGGGATGTACTCGGTTCAAGTGAAAAGTTAATGTGTTGGAAGCATGAAAAACAGAGAGCCTTCAAAATGCCAGCTCTTGTGGAGTTCTCCCTGTCCCATTAGTGGTTGGTACCTACCAAACGTGGTCCAAGGTCCAAACAATGAACCAGTTACAGAGTCATAAGGACCTAAGGCTCATTAACACCTGGGCCTGAAAAAAACAAAACACCCACCTATACATTGTTGCAGTCAGAATTAACGCCTTCCTTGCAGTGATATTGCTTTATGGTAGTGGCTTCTTTCTGCAGGGTAATGTGGATGGTGTAGGTTTATAAGACTTACCCTCCCATATCCCCAACTCTCCGCCCAAGGGAGCACCTGTGGGATGTGTTGGACAAGCTAGTTTATTCTATGGAGGAGTCACCTTGAAACTTTAGAAATTGTTAAGCCATTTTGGAAACACAACCTGCATACATCAATGTATTGAGGGTATTGCAGGAACTGAATATGCTTTCAATGTTCTGTATTGAAAGAATTCTCTTATTTGTCAGGGTACCTTCACAGAGGTCCCAGCATCCAATGTGAGGAGAGTAATCGCACAGAGATTAACTCAGTCCAAAACCACCATTCCTCATGCATACGCTTCAGTGGACTGTGACCTGGAGGCTGTCCTGCAGCTTCGTAAGGAATTAGCCCAAGGTAGGAGCCCATAGGTGGAAACAAAGAACAGAAAGTACACAGTGAGGACATGGCTAATTTCCTGCTGCTAACGTTTACTAAGATGTATGCTCAGATGTATCCAACCACAGATCCAGGATAGGGTCTGGGTTTGTGTGCTACAAATCACAGTTATAAATACAGTTTACCCAGTATTCTTCAAGCTGTTCATCATTTGAAGATGGATTACCTATTGCTTCAGTCCATTTTGTGGTTAAAGTGCATTTGATTTACATGCATAATGTAAGAATTATAACTAGATATGTTTTAGATAATCTTACTTCCTGTAGTTCTTGACTTAGCGTGTTTTGGATTCTCTCACTATTTCTCTGTTTAAACTAGTTGAGTATCTCCACTCTGAGTTTCCTGTCACATGATAACTGAGAAACAGACAGGATGAGGGCTAGCATGGTTTGTGATGGAAGAGTTTGTCACCACTTTATTTCATGAAAAGTGAATTTAGTGTTTGACATGACAACAGGAATCTCTAATCATGGGCTTGTAATTACACATCAGTCCTTCAATATGAAGGTGGAGAATAACAAGTAATTGCATAAGATAGAAATAAACAAGGTCACTGTTTTCTCCACCTGAGAGTAAGAGAGCCTGTTAGAGAGTGTTCAGGCATGCCATCAGCACAGGCTTTGTGATAAATCAGGGTCTGTATCGATCGCATTAAGAATGAACCCCTATGATTAGCATTTGGCTAACTTTGTCTGTATCTGTGTTTTAGAGGAAATCAAGGTGTCAGTCAACGATTTCATTATCAAAGCTGCTGCTGTCACACTCAAAGTAAGTAATTGTGGCCTCATTTTTATTGTCACAGATTACTGTTTAATTACGATTCACATTGTTATTATTTGCTTCACATATTATTTTATTTATGGGAATTTTATTTTATTTTCATTCACATATTTATGACATGTTAATGACATTCATTAACCCTTACCACATATGAGGTTGTTAAAGCTAAACCAAAGGCTGTCAGAACTCTATTCTTTCTGATTTCATGTAGCTTCAGGCTTTCCCTCTGTTCCTCTCTGTCGTACACTAATGCTCTCCATGTAGATTCATCAAGCGCCTGCTTTATCATGTAGACTGTGCTGATGACAGGCCTTTTAATAGAACCTATTTCAAGAAAGCTGCCTTCCCGTTTCTCTCCATCTGTTTCTGTGAGTAGGGGGTTAGCAGGATGTATGTCTCTAAAAAGGCAGACTTTAGAAAGAAAGAGGAGAAGGGGGAAGAGCACTAGTAATGTCTGATTGTCACATTATTGTCTACAGCTCCCTCCCATCCTGCTTTTGCCCGCACACTCGCTGATGTGTGTCACAACACAAAACTCTTAACTGGGAAATGCCATTTACAGAAGCCATATTTTCCTCTTTACAATAATATTATAGCAGCTGCTTCCTCTGAAACTTCAGATATAAAGAAGCCACTTCCTAACCCTAACCCTAGCCTCTGCTCAGGGTTACTGGAAGAGGAACAAGGCGCAACGTCTGTATTCCTTAGGCTCAGATCTGAGTTCAGACATCTGGCACCAGTCATATATGCTGTGCATGAGCTTGTTAATTTACAAAGTTTTCCCTAAAGCCCAAATCTACTGGCTTGACCAAGATGTTCATATGGATGCTCATCAATCCTCCACAACCCCCACAATTAACGCAATTAATTTAGTCATCTAAATGTGTGATCTACTTAGACATAATTATCTTAACAATTTAAGCAAGTTAATTTGCTTAACTTCAGATAGTAGTAGCAGCATCTCTCTTTTGATAGATTACAGTATATTACAAATGCCAGAAACCACGAAAGCAAGTGTACTTGAGATTATTTAATTATGTGGGGTTAAAGTCAGGCTGGCCAGTATCAGAAAAGGGACCATTTCCATGTGTCAATCATAAGACGCAATAACTAATAAACTATTCATTTTTAGGGATTAAATAAAAAGTTGGTCATATCAGTTTATGTAATGGCTAAAATTGGTCAAAATAATTAGGCTTTAGTTGGGTTACATAAATTATTCTAATAAACAGCCGTTCACACTCACCCTGATTATCTTCATTTGTCTTGTCATCCCATCTCAAAAATAAAGAGCCAAAGTGATCAGTTGCAATATATATTTCACATTAAAGTGAAATTGCGTACAGAATTGGTTAGCAGTCTCAATAAATTAGCCTGTCCATGTGCCAATGCTGACGGCACTTAGGGTTGGTAATCTGCTGGCCTTCTTCTGAAGCCTTTTCACTGAGAAAGGCTACAGGTATTTATACAAATTGGTCAGAAATTAATTGCTTTCTAATTTGTATGCATTTGATAATGCACTTTATTTGTGAGTGATGTTATTATTGGCAACTTCTGTAGGAAATGCCAGAAGTTAATGTGACCTGGTCACCAGATGGGCCCCAGGCTCTGAACTCCATCCACATTTCTATCGCTGTGGCAACTGATCGTGGCCTAATAACGCCCATCATCAAAGACGCAGCCAATAAAGGTGTGCAGGAGATTGCTGCCAGTGCCAAGGTAACTGTTGCTATAGCAACAGCAATGTGTGTGTGTGTGTGTGTGTGTGTGGGTTTTTTGTTTTTTTGGTTTTTTTTGCTGACGTTTGAAACACCTGTGTTGGCCTTCAGATGATGTCAAATGATCTGTAAAAGTCTGCTACCTTCTCTGATTAGTTTTAATACATTTGCTGTTCTTTTCAATGCTTGTTTACATGATGACATTGGATGATAGCTATGTTTTCATGTTATGTGTGTTCTATTAGGATTAGTGTTAAGACCATTTACTAATACGGTTTGCAGTGGATTAGAAAAAGATAAACCAGATAGCGAAAACAAATTAGAGTGTGTGGAAATGAGCCAGTGTGGCCCACTGCTCTGCTCACAGTAACATGCTGATCGTATCCGCCTAATCAGTGAAATCAATTAGATTGGCAAGTCGTTAGTATCTTATATTTGAATTTGTTGCCATAGTAACAACAGACACGAGATTCAAGCTCAGTCTGTTTGTTAGGTGTGCACTTATGTTATTTAACAGCAATCTACTTATGGACCAGCGTGTTTTTATTTTCATTATGAGTACAATACTTCTTTTGGTGACTGACATTGAATTACTGAAAAAAGGGGCATTTTTGAGGCCTACCTTGCTTTTACAGCTTTTCTCTTTCTGATTTCACTGATTAAAATCAAATTGCTGGATGAGAGAGTTAATAATAGGTCCCACAGCAAGCTGTCATCTATCTCCCCTTCTCCTATTCTTTCATCTCCCAATCCCAGGCCTTGGCTCAGAGAGCAAGAGCAGGGAAATTGCTACCAGAAGAATACCAGGGAGGGTCCTTCAGGTAAACACCTCATTAACTGCTATAAACTTAGTTTTTCCCAATGTTTTTCCATTTACACTCTCAGAACCCAAATGAATGCCTGGGGTTTTAAGAATTGCATGCAGGTTGGATGCTGTAATCTCTTGAACTGTTTGTCAAAAAATCCTTTATTTTTAGTGTTACCAGGTGATAAGGTACTAAATACACAGCCAGGGTGGACAGCACACTGGGCACTGCTTAGCCTGAGAAGGTGGTTAACACACACATGAACCGCTGCTTATTTTATTTATCCCTCTCCGGACTGTGAAACTTGGGTGTGTGTGCGTTTGAAATTGGCAAGATCATAAATTATAGTCATCAAATTAATCACTTCCACCCAAGGCATAGGCAATTATTTCTTTAGCATTAGAGACTTAATGGGGTCGCATAGAAATAAATGGGCTTTCTGAGGTAAAGATAGTCCAGAAATCCCAATAGTAAGCCATCACTCATTGTCTTATTTCCAGAATTTTGTATCAGCTGCTTGATTCTGATTGTCCTACTGAGCCACATTAGAAAAGGCAATGTGCTAAGCACTTTATATGTTGTTGTTTTTTGTTCTTCTTTCTTCCAAGGAGGCATACACAAATCAAATGAACTGAGTGCCATGGATCTTCAAGAATGAAGCAAATATTATACTGTTTGTGGGTAGCTGAGAAGTGAAAGTCGAATGCTTGCTGCAGTTACTTTTGGCTTTTGAATCCCATTCCACAGAGCTCTAACTAACATTTGCGGATGAATTTGAGTTTAAAGTGTAAATATCTATTTTTGTAAGCAAGGTGTGCTCTGTGTGCTGATTATTATTTCTTTCAATGGCTGTCTCCATAAGAAATAAGGGATTCTGTGTCAACTGTAGTTTTTGTGCTGTCCTGCCTGAAACTTTCTTCTTTACTCCTTCAGTATATCCAACTTGGGCATGTTTGGCATCAGTGGGTTTAGCGCAGTGATCAACCCTCCACAAGCTTGCATTCTGGCAGTGGGCCGCACCAGGCAAGAGCTGACGCTGAACCAAGAAGACCCTGATGGTTCGGCCCTCAGCCTCCGTACCCGGCAACTAATGACCGTTACCCTGTCCAGCGACGGACGACTAGTCGATGACGAAGTAGCCTCCCGCTTCTTGGACAAATTCCGGTCCAACCTGGAGAGACCCCAGCGCATGGCCCTAGCCTAGTATGGTGTGCGAGAGTGGAGGAGAAGCAAAGGAGAGCAGAAAAAAACCTATTTGGCAGAAAGCAAACACATTGGATTGAATGACTCTAAAGAATGAAGTAGGATAAGCAGGGTTGAGTTAAGAACTATGTTCATGTAATAATACCTGGATTTATAACTGTTCACCTCCATAGTCATTCTTGTACACACTGCGTGCCGGTTTGGAGTTCCAGCTCCGAGTGAATTAATTGCTGATCCATTCTGTATAAAGGATAAAAAAAAAAAAACAACTGAATTTGTTTTTTCAAATTAGGACTTATTTAAATATTTATTGTGGCCATTAAGATTATAGTTAACTTACAGGTCAGTGTAATGATATGACACAGAGATCTTTTTCCAAATGTTCTTTACCAGAATCCTGTTCATTGTAAACTTGTTTTTCCAATAATTTACTAAAAGTCAGATACTCAAGTTGTCTGGAGTGTCATAAATATACACGGTCAAGCCAATAAAATAATGTCTACAACAGAGCGCATGTTACTGTTTGAAGTAATATATATTATTAGATAATAAAACATAAATGTGATTCTGGGGTCATACACTGGTGATGCCAGTTTGAGCCAGCATTGAGGCACAATGGAGGAGCAGCAGCAGCAGCAGCAGCAGGCAGGGTATTATGTGCTGCTTTTCAACCTCTACCAATGCTTTGGTTTCAGAGTAATGTGTGCTTTATGTGATGAGGGGTGCACTGAATAGGCACGGGGGTGTGTGTGAGTCAGTGAGGTGAAGGAGATGTTTTTTTTTTTTTTGTTTTTTTTAAAGCCTTTTTACTCTTCACAGCTGCTTGCTACAGGGTACCCACTGTTCCTCCATTTCAACATGCACCCCTTCACTGTCTCCTAGTAACCACTGGGATGGAAGGTGCACAGAACAAGAAAAGAAAAAGGGGGGTGGGGTGGTGGCACAAATCCGTTTCTTGACAATAGGACTGGAGGTATAACCACACTTCTTCAATGGCCAGCCTTGAAGAGTTTGTCACTGGTGTTGTTGCACAATGTCATTCATGTTCCCACAGTATTCTCTAAACCTGTTTAGAGCAGCACCACGCCCTTCCAAGGCCACGAATACACATCACCCATTCTGCTGGCATGCATCTTGTTGCCTGAAACAAATAAAGACTCTTAAGATTTCACCATCTGGGCAAAGTTTTTTTTTTTTTGCCCCAAATTTGCAGCCGCAGTCTTTTTCTGGTGGGAGGTGCGTCCAAAGCCTCTGTTGTTTTTGCTTGTTACAGTGCTAATTGGTATGCAGATGAGCAATCAGCATGTGGATACATTGAGATGATCTCTGTGTGAGTCAGATTCATTTAGCCAAAGACCTGCCATAATGAACTGGCCACCAAGCAGAGAAGAGCAGATGTTTTAGTGTACATTGTCCATGGCATGTGTGAATATTCAGGCTAGCAGTGTGTGAATGAGGAGGAGGGAGACAGGGTTGTCTCTTTATCTAATGCTTTATCTAATCTAACGTATACGCCCATTCATGACTCATTTTTGATGCCAGACGTGAAACGGCCATGTCAGACATGGCGGGAATCTTCCTTACTGTGCAGTGATGCGCTGTATGCTGGCCTTTTATTGTTTTTTTTTGTTTGTTTTTTTTTAAGAAATGAAAGAGCAATGTTATGAATTATGGATTTTGTCCTTGGTCACAGAGAGGCAGGCTAAATGACCTTGTTAATTACTAATGAAGGAACGGTAATCGAATTATGGAGTAATGTTAAAGAGCTCCATCAAGTCGGAAACTGTAATATTGGGTAATTACCTCGTTGGCCTCCCTGTAGTGAACCCACTAATACTGCACTAGCTTTGCTTCAAAGCCATCGTTGATATTCAAGCCAAGCTAAATCCATTTAAATGACAGGGGAAAATCTTATGGAAGACCTCCAAGAATAAAAGCCAAATTAACACAGCAAAGCGGGACATGACATTTCGCCTGCCCCCAGTCTCGATTTGACATTCTGTATCTTGGGTTAGGAAGCATGGTGGGACAGATCTCATTTAAAAAAACAGTTGGAGACGAGACTGCTGTAAAATCAAATTTGCCATTGGAAGACTTTATTGCTGTGCCATAGGTCTGATAAAATCCTACATTAATCTTCGGGTCATGTGTTTTCATTTGAGGGCTTTATTTCAATGTAAAACAGGCAGAGCAATAATTTACATCTATTGGCCACAACATTAAAATTACCAATTGGTGAGAGAAATAGCACTTATCTCAATACAGTGGCCCATGTCAAGGGCTGAGCAATATTAGGCAGTAAGTGAGCAGTCTGTTGGTAAAGCTGATGTGTTGGAAGCAGGATAAAAGGGGCAAGTGTAAGGATCTGAGTGACTTGAGCTTTTTAAAACCGCAGGGCTATCAACGTTATGCCGTGGTTAGATCCTACCGAAAGTGGTCCACAGAAAGATAACCGGTAAACTGGTGACTTGACTGGGCACCCAAAGCTCACTAATGTATGTGGGGAGTGAAGGCTAGCCCTGATGGTCAGATCTCACAGTATCTTAGTACAAATTGCTAAAAAGTTAAAAATGCCAGAGCACAGATGTAAGAGGTGACTGCCCAGAGGAAGTGCTTCACAGCTTGCTTTCTATGGAGCTGTGTAGCTGCAGAGCAGTCAGAGTGCCCACTGTGCACCTCCCAAAATCTCTAGAACACAAGAAGGTGGCCTACTGTAATAAATCAATAACTATGTCTAAAAAAAGTTTTCTTTTACATCACGTGGGTGATCTGGTTGCAGGCACATTTGCTTACCAGATTACGCAATGTGGGATTTGTGCGATAATCTGGGCAATGCTGTTCAAGTCTTGGTTTCAGCAAGAAAATTCTCAGTGATTTCATAAAGTGATCAGGAATGGTGTGAGGAACATGACAAAAAGTTGCTGGTAATGACTTTACCTCGAAATTCCCCAGAACTCAGTTCAGTCAAGTTCCTGTAGTTTGTGCTGGACAAACATCCATTCCATGGGTGCACCAACTTGCGAATTACAGATCTGCTTCTGACGTCTTGGTGTGAGACACCACAACACACCTTGCAGAGATCTTGTGAGGTTCTTGCCTTGACAGGCTAGAGCTGTTTTGGCAGCACAGAGGGGACCTACAAAAAACATTAGCCAGGTGGTTTTAATGTTATGGCTGATTAGTGCATTTGGCTTACGTCAAAGAGATGGATTACTTTCACTTCAGCATACAGATAAAGGGTAAAGACACAGTGACTCTTTCTTTTGATCCTTTCCCGTGCTCCCAGGAAACCTGCTGCAGTCAAAATTCTCTTTTATATTCATTTTTTTTGGATTTAAGATGGGTAAAGCTGAAATGGACAACTGTCTTGCTTGAATCCATGTCAGTGTCATGGGAGTAAAGCTAACAGATCATGCTGAGAGTAAAAGGAAAATAAACTTCCCCTGTTCGTGAAGGGCCAGAGTCTGCAGTCTCCCTGAGCTCACTTCAAGAGAATTAGAGTGAGGAACTAAGGTTCAAATTTCGTCAGAACCAGGCTCTAGAGAGACGTCCTAGCTTGTCTGCTGCTTCAAAGAACATTCATACAAGCCATTGTCAGAAAACCACTCCCAGTGTTTTTTTTTTTTTTTTTTTTCTGTTTGTTTTTTGGGGGTTTTTTTATTTCCCGTACAAATAATTTTTGCCATTATTCTTCAAAACCACGGCACTTTATTACAAGCACAGTAGGAACCATTTATTCTCATTGAGCCTATGCAAACACAAGAGCTTCTTTAGTTGGCATTATCTCAGTGAAAGCAAACTGAACTAGAGGTGGGTAGATGCTAGAGCCATCTTAGTTTTAACTCTCTTGTCTGGATACGCTTTCCTTTTTCTTCTTCCTATTTCTTTTTCTTACGCCATCCCTTTTTCTTCTGTAAGAAAAACCAGCAGTAAGTCTTAGATGATTACATAATCAGAATAAGTCAGAATTTCTAATATTAGCTGAGTTTTATTGTGAGATTTTGGTATGTTTTTGCCTGCTTAGTAAAGTGTCTTATTCGCATAACAGTTTTTACTTCCTAGTTTCAAGTGCTATATATATTTTTATAGCTCTTTAAGTAAGAACTTCTGCCAATAGCAAGAAACTGTTCCTTTTGATTCAATTACAAGAAAGAGAGGTAAACCAAAGCAGGGTTGGTTGATCCATGCCAGCGTATGCTATGTTTCATATATCAGAAGAAGTCATCACTCCAGTAATGGAAGCACAGAATTTAGGTAGCATTTTGATGATAATCTTTCCTTCTCATCCTTCATCCTACATAAATAATTTTTCCTAAACATGAAGATACCTTCTTTATAACATCCGGAACATCCATCCTTTCCTCACCACTGATTCTGCTCTGATCCAGTCCCTCATCATCTCAAGATCTGCAATTTGCCTCTAGCCAGTCTTCCTTCCTTCAGGCCATCATGATGCACCCGATTAAAGACAAACTTTTAATTCATCACCACCACCCAGCTACTTAGCACAGTTAGAAATGTTTAAAAAACAGCTAAAAACGTTTTTATTTAGCAGAGCTTTCTGTTAATACATTAGCTTTTTTCTCACATTATAACTACCATTTTATTCTTCTTATTTTTATTTTATTACTGCTATGTACTTCTACTACTGATATTATTATTATTATTATTATTATTATTAATTTAAATAATATGAAATCAGAAATTGTCTTCATTTTATAATAATTCTATCAAAACCTCAAAAGGAGGGTGATGAGCCATAACTACTGCATTTACGGTTGATATATTTTGGCAGTGTGTTGCTAATAAAATACGAGCTTGGATGCACTTGGTGATTATGAAAGTTGGAAGGGCACTAGTGCTTAGCTCAAAAGAAAGTGAAATGTGAACCAAACAAAGTCCCAGTCTTACTGTGGTTGTGGGGAAAGTACTGCTTCAGGGAAATCTTAAAAAGGTTAAACTATATTCAGAATAGAGCAAGACTACATTAAACTTGTCGAGTATGACAAGTTTAATGTAGTCTTGCTCTATTCTGAATCCTCGATTCCCACTCTGACTGACATCATTGCTTCAGCTGTCACATTCTTCTTCCATAAGCTATGCTGACAGCATTTCCTCTTTTGCACTAATGCTCTTCTCACACAGTCTGCACTTGTCATTTTCTGTTGCATTGTTTTATAATCAGGAACATAGTTTGTCCTCTGCATTTTTGTCATCCCTTTTCACCCGTTTTTGTGCAGTGATTATGAAAGGCTTCATTAAATGATGTCGATAATTGAAGTCAATTATCTGTCATGTGTACACTGAAGTGGCCTTGCACTGTTTTTGGTGTTCCATAAAGCAAGTTTTCAGACTTTCCGTTAGTCAGGCGCGTGACAAATTGCGATCCAGCTGACTTTACAGACAGTGACGACTGGGAGCTTAATTCAAACAGGACTCCTCTTCCCTCCCACTGCACCCAAACACAAGCTGGGATCTCTGTATGTTTGTACAGTACAAAGCCCCAGTCCTTTCACCCAGCATCGTCATGCTGCCTTGATGGGGCAAACTCATCCTGCCTTATCATCACCCCACTCACCCCACTCAGTTATGCTAATCATCCCACTATTCATGCCTTTGCTTACTGCTTACCACTTATGAATGTTCAATGCAGAATTTGCACAGGCTTTGGCTCTCTCACTCACTCAGTCATTTTCTTAGCCGCTTGACCTAATTGGGGGTGGGTGCTGTAGCCTATCCCAGCTCTCAGAAGGCAAAAGGGAGGGAAACGCCCTGAACAGGCTACCAGTCCATCACAGGGAAGATGTAGACACAAACCTACAGCTAATATAGCACCTGATGTGCATGTTTTTGGACTGTGGGAGGAAACCAGAGCTCCCAGAAGAAACGGGGAAAACATGCAAACCTGGACCCGAACCCCCACCTGGGAATTGAACCCAGGACCTTTTTGTTGTGAGGCAGCAGCACTACCCACTGTACCACCGTGCCAGCCCAGGCTTTGGGCATAAGCCAAAATTGGAAAGATGGCTGAAAAGAATAGCTGTATGAAAACATGTGCAGTTGTATGAAAGGAAAATAAATTAAGCGTGATGAATGAATAGATAAACAGTGACCCTAGTCAGAATAAGGTGGATGAAGAAAGAGAGAGAGAGAGAGAGAGAGAGAAATCCATTTTTTCTTTATTAAATAAAAAAAAAATTGCACCAATAAGTCTGAAAATCAAATACGTATATAAAGCAAAATAAAAATGTACGTATTTACTTGATGCTTACAAGAAATAGATACAATTGAAAAACGACAAGTGAGAAAGAGCTCTGGTGCTCCACTGAAAAAGCCCAGGAGCCAGAGTCAGGACCAGATTTTTTTTTTATTTTCATGTAATTACAGGCTTCATTTTGCGCAATGTGAATCTGATTGACTCATCTTAGAAATAAAGAACACTCGTCTACAATGCCCTCCTTTTTCTCCACATATCAGCTCCATTAAAGGTAAAAAAACCCACAAAATCCTCAGTCTGCTCTCTTGCGTTCAGACTTCTGCTTTTTCTAACAGACAGTAAAGATGTGCCTCTCACCAACTGATGATATTATGAGTTTCATGAAAAGCAAAGCTTGCTTCCTGTTTACTGTAAAAATAATTTTAAAAAAAACCCCTGGTAGCCACAGTGGCTTAACTGGTTTTGAGTTCAGAAGTTGGGGACTGAGTGTTAGATATTTCCATACAAAAAGCCACCTGTGTTTCCGTAGGGGTGCATTCATACCACAGTTTCACCACCAATGATATCCTGTCCCCATACTGAGAGTTACACATGCTAGAAAATAATTGCACCGTGAAGGATTATAAAAGTATGGTGATTTTGTTTAATTTACATAAGAATTGAGGCTTGTCTCTGAGTTCACCCAAAACATGTAAAGCATATGAAGCTCTTTTCATTATCATGTGGCCTGACCAGTCAACCATGCAAGCCAGTTTGGGCTAAAAGGGAAAAAGTACATCACTTTTGAGGAATGCAAAGGAAGTTCCATCAGTCTGCAAGACGGCTACCACAAGACGCGCCAACCACCAGACGATATTAAGGCTCATATCCCCCTGAGTCATGCCAGAGACCACGCTGCTCTGTTGGATGACTTACTGCTGAGTGAACAGCCTAATGTGTAATTTTTGGATAAAACTCTTGGCAGCACGGATAAACCTCCTGTGTGCTATTAGAGCTGGTATAGCAGGAATCTCTCTAGAATAGCTCTGACCTTTTGAAATTATTCTCATTCTCATTTTCTAATATTTCAAAGCCACATATTGCATTAGTGATATGTGGCTCAGAGGTGATTATTAGATCTTTGGTAGTCTTATGACATGCAGACACCTTCTCTACGACATGCAAAGATTCTGCCCATGCCACCCAGGCTACCCAGCTGCTTGTCCATCTCCAAACTGGACTGCTTTAACTCTTATCTGGCAGGTCTACCAACGAAGGCAACAAGAACACTGCAGTTGATTCAGAACGCTGGTGTAAGACTCGTCTTCTTCTATCTCAATTTCTCTCACACTACACCTCTGCTACGGTACATGCACTGGCTCCCTGTGGCTGCTCGTATCAGGTTTAAAATCTTTAACACTTGCTTTCCAGTCCAAGAATGGTCCTGCACCCTCTTATTTGATGGCACTAATGAAACAACACATCTCTTCTTGTTCCCTCAGAACTTAAAGCACTGCTCACCTTGAACTGCTGCTTCTCAAGACAAGAGGCAGAGATGCATTGAGATTTTCTCAGTCCTAGCTCCTCAGTGGTGGAATGAACTGGGGCAGTGGTGGCCTAGTATTTAGGGACTAGTCATGGGTCATGTGTTTGAATCCTGGACCAGTAGGTTGCCCTGAGGTACGCTTGAGCAAGGTACAATCCCCATCACTGTTCCCCAGGTGCTTTAAATAGCTGTCCCTTGCTGCACGTGTGTGTGTGAAAAGCAAAGAATGCATTTTGCTATGTCTCACCGTGTGCTGTGCTGGGTTTCACAATAACAAATAGGCACTTTCACTTCATTAAACTTCCTCTTGTGGTCAGAACTGCTGAAGGCCTTCCTGTCTTCAAGCATTGTTTGAACACAGACATGTTAAAGGAATTGCTGTCTAGCTCTACACTTATGCCATTCTACATTTTCTTCTCTTCTAAAAAAAAAACAAAAAACATGAAAACATTTTGCCTCATTTAGATACAGGGTTTATACATCTGTAACTTGGCTGGGAAATAGTACATCAGCAGTTGCTAGTTGCCAATTTTAGCAGGCTATTAGAATGAAAAACAGATGTGGAGATGTGGAGATGTGGAGAGTGATGTATGTCACTCTGGATAAGAGCGTCTGATAAATGCTGTAAATGTAAAGTTGTTTGACCACTGTTTTAATCCTAGAGCAATCTTTTTTGACACCTTAATGGAATGTGAAATGGTAAAGGTCGGTACATTCGGTATGTATTTTGCACACACTTTAAATTTCCTGTGTTATTTTGATTTTTTATTTTTTTTTGCTTTTAACCTTTAAACCTATTACTTGTGCATTTTAATATTCATATTCTATTCAGCATTCATTTTCAGTTTCAGTTTCTATTCAATATTGAGTAGTTTTTGGGGGCAGTGGTGGCCCAGAGGTTAGGGTTTAGGCCCCAGAATCAGAAGGTCATGAGTTTGAATTCCAGTTCAGTGTTTTGCTCTGGGGTTCCCTTAAGCTACATACTGTCCCATCACTGTTCTCCAGGCACTGGAAATGCCAGATTCTGCACACGCAGCAGTTTTAGGATGTGATTGTGTTTTCAGAACATTAAAATCAGTATAATATGGTAAAAGTGCATTGAAATTGTGCAAATGTGTTATAAGCACATAACACATAAGCACATTTTCAAAACACATAATTCAACCAGTGTGAAAAACATAGACATATACAGCTTTAACACCCGCGATTATATTAGTGATGGAACAAGCCATTTTAGTGGAAAAAAATCCAAAATCATCTTCTCAAAAACAAACACATGCTGTTTCTCTTTTCAGTAAGAGTAAATGCTTTTAAACTCACTCAGAACAGAGGACAATTAAGATGCAATGGCATTTCTGAAAAGTGATTCAACCCACCAGTTCTCTGATTCATCTAAATTATCTAGAAGACAAAACCATGAGTCACACTTTCAATGCTCCTGAGGTGTAAGGCATTAAAGCAGGTTAAAAGTTTATGTTAAGAGCAGCAGCTGGCATGTCTTTCTCTATATATTTTAGCCCAACTCTTGTCAGAACTTAACCTTAAAATGGAAGTTCTTCATCTTGAAAGGCAGTCCAGTAGATTTAGGAAGAGTGCATTGTATCCTATAGAGCTTCCCACTCAAATCCACAACCTTCTGATGCTGGGGCCAACTCCCTGTCCACTAGGCATCGTGCAGCAGGGGGCAGCTATTTAAAGCGCCCGAGGAGCAGGGATGGGGATGGTACTTCGCTCAAGGGTGCCTCAGGGCAGCCTACTTGTCTGGGATTCAAACCCAAGACCTTCCGATCCTGGGGCCACCTCCCTACCCACTAGACCACAACTGTCCCATATGAATATGAATATTCATAATTTGCATAACTGTAGAAAAATTTTACCTGTTCACCCCATGTGCAGACAGTATGCTTGAAAAGCCATTACATAGAAGACAATGGCCAACAATTGACAAAATCTCAGCCAGCAAAAGAACAGATTGGCAAAGTTGTAGGAACCAATGTGATTCCCCTGGAGAGAGAAACTGGGGCAGCCATTGTTCTCCAAGGTGTTCTGGAAATGGGCTGCATGCTGTTTCTCTCTCTCCCAGAGAGCAGCTAAAGAATGGATAGCTGCGTAATACGGACACAAACTTAAAAGTACAAACACTTACAGTTCTAAGACTGTAGGATAACAAGTTCAATCCAGGCATTTAAAAAAATCTGAAGTGGCTTACTATCCCCCTTTCCTGCACAGCATTACACTAGACAACTTGGGAGTCTATTTGCCGAGCAGTGAGCACCCTCTCTAAGAGTATTTACTGCGTTTCGCAGAGGCTCCACAGCGACATACATGCTTTGCTACCATTCACCCCCCCTTGACAATATTATTTGATGGGGTAGACTAGCTGGCAGGTAGAATTGAAAAAGTAGTTATAGAAAGTCAAAAGAATAAAGAGACGTTCTTCTTCTCGTGGATGTGTGGTTCTAACCATAATCATGAACCCTACTGGCAAGCCACAGCATGCAGAGTTCCCATGTATTCCCAACACGCATGATCTAGTTGAAGGCCTTTAAACTCAGTTACTGAGCTGGATCAAATATCAAAGGACACATGAAACTGTTGCAGGAGCAAGATTAGGGATTAAAAACCTAAGAAAATGTAGAAATTTAAGAGTATTTTTTCACTTATTGACACCGTTATTATTAAGTATATTGAAAATACATCAATGATATCAACTCTACTGGGATTTACTTTTTGCTTACAAGGGGTGAAAAGAATGATGACTCAATAAATAGAAGTAACAGTAATTGATATTACTTAAGGTCAGAATGAGTGCAAATGACTCTTTACCTGTTTGAACACCATGATGAGCTTATCCCTTATGAAGAGTCTACATGTTTATGGTTGCATTTGTCATAACCAGGGGGAAAAACAAACTGCAGTTGCCATGGCATATGCAGAAACAGGAAGTGAGCAGAGGAGGTGTTAGATCAGCGGTTGTAGGTGATGCAGCTGGGTTACTCATTACCCTTTTTTTCATATTTACCTAATCCCACGCCCAGGCAGAAAAGACTTATGTTGGAAAACATCAAAGTAACTAACCTATCCATCCTCCACCCATAAACTCATTCTTTTATAGCTCATGCTGAAAGGTTGGCCAAGTTTTACAGACCGTTACATTTCACAGCAGCACAGAGCTGTCAAAATATATTTATTTGGTGTGCAAGAGAGAAGTTACTGTTAGGATGGGTCCAGTGTGACTGCATTTGACATAAAATAAAGTTACATTTTCAACCTGCCTAGTTTTAATAACTACAACCTTGACATAAGTTTTCAAACTGTGATATCCAAACAGAAATCAACTACTTTGGATTTTTTTTAGGTTCAATAAATTTGCCCAATTTTCTCAGCAGACCCCTGTGATTTCATTGTGAGATTTGAGCACTGACCACAGTGTACATGCCACAGTCTCTCTATAAACCTTTGAAAAATGTTTCTCTCATAGACATGAGCACAGATATCAATCTAGAGAGTGAGAGTCTGACTGCTAGAGGAAGGAACAAGCCAAAGCAATGACACTCCCATTGACAGTGCATTATGACAGCATGATCTGTCAAGAGCTTCCTTGAATTTCCTTCAAATTTACAAAGCAGCTTTTTGTTATGCTTCTCTCCCCTCATTAGAGAGATAATGTGTTTGCTCTTGATGTTTAGTGTTAAATGAAGTGTCAAATCAGAACCTAAAGCCTACGAGATGATTTCTGCCCTTTTCTATTGGTGTAATTTATCTTTAACACAAAGATACACTTCAGAGTGCTGACACTGTATCTTGACCATTCAAGAGATGTTTACTGAATCTGCACTGCTGAATTGTAGTTGTTCTCAAAGTTTCCTTTTTTAAAGTGGTGATAACTCTCATTTTGTCCATATCACTTTGAACTTTTTTTGTCTTACTCAACAGGCCCTGTTTTTGGTCAGACATTAGGCTCATTAGAAGCAGACAGAGGGTGGAGAGGATGCTGGCTTCTATCCCCCAAACACATCAACACAACACAAATCATTTTGCGCATGCCAGTGAGTGGGTAACATTTGGCGCAATTCAGTTTTTTTTCCACAATTGTGCAACTGCCCACCTCATCTACTGAGGCATTTATGCATTTTCCTTTAGCTGTTTGACAGTGTAGGCTGTTGGGCATGTTAAAACACCTCTGTCCTTCTGTTCCTACCAATTATCTGGCATCACTGAATAACTGCATTTTAGAATCCAGCAGTCATCAGAGCTAATTCCTGGTTTACTGGATACTTTCCCTGGTACTTATGTTAGTACTTATCTACACATTTGATACATTTCTGCTTTAATACTTTATTTGCCAGTAAGTACTTGATATTTCTAGACAAACTGTTTAAGTACATACCTACAGACCATTTACAGTAATGACCATTTACTCTTTGTTTTCAGTTTAATTCTATTATGTTACTGTTCCACAGAGATGGAAATATTTAACCATTATTTTCCTTCTGTTCACATTTCCGTCTTATTCTTTTTCTCCCAATTTAAAGCCATTTTATAATCTGGTACTTTGGAGTGGTGGGTCCACAACTGGGTCCACACTCAAGACACAGAAAAGTATGGTTTAGTGAAAGCAAACAAGAGCCTCTTCCTTTCATGTAATATGTAATGTTCAATGAACATAAATAGTTTTAGGATTATTCAGGTGAAGGAAAACATCTTTGCATCAGAACAGCACAGTGTAGAAAGATTATCTAGTCAAAACGTTTGGGATGTGGAATCACTGTTTGATGGATACTTTAATTTCAAAAAGGGATTTAAAATAAATTAGTATATACAGTATCATTTTCTTTTAGAGTTAGAGTTCAGATTTTAAAGAATCTGTGATCTAGTGATGGCTATTATTTGTCATTGTATGGGAACAGATTTTTTGTTGAGGGCTTGTCGTAAGATGTTTTTGGGACAAAGGTCAATCTGAGTTGGAATTGGAGGATTCACAGGCAGTAATCACGTTTCAGACCAAACATTCTGTCCCGCTCTAGTGTAAAGTGATTAAACAGACCTCACCTTATTCAGTTTCAGTATTTAATGTTAGACATTTATGCCTTTTGTGGAGGCTCCAATCCAAAATGCAACTGTTGCAACTAACCATGTTGCAAGGATAGGGACAAAGGGAGTCTTTCCCAAGGACTGATGTAGTTGTTTATTTAACAAGGCTTCTTTTTCCTGGTATTGATTGATTATTTATCATTATGAAGTAGCAATAGCTTTACATGAGTATGTATTTAAACTACCTGCTATAAGTGACACTTTAAACACTTTATTACATGGAATAGTGTATGGCTACAGCATGCAAATAAAGTATATTAGGAAAAACAGCATTGGACAGTTGTCTGACTGAAAGAAAAGGTAGTGAACTGAGCGTGGTTTCAGGAGGAGACAATTACAAAAGAGCAGATGTGCACTCAGTTGATGGTAAGCATCTCAGCACACTGAAGAGGGAATGAAAGACAAAGAGAGGAGCGTCTGAGGAGGGAGAGCAGCATTGAAACAGACAGGAGCGAGAGACCTTGACAGGGTCAATAAAAGCACAGTCAGAGGGAGAGAGAGAGAACTGAGGGGAGTGAAGTGGTCAAAGACACAGAGAGACACTGACACAAACAGCAGTGAGAGATCTAAACTGAGGCCAAAAAAATCAGAGAGTGAGAATGAGAATGAGAGAGACCTTAACCGAGGCACCAAAACCAGAGAGAGAGAGAGAGAGAGAGAGAGAGAGGGGAGGGTGGGAGAGAAAGAAGGAAGGGCAGAAGGGTGTGTTCATATATGTCCCACCCTCTTCCTCTATCATTCCTCTATGACACCATCTCTCTCTCTCTCTCTCTCTCTCTCTCTCTCTCTCTCTCTCTCTCACCATTCAAAAGTTAGACCAAAGTCTCTCAGCTCCAACAGGCTAGCAGCCGCCAGCCACTAGCTCCAACTCCACCCCCCCTCCCCTCCCACTGGACTGGACTGGACTGGACTAAGCACACCTCTCTCCACCTCTCTCTCACTCAGCCACTCATTCAATCCAAATCTCAGCACCCTCAGCTGTCAGAGAAGAGCCAGTGGAATAGAGCAGAGACCCTCCAGCCCATTTCTTTACTCTGCCACTGCAACTGACTCAGCCAGCATGTGGATTGTCCTCTGTCTTGGACTCACCTTTGGATTACTGGCCTCTTCATGGACAAGCGCCACTCAAGGTGAGTGGGATATTACAAGCAAGCCAAAGAAAGAGAAAAGAAAAAGGAAAACATGGACTAAATATTTATGCTTTTTTGCTTGGGTTCACTTGATTTTCTGTATCGCAACAGGCATTTAATGTGGATTGTTTGGAATTGTATTTGTGTGTGTGTGTGTGTGTGTGTGTGTGTGTGTGTGTGTGTGTGTGTGTGTGTGTCTGTGTCTGTCTGCGCACACAAGTGGCTGTGAGTGTAGAATATATAGATGCCGGCAAGGCAGCATGACTCTTGTCTGGCAGACCGAGCAGACAAAGGAGACGACTGCCGGCTCACCAGCCAGAGAGACTGAGACAGATGGAGAGAGAGGGAGAGAGAGAGAGATTGAAAAAGATGCTAGGGATGAAGAGAAGAAAGAAAGAGTTAAAAAAAGACTAGATGGGTATAGTAAGAAGCAGAAAGAGTAGGGACAGACAAAAGCAGATAGACAGAAAGAGAGAGGGGCAGACAGTGTGAGAGAGAGGATGAAAGATGCTGTCTGGAGGTGTGTGTGTGCCTCGGAGCTGTGGGTTAATGATTCAGTGTCCTCATTTGTTCTACTTATCATTTTATTCAGTCTCTACATTATCGTGAGCAAAGTCTATCTGTCTCCTGTGCTTTAGGTTAGGTTCTGAGCATCCTTTACTTTGAGCACTTGAGCATCGTTGAAGGCTCTGGCTGTATGCAAGCAGGTCTTATCCAAACAAAGAAATCAGACCAACCATGCTGTCACTCTTCCAGTAGCTTCCAGTGTCTGGCTGTTTTTTTCTTTGTAGTCTTTAGTTGAGGGCATCTAAAGCATTTCATGCATTGTGAAACATGTTAGCAAGGGCAGCTTACTGTGGGTGTGCGTGTTGAATGGGAAGTGGATAGTGAGCATATTAGGAGGGCACTCAATCCAAAGTTTTTGACTAATAATTGACTTATGAACCAAAACTGGACTTGGTGTTGAGGACCAAAAGCATCCAATAAACATAGCTTCAAAATGGTAACTTTAAAAGAGAATGCAAAAAGGTTTTTAACTTTTAATATGAAATTAAGCATTTCTTTTGATTCATTCATCGATGGAAAATGAAATAATGTAGAAAACAAAATACTGTAAAAAATGATACATGGCTTTTTAAGATAGCACTTATATACTGCTTCCTATGTTAGACTAACACGGATTATATACATAATTGTAATGCAGAATAAAAGGTAAGATCATACGTGAGGATTTTTCTTTTAAGTCTGGCTTGTGCGTGTGTGTTGGTGGGGGGGTGGGGTTGTCGGGGGTCTGGCTGTCTGCCAGCGGCAGCTGTATATGTCTGCACTGTAAACGTAAACCGGAGCTGGATTTTTCAGATGGATTTTGTTGGTTTACAGCTTTGTACACTTCTGTGTGAAGACAAAAATGATGAAAGATAAAGAGAAGCAAATAAATAGATAGAGATCGAGCAGCTAAGAAAGAGAGAGGTGAGCTGTGGAAATGAGCTTTGTGTTAAGATTTCCCTTGAGTAAAATCTGCACCAGTGCTCCCTCTCTATCGCACCCTGGGGCAGCCTGGGTGGCATGGAGCTAATATAAGAGTGTATATGCCAGCCAGCCTCAGTGCACTCATGTAGCCTCAACACACAAACTAATTGGCTGTCTGGCAGTGGAAGTCATGTTGTGGTTAGTGCCTTCCGTGGCCCAGTCCAGTCCCTATAAAGCAACAGTATATGTTCTTCACTTTCTCTCATTAAGAACCAGGCCAGAGGCTGCTAGAGCCACACGGGCAGGCTTTCCCTCATGCCTGCAGGCAGAGCCTGATTCAGTCCATCTGTGAGTCTGAATGTGACCTTGGATTTGTATGTAAAAGGACATTCAGGTGAAACTGTAGGAACAATATATACTGTTCAAAACTCTTACAGCAAGCACAGTCAGTTGAAATGTTTTTGCCATTTTTATCTTTATGGAATAAGTTGTTATTTGGTCCATAGATGATCAAGCATCTAATTATTTGGCTCAAATGGATAAGAAAGTTATACTAGTGATGCCTCAAGCTGTGGGGTTTTCCAGCTAAAAAGGGATTTTTTCTGGTCAATGTTAACTTTCCATTTTCCTCCTGTGTTAGTCACTAAATCAGCTAACAGTTTAATAAGCTGTGTGAGGTTTGAAGAGGCGTTTTGATATGGCCTGATACTTAAAAACCTCCCTTTAATCTCTTCGCCAATCAAAGATTTGTCAAAAAAGCCCTTTTTCCTTTGACATTACTCCTACCCGCAGCCGTGTTTGAATGTGTGTGTTTTTCTAATGTAAGATGGATTAAGGCCTGCCAAGCTAAACTGCAGCAGGCAGCCCAACCACTCCTGTCACCCCAGACAAGGGGCATTTGATCAGAGCCTTACTCTCAGGTATGTGCAGAGCAGAGCAGGGCCCCCCACACAGGTTCATTATTATATAACATCAAGACATGAGGTCATGTATATATCCTATCTTTATCTAATAAGAATGTTCCAAGCCCCTCCTTAAAGTAAACCTTAAGTTTAATCTCTGTAACAGGAGTTAACATTTAAAAAGTGAAAAAAAGAATGTTTTACAAAGTCATGACTGTTTTTGTTTTAGGCCCTGAAATTCCTTTTTCCAGGATTTCCTGCAAAGCTAGAGCAATAGTTCAAGAAAAGGAAATTGTCCTTAAACAAAATTGCACACACAGCCCCTAAGCCTGTGTGCTTCAGTGTGGTGGACCCTTACTCTACCTGCAGTGTCATGTTTCAAGGTGAGGAAGGCCATGTGGTGTTTGGCTGGGGCCTCACAAAGAGGGCTTTAATGCAGCCAGCCGGAGCGGGCCATCACCTGCCAGCCCAGCTTCTCCACGTGCTGCTTCCAGCTCATATCTCCTTTTAACTTTGATCCAGGACCAGCTGCCACTACTAAAAAATGCATTCATTGCAAAATCTACCAAAATGTTAAAGGCTCATGGAATATAATTCATGCTTGTATGGTACTTACCTAAGATACTTACACTGAATGTCTTACATTCAGCATATGCAAATATCTTACCACTTAAACCAGCTAAATTTGCTGGTTATACTTACTGCCTCCAGACCTTCCTCAGATGTTCCAGTTTACTTCAGAGGCCATAAGCATGATGCCATAGTACAGAATACAGAAAAAAACATTTAAATGCCTGATCTTTAAATCCAGTTTGGACCAGATTAAGATACTAAAAAAAGATGTAAAATATCTAAATAATATAACTATAAAATAGATTTATAGATAGAATAGATAGAATAGCTGAAATATGCCTTGGAATATCAGGTCTTAGGAAAAAATGGAAAGGGAAATGAATGATCCGCTGTAGTGACCCCAAAATGGGAGCAGCCGAAAGAAGAAGAAGAAGAAGAAGAAGAAGAAGAAGAAGAAGAAGAAGGAATATTGGGGCTTTTTAAAGGTTATGTGACTAATGATTAGATAAAGAGTAGCTAACAAGTCACTGTAGTTTCTGTCAGCAGAAGTACGTGAATATTATTGGCTTTAGGTATAGATTCCGAGTAAATAGCGACAATATAAAACACCAGTAGAGAAAGAGCATATAGGGAAACCATAAAGAGTGAGTGAGAAATGTGGAGTAACAATAGCTTACAGTTACAGTAGAGAAGCAAACAGAGCCACAGGTGTAAATGCGGAGTGGAGGCATTGCCAAGGATAAGATGATCTGAGACTCATGTCTAGCCTTTTTACACCAGCATGTAACCAGTTCTGATCAGAATTAATTTAACTTTGATGTAAATCAGAAGGACTCAACCACTAGTGTTGTCAGGGTTCCTGCTGGAAAAAAAATTTTTTTTAGTTTCAGTTGGGTAATGACTTTTCATGTTCCAAACCACTTTGTTTTTTGTCCGAAATGCTCTGTTTTCGAATGTTGTGAAATTTGGTGCCTGAATGAGAACAGCTGGTTTCCAGTTGATGGGAAAGAGCTCGTGGAGTTGCTGAATGTGTCACAGATCAGTCTGTTTGCAGTCAAATAGTCCTTAAAGCAATCTGTCCTTACTTTACTTTTACTTTCTCTTGGCTTTATGCTGAATTATAGATTAAACTAATGGCCATTTAAGCAGTTTCTTTCTGATTCATAGTGCAAGCTTGTGGGGATTAAGAGACTGGTTGGCAGTATGAAGCTGTTTACGTGCCTCCAACACGGAAAACTGAGGCTCACTAAACGACAGGGGTTTCCACTAGAATTGATATTGTGGTACCATTTTTGTGTACTTCTCCTAAATGCACTATTTCCAGGATGACTTGAATGCTGCATGAGAGCTGTCATGACAGCAGTTCTCCCATAGTCCTCAGTCATGTCAGGTTAGTAAGAGCTTTCAATTAGAAGCCTTTCATGACAGAAAAATTAGAAGATTTGATTTGGAGATACAAGACTCAGCATGAATCTTTCTGAAAGCCTTCCCCTTTGACGGTAACCTCCTAGCTTACACGAAATTCAGGTGAAATACCTCCATGCATACTTTTGTCCCTCCAGGCTTTAAAGATAAAAGGGCCTAATAGTATTCTTTGGAGCAATGGCATAAAAGAAAATGTTTTGTTCCCTTAAGCAGTTGTTCTCAGCTGTTCTTTCAACTCTGCACATTACAGTGTCTCCCGTTCTCAAACACCCCTAATTAACTAATTAACTTCTTCAGTTGAAGCAGGAGTGTTAAAGCAAGAAAACACTTAAAAATAAGGTTACTAAGACTTTGTTCACACTCCATGGCAAATTAGTTTTGTTTATTGCATTTGTTTTTTTAGATCTGAGTGTTCAGATTTCAAGTTACAATTTACCTAATCCAATTTGTATGGTAGATTGCAGTCAGCTTTGCTTGAATGTCCTCATTCATTGCCATAGTGGCGATGCATACTGCCTGGAAAGTAAGGGTAAAACTTGAACTTTTGACTTGATGTTACAGAAATAACAGAATGACAGTGCTATTCCATAAACACAGCACAGAAGTAAAGAGATACAAACTTCAGCTCTCAGAACAGCGAAAATATAGGGTGCAGCTGCAATTTGGTTGCACATTTTAACTTCAAGCGCCACACCCAAATGACAATGAAATGAAAGATCATGGACTATCCATTTGGAAAAAGTTTTCATAAGGCTTTCTGCTGTTTAGACTGCAGATAAACAGATTTCAGCCACCTGTTTGAAGAGGGCCTGAAAAACAGGGTTTAGAATTCCTGCCCTGAAGAGCCATTATTTTAAGAAATGGTTAGATTTATGAATTTCCACATGATTTTATAACATATTTCAAATGTTCTATGACATTTAAAGAAAGTAAAGTATATCCAAATGTATACGCATTTAGAACCATTATCTTTAAAAGTAGTTCTGCAAATATTGGCTCTTCTTACTTTGTGTTTTAATGCATGTTAAAAGTTCAAGCACCAACATTTCACCACATCCTTTCCTTACCCACTCTCATTTCTCTCTCTCTCACGCTCTCTCTCTCTCTCTCTCTCTCTCTCTCTCCCTCTCTCTCTCTCTCTCTCCCTCTCTCTCCTCTCTCAATCTCTCTCTTTCTTCCTTCTTTGTCTCCCTCTTTCTCTTTCCAGACACTAATCAATTAAACTGATCAAATTAAACAGATCTTCGTTGGATAAAAAGACTCATATTTCAGTTGGACTGTTCAGAAGAATCCTGTTTAACCTATTAATTACATTTTAAAGTCTTTCAGTGGGGCTCCAGCTTTTTGCTCCCCTCCCATCCTCTCATGTTTTTTTAATACACACGCAGCTCTTTTTGGCTGACGAGCTATGCTCCAAAACAAGCACCATGCTAATGCCTAATGGGCCTGCCATGCCCTGCTATAGCCACATCCAAAGCTGAGCTAAGGCTTTTACTTTTAAACGTAACCCTCACGTCTCTAAAACATTTTAAATAAGAAGAAGTCATATTCTTCTAAAAGCTAACAAATAAATGAGCATTAGCTGGTATCAAATAATGAAGAAGAGAAAAAAAAAACATGTTGTCATTCAAAAAATTGAGAGGCTACTTTTACTAAAAGCACTACTTGATGCCAGTGTCCTTCAGAAACAATGGTGAAGTAGAGAGTTAGAGAGCTGAGAGTCCTTCAGGTGACTTTGCATGACTGCGTTCCATTTGAGAGGGGTTTCCAGTTTCACCAGCCCTGCCTGCCTTTAATCCCATGACCAGTGGAGGGATGTACCAACTATAACAGCAGCAGTGACTGGATGTTCTTCACAAGGGCAAATGTTGACCTAACCATCATGTATGATAGCTCAAGATAATGCTAAAGGGTAACTAGGTTTCTTAAATTACTTTTTTTTTAACAAACTGTAATTCTCTTAAATGATGTTACTGGAACTTTTTAATCTGCAAATTGTAAAATAAAATCTCCCTAAAGGCCAAAGCACATGAGACAAGCAAAGACTGAGTTGATACCTGCACTGTACATCCATATAATGTCTCCCTCATTCATACCATTCTAGAATGTTCTACACCTTTCATTCTGTTTGAGAACACTGTTCTAGAAATCTCAGCCTGTTCTAGAATGTTTTTCACCATTCAGATTAATCCATTCTGACTAATTCACACTATTCTAAAATGTCATTTTCCTTCCACATTGTTCTACAATGTTCTTTTCCAGTCCTAAATTCTTAAATATTCTGTTCTAGAATAAATGTTCCATTCAACACTGTTCTCAAATTTTATTAGTTTATTCTGTTTGAGAGTGTCCGTCTCCCTCCATACGTTCTATAGTGTTCTGATATCAGATATTCTTCTTCTAAAGTGAAGTGAAAAGTGACAGCCCTTGTCATTGCGAGGTCAAAGCACAGCAGACAATGAACCACAACGAAATTGGACCTCTGTATTTAACCCATGCACACTCAAACACCGTGCAGCAGTGGGCAGCTATTGAAAGCGCAGTGACAGGGACGGTACCTTGCTCAAGGGTACCTCAGGGCAACCTATTGGGAAGGGGTTCGAACCCCTGATCCTCCGATCATGTGGCCAATGCCCTAACCACTAGGCCACCGCTGCCCCCCCCAAAAAATTATTTATTCATAATGTTAAAGAATGCTCTTCTAGCGTCATATTTTCTAGAACTTTTTGCCTTAATTAAGATGTTCTAGAATACTAATTTTATTATTCATTATTATTCTAGAATGTTCTTCTCTATATAATCTGTCAATTCTCCTTTACACTACTCTAGAACACTCTCCACACTCATGCTGTCAATGTTCTTCTCCACTCATGCTGTCATTCATAGACAGTTGACACATTTATGCTGTTCTTTATCGTTCTCCTGTTTCACATTGTTCTTTTCCTCTTCATGGTGTGCCCCTTTCACACTGCTTTAAAAGAATTTTCTTCCAGTCACTTGTTCTAGTATGCTCCCCCTCCATTCAAACTGTTCTAGAATGTTCTCTCCATTGACAATATGCCAGATTGGTCCCACAACACCTTTTTTGAATGTTATATTCAATTATAAGTTGTTGAAATATTTTCATTCATTCACAGGGTTCTTAAATGGTTCTTATTCTTCTAGAATATTCCCCTATTCAAACTGCTCTACAGTGTTCTCCCCATTCTCACTGTTCTGGAATGTTCTAACCACACTGGTTGGTTTGGTCTGTCAGATCGTATTCTGCCAGCCTTAGAATCTGGGCATTTGATGGGGAAAGTAGGTTCACTGGACAACAGCCTTAATAATAGCCTCTAATGAGAAAGCTGTACCATTTCATTTCCTGTGTAGGCTATACATACCATCAATTTGACACTATTTTCACATAATAAAGTCTATATTTTGAATGATATCCCATGTGGAGACATGCCTAGGACCAGTAGATTGCGTGTTATTATTCCTGTTGCTTCTACTCTGTGTATAGTTTGCTAGACCAGAGGCCAAAGCACAAACTCTGCCTAGAGCAGCTGGAGGTACTGGCAACTTCTCTATAGATGTCTCTCTGTCTCTCTCTCTTTCTCTCTCTCTCTCTTTCTCTCTCTCTCTGTCTCTCTCTCTCTCTCTCTCTCTCTCTCTCTCTCTCTCTCTCTCTCTCTCTCTCTTACTCTCATTCTTTTTATTTCTTTCTTTGTTTCTTTCTTTTCACCTCACTTGTTTACTACTTCAAGCCCGTAACTTCATTAGGTGACAATGCCTGCTTTGGAAATCGCCGCTTTTAGACTTGCTGGATTCAGCACTTTGTGAAGACCAACTTGACTACCTATTTTGCATGTAAATGCAGATACAGAGTCATTTTCACCCAGTGCTGTCTTTAATCTTCAGAGTGGCTCTGCAGGCTAGGGCTATGCTTTTCCTTCAGAACATTGTGCTCTGTTGATTTGTTTGTACCACTGCTGGGGTCTCCTCTGACAGTAAGTCAGAATGAATGTAATAACACTCTGTCCAACCGCCTTAACGGCTGCATGCCTTCCTCTTTGAGTTCCTCATCTGTGCCCAGAAAGGGCACCACACTCTAAAGACAAACAGAGAAGCATGTACTGCATTTCCCTTCTTGGTTACAGTTAAAAATTTCCAGTTTATGGTGTACGTCACCTAACTGACTTCCTCATAAGCTGTTAAATTTCAAATGTTGGCACAACCTTGAAAGACCATGCCAATCTACACTGAATGGATGGCACACATAAACAGTACTGTGTTGAAGTCAAAAGCCCAGAAAACACACACACACACACACACACACACACACACACACACACACACACACACACACACACACACACACACACACACACACAATAACTATCCAGAAAGCCACTGCAAAAGCAGTCATGGGCACAGTGTTTTTTATTAAGTTGGAAAGCATTAATTTATCCACAAAAAAACGAATGTTAATTAACACAAACATATTAAAATATTTTTATGTAGAGTAAGTTGCTATCTGGAATGAAACCTCTGTTCTTAAGTGAAAGTGACTGTTCTTGTGAAACACAGCACAGCACACAGTGAGACACAACAACTTTCAACCTCTGCATTCTACCCATACACACACGTGCAGCAGGGGGCAGCTGTTGAAAGCACCCAGGGAGATGGGGACGGTACCTTGCTCAAGGGTAACTCAGGGCAACTTCCTGGAATTTCTTAGGATTCAAACCCACAATCTTTCGATCTGGGGGCCTAGTCCCAAACCACTATAACCACTCATAAGATATCCACTTGTTAACCAGTTTCTTTTTATTATTTAAAGAAATATCATCCTTAGGAAAATATTCCATTGGTCAAAATGTACCTCAAAAGAAAGTGTTTTTTTACTATAAAGAAAGCTACAGTACAGTAAACACTACAGTAGTCATACTGTCATGTTAACTACTGCATCTAATCTCATGTGACCTGTTACCAGGGAAGAGCTTGAAGAGTTTAAAGTAAATGTGTGTGTGAGTGTGTGTGTGGGGGGGGTTGTTTAGGACCATGTTTACAGTGTACCATGGTGAAGAAACTTGGGCCTGTGCTATCCCCTTGTTTCTGACAGTTTTAGGTGTTTGTGTTTACTCCCCGATGCTGGGCCCACTATTGCACCACAGAGATTTGGCTATCAACAGATAAAAATGTAGATCAACATGCAGATAAAGATGTTGCCTGCATATCACAGTATTGACTTGATGCAGGAAGTTCTATTTTGCATGTATGTTTGTTGCTTAGTTCTGTCTTGTCTCTGTATACACCATGTGTTTGTTTGCTTTTTTGGTTGTAAAAAATGTCTTTATATAAACAACAGTTATTACTTCCCCAGTGTTGTTTGGGCTTGTCACCATGGTGATCTGGTGTCAACAGCTGACGAACAGACGAAGGATTTCCTGAAGTTAGTTCTGATAAAGTGAGAAAAGCAGAACCAAACGGATGTATGCTATTCCAAGCAGAAGCAATGAGCTGTAATAAAAAAAGAATAATTTTATTGCGAACCGCACAATGATGACACTTGTACATGTGACAGAGAAACAGTCTTTGTGCATCTCCTGTTGCCATGATGACTGAATGCCTTGATGTATTTTTGCTATTTTTTAACATCACTACATTTCAAGAGAAGTGTAATATGAGGAGCTTCCTGCATCATCATTTGTTATGACAGTGCATTGATTTATGATTGGTATATATTGGTTATATCTGGATGCTTACCTGTGAAGAAAACAATGTATATTAAAGCTGTTTCTTGCCCTGAACCCAGGGGTACATTTTGGCTTATAAACTGATTTAACTAGCTGACATTATTACTTAATTTCATTAGCTTTTATGGTGATGTATCAAAAACCCATATGTTGAGTTTGCTGAGTCTACTCTTGTTTGCTTGAATGAAATATATATATATGAAGCAATGAAGCAATACTGGGTACAGTATTACAGTATTCCCCCTGGCATTTCATCGATTAAGAACATTGTCTTACTCCACCTACTTCACTGGAGAAGTGCTGGTCTCAGAGTCTGAAAGCGGTGGAAAGCAGGGAATGTGTGTCTCTGGCGACCGATGAGGAAATTGCTCCAAACCCCATAGAGAAATTCTCCAGTCTTCTCGGCTGTGCCTGTTTTATGCTCTGCGACTCCCTGTGGTCGCTGTCCCACAGTCAACTCAACATAAGAGAAATCTACTTGAAAATGGGGGAGATTTGAATATTCTTTCCAGTTTGTTCTTGTTGCTGTTTTCAGTTGCTATTCTAATGAAACTTTATTTTGTGCTTCTTGTTTCAGAATGTTTGTCTCTCTTGTTCTGTTCGGTCATTTTTACGTGGTTTTGAGTGGTATGATTCTGAATCTGACAGATGTTTCACGGGAAATAGTTTTGTTTGATGACTGTAAAAAGTCTGAAATGTAATTCTGGTTGATGGAGAGTTTATATACAGTTCATTCCATTAGCAGCATATCCAGTATTTCTTATTGTGACATTCTTAGAAAAGTCAGAGGCATAGCAACTGAGAGAAAGATTCTCAAGATGTGTGTGATAGTAGTCCATAACCTTCTGATTATGGAACCTAGTCCCTAACCATTTAGACCAGCAGTGCAACTCTGCATTAGGAAGACGCACAGGCGGAAATAAAAGTTACGTAACCTTCCCTGAATAACCAGATGTGTTGAGGTCCTTTAGCGTGCATTATATATATATATATATATAAGCTGAACTTTTGTATTCAGAACATTAAGTTATGAAAAGGTAAAAATATTAACCCCTTCTTGAATATCACAGTAGTAGCAAAGTAGTACTGGAATGATATCCCAAATTTCAAAATGCTGCTCATGTCCAAACCTGCTGTTTCAGAGACAAGGAGCAGGTTTAACATCCCAGAACGATATTTTTTATGCATCCACTCACTCAAGGCCCTAACAAGTGTTTGCTCAAATACTAAAATACATCACCTCAGCTAGGATAATACTAATTTTAAGCTATAGGCTCTATTGGGTTTGCAATGTTATTCTAAATGGATGCTACTAGATCAACACTAAAGTGTCAGTGTTACTCAGTAAGCATCTATATTTTTATCAATCCGTTTACAGCTATCGTTGCACTGAAACAGATTTATAGGCACAGATTCAATATTGCAGACAAGAAACATTCATTTTAGAACTAAAAGAATGAATCAAACCTTAGCGTCTGGGATATTAGTGCCATCCTTACAGTATTGAACTCTCAGTTTTGCATACATGGTTTCCTTTCGCCTATGGCATTTCTAATGTAAGTGTGAACATTTACAGTACACATGACTCTAGCAGGTGCTTTACTTATTTGCCATCTAGTGACTCAGGGTCAAAACTTGATTAAAAAAAAATCACTTCATATTATGTTTTGATGGTAGAAAAGGTTCAATTATTCTGAAATAATTCATAACGTTCAAACACTACATTTAAACACTGTGTTCAAAAAGCCCTACTTATAAGACATTGAGTTAAAGTTTAGTCTCGCTACTGCCTTTTACTATTTAAATGCAATTACATGATGACATGATAAATCATATACTTAACTGCTTTGTCCTGATGACTGATTAACATATAGAGTGCGTTACAAGTTCACTAAGGGAAAAATGAAGATCCAAGTTCTGGTCTTATTATTTCTCCAAATATTTCTCCCCATCTCTCTCTCTGTCTCTCTGTCTCTCTTTCTCTCAGAGGCGAAGGTGCGTGGCTGCAGCTATGTTGGAGTTTTCTATATCCAAGGTACAGATAGACACTCTTTAAATTTTATAGAGGCCCAGCAGCTGTGTGAAGAATTGGGAGCAACACTGGCAAATGCAGAACAAATGCAAAAAGCCTTCGGCACAGGCTTAGAGATCTGCAGGTGAGAGGCTGTCTTGGGCAGTATTCCACTGTTATCTGCTTGACATGTTCGAAGTCACATTTGTACTCAGACCTAAGGTGTTCTTATGTTCTTCATATTTCAATTCATCACTCCTAAAATTAATATCTGTGCAGTCCTGAGGTCCTGATCTTACTGTTCAGTTCCAAAACCACTAGCCATCACTCTGAGTGTGCATATGATTAATCTACTCCTCAGTTTTTAATCTGGAAACAAATGCATTGTTTTCTTGAGTTATTTCAAAAAAGAAACACATGACATCAGAGAAATAGTTAATTGCAAATGTGTTAAAATTTCTTCAGACAAGAAAGAGCAATGTAAATGCAGAAGAGAGTAATTACCTGGACTATTTGCACAGGTATGGCTGGATCGAGGACGGAAACGTCTCCATTGCTCGGCAGACAGCAAATAGTTTGTGCAGAGCTGGGCAGACGGGCGTTATCATTTTCAAACCAACGGAAGATCGATATGATGCCTTCTGTTATGATGACACAGGTAGTTATAATGAAGAGGGTAAAATGGTTGGGTTTGGGTTGTGACCATAATTACAATAAATAATTACAATTTTGTAACCAAAAAAAGTCTCTGAATCTGCATGGGCTCAGTTTGAGATGAGGGGGTTTAAAAGATTGTGAAGGCTGCAGCAGGTGAAGAGGTTTTGCCAGGTTATGTGTGGATAAACGACTGCAGCCATTATGATTGTCAAATTCTTTTATTACAATAAAAGAAAATGAATAAAGGCCTTGTGTGTTCTGAAGCTGTGTACATCCCTAAAAATGCAATTCTGTCTCCCAAATCAGATACATCGGATAAAAACTGCACACTTGCAATCAACCTGGAGTCAACAGTAGATCCTGTACCACCCAAAATTGGTGAGAACATTATTACTTCTTCTTCTTCTTCTTCTTCTTCTTCTTCTTCTTCTTCTTCTTCTTCTTCTTCTTCTTCTTCTTCTTCTTCTTCTTCTTCTTCTTTTAACAAACTGAAAATTGAAGAGCAAAGCAATGCACGGTGATAATGACCCCCCCCCACACACACACACACACACACACACTCTCAAATATCTTGTGCAGATATTGAAATAATTAATATTGTGGCTATGGAATGATGCACTTATGCTTAACGCTAACCCTAAGCCCAACCCTTAAACTCTACCCCTAATCCACTCCTAACTCTGCCCATAACCCTAACCTTAACCTTTAAGCCATAGGGAATCTTCTCAATTTGCACAAAAAGGTTCCATTTGTGGTGAAAGCAGCATGTTTTCTTCTGAGGAACAAAAATATCTTCTCATTTTATTTTCTGTATGCCCGTCATCATGCCGACGTTTAAGCGCATGTGAACATTCCAAATCTAGAATTAAGGTGTTTTAATCTTTACCCCCAAAACAGTGTCTGCACTGCCAGTCATCAATAATAAGGGAAGCCCTTTCTTTCCATCAGAGTTGACTGGCTACACAAATATATTTCATTGAAATGAAAGCACAAGGCAATATGAGCCTTTTCATCTCCATCATTGTCATCAAGAACAATAATTACAAGAACTGTAATTACAATTGTTATGGAGCAAAAACCTAAATCTTATAACTTTGCAAACACGTCTAGCTGCCCTGTAGTTTGACCATAGGTGGGTGGCAATTTATGGAAGCCTTTACCCTCCTAGCATTATTTGTGTCTCATGATTGGAGAAGACCCAGACAGTATTGGGGAGAAAATTGTTAAAAAAGTGCTTGGGTTGGTTTTGCAAACATATTATAAAAATGCGGGGCAGTGGTGGCCTAGTGGGTAGGGCATCGGCCACATGATCAGAGGATCGGGGGTTCGAACCCCTTCCCTGTGGGTTGCCCTGAGGTACACTTGAGCAAGGTGCCGTCCCCGTCTCACTCCTCCCTGCGATGGGCTGGCGACCTGTCCAGGGTGCGTCCCCTGTCCTCGCCCTGTGTGCGCTGGGTTGGACTCCAGCACTCCCCCGCAACCCCGTTTGGGACAAGTGGCAGAAAATGGATGGATGGATGGATTATAACAATGCTCAAAGATGAACATACATATGTCACAAAATGCTTTTTCTTAGACTGATTTTGATTGATAACCACACTGCTTCTGTAACATTGGCCACACTTCGGTCAGAATTATAGAAGATTCTAAAGCCAATACTGTGTTTGGTCAGTTGTCACTTCAGGCTGCTGCTGCAGGACACTGGAATGTGTCTGCATGTGTTCTGTCTTTTTCTTCTTATACATATTATCTATATGTATAAGAATATATACAAATACATATTATCACCATACATTATTTATTTGTTTGTTTATTTATCTTTTATCTGTTTACTTTTATTATTCTACAACACATTCCTCTCACCCTAAAGACATTTTCTCTTTTTATTTTTATTCTTTATATATATATATATATATATATATATATAAATATATATATATATATTTTTTTTTATTACCCTGGTGCCTGGCCACCTTAGTCAATAAGAATGTATTTTTTTTAGTGTCTAGTGTTATTAAATTAAGGCTAAATGTATAAAAACAATTCTTTTAAAAATCAAATAAATGAATGAACTTACATGGACACCTTCATGTTTTCAGAATCCAAGTCCACAATCCTGCCCACTACTACTGATGAAGACAGCCTTATACACATTTTTCATTCTACACCCCAGGCAGATTCAGAAACTGTGGCTGCTGAAATAGAGCCACTTACTACTACTATCTCACACAGTGATGATGAGACAAAAGAAGCAGATGCTCAGACCATGCTATCCATCAACCTCACTGTGTCTGCTGGAATCACTGAAGATCCAACCACAGAGAGAGACTCTCACATCTTTACTCAGCATCCAGGGAGTAAAGCTGAAGAGAGGACCAACCCCACTATGTCTGGAGAGGGGAGTACAGGCTCAGGCATGGGAGAGACCATAACTCATACCCAGGAGGAGGAACCCACTGGAGATCCAGAAAAAACATCAACACAAACTTTAAGCATGACGGAGACCAGTGAACTGGGTAAGGTATCCTTTTCTCCTTCTCTTCTGTTTTATAATTATCTTCTTTTCTTAAAACAAAGGGACTAAAATTAAATGACACTGGGGTTTACTGGGCTCCTCCTTTGTATCTAGCCTCAATGGATATTTTGTAGTTACCATCAGCAGCAAGTATGTCTAATCAGTTCTTCGTTAAGTTATATCAGGATTTAAAGTGCAATAAAGGTGATCACCAAGTGTTCCAAACTTACAAGAATGAAAATAACTAAAAACTGCAAGAAATCCTTATTACTTTTTTTGCAGTATCTGTTTCATTTGTTCTAATGTTTTTGGTTTTTTTTTCAATCAAAAATAGACTTATTGCTAAGATAAATTATTTTTTTATTGTTTTGTATAGTATGGACAGGTATAGCACAATAAAAAAAAGCAACAAGAATGTCTTAATTGTGTGCATTGCATTATTTTTGTTGTTCTGAGTGAATAAAAGCTCACTTCCAGAAAAAATAGATATTTTAAGATGATTTACTGAGAGGCCAAAAAAAATGTAGAGCATTATATGAAGCATCATATAGTATAAAGCTTCAGAGTATATGTTTCAGATCTTGCACATTTGAATGTTTGTAATATGTGTATATCACTCCCATGTATATTACTTAGCATTCAACTAATTAATTAAATGCAGAATTAAACAGCACACTAAAAGATACATTTTGATCAAATACGTTTTTCTATTGGTAGGTTTAAATGTTAATAATTTTTGGCTTCCACTGTATATTTCTAATTCCACACGTCCACTGTAGAAGTGTATCTATGCTTTCTCCTAGCTGACGTCTATACACACTTCCTGGTCACCACTATCTTAATGTCACTCCTACTATGAGAGGGATTCACCCCTGAAATAACGCATGCTCACTGGTGGTCTGAAGTGAAATGAAAGTGACTCTTTTGGCATTGTGAAACACAGCACACAGTGAAACACAACGAAATGCAGCCTCTTCTTTTAACCCGCACACACAGTGCAGTAGTGAGCGGCAATTTAAAGCACCCAAGGAGCAGTGAAGGGGATGGTACCTTGCTCAAGGGTACCTCAGGGCAACCTAAAGGTCTGGGACTGGAATCCACGAATCCTTGGGCTTAATCCCTAGACACTAGGCCATCGATACCTCTTCACTCACACAGCTCTAATAAATGCAATTGGCTACAGTTAATATTTTACATCAATAGGTTCCATCTGTATGGGGATATAAGTTACAGGTGAATAAGTACCCAGTAAACTGGCCCTCTGGGATCTTGCCTACTTTAAATAAATGAAGTCCCACATGTAAATTCGTCATGCTCTTTCAGGCTCCTTCATATAAGTTAACATAGCAGTTACCAAATAATTTATGAGGTGCCAAAAATAATCTTTTCTTTGGATGTTTTTTAAAGGGCCATATTTTTAATTATAGATTTTTATATATAATTAAATATAATATAGTTTTTAAATCATTAGGCCAAATGTTTAATGTAACTCTACTATGGTAAGCCTGCACTTCTAGGGGTTTAATATATACCAGACTATTTTGTCAGTTATTTTAATTGTGTGCTTCTGCAAAAAAAAAAAAGAAAAAGATAAAATGGGCAGATGAAACAGCAAACGCTCTGTGAAGAACCTGATCATGAGGTTAAGGTTATGGTACTCAAACATCCTTGCTGTTCCACCAAGGATTAATCCAAAGCCCCCTCTGCTGTCGGAGTGAAAGTTTTGAGATGCTGTAACAAGTGGCTGCTCAGACTCAGCTCACTGACACTCGCCCCCTGCTGTTCAGCAGGAACAGTTCAAGTGGAATGCTTGGCGATGCAGTTTTTGAGAAGATCCAAACTCTAAACCCACTTAGTGATATCGTCTCTATAGACCCACTTTAATGATTTACTCTGAAATAAATAACTAATGTTACTAACAAAAATATATCATTTAAAAAATATGTCATCTATATTCTGCATGCTACTACAGAAGAGGAAGCAGTGCCAGCTGGGTCGGTGTCTCCAGATGCGGAGATGATGAAACCACAAGAAGAGAAATCAAATGGTGGCTCATCAGGTAATGCAAACACATTTGGTCTTGGTTTGTATTAAACCACAAATGTGTAATATTCCTAGCTTAATAAAACAAGATCCCATCTGATAAATTGACATTCCCCACTAAAAACTACCCAGTGATCTATAATGCTGTAGTTTTCACTTCCGAATATATCATATATCTTTGCAAACACTTGTACTGACAGAACATTCGTTAGCTGGTATAAAAATGTGACATGACCTTCCTCCTCTGCAGATTGGCTGATCATTGTGGGTGTTATTGTGGCTGTTGCTGCCATTCTACTTGTCTGTGCTGCTGTGGCAACAAGAAAGAGGTACGTTCTCTTTTTCCACATGTTTAATTATTCGAATACAGTCAGTATGTATCATTTTTTTCTTTAAAATTTTTTTTTTATAATTGAAATGAGACTGTAGACCAATTTCCTGTTGGAAAAGCAAGTGTAGCATTTCAGCCTCTTAAGTTTTTGGTTTGTTTGTCTGTTTTGATAAAACACTAGTCTGAGGGCCCTTAAAACAAGCTACAGGCCTGAACTCCAATTGCATTTTCTTAATTTATTTATTTATTGATTTATTTATTTGGTCGGTTAGTTAGTTAGTTAGTTACTTAGTATTTAACCAGGTTAGGGATGTTTAGAGGAAATGTCTAGTTTTATACATAGCAAAGATCACAACTCATATAAAAGACATAATGACTAAGTTAAAAATTCTACCAATAATTTGATAGTTCACATTCATCCTTATGTGAAATAAGCTGTCCAAATTTGTTGTGCCTCTGTAAGTTTATAGATCACCATTACTAAATGCTAATCATACCAATTATCAGTCTTACAAGTGGAATGTCAAAATAAATGAAACCGTAAATCATCCCCCGTTTTGTAAGTTTAAGAAAACGGAAACTAAAACCAATCATAGGTTCATGTCCCAGACTAGTAGGTTACCCTGAGGCACCCTTGAGCAAGACACTGTCCCTATCACTGCTCCCTGAGGGCTGGACATGGTGGCCCACTGCTCCACTTACATGTGATGGGTTAAATATGGAGAAGCATTTCATTGTGGCTCACTGTGTGCTGTAGTGTTTATTTAATGATGAATAGTCACTTTCACTTTTACTTCATATTTGATATGAATCTTCAGGCAGAATGATTCACGGAACCCAAATAGAAATCATCCCACATATGACCATTTTAGACATTATTTTTTTACATTTACATTTACGGCATTTAGCAGACGCTCTTATCCAGAGCGACTTCCATGTCCTAATTACAGGGACAGTCCCCCTGGAGCAACTCAGGGTTAAGGGTCTTGCTCAGGGACCCAGTGGTGGTAGTGCCAGAGGTGGGATTCAAACCTGGGACCTCTTGAGCCATAGGTCCATCAGCAAGTATCCTACCACTAGACCACCACCACCCCTTTTAAGCTAAAAGCTTTTAAATGTGTTTTTCTTTTTAATCGGAATTAACTATTCCGCATCTTAACCTAATGCTATTTTAAAAATGACTACAATGTCTATACAGTTTTAATATAATAAAAACGTAGGCGCAGAGTCATAGGTACATGTCTCAAGGTAGGGCAGCAACTAAAAGGCTCAAAGTTACATCAATTAAAAATATCTTCCCAGTGTAAAGACTTCTCAGTGTTTACACGGACACCGTACATGTGTGGTACACCCCTGTTTGAACATGTGATGATGTACAGATTATATTATTGCCCATATAATTGCTTTTTTTTCATGTTGCTTAGATTTGGCAGTGTAAGTAAGTAATGTAATGTAATGTAAGTGTAGAGATTTAGTGAATCTGAGTTTTTGCTGTGGGCTTCAGATGGTGTGGTAAGCGGCAGACTCTGATGATCACCTCCAAGAGCAGCAGTGAAGGGAATGGTGCAGCAGCGTCAGCAGGGAGTTCCCGTGCCCAGGAGAGAGAGCAGGAGATGGTGACACTTATGAACAAAGAAAAGATCCAGGAAAACGGCAACACTGAGGAGTTCACTGTCGTCACTCTGGAGGAGTCGCCAGAGAAGAACCAGCAAGCATGAGAGAGAGAGAGAGAGAGAGAGAGATAAACAGAGAGAGAGAGAGAGAGAGAGAGAGAGAGAGAGAGAGAGAAGGTATGACAGGAGAAGGTCATGGATTGAATCTTGACCCAGGGGGTGGTGGGCTTATTGGCAGACAGGCCTGTGAAGTGAAGGGACACTCTAACACTGCTTATAAGGGTGGGGGTATCTGCAAGGGTGGGGTAAATTTCCTTTTTTTAAACTGATAAATATATTTCCTTAACAGCAATGATTCTACTTCTGTTAGAGCCTGTTTAAAAGGAGCATCTCAACAGTGATTTAAATTTGGGTGTCAAAGGGAAAAGCAGTCAATCTTTTCAGTCCATCAAAAAGGAGACTTCTCCTGTGTGTTAATCAGAAAGTGGTTGTCTCATCTTGATTGCATCTTTCTGTTTGTAGTCAAAGGCCAGGATGGCAAAGATCAAGCTTACGTGGCCAATAGTCTTTACAAGCCCAGGCTGAAAGATGACAAAGGGGTAAGGGCCGAGCCCCTATATCAGCACTTAGGGAAGGTTTGAACTAAACCTTTATAAATAAATAAAGGATAAACGGTATCATGGACAAGACAATAATGCTTTCTACACGTATTAAAAGCTACCACATAGACCTTTGTAATGCTAACAGCACGCTTTTAAGCATTTGCCATCGCACATCTCTGCACTCTGGCCTGTCATTTAGAGCGTTTTTATGACCGACATCGCCTTTACAGATGTTCACTGCTGTAAGCAACTCTTCTGTCTGATCTCTTCTTGACAATCTGTGATGCTACACACTTTGTGCTCTGTTGGTTCTTTCATCATTAGCACATAAATGTTGAAAATAATAATTACAAGATCATATTCACATCTAAACATTAAACTTTACTGCAATGTTATGATATGCAGGATAGAGAGTGTGCTTTGGGAGAAGGGAGCGCTGGATAATCCTTTATGATTGGGTGGTGTAAAACTGTAAATAAAGTGCTGGACTTTTCTGTGCTGATGGTTAGAAATGAGATGAAATCTGAAGCAGACTCCCAACGACCAAGCTGTGGACAAGCAGTGGACAAGCCGTGGACAAGCCGTGAACACAGCCCACTGATGTGTGTTTAAGAGTCTTTATGTTTCTCTTGTTTTTCTTTCCAGAATAACCTTGTGTCATTATTTTTATTTTTATTTTTTTTGTGGATGGGGATGTATGTTTTTCTTTCTTTTAACGAATGATATGTCATGATTTTAATTTATGATTTTTTAATGTTATGTGTATATACCATGATGCTTGTTTACCTTAGATTTAAGTCCTCACAGTACTTGCTTAGTATTATTAGAATTTATTTTTGTTATTGTTGTATTATTTGCTTTAATCAGTTTACATGTAAACTCATTTTGCATCTGTTTCATGGTGTAAAAATGAGAACTGATTTGCTTCCCAGACACACGATAAGCCTAACATTGGACACCACAGCATTCTGGTTAGATTCTCCACTAAAGGAAAATATAGTCCAGGACTGGGACTAAGATTAATCCCTGTCTAGAAAACCAATCCAAAATATATTCAAGCACATTGTCAAAAGTGTCCTGGAATGCAAATGGTCCCAAAAAGACTATTAAAGATTCGTATCTTGTCATTCATCGTATTTATGCAATTCACATGTATTGATTTTAAAGATAGTCAATTAAATTACTTTTTTTTTTAATAATAAAGCAAAAACACATCTCCAATAATGCAGGACATAAATGATGTTGTTTCTTAGTCTTCTTGTTTTGCACCTTATAGTGCCTCCAAAGGCTCATAGCTAATGTACATATTTTCATACATAAGCTTTTCTAGTTTCTTCTGCTTTTCCATGATTTACATCGTGATTTATCATAAAAAAAATAAATAAATAAAAAAATTCACTTCATCTTTCGCTTTACACCTAGAACTTCATTTAATTTTCACCCTACTGTTATCTTGTGCTGACATGCAGTTTCTGGACTTCATTTCTTTTGAGGGAGATTAGCAAATGTAGTAGTGGTAGGAGAGTGTAACGAGTATGTGTAATGACAAAGTAACAAATGATTGTTAAGTACAAAAATCAAATTGTCCCTGAAAAAATAAAGCTGTATATGTTTAATTGGATTGGTGTCATGTCTTGGTTGAAATGGACTCTGTATATTGCAGGGAGAAAGAGGGGGAGAAGCAGGTGAGATGATGGGGGTGCGGGTACAGAAAGCCAGTTCTTTAGAGCAGGAGAAAGTGCAGTTGCCATGGCATCCAAGGCATGATGGAAGAGGGTATTAATTCAACCCCCCCCCAGCCAAGAGACCATTGGGGAGATGCGAGCCATTTTGAGCAGAAGAATGTTATGGACCAAGGCCTTTATTTTTCTCACTTGTGCAGTTCAAATCTGAATAGCCACTATATGCAGCGGAACAACAAAGGCAAGTCCTAACACTCATAAAATTCTATATTAAACCATTCTGATCAGGCTGATCCCAGGAAATATCTTCTGAATATCATTATTGCTTTCATATACCTATAGTTGCCCAGGTCATTTATGGCAAGTCTAAGTGTTTCAGCACATTTATAACATATTCATCTCAATAAATAAGAGTGAAATGTATGCGTTTAACAAATTTCAAGTCCCATGAGAATATCAAGTCTTATGCAACAAGCAAGCAATATTGAACAAAGGATTAATGAATGAATGTGTAATCAGATCTGTTGAATGTAAACAAGGGGACTTAACAAAATAAGCCGTAATAATAATAGACATTGCAGCAGTTTATTTGTGGCAAAAATGCAGACTGACATAATAACACAAAAAAATGATAGCATTTGTTATACAGGAATTTTCCATATGATTCCCTCTGAGATTTATGAATATGATTCTGTATAGTAGTAAGGCTGAATGATTTGGTATAATAGGCATATTGAATCAACAATAACAATAGTATTAAAGCTGTATATGACTGAGTATAGTAGAAATATTAAAAGTGGATAAATCATAGTAATAACGTTGTATATGATTCAGTAAATTAGGAAAATTGCATCTGATTAATGACAGAAATAAAACAGTATATGATTCAAAAGAGTATGAAGATTAAATGTGATCCAGTAAAGTAGGAATGTATAATATGACAGAAAAAATGAAAGTGATCAGGTGCAGCATGACGGCTAATTTGATTCAGTCTACTAGGAATGTAGAATACTATTTTATGAATATTGTCTGATTATGTAAGAATGTTAAATATAATGTGCAGCTAAATGGTAGAATATTATTCAGTACAGCAATAGCAAAAATTCGAAATGTGAAAAAAAGAAATTGTGAAAAGCAGCATGTTAATGCACCAGCGTATGACATGTGGCTTTTTATACTCTGCTATGTGAGAGTAGGCTAACATCAGACTAATATTTAATATGAAATATTGTGATTAGTCTAGATTAGCTAGAGGCAGAATCTCGGGAGGCCTTCAGGGCTCAGGCAGAGGAATAACCTCACAGGCCTTGTTTTGTTTCTTCACATATCTTTTCCTCTGTCCCCCAGTGGTTATTCGGATTTTCATCTCTTCCATGAATTTGGCCACTTTCACTTTCATGTCTTCTTTTAGGTCAACTGGAGAAATCAACAAACACAGCTACTTAACCCAGAATAATTTATACATCAATCGATAATGTAGATTTAAACACAGATGTCCTGTCAACACAGATGGCAGTCTCTTTCAATGGACCTCATAACTTTTGGGCATTTCTGCTTCTACTTTTTAATTTTTCATTGGTAAAAAAAAAAATTTCCCAAACTGTAAAACGAGGCTGGTATTTGCAAATAATACAAAGCATAATTAAAAATAAAAAATGACAGCAAATGTTTATAAAATGTAGTTGATTAAAACTTAAAATGAAAAGAAACATGACTCCTAACACCCATCCAAATTCCTGCTGTAACAACCAAACCTGTTCCCATTTAGACAACCAGCACTTAAAGTTCTCTTTTTTGAGAAAAGGGAAAAATCAAGTTCTGCTCTTGCATTAGACATCAAAACAGAAGCGTCTCTATTAATCCTTCTGCAGTGAGAAGACGACTCCTCATTGTGGGTCTAATAGGATGTGGCATTACTGGGAAAAAAGGATGTTTAAAAAATGACACTAGAACACCCAAACTGGACATCATACAAGGATTACAGATTTATAAGCTGATGGACTTTATACCATAAAACAGAGAAAGGCCTTCATACTCTAGCCTTCATTTGTAAGTTTCAGAGGTCAGTAAAATTTTGTATCAACAATCTAGAGCTCGTACTCAGACTGTATAAGAACAGTCTAACAATAGAACAGTCTAACAATAGTGGTTTATTACAAGAAGATCCGAATTAAAGTTATAAGAAAATAAAAAAATGGAACTGAATGGAATATAAAGGTTATCCTCTTAACCTCATAACAGGATAACCTCTTATGAGGATAGTCTCTTATCCTCATACTTCCCCTCTTGGTGTGGAAAATCACCCTTGGTGCGAACCTTTCTTGTGAGGTTCCTGACGAAAGTATGCTGATAGGTCCAGTAATTAAAGAACCTTTGGCTGTGCAAGGCAAAAACACTAACAGTAGGCAGATGCTATCTCTCTGACCTGAGGTTACCAGAGGAGTGAGACCCCGTGCCTGCTACACATTCTAAAACTGAAACATGGAGAAATATCTTTAGATTTCTGCAGGAAAAAATGCTTTTTAAATAAGAAGGGACAAATGCTCACCAAATGTTTCATGAAGGTAGTAATGGCCTGTTGGGCGATGTTTACAGACAGAGTTTTTCTTGGTTTCTCCACAGCACGGATATTTCCCATTGCGATACTGATCCTGATGGTTGATAATGGTCTCAAACTCATACTCTAGACTGTTGGCATTCACCTGGACCACTTCTTCTCTGTAATGAATTCCTCCATCTTCATCTTCACAGCTCTGTGACTTGCCCATCAGAGTTCCATATTCTTCATATAACTCAACAGTCTGGTGTTCATAGGTGATGTCCTCTGTGCCCAGCAGGTGAGAAACTTCATGGATTAATGTTCCAGGCTGTGAGTCTCTGCACAGTGTGGTGTCTGCATTCCAGAACAGCTTACACAAATAAACTATATTTTTGCTGTCAGGTGGTTCGACATAGGCATATGTGTCATCCTCTTTAGAGTCCTCCTTGAAACTTATTTCATTAAGCTTTGCTAGAAGGAGCTGCAGAAACTCCTTGGTGGGAATGCAGCAGAAAGTGTGGGGGTCAACTGGTTCGGCGCAAGAGTATCTGAAGCTGACTGGGAAGCCGTAACACCGCTTGTCTATGGCATCCTTCACGATTTGAATGGCAGCTTCTTTTGCTTCCTCTGCAATCCTCTTCTTTTCTTCACTCAGATCTACAATAAAGTCGGTCATTTTCTGAATCTGAATGAAGGGAGTAAAATGAGAATAATGTAGAAACTGTCCTTTGTACTGACGGTGCTCTGACTGTTTCTGCCCTTGGAATTTCCCGTTATTCTAAACAAATTAAAAATGAAAGCGAAACTTGCCATGATCACGTGCTCTCTGAATGCATTCACAGATAAAAGTCTCCCTGGTTGTTGTGTAGCTGTGGATAACTCACATTGCAGTCTCTTACAGAAACTTTCAGCTACTCATTTTAATCTGTGCTGATTTTCTACTGATCGTCCTGAAGACTTCTAGGCTGCCTTCCCTGCTTCCCTCTTGTGGCTCTGCATGAGCGCCTATGCGCTCTTAATAGTTACATACTTGAAATATGTTATAAACCTATATTTTATTTTATTATGTTTTATTTAAAATGGTCATTTTAAAAGCTGTAAGATTTGCTGTCAATCTAATTTTTTTACACTTTTAGCTGTGCTTCATTTGGAACGTTTCACTTGTCTAAACTGCGCCTCCTGATGGTCTGAAAAAGGGAAAGTGCTGGGAGGTGGGGGTGGATGGGTGGGTGTTTCACATTTGGGAGTTGCTTGTATTGCTAACTGTTTTCTCTGTTGCTGATTCTTGCTTTGTTCCTGGTTTGATTATGGATCATGTTCTCTTTTGTGCCTCCATGTGTACTGAGTCCTGCCTGTGATGACTAGGAGTGCTGGATTGGTTGTTGAGTTTTAGTGTTTACTTTTTTCAATGAAAATGAAAGACATTCACTCCATTATTGTGCAGGTCTGTACACAGTGTGAAGCCTCTCCATCCTGCACCTTGCCCAAAAAAAGAGATAATCCCATTGTTCAATATTGCATGTCACATATTTTTTTGTAGTTCTCTTATTTTTGTCTCATATTTTTCCTGTTTTCTTGCTGTGAGAAACAACGAAAGATCAGAATTAGTTATGAATCAACATTTATTAGTTATCATAATTGTATGTACACCAATGGTACAACACTTATTGATATGTATGAACATACTTTTATTCCACAGGTATTTATTTTCCTCATTTCTTTGCTTATTTTTTCTCCATCCTTTTTTTTTTTTTTACATCGAAATTAAAGTAACATCACAAAAAGGATGAGAAGAATTTAGGAACAGAACAGATGGGTCCAGACGTAAAATGTGAGATAGGTTATTCAATCTATTAATGATGTTTAAACTTAAAAACAGTTTACGCTGAATACAATAGGATGAATAATCCTGTAGTAGACAAGAGACTGTTTGGATGTACATGTCTCACAGCTTTGTTCATTCACACTTTACAAAACTGTCAGAAAGGACCAGTTTGTCTATGTGCCTATGCACAACAAGAATAAAAGGACACCTGGACAGTATGAATGATGGGGATGTTTTTAGACGTTTTTAGGTGTTAAAGATGTCTGATGACTGAGGTTTGAGAAGTTAGGCTACATCTCTTTCTGGAAAGGACCAACAGTCACTGGACTTACAATTGTATTGTTACAAGCAGCATTTCTATTGGACATCTGAGTTAAATCTAATCCAGCAGGAAGGAAAAAGGAGAATGAGGTGGAGCATGCGATGTGGATACGGTCAGTTTGTTAAACATGACCACTCTCTATCTGCCACACACCTCATTTCAGATGCTTAGTCAAGTTTCTTGATTCTCATTTTCACCAAGAAGTTGCTCTTGGCATTTACGTCACTTGAGATCTATCAAATTACATTAGATTTTTCTTTCTTTTTTTTTTTTTTTTTAAGTTACATTGCATGTCATAATAATATTCATTCCAGGGGCACACCAGACCTGAAAGCATGGCATTCTCAAGTTGCTTTCCTCTACTTTCATTATGATTTCTTAAGCAAGAGTCAGTGTAACATCTGGAACATTCTGCATTGCAGTCTGACAGAATAAATCATATATATATTTATATTTATGTACAATGAAAACGAATTCACACATGATTTTTTTTTTTTCCTGTAGGGAACAAACATTCAGAACTTACATTAGATACAAAAAAGGATATATATTGGATATGGAATATTTATGTGAGACAGCTAAGTACAGCTATTTAATCTCAAAAACAAGCAATTCTTTTACTAATCTCTATACATTTTCTAATCTATTTCCTTTTATGCATTACATAGAGGATACATTTCTGTAAGATTACAAAAAAGGTCACACAATTAAACACTACATGTTTCCCCACTGAAAAATAAAAGCAAACAAAATCTGTTACCTACAGTATGTACACAAAGTGCTAGGAGGCACTTTCAATTCATGCTTTTAAGAAACTGGTGCAAAAACAATGAAACGTCCATGCTTCTGTAACAGTGAGCTGAAACGCAACAGCCGACGGCAGTTCTTATGTAACGGGATATCTGCCTCTGATGCCGAATCTCCTTAAACCTCCTTTCATGGCTGGTCACATTAAATACCCGCTGAAATTTTCTGAATGCGGAAAAGTCCAATTAAAACACAATGCAGGGTTCTGATGAGGATTCTCTTGGCACAGAAAACAAGTGTAAAAGTAAAACAGTAAGTAAAATATCAATGAGCTGTGCGTTTTCACTATAAGCTTTTGCTCTTCACAAAGCGGCTTTTTAATCACAAAATCAGGGGAAAAAATTCAGATACAGAAAAAAAAAAAGGATACTATGAAAATTGTGCTAAGACTGTGAGTGATAAGGTTTCTAAACACAGAGCTTTTCAGAATGGTCGCACTCACAATCATCAGAAACGGTTAACATGTTAGAGGCAAGGCAAAGTTTTAAGGAGGTCAGTAAGAAAGTCCCTACCATCCGTTCATTCTTGCACTTTAAGAAGGAATGCACATGGTTGTGTATGTAGACGTTTTTGTGGGTGTCAGTTTCAATAATCACTTGGTACCATGGATCCCTTGCGTTTCTGATGACAGGATTTTGGAGGTATGTCATGCCATCGGTCACTATTTGACAGTCAGACGTAGGTGAGCATTGCAGCATAAGGGGCTGCCAGAACAGTCATGTGCTTATAGACAGAGACTGCTGGGGTAGATAGAGAGAGCAGCTGTTGACACTATTACACTCACACACCTGGGACATGACTAGCAGTGCTATGGAGCAAGAGACTTGTGCACTTTTGTTCTTTTCCTGATTACCCCTTCTCTTTAGCGTTTTCCGCATGTTTTGGGATGATTAATCACTAATGAGTCATTATTCATTCACAATTGTGCAGTTATGTGTGCTTTTTTAAAAAGGAAAGCCGAGGTAATTTGTATTGAAATGTACGCCTTTGTTCATAAAGATGTGCTTTTCAAATAGTTTAAATGATTCCTTTTGGGGGTTATGCTTGCTTTCTTAGGGAAAAGAAGAGAAACAGCGAGAAAGCCAATATAAAACAGTGCAAGCTTTTACATATAAAGGCAATAGGCATTTGGCAATCTGTAAACCCACTGGGAATTTGTAAACAGGTAAACAATTACTCTCCAGCATGATGCTCAGAGGACTTAACATAAAATTTTACAACTGGCTGCAATAGGAACGTGTCTTCCCTGATGACAAAGAGTGCATTTTCATTTGCCTGAGTGTCTAACATTCTACAGTCTACAGATAAGAGAGAAAAAAATGGTTGCTGAGAGGAAACTAAAGACCCAGATTCTTATGTGGTACAATATTTGGAGCTTTTACTATACTTCAATGAATCCATTTTTTTTTTTTTTTTTTTTTTGTATATTCATTTTAAAATATTTGTAGTTTCCTCCAAGCTGGCCAAATGTGTAACTTAAATGTGAATAACTGTCATAAAACAAAGCAAATAATTTCTTTTAAAAAAATCAGTGCCTTTAAGACGCAGTGATGATAACCATTTAAATGAGTTGTGCTCTGTAATCAGTAGTGGGGGGCGTTTAATTAGGCCCTGCAAATCGTCTACACCAAGACTCTGTGCTTTTGAATGGGCTAAAAATTGTGTTGTCTAATCTGGTCAGTTTCAGTTAATGTCTGTGAAGCTGTGGGCTGCTGCTTGTTTTGGTCCATACATGTGCATTTATGCCTCAGTCTCACCTACAAATTAAAACAATCATAAACTGCCCGTTAGTTCCATCATCAGAAGAGGAAAAAGAAGCCCACTAGGCCCTTGGAGAAAAGGGGAAAGAGTGGATGAAAGAATCTAGAAGGGGGAGGCATTCAGTCCCAACATGGCTTGTGCTTTTAGTACCTTTAAGCATGTGCAGTGGCCTCTACACCTCCTAGTTACATAAGGTCTTCCTGCAGAATACTGGAGATTGCAGACACACTCTGTCAACTAGTTGTGTCAAGGAGGCCAGAGGTCTTAGATTGAGGTAAAACAGGGGAGAGGTTACAGAGTAAATGACTATTGCTTTTCGGAAGAGTAAATGAATTGTAAGTGTAATGGCTCTGCACCAACTTTGTACAGTATTTAGTTCAAACAGAACTGGGCTCTCTGTGTATCTCTCCCTACTTTCTGGAAAAGCTTGCTCATACAGCACTAACTGCATTCATCAACCACTCCCCCTTACCCACAAAATACAGTATATATTACCTTCAGAAATAATTTAAGTTTCATTGTATATTATTTCTCCTTTACCCTCCAAAGCCTTGCTATCCACTGCACAAGTGTGAGCTCATAGGCACAAGTTAGTGCACTATCAGACAGTTTGATTCTAACCCTTTTTAGCATTAGTACTTGTTATTCCAGACAGTGGATTATACAAACTATAATGGGAATAATAGAATTCTAAACTACAAAACCCATCATTTGTTCTGTGTGCATGATTTTAGTGTTTTTTTTTTTCTCCAGATAAGAAAGCTTGGGGGCTTGGACACGATGTCTGTGTGCTTCCATTAATCACTTTTCCGTGGTTCCTCTTCAACAAGTGTGTACTCCGCAGTTGAGCCATTCGTGGCCGCCGAGGTTACCTGAAAGCAATTATCATGGACATCTCAACAACCAACTGTGTGTCAAAACAAAAATATCTCAATAGAATGCATTATGGTCCCTCCAGAAATACTGAAACAACATGATAGTGATGATAGTTTTTGATGTACACTGAAGACATTTGGTTTGAGGTAAAAAAGTTTAATTTGATGAGAGATTAGATTTTCAGCTTTTATGTCATTTTACTAGCATCTAAATAGGTTATATAGAATGTGGTGCTTTTTTTGACCTGAACAAATTGTTGGTTTTATCACTGGTTATGATTTTTTAAGACTTCACCCACAGCTTTCAGCAGTTGGTCATTTGGGTTAAGATCTTGGGACTTGGCCAGTGAAGTGGCCAGTCCAACACGTTCCACTTTTATCCCTGATGGGTCCTTTGCTAACTTAACAATGTGTTTTGAATCATTTTCTTTCTGCATGAAGAACTTATTCTCATTTAGTTTGGATACATTTTACTAAATTGTAAATGTATTCTTCTAAATTCCACCATCTTTGCATGGTCATATAAAAAAACTATAGCTATAAAAGCTATAACTATAACATTTTCTTTTAAGCTTATCTGCTTGTTTTATTAGACAGGATATAACAAACTCCAACTGCCAAAAATATATTTGTGTTGGATTCTTACTTAATTTAAACACTTAAATATTCACTTTCACCCACTCACTCATTGTTTCAGCTGCTTGTCCTGAGTAGAGTCATATATATATATATGGAGAGAGAGAGAGAGAGAGAGAGAGAGAGAGAGAGAGAGAGAGGGAGAGAGAGTGAATATAATATAGAACATTTTATAGCTGACGACCCATCCGACCTAAAGTATGGGAGGAACATCATATATCAGGACGCTGAAAATCTGATCTCTAATCAGATTTAATCAGATCTAATCAGTTTTTTTTTACTTCCAAATGCATAGCAAAAAACAGAAGGTGTTTAATAATATTAATAATAATAAGGTAATAAAGAGCAATATATGACTGGTTTGTTGTATGTATGACAATTTGTTAATTAATTAAATTATTTTAAATTAATTCTTAAATTAATTAAACATTAAACACAAGGATACTGTGTTTTTTACAAAAAATATCCTAATTTGCTCATAAATTAAAATGACATGAAATTCTAATAGCTGGCATGTTGTTCCCAAAGTAAGACTCCCCCTAACAAGTACACATTCTTATCAGAACATATCTCACCCCACATTACAAGTGCATGTTCTTATCATCTTTTTCATCTTTTTATCATCAAAAAGACAGTTTCATGCACTCTCCATCAGAAAAGTAATAATCAAGCATGCACTGTCATGCATAGCCCACATTAAATATGACCTCAACATTCACAATTGGGTATATGTTTATCATATATCATACAACACAATTTTAAACAACAAAAGAAATAAATACAACATGAAAAAGGACATTTCTAATTATTGTTAAATGTGAGTGGCAAGATTAAGCCTATACAAGGTTATTTTGCAAGGCGACTACAAATGGTTTGCATCTTTGGATAAATTGGGTTAGTCTGAGTTAATTTGGTAAATTGACATCAAAGTCATGCAAGCACAAAAGACAATAACAGAGCGGCTGCTTTTCTGTCATCCACTTTTTGTTATGTTAAGATTTAACCTGTCGTTTAAGTCACATATTTTGTATAGCCATTGTAATTCAGAAACAGCAGTGTCTTAGCACCATGATCATTTTAAGGAATGAATACCACTTTTTGGTGTTTTGTTTGTTGTGGTGTTTTGGTATTTTAAGTTTCACATTAAGTCACACATTTGTATAGCCATTATAACTGAGACATCGGCTGTGTCTCAGCAGCAAAATAACAGATTTTAAATTATGAAAACCTTATAGGAGGCTAAGCTCATTCAAATAAAATGAAAGGTTTTTGCATTGCATTGTATTGGTATAGTGCGCAAAGTGAACACATCTAGTAACAGGTTACTTAAAGTTACTTATTTCAGTATCAAACTTCTCAATGGCAAATAGACTCAAGACCATTTAACTCCCCCAAAAACCAGTGGTGTTAAGAAGAAATTATCTGCTCTGCATTATACAATCTTATTAATTTACCATTTGTAGATGACATAAATGCTGCCAGAAGAAAAAAAGCAGTGGAAACACATACACAGTTCTTTTCTGAATGGCTGTGCATGTATTGACATTGGACAAAAGAGTATAAGCATGCATAAAAGACAGAAATGCAGAATGGACATGCAGCAGGGATGCACTATATACAGGTCTCTATGTCCGTAAGCGTGAGTTGTACCTTGCATTCATCTACCAAGACTGAATTGTGAGCAGCAAAGACGCACTGATTGGAGTTGTTTTCATGGTGGTTCTTGAGGTCGTCATAATAGGACTGCGTCTTGGTCATCATCTCGATGTCATCAGATTTCCCATGCTGAGCATCCAGGGCATCCAGCTCTGCCTTAGAGAGGTGATAAACGATGCCAGCACCATATGAATCGCCCACCACATTGACTGAAGTACGGAAACGATCCCTAAATGCCAAACAAGAAAACAACAGGAGATTAATCAGGGCCTTTAACAAGGCCTTTGATTGGTATAATATTTTCATCACATTTCTATAACAGTATATATTACATGTTAAACTGTGTAAGATCTTAGATATGAAAAATACCCACAGAAGCCAGTCAACAGCTACCAGTAGACTGATATCCTGAGTGGGCAGTCCTACTGCTGTCAAAATGAGTAACATGGTTACCAGTCCTGCACTGGGGATACTGGCTGCTCCAACACTGGCCAGTGTAGCTGTTAGACTGATAAGACAGTAAAAAATAATTTAATAAAGACAATTATTTATGTTTAATTATAACAATAGATTGCATGATGAAATGGGACTGCAGATGCATTGCAGTAACATCAATAATCACAATAAACATCAAAAGCTATTATTAAATAAGGCTTACCTGACTGTGACAATCTGACCAGGGTCCAGGCTAATACCATTCATCTGAGCAATGAAGATAGCAGCTACAGCTTCATAAAGAGCTGTACCGTCCATGTTAATTGTTGCACCAACAGGCAGCACAAAGCGGGTAACTCTCTTGTCAATGCCCAGGTTTTCCTCCAGACAGCGGAAGGTGACAGGTAGGGTCCCAGCACTGCAGAAGAAAATGATTGTGGTCAGTAAATTAATGAAGGTGTCATTATTTTGCTATGCAAAATATGCCATGCAAGCTGTTTTCTTTAAAGCCTGAGGCTACAACTGTTTTTAGAACTCCATAAACGTGAACTATTTATAATCCAGTCAGATGACAGCTCTTTTTTCTTATAACTGTAAAACCTTTGGTGTATGTGTCTGTGTGTGTGTGTGTGTGTGTGTGTGTGTGTGTGTGTGTGTGTGTGTGTGTGTGTGTGTGTGTGTGTGTGTGTGTGGGTGCGTGCATGCGTGTGTGTGTGTGTGTGTGTTTGTGTGTTTGTGTATGCATTAAACCATAGACATGAGTGATCTGTCATACCTTGAGGCTGTACCCAGGGCAGTAATCCAGGCTTGGAAGATCCCCATGAAGAAGCTGAAGGGATTTTTTCTCACAATGGCAAAATAAATGGAAGGCAGGAATATGGCTCCATGAATGATAAGTCCAATGATGACTGTGACCATATACATCCCCAGCTGTCTGGCCACCACCTCCAGATCTTTGATAGAGATAATCTTACCACAGATCAGGCAAGCAATGCCAAAGGGAGAGTACCTATACATAATTAAATAATCATTTTATTTCATTTAAAATATTAAAAACATAACATATAAATATAATTAATACATATGGTAATAATTGTAAATAATGTATTATTCCAAATCAACTATGATAACATCACTGACCACATGATCATGATGACAAGCTTCATTACAATCTCGTTTAGGATGTTGAAGAAGTCTATCATGAGCCTTGCCTTCTCCCCCATCTTTCCCATGCAGATGCCAAAGGCAATAAAAAATCCAATCAGACCTGAGAATTTGCAGACACATTGAGATTGAAATTTCAGAAAAAACCCTGAAAAAAATTAATTTATGATTTCATTATGCCTGAAAATAATTTTGCCTTCTTACCTAAAACATTCATCCCACTTTTAAACTGCAGGGATTTCTTTTCCTTAAAAATGGGAGGAGGCTTAGTGGCACCAGAGAGAATGTCCTCCATGGTACTGTTGGTGTCTTCAAAATCTGGCTGAACCTCAACTTTCTTCACAACAGTCTGGATCTATGAAAACAGACAGCAACCCACTCAACTTATCATATCAGTAAAGTGTGACCTCAGCAGGGATATTACATATTTTAATATGAGAAAATTTGAATGCTTACCTGCTGGAAGCAAGCCTGCACCAAGTTCTCAGGAAAGAGATTCCTGATGAGATCAAAGAAAGCATCAAGACTAGAGACCTCATCATTCTTGTGTCCCTCTCCAAGGTTTTCCTTTAGTTTAGGGTTGCCAGGATGGATGATCAACACCAGTATTACTCCCAGAATGGCAGCAATTATCGTTGTGGTCATGTAGTAAACCATTGCTCTGGTACCTACGCGGCCACTAGACTTGGCATCCAGACCCGCAAGACCTGGAATGAGGATGTTTAACAGCTCAGTGCTTCTATGCAATATAAGATGGGAGGTACACATTAAAATGAAGTTTACTATTAGAAATCAACAATACACAGTTAACACAAAAAATTACATTATCGTTTTGTTTTAGATTTGTAGAAAATGTAAAGTGACCATTCTTGTCATTGTGAGTACACAGCACAATGGCACAGTGAAAGAAATTACACCTTTGCATTTAACCCACACACAAACATGTGCAGCAGGGGGCAGCTATTGAAAGCGCCAGGGGAGCAGTCAGGCTTAACCACTGCCCAAATGGTAGCATATCATCAACAAAAATCACCTCAGTAGTAACATTTTGTTTTAGTTTGTTTTAGGTGTCGCAGAGCTTAAAACAGTATTTTCTTTCAGTTAATTATTATCATAAAAAACAGTGTTTTTTATAGTACAGTGCATGCTATCAACTGCCATATAACTGGAACAAGGCTCTATGGTCTGTGTTACTTTTCAGCAACAAAATCACAAGGTGTACCTGGTATACAAAAACTATCTATTATCCACAGAACTAAATATTTTGTATGATCTGTGATAATTTGGGCCCTGGAAACCTGATCATCAATGTCACACGGAGGTTGAAACACAGTCATGTTTGGAACAACCTACCAGCTGAGTTCCTTCAAAAACTGTGTGCAAGTGTACCTAGAAGAATTGATGCTGTTTTGAAGGCAAAGGGTGGTCACACCAAATATTAGTTTGATTTAGATTTCTCTTTTGTTCATTACTGCATTTTGTTGATTGATGAAAATAAATGATTAACACTTCCATTTTTTCAATGAAAGCATAATTTGTTTACTGCATTTTTTCACACCTGCCTAAAACTTTTGCACAGTACTGTAAATGCTAACAGCCTGCAGCAGCATATTGCTCATACATAATGTGGGTATCATGCTAATTTAACTAGTTAATTTGCAGCCATATGTAAATTTTATAAAATATAAAACAAAGGTCATGTGAATACAGTCATTTCTAAATTTTGTTATTTTGAATTATAGACATAGTCAAACAAAAATTTTTGGGCTTGGGGAAAGCATATGAGAGGGTGCCTAGAGAGGAGTTGTAATTTTGTATGAGGAGGTCAGGTGTGGCAGAGAAGTATGTAAGAGTGGTATGGGATATGTATGAGGGCAGTGTGACAGCGGTGAGATCTGGAGTAGGAGTGACTGATGCATTTAAAATAAAGACAGGATTACATCAAGGATCAGTGTTGAGCACATTCTTGTTTGCAATGGTAATGGACAGGTTGACAGACAAGGTTAGACAAGAGTCCCCATGGACTATGATGTTTGTTTATGACATTGTGATCTGTAGCAAGAGTAGGGAGCAGCTTGAGGAGAACCTGGAGACATGGAAATAAGCTCTAGAGAGATAGTGGGCAGGAATAACGCCTGGTGCTATAGCCATGTTGTGAGCCTTGGCCTCCAAGAATGAGTCCCCCAGAGAGAACTGACCGGACTCTCTGTATTGATAACCTCTCTGTTGTCTAATGATTGGGCAGCCAGTCAATGATACAGAGTAGCAGGTTCCCTGGAAAAGACATTTCCTATGTCTTTGTGGCAAAAAAAAAGATAATAATAATACAAGAGGCTTTTTAATAACTTACTTTGGTTATAAAACAGTACTGGGACTCTTGCTAGCAAGAATACCTTTAATATGAAAGCCCTCATTTAATCACAGGCAATTTCCATACATCTATACCAGGAGAATCCAATAGAGAATATTTGTTGATCCTTATTGCATTATAGAGTAGCTCTATTGGCCAAAGCTGTGAATGTAATCTCATATTACTGCAAGCAAAGAGGTGCAAGCTCTATGCTTTTTACATATGCTCTGCAACAGGAATGATGACATTGCAAGGGTGGAGCCACACACACACAAATCATATCTGTGCACATCAGTGAAAGAGAGTTACCCCAAACTAGCAGAATCTCACTGCAGTGGGTCAATTTGTACTTTCTTGTATATGAGTTACATAAATGGTAGCTGGAAATATATATCATTTGAGAAACAAATAAATTATCTATGTCTTATTATTATTAAATTACTAATGCAATCAAAAAGGGCAGCCCTAGATCTGTGAAAGTTTTCAGACTGTGCCAATGTGAAAATAATGTTTTATCTCCAGACTTTTATCTGTTTTTCCTGCTCTCTGTAAATGTCGAAATCATTTTTCTAGTTTACTGACATTAACGTAAGCATTGGAGACAAAAAACATAATCCAGAAAGAGAAGAGAGTGAAAAGAGTGATTTAATGTGTCATTTATGTGAGCATATGGTTAATTCTGTCTGCATTCTTTTTCTTGTAAATTATACAAAATAATTGCATTTGTAACTGTATGCAAATGTATGCAATACATTACTGCTACTGTCTGAAACTATTCAAGTGCTATCTGTTCCTAAAAAAAAAAGTCTGCACTTCAACAACAACAACAATAGTGGTGTCCCCTTACTAAATGCAGTTTTTATCTGCAGTGAAGAAGAAAACCCCAGATTTTGTTTGCTTGTGTTAAATAAAGTTTGAGGTTTGTGATGAATGAAAGGTGTTTTCCTTTTTGGGTTTTAAAATTAAATCAAGCGGCATATTTCTAGGAATTTGGTGAAGTTGGGTTCTCTTTCAGTCTTAGAACAAGAGTTCACACAACGTTTTTAAACACAGTAGATGAATTTAGGAGTATTTTTACATTATGGCACACTGCGTATTGTGACAGTGTCTTGAGAAATTGTGTTTTTACTGCTTCAGCAGCAGTGGCCAAGTGGTTTGGGGCAGCAGTGGTCCAGCGGTTGGGGAGTTGGCCCCAGGATCGGGAGGTTGTGGGTTTGAATCCCAGACCAGTAGGTTGTGCGAAGGTATCCTTGAGCAAGGTACCATCCCCATCACTGCTCCCAGGTACTTTAAATAGCTGCCCCCCTGCTGCACAGTGTGTATGGGTGAAAAGCGAAGGATGCATTTCATTGTGCTTCACTGAGTGCTGTGCTGTTCACAATGACAATGAATAACTTTCACTTTCACTTAACAGAACACTCATACACAAAGGAAGGATTTAACTAAGATAAGGTGAGATTCCAAATAAACAAAAAAAGCTGTCTTCGGTAGCAGCCAGTCTTTGCAAATAAACATTTATTCTCCAGCCAAAGCTTTCCTGTGCTAATGCGTAAGGGCTTCATTCCACACAAAGACTCTAGAGAGACTTTCATCTTGCATACTGCCTCCATAGACTCACACGTTCTGAGCGGTTCTGAAAACTGAGAAGCAGTTCTATTTCAGACTTGCTGTTAAATTTGTTAATTAGTGATGAAGAGAGGCAGTTATGCTTTGTGTGTGTGTGTATGTGTGTGTGTGCGTGTGTGTATGTCACAGTCAGCTGTGAAAGCAGAACAAGACAACCTACTGGCTTCCCCTCTCAGGCAGATGACAGCATAGAGAAAACTCATGGGTAGTTTCCTATTACAGCCACCATATGGACATCAAAGTAGAAGGCATTTATCAGGCATATTCTGAACAAACGCACCAAGGGGGATTGAAATTTACCTACTTATGAATCTGTTGTCCTTTTTTAAATCAGGCTGCTTTTAAACATTGATTTAACCCTAAATGTATCCATGCTCACCAGTTATTGGCACCACCTTAACCGTATTTTATCCTCTAATATACTGCAGGTGAGATTGTGATTGAAATCATTGCGTCAATTCTGTGTATGAAATGCTCATTAGGTTTGAGCTGAGATGCACCACAGTTTACCCAAAGCATCTATGGCTGTGACCTTAGCCTGTGTTTGTTTTTCATGGAAGTTCTTACATAATTACATCTCTTTAACTGGATATGTAAGGCGTTGATAGTGCCAAGATGAAAGAGCATATGCTTCTACCCTAATGAGGTACTCGTATGTTCCCTATAGGTAAAGCAGTTGGTCAGCTGTAGGGCACGCAGATGGAGTTGCTCAATAGTTTGTATGCACGTCATTCTGGTATTTTTGCACAAAACATCCTAGTACATTTTCTCTGATATCATACATTAACATAACGTGATGAAGCCAGCTCATAGTTTAGGTTGTTTGATCTGAGTTGTATTGGTTTACTGAAATGACCTATATTTGCCTTGGTGTAAACAAGACCCAGTTATTCAATGGAACTGATCCAAACTTATGGGCTTCAAGTTATTTAGTACCTCAGATCTCAAAGCAAAATAACTTAAATAATTCTCCTTTAATTCTTCTTTATAACACTAATGTAATCACTAATAATTCAACACTAATAATCAATAATAATATAACACTAATGTAAACACTGTAATCAGTATTTTGCTTTGCAGAAATTTTACTGTACACATTTAAGCACATGCCAGCCAAAATCCACAACACACCAAATATAAGAAAAGTGATTATTCTTGTCATTTTGAAAACACAGCACAGCACACCACAATGAAATTGGACTTCTGCATTTAACCCATGCACACAAACACACACCGTGCAGGGGGCAGCTATGAAAGCGCTTGGGGAGCAGTGATGGGGATGGTACCTTGCTCAAGGGTACCTCAGGGAAACCTACTGGTAAGGGGTTTGAACCCACAATCTTCTGATCCTGTGGCCAACTCCCTCACCACTAGGCCACCACTGCCCCAAAATGGGTTGGTTGATTAAATATAGTGGCTCTAAGGTAACTGTGTTTCTATGGTGGTTCATCAGATTAAACGGTATCAGCTGAGAAGTTAATGTAGCACATGTCAGAAAGACCTCTCCTCTCCTTTAATGTGGCCTTATCTGGCCTTGAAAAAGAGGTTAGAATCGCTGCCAGTCACAAAAAAGTAATTGAACTGTCCAGCAGTAAAGGCTGACAAATGAACAAATCCAAGAAAATAAAATAATACTAAAGCACAGCTCTAGGACAAGAGCTTTCAGGGCGGCCTTGTGAAAAGGTTAACAAGTTTTCACTCAGAGTGCCAATCACCTCACTGTTTCAGCACCATCTGCTTTCATCAAGGGTTTAAATGTCACATTTCAAGGCCTGAGGCTTCTTTTTCTCTCCTTCTTTAGAGCAGTTATCTCCCAGTCCTTCATTCATCATTATCTGCATCTTGGTTTAAATAAGGTGACATGATAACATAAAACTTTTATTTTTTTACAATAAAGATAAGGTCAGTGAAGTGTCAACCGCCCTGACAACCAACTAAATGTGATTAAAATAAGAATGGCTTTCTTTCTACATTGCTGCTGGACCTAAGGTTACATCATAAGTTCAGTGGACACAATAAGTCTTTGCAAGTATGGTAGTGTATAAAAGTGTGCGGTTGCGTTTGTGTGAGTGATGGAAAGAGAGAGAGAGAGAGAGAGAGAGAGAGAGAGAGAGAGAGAGAGAGAGAGAGAGCCATTTGCTATTCTAGCTGCATATGGTGACCCAAAAAAAAAAAAAAAATTCAGACAACTAGCTGGTTTTGTCACCTGCAGCCTCAGTAACATCGGGCTAATATGGAGTGAGAGCAGCTCATGGCTCTGTTTTACCCCAGCCAATAGCTACACAGAGCACACTGATTCATGTTAATAAATATTCGAAGGCCGTTCCTTCCTCCCTCATTACATTCAGCACAGAACATGGACCCACAAAACAGGGCACAATCGCAAATCATCAAGTGCCTCAAGCAATAAGCTGCTGAGGTCATGGTTCAAAACCATAGACAATGCAATATAGTGACAGATGCACTTTGTTTAAGGAACTGAGGAATACATAATTGGGTCAAAGAACCAATGAATCATGGTTAACCTTAAACCTCAGAGACATCCCTGACTCTTAAAGCCTAATACTACATTCATGTTTGTCGAGTTACTTGATAATTAGACTTTTAAAGACAAATAAAAATAGGTTAAGAGGGTGAGAAGAGTAATTAAATGTAAGTACATTAATAGTGATCACTGACCGCAGGCCATACTGACACTTTCATATCAATATTCATAAACAAAAAAGAACATTACAGGAGAAGGAAAAATTGGTCTTAATTTATGAACCATTTATTTTGGTACAGTCTATTGTATGTATTGTATTGTATTGCATCATTTTGTTCAATACCTTTTTCCAAACTGTGAGGTTTTTACAGTGAACACATACTAAAAGCTCAAAGCTACCAGAAGAAATGATTTTACTCAAGACCTCACTTCTAATAAGTCATAAATGGGGATGAACTTACGTCATCTCTGGCTGGAAAGTTGAATGACAGACTGGCCTCAGTCTTCAGCCATGAGCATGAGCTGATTCAGCCAGACAGCAAAGTGCCTCCAAACTCCTCGCTAATCAAGGCTTCCAGCCTCTGAGACACGGGGCAGTCCTGCTGCTCCAAGTCCAGGTCACCAGAGATCACTCAATTTGGCCCTGCAGTGAAACCGACTCCTTCTCTCTATGATGGCCAACAGCAAAGCCTAAGCCCTGACCACAGCAGCCAGAGTAAGGCTGAGATGGTCTGAAGCACTGGAGCAGCAGCATTGGAGGTAGTGGAGGGAGGAGTCTGTATCCCAGATTAAATGTAAGCACTGAAAATCCCCAGGGGATCCCTTTTCTCTCTGCCTCACTCTCTACTTGCCTTAATCTCCCGAGAAAACATGTTCACCCACTCTCAAAATCAGTCAAGGCACAGCACATCAATTGCAGATCAAACAGCCCATCAAGGAATACAAATCCACAACCAGGCAAAGGCATATTCACAGGTAGAATCTTTTTAAAATGCTCCTGTTTAAAATGTTTATCTATGCTGATTTAGCATTGTTATTGAAATAAAGCAAAGGTTAGTATAGATGTCCCTCGACTTTTAGGTTGTCTCTACATTTTCTCATTTCCACTTTGCATTGGCATCACTTGCCTTGCTGTTCTACTGTTTCAAGATGTAAAACAATCCTAAAAAGTTACACATCAACAGGGATTCTAAGTTTAACACTAGTTACATGTTAATTCGTTATTTTACAACAAAACAACATTTGGCAGAGAAACTATTATGCAACAGATCATAACAATGGTGAGTGTGTTCACACCAGAAAAGGACTGAATATTGAAAGGCTCTGTACGCTGTTGAACAGCTACTGAAGAGAAAACCTGATAAAATAAAAGTAGAGGCGCTAAAAGGTTTCTCTTTTGGTTTCAGATTCAAAAAAGTTGAAAAGTAGGTCCAATTAAAAGTCTGGATGAAGAAGGAACATTAACATCTGTAGTCACATTAATGCAAAGTGAATGACAATTCCAAGGTAACGGCCATGGGAATCCCTTGAGTCTCTACAGAATTTGTCATGAGATTTTCTCTCTCTTGCTGGGACACCTTGTTCTTTCAGTGTTTGAAGGGAAACTGAATGTATGGGGAATGTATAGGAAATGTGGTGATTTGTGTGTGTACGCATGCATTAGTGTGTGAAGCTCACACTAGCAAGCCAGAAGGGGCCAGTGAGAGGCATATTAAATCTCTCTCACTCTCTCTCTCTTCTTCTCTCTTCCCTTCTCTCTCTGTTACTCCTTCCCTCTTTTGGCTAAAGCCATGTGAAGTTCCCCTGCTACCCCTCTTCTCATCTTAGGGCTCTTTGTCCAACACGCAAACAGTGGCAGTGGCCCCTGCTACCCCCATAACCCCCCACACCCCCACCCCACTGCAGCCCATCATCAGCAGCCAAGCCCAGGCTCCAAATTTGCATGGGAGAGGGAGGGAGGATGGGCATTTGCCGAATGCCAGCTCCATTCAGACCACTGATGTCATGCCTGTGCCCACCGTGGGAGAGCTGTGGAGGGGCTTGGGGCCGATGGAAGGCCTTTTCTCCTTTCTCTCTAGCTCCCTCTTTTCCGGGATGAATGAATCTTTCAGAAACCGCAGCCCATTGTTCACCATAATCGACAGCGATTATCCTGATTTTATGCTGCCTTCCTGGAGCGAGGGGTCGCTCTCTTTCCTTCTTTCCCCCTACTCTCTCTCCTCTGTGCCTTCATAGAGGATGCAATGCAGTGACAGCCCTCCCAGGTTGTCTTAGCAACCCGGGCAGAGCTCATAAAAAAAAAAAGGAAAGAGGAATGAGAGAGAGAGAGAGAGAGAGAGAGAGAGAGAGAGAGAGAGAGAGAGAGAGCGAGAGAGAGAGAGAGAGAGAGAGAGTCTTCCCTCTACCCCAACTCAGAAAAGTATAAAGAACTAATAACATCACTAATGAAGTTACTAAGCAAAACAAAAAGGATATATTATAACTGTCATATCAAAACTCTTTTCTTCTACAGATTTTTCTATTTTGCCCTGTTTGAATGTTTAATGATGAATAAATGGACCAACAGAAAGTGCTCAAAATGACTCCTAGCTTTATGTACAATAACATTTCCGTACTGGTGATACAAAAGTGGTTTATGATAGATATGATGCGCTGAGAAACATCAGTAGCTGTAAATTATACAGCTCAAGCACTTTTTCTAGGAATATCAGATTAAAATATAATACTTGGCATATATGACATTTTCTCTTCAATATGAGATCAGAGATGCTTTATGTTCAGCAGAGATCTTCAAAGTACTCTGTCAAGGGGCTCATCCTTTTGGCCTGGGCATCGCGGTGCAGACCAACAGGCTGGCCCTTTTCCAGCCCTCTGGATATGTAATGGCCCTTTGAGCCTCACACTCACGGAACCATAGATGGTGTTGGACTTTGGCCAGGAAATGTTGAAAATACTGATGTACTGTAGCTATATATACCTTACTATACTGGATCAGACTACATAGGATTTTGCTATCAAAATGAAGCTATAGAGCTTAATGATGTGCTAGAATAGGGTGCTATTATAATGCAGTTTGTTATGAAAAATATGATGAATACACTAAACATGTGAATATGCATTTCTGTAGCCCTTACATTTGAATGAATAAATCTTAGAATTCCAAAAATTTAATATCGTCGAAATGTGGAAACAGTGTTAAAAACAGTGAAAACAGTTCTTCAAAACAACACTAAACACTGTTTGGAAAAATGTTGGAAGACTGCAGCAACACCCTGCTGGCACTCACCGTTAAGTCAATGACATTTTTTTTTCTTTTGATTTGAGCCGAGCATGAAACACATTAGAAAGAATGTGTGAGTGATGGTTGCCACTATGTGTCTTTACATCATCCAGGTTGGGGACACATGAACTTAACTGGACAGGCCACCTGACACATTTAATGGTAGGGGAAGCACTGCTGTGGATGTGACTGATTCTATTATTCCAGTATCAGAAATGACTCAGTTGGCCTTTGTGAAAGAAATGAAATCGGTGTGAACAAATAATGTGATGCAATGTAAAAAATCCTAGAACAGAATTCAAAAACTGGGTAGTCCAGCATTGTAAATGCATTGTCCATGCAAATACTCTTTATACATTTTAATTTTAAACTGAAATGTATGCTCTCCTACCAACACTACTGAACTCTGACACTCTGTGGTCAGTTAGCAGAGAAGAATTGTTTTTATTCTGCCCTACTTTCACTGCCAAAAAAATAAAAGTTTCAGTTGTCCCATTCCAACCTGCAGGACATGGACAAATACACATCGAGTATGACATGAGAGCCAGGGGAAATACAGAATCTGCATGTCCAGACAAAGGTCAAATTATTTCTGCAGGGTACATGCATACTTAACTAAATTTATGCACACACACACACACACACACACACACACACACACACACTCACAATTCTCTTTTTTCTTTCTTCCTTATAATGAGAGCATTATTTTAATGTTCGGCTGCACGAAGTTAACAGGAATGATTTGACATTATTTCTGCTCACTGCTCAGCTAATGACCTGTTCATGTGTCGGTAAAATGCAGTGCGATTTCAAATCCAAAAATAACTCATTTTTAAAACTACATTTTAAAACAGTGGATCCATATTTAAAACTGTGTTGATAAGCTGCGAAGTACAAAAACATCTTCCACTTGCCACGGTTCATGTAAAAAGGGAAAAAGTGTTTTTTGTTCAAGCTTTATCTGGACAATTTTATTATTTGCTGAGAAAACACTAATATTATTTTTATATAAATGAAGGCACTGGTTATAAAGTTAATTAATGCATTGTTCACTCCTCACTCTAGAATTCACCTTTAGCCTAGTTACTGTTGAGAGTAAAGTATGACTTTACTGGTGTCTTTCCTGAAACAGTTTAAAGGTAGCTTCATTCAAGGAAATTCCAAAATCCACTTTGAATAAATGGATAATCTACAACATGCCTATTACACTTTAAATGTAAGTTTTTAATCTGTAATCAGATCTTGTGACACACTACATTCAAAAGAATCATGAATTGGCTGCTGCAGTTGCAATGGGGATATATTCTACTTGTTTGATAACACAGGTTTACCAGTCTGATATGGCCCATGTAGGATTCAGTGCAGTAAATAAAAACAAGAGGAAGAGAAGTCACTTTCAAGACTCATTTCCCAGCAGGTAGAATTGAATTAAAAGGGGATAAAATAACTATTTACACCCAAGATTTCCATAGAGTTATTCAGCCATATCCACTGTTTGCCTACCAGTTTTTACCGGGAGCAGCAGGGTCTGCACAAAACGCTTGACTGACTCTTACATGCAACTCCATCAGCATGAGTGGAATGATTTGCTTTGTTTGTGGCGACCTCATTCTTGCTGTAATGAGGTGGTGATTAGGGAATTATGGGAAATCGTGATGCCACTGTGTGCACGGGGCTTTCAGATGTGACCAACCCCAGTATAATTATGAGCTAAAAGAGTCATTATGCTAGAGTAGTAGCCAGGCCACACTTGACAACACTCAATCATCTGGCAGATAGTGAACGAGAGGGCTACCATAAGTGAGCACCTTGAGGATGCAGAATGGGGAACCCTTGTATGTCTTCCTCCATTTCTTTTCTATGTTTTCTCTACTCACTTTCTCCCTCTCACTTTGCTCAATTCATTCCACACTACCTCTCCCATTTTGTCTCATTTCCTTCATAATTCTCTCTCTATCAGGCACTTATTGTTCAAACTCTTGCTACTCATGGCTGTAGTATCCATGGTTTTGTTAACCCTCAGGAGCCACCATTATCATAAAAAAGGGTGTGTTTTGATATTAAATAAGTCGATTTATTACTATTTGCTATAAATCATGATACTGTTATCTGCAGTGTCATATTTGACAGAAAGAAAAAATACCCCATACATTTCTCACCATGTGTCTGTTTTTTGGTATCAGAACAAATGGAAAAAAAAGGACTCAATATAAAGCGAAAGTGACTATTTTGTCATTGTCATTTAACCCATATACACAGTGGAAGAGCTGCTAGCCATACAATGTCGGGTGCTGTTTCTTGCTCAAGGGAACCTCAGGGCAACCTACTGAGATTCAAACCAATGACTTTCCATGCACTGGGACAAGTATCTAGCTAGGCCACCACTGCCCCCAAATATGTCAATGCAGGGTGTAAACCAGATATATGTAAATGATGTACTTAATCATGTAATAATGCTTTAAGTAGTTTAACAAAACAAAAAGAATAACTCTAGACTACAAAAGTGTTAATCCTCATGAAAGCTCATCACTATTCAGCACATGCCTTTTGGAGCTTTCCCAGGCACCCTGTATTGATTAAAGTACCACACTTAAGGAAATCTGGAACTGGATCTCAACAAAGGTTGGAAACAATATGGTTTGTATGCACAGCTCCTGCACAATGCTTTATCATTAGCATCAGCATGTTCAGCCAAAGGTGGTTTTGGTCACCACCTGTGTTTGATGGGCTCAGCTCAAACCCCCTGAGGATCTCATTAAATAAGCCTGGTCCAGCCCAATTTCCACCACACCTGCTCACTGCTCACCCACGTGTGGAAAGAACACAGGCAGAAAAGAGGAGGGTGAGAGTGGATGGCCAGGTAGCTGATTGGAGTAAAAATGGAGAATGACATGGTTGGGATCATTTGATTGGATCCAGCTCAACCCTACCCCCCCAACAGCCCCCCACCCCTTTATACCAACCCACATACACACCTGATCTCACTTTACCAACATGCCTACACACATACACATACATCACACATACACACACACACACACACACACACACACACACACACACACACAAAACACAGAAACAGCAGCGGATAAATACAGCAACACAACTGACATCCATGGAAAACACATAAAAATCGGCCATAACAAGATCAGGTCTTTCACCTCTCTCAGCAGATCTAGTTCTCAGCAAAAAGAATAAAATATACTTACATTAATTAAATGCAAGATTGGGCATGTGTGGTGCCTGCAGTGTTTTTATATGCTAAGGCTATGTTTTTCTTGCTGTGTGTCAGTGAAGTGAAGGCCCACTGGGATCTTTTCCAGTGCATTCACTTTATGCAGTGTTCTAAACCATATTTAAAATGCACTAAAACGTGACAACCTTGCTAGCATAGAAGCCTGCAAGGAGCTCCTCTACAATATGTGGAGTTTCAGCCCCTGTAAAATAACTGGAGGCATTTTATCTAGTTTTTTTTTCTTATCATTCTCCCACATATGATTTCTGTAGGCATCTGTTAATCACATTTATGCAGGCTACACTTGTGGTTTACAAAGCCTAAATAGTACAACACCAACATAACAAATACTAGAGTATTATAATTATTTGGCCCAAACTAATAGACATGAATCTGGTCCAAAGAGGTCACAGTTAGGCTTTTGCCTTGGATCTGTGTTTATCTAAAGACAGCAGATTCCACAGAACAAAGCCTGACCAACCAGTTGGAAAATGTTCTCCCAACCATGTCAATTTGGATAAAATTCATCTGTAATCTGAAGCATACCAACAAGACAAAAACTGCATGAAACTTGTGAAAAGGGAAACAGCGATTGTTCCAAAATGCATGATCAAGTTATTAGCAGCAAGATATTTAATTTAATTTTTTATTTCAATCCACCAAATAATGACATATTGGTGCAAATTAAAAATAACTGAGCTGGGAGCTGAGAAATTGTTTTTGTAGAGAAAGCATTTTGCAGTGGTGGACAAGACCATCAGCATCATTTAAAAGTCCTAGCTGTCCAGTTGCAGGGCTCAACTAAAATGTAAATGGCTAGATACTCTATGAAGGAAGAAGATCTCTCTCTCTCTCTCTCTATTCTAGAATCAGAATAAATGCTTTTTTTTCTCTCCTCACAAGTGTATTATTTTGCATTCACTGTTGCAACAGCCAGTTTTACATCATTAAAAAGTGTTGATTTAATAAGTCTATGTAAGTCTATATAACTACTACTATGTAATTACAAAAAGAGTGGGTCTTCATTTCAGAAGAACCCAGTTATTATAATATAGCTGACCAGTTAAAATTTACCAAGTGTGCAGAAGGGTACGTTTCTATGTACAATCAACACCAACTAAATAAGCAAGTTGACAGTCCTGTAAACAGTATACACTTTTTGTAGTGATTTGCAGTAGCTTAGTGGCATCATCACTTTGACAGTGCTGCATTATTTAAAACAAAAATCGCATTCATTGCAAATTCACAGTTTAAGCTAAACAATGTTTAAACATTGCTGGCAAAATTCCTATTCAGTTGCAACTGTTACTAAAGAAGACATCTGTTGTAAGAGCATGACAAGGTCAGTTTAGTTAATTGGGCCCATGTCTTCATTAATTGGACCCATGGACACAACTGAGTATAAAAGGGGCTTCGTACACCAAAAAGCTGTTGAGTTGTTCTTAGTTCAATAATTCAATTGTGTAGTTCATTGAGATGTCACCCAATTACTCAAACATCTATATCAAGACCTTAAAATCTCACTGATTATGAGGGTACATGTGCCATGCTTTTGTATTCCCTGTGCTCATGTTGCCGTGTCTAATTTAGATGGACATTTACAATTAGGCGTCTATATCTGTGTATACATATACAAGGAAGGTTTTTGTTTCTTTTTTTTTTAAATAGTAGTAGAAGCAGTTCCATTGCAATCACCAACGTTTTTACAACTTGGACAACAGTACAGTAATACAGTTGAGCTACTGTGAGAACTGTGAATAAAGGGATTCAGAAATTGAATTCAGGAATGAATTCAGGAATTCAAAACACTTCTTTAAATTGAGGTTACCAGCCCAAGAACAACTGCTATAAAGAGATTTGTATAACATGCCTTGCAGGACTCAACATCACACTTAAATTAATAGCAACAGCCAAGCAAAGAGCAAAACCTAATCTTTTTATCAGTACATAAAAGAGAGGCATGTAAATGATATCAAAGAACATATCATGGGGGTGCATACTCTCTGACAAGCTGATATGACAAAGATGAGGATGCTTTCATTGTGTATTCTCCTGGGCTGGGCCCTCTCAGAGGTCATGTTGTCTTTCCACATCATTATTCATTGTGTGCTTTCTAAAACTATTCAAATATTTCTTCTGATTGGAATGCCAGAGGGACAAGGACGCTCAAGGGGCACCCCTTTATCTGTTTAATTAGGCAGCCACACAATTCCGTATACTCAGTGACGATATTTCTTTCTTAAAGACTGTGTCAGATTTTGAATTTTGAAAATTATGTGCACACAAACCTCTCTCAAAAAAACTAAATACACTCCCAGCCCATGGCCACGAAACATGAACCTACAGAAGTCAGCAATGATTTCACACCAGACCAAAGCAGCAACGGACAATTGAAGAGAAAGGGCTACATCACAACCAACAAAGACAATGGACACCATTGGCTATGCATGTTTATGGAGATACAAAGGAAAAGAGATTCTGTAAAACATAACACAGTGTAAACATAACACTCCTAATGTTCCTAAATGGTTCTTGGTGAGCATTCATTGTTTGAGCAGGACTGATCCCAACATCAGGCCTGAGGACGTTTTAGTTTTACCTCTTCTAACAGCCTGCATCTGGTAGATGAGGGAAAGTACAAAAATGCACATATTGTGGGATAGTGTGGGATAGGGCTCATTATAGAGACATTAAGAGCAATTTTAAATTGCAAAGGCTGCATTTTTTTATGATTTCCTTAACTGTTCAATACTAGCTATTTTGGGTGTTCATGATAAAATCCCGTCACGCAAACCTTTTGATTTGGCAGTCTGAAACGTTATGTTTGTACTTGACCTTCACATATTTGGCAAAAAAGGCCTGGCTGAATAAAAGAACTGGCCCTAGTGAAGGACTCGGGACCCCTTTTTTAAAATGAGAAAATGAATAGGATCTAGAAACTTTTCATTTGACCTTATGATTAATTGGATGTTTGTCAGACTTGCACATCCTACAAAAAATTCTTTTAGGAACCATTTATCCACTACTCACCATCCTTTAAAGTGGTTCATGTATAACATCACTTTAAACCCTTATGGCCCCTTTAAGAGTATAGTCCTCATAATTGTCCTTTTATTACTAAACCTCATAATCTAATTGCTGGGTGTTGTAGTGTACTATGTGGCGTAAATTACAGAAAGGCCCCCTGAAAAATTCTCAGATGTAAACATCTGCTCACCATCTCTTCTGATACCATATACCATGTGGAGAATGCCACAGTGAAATGCAATGAAGTTGTGAGCTATACTCTATGAGAGACCATAGTGGACAGCAGATAGATGGACAGATAGATAAATGAATGCAATTCCTAATTAACTAGTGCATGCTCTGGTGAGCCAAGTCCTCCACAAAAAGTCTACTGTGTAGGGATGGCCATTGAGGCAGGCCGCTCTTGGAACACGCCAAGTGCAGTGGAATAATGGGGCAGTTCAGGCTCAGCGCCCGCTCACAGGCTCCCCGCGCTGGGAAACTGTTAGCGCAAAGGTTCAGGAGGGGTTTTTAATTGTTTCCTCGTCTTTCTCTCTGCCCTGCATTTCAATAGCGGGGCCTGACAAACAGGCAGTGAAGGGGATTGTTTAGTGTTCCGCTGGTCATGGCCGGAGGTAAACAGAGACGGTCCTGTGTGTGTGTCTCCGCAGCTCAGGCAGGGGTTGCTGGGAAGGGTGGGTGAAGCACAGGCAGAGGAGGAGGAATAGGGGGCCTCCGGAAGAAGAAGGCGGTGGGGATAGGGTGCCACGGTGCCCCCCTCGGGCTGCGTGTGTGTGTGGCAATCGGGCTTCTCATGCGTGCCTGTTAAGAGCACGTAAAAGTGATGAAGCGCTCTGAGATTGAGTGGGTAAGTGGCAGCTCAGCTCTCCGCTCCCACAGCCTCTGGCTATTTACATACTCAAGAGTGGAATTAATGCCCCACAATCCTCCAGCCTGGGCACAAAGACCCACAAAAAGCTTCCTCAAAAGCCCATTAGGGACTTTAGCTGAAAATTAGGAGTGGAGGGGGAGAGGATATTCGAAAGAAATAAGAACAGCGATGCAGAGAGGTGTTGAGGTTCTTCCAATAGGCTTGAGAGGGGTCAGATGCAAGAAAGGATTGTTCCCCTAACTCTTGAGCCTCTGCTCCAAAAAGCACTATTCTACACCTGTCCTCTCTCATCTCCCACAATGGATGGAACAGAGAGGTTTTGAGAAGAAAGTCTAATTAAAGACTATTAAGAGGTTTCGCATGGGGGATTTATGCAGATGAGTGTCAGTAAGAAATAGAACTTTAGTGGATTGACTAGAAATGCTTAATTATTTATTGGTATTATTATCCTAATACCTTGCTTGATGCTGAAATCATTTGCTCATAGGAATTAAAATAGCAAATGAACATTGTAACACTTGCTTCACTGTGCCTATGAAATTCACAACATACCATTTCTAAACTACATCCATATGCATTTGCACACTGCACACTGCCTCACAAACTAATTATATATATATATATTTTTTTTTTTTATTTTTTTTTTTTTATTAGCGCTGTGAACAAACATAATAGAACATATTAAAACCTCATATTGAATGTGCCCTGCCTTATGGACAGGCCACGACATGTCTGTGCGTATTTGCATGTGTGACAAAAATGAGAGCAGGAGATACTAGTTTTGGCCACATGACTATCTCGCTATAGGGGCAGGGCCCTAGTGGTTAGGGCATTGGCTGCATGATTGGCGGGTCAGTTCGAACCCCTTCCCAATAGGTTGCCCTGAGGTACCCTTGAGCAAGGTGCCGCCCCCACTGGCTTACAGGTAAGGCTGGCTACCTGTCCAGGTGTGTCCCCGCCCCGCCCTGTGTGAGCTGGGATGGACTCAGCGACCGCTGGGATGTACTGGCAGAAAATGACTGACTGACTGACTATCTCCCTAAATGTGACATATTGCACATTAGGTTCGATTGTTCAGATGTTCTCTTCCATTTTGTTATAATGATTTCTTAATTTACTTTAATCATTGTTTGTTTCTCTCGCAACAGTGGGGGATTGTTAGCACACTCTATAGTTTCTAGTGCCAATAAAAGGAACACAAAAAGACTCCCTCTATTATCTGATGTCCTATTGGAGGGTCGCTTCGTCTCTACCCTATGCTGACCTTGATTTACAACAAACAAGTGCCACGACTTTTGGTGGATTAGAGGATCATCCCTGTAGGACTGTCAGTGCTGCTCAATGACAATAATTATTACATCTATAACTTCAACTACAATAATAAAACAAGAACAGCACGTGTGCACTTCTCACAGACATTTGTGCAACTGGTAAAGAGAACACTTTCAATTCGTCCAGCCAAAGCATCAGCATCTATTCTGTTATGGACATATGCCATCTATGAAGTAGGGACCCAAATAAGGATATCTCAGGCAGTACAGACTCCTATCAAAAACAATCTGTTGTATCCTTCACCCATGTTAGCAATTAGAAAGCTTTCAGTAGGTTTTTGGAACGATCTCTTTCTCATTTTAGGCTCCTGAGAAAATAGACTGTCAAAGCTTTAATTGACGTGATAACACAGATAACTTCGTACTGAATTGTCTGTTTGATTTTATTCTGATGTATTATTCAAACAAATAAAAACTTTTTTTTTTTCCAGTGTACAGGGTTTTCAACAATTTATGTAAGAATTTTGCAGAGTATTGTAGAACCCTGACATCATGTGGCGGTTCTTTTAACTTTAAATAGGGTTCTTCACACCCACACAATACATTTAACAAAACTGTTTTTTAAGAATTCATCCATTGAAAGGTTCTTGAAAATGGCTCTTTTCTAGTGTGTCTCTTTTTTGGGCATGATTTTCAGTTCTTTGGTAGTTGCTGTTTTGATTGTTCTAATGTTTTACAAGATCTCAGGGTTCTTGTTTGGAAAAAAATAAAATTACTTAAAATTTTAACCTTTAGTCATCCTACTGCAGACCAATCAGAAGATCTCCCTCTCAGTCTCCCTTTTCTTCTGCCTTTTTTTTCATCCTTTTTATGTTTTAAACTCTCTTTCTTCTTTTGTTCTTTCTCATTCTGTCTCTTACTTCATCTTTTCACTTTTGCTATGTCACACTCTTACACAAACACACAGATCTTTAAACTGAACAAAATGTGTTGACTCTTTGTGCAGGGTGAAGTTGTTGAGAGTAACAGGTGGATGTATCTAAACACACCTGAAGAATCCACCATAGAGACACGAATCTATCAGAGAGCAGTGCTGAATGTCTGTCAGAGCTGTGTGTGTGTGTGTGTGTGTGTGTGTGTGTGTGTGTGTATGTTCTGCATGCCAGCTTCCTTTGTTAAGTGCAGCTCATGGGAATGCTCTAGCTCGCAGCTCGCTGCAGATTTTAACACTTCAGACAGCGAGGGAGATGACAGCGGAAAGAGCAAGTGACTAACCCTACTGCTGCCTTCCAATTCATTTGAAGTCCACACAGGCAGTGGAGGAGCATAAACGGGGAGGAGATGAGGAGGGACAAGGAGAGAGACAGACCCAAACAGATGGACAGGGATGAAGAGGAGAGAGAGGGAGAGAGAAAAAGAAGTTGGATGGCACTTTGGCAGTGCCTGCATGTTCCCAGGAGGATTACTCAAGCGCTACAGTAGAAGCCGCCCAATGCCGCTGTCCAGGCTGTGAATAGGCTCACTGGACATGAACGCACACACACACAACAAACGCTCCATTCTTTTCTGCTTTGATGATCTCCATTCTGTTTCGTTTATTCCCTTTCTGTTTGTCTGTTTGCTCGTTCTTCCACTCTGTTTTATGAGTAATCAACATTTGTCTTATGAACAACGATGCTTCGTTTTGACCTTCAATTTAAAGCAATGTTTGGATTATATATTTATTTTATAGTTGAGTTTTCTGTTGACCCTGAACCATTCTATTAAAATGTCTGCTTATTAATTTTACTGCACTTCTACATCTCTATAAATGTCATTTTGAGAATAACTAATGCATTAATGCAAAAATGACATACATCTGTGAGGCTACATCTATATCGCATCTATTCCCAATAGTTAAGCTTCATAAACGAATGTGTTTCAGCATCACTGCAGAATCCAGAATCCAGAACAGCGCATCCTGAACATACCTCGTCTTCAATCAGTGGGCCACTCTTAATACTTTGTAAGAAGGACTTTGCAAGTGTCACACACCTCTAAGTGCTGGGCACTGCCACAATCCATCGCCTGTCCACCTCCCTCGTTCTTCATCACCCCATCCCAAAACCCCCTGCAGCTGCCTTCACAAACAGAGCCCCACTGTCTCTCATCTTTTCTCCTCTTTTCCCTCATCTCCCTGTAAAGACAGACCTAATGGATAGACCACTGTTCCTTGCATCTCAAATGTTCTCCTCTCTACTTTTCTTCCAGCACACCAGCGGGGCCTTTTGCTTCCACTTTGTGTTATTTTGTTGCTCATGAAAAGGCAAGCCATTGATGAAATGATCTCAGTCTGTAGCATCAGGCCAAAAAAAAGGGTCCGTATAAATCTCCATTGAATACACCTTGCTTCGTGACACCGTCAAAACGATTCCCATCAAAACGATCAAAGCGTGACCTCAGTATTGTTTTCCTTTTAGATAAGATCGCTCGTTAATCCTGAGCTTAATTCGAGTAATGCCTTATTAATTGTGTGGGGATTCATTGTCCAGTTAATTCTACAGCAATTAGACAACACTAACCCACCACAGATCTCCACTAAACTATGCACACACACACACGCATACACACATGCACACACACATGCGCGCGCACACACACACACACACACACACACACACAAACTCACTAGGGAGCTGTTTTTCTTCACACAATATCAATCAATGAAAGTGTTAACACCCCCCTCATGAACAAGCCTCATCCTCTTATCTTCACTACTCTTTATTGTTTCAAACATGCTTGTCTTCCCCCTCATTCAGACTCTACACCCCAGTGCTAAAATGGATTTTAGGCCAATAAATATAAAATAAGCGCTATACTTACTCCCAAGCCACTGTGACTGACATCTACCCTAATTAAAGTAACAGACCTCCTCTTTTGTTAAAACAAAAAGATGCTTTTTGGCATGCTCCATTAGAGGAAAAAAAACAGCATTGCTCCTGGCCGTCTATGCACACATGCATATACATATGCGTACACAAGAGAGAAGAAAGAAAAAGCGCTTTCCCATATTAACAAAATGTGCCTACAGTTCAGTTTCATTAGCTCAGAAAAGAAAGGAAATGCACTCACAGTCATGTTACTTTACACGTATATGTATACGTATGTATCACCTAACACACATTACGTACACACTAATCACCTAAATTTTACAAAAAATTTTTATAAAAAAATACATAAGGATTTTATATATATATATATATAAATATATATATATATATATATATATATATATATATATATATATATATATATAAAATCCTTTTATATATATATATATATATATATATATAAATTTATAAAAAATACATAAGGATTATATATATATATATATATATATATATATATATATATATATATATATATATATATATATATATATATATATATATATATATATATTATATATATATATATAAAATCCTTATGTATTTTTTTATTTATATAGAAAAATATATTATATATAGACAGGGAAAAAACATCTTCTGTCTCTGAATCATCACATTCATGAAATTCTTGGTCTGCATTTTTTAACCTAAATGAATTGCTTGTTGACGTTCATGTAAAATTCGTTTGGCCCTTAAAAGCCCCAAAAATCTAATTTGGATTATTGGTCGCTGGTCAGGCAGTTCATAGCACACACCATAAAGAAGTCATTTGCTGGGGGCACGTTCACTAATGCATCCTTCTGCAATGTTCTAATAGTATCGCTTCGTATTCTTTCACAGTTAACTAGAGCTCCATCGTGCAGCTCTACTATTAATGCAGAAACACAGTGGGAAGTATGGGCTTGTTTACATGCTCTTGGAGACTATACACAGTGCGATGGGGAAATATGCTCATCTCAATACTCAGTAATGAAGACCCTCCCAAATGCAAGTGCCCTCAACATGCACATAAGCTCTCTGTGGATTCAACCCATAAATAATCACACTCCTGCCTGTGGTGTAGGGAATGTAATGCATGTCTGTGAGAGGTTCTGGCAGAATTGATTATTCATGCAAATGCCCCCCTCTTTCAGATTTCCCATAATCACACAGAGCAGAGACTTTCCATCAGATTTGAGCCAGAGGGCAGAATTTAACCCAGGCTCCCGCAGGGATTACACAGAACAACACAGAGCTGGCTCCCAAATTAGATGGGTGTGTTTAAAGAGAAGAAAGATAATGATCTATCTATCTATCTATCTATCTATCTATCTATCTATATATATATATATATATATATATAGATAGATATATATATATATATATATATATATATATATATATAGATAGATAGATAGATAGATAGATAGATAGATAGATAGATATCTGTCTATTCATCTATCTTTCTGTCTATCACTTGCATGCATGCATACATTGGCTGTAGAAATATTGATTGCATGCACTTCCAAATATCGCATCCAAGGAAACAGTCAAACATCAACCAGCCAAATGCAATTAGTTACACACAAACTACTCTCAATACTGATTTGCTTCAAAGGCAGCAAACTGCTGCCATTTACTACTTTATTTTTTACATTTTTATTAGGTAACAGTTTGATATTTGGTCGCAGGAGCTGAAAATGCCAGGACCTGCACAGCCACACAGGTGATGACGAAAATAGCTGTGGCTCCGTCCCAAACGGCTGCCTGCTCCCTACACCGCTGAAGAATTGATAAGTGCCCTAGATTGCAAAGAGGGATTTGTTCGATATTCAAGCAGAATGCAGCATAAGCTGTTGTAGAATTAGAAGAAGCCTCGGTGAAGTTCACCAGCGCGGATCCCGCGAGATGTAACGAGCTTTTAAACTCTTAAACACATACATTGTCATTTTTTTACTTTATAAAGCGGCTTCCTGGGGTTGGGGGGGGGGTCTCGCGCCGGGCGTAACCTAGTAACGGCTGCTCTTCTCGCGAGCGGTGAGTAACGGACACTTTCAAACACACACACACACGCACGCGCGCGCGCGGAGCTCTGCGGACAGGTAACCGCACAGAGTCAGGTACACCCGGGGAGCGGGTGCAGGCAGCTGGTAGCGCACTGACTCTTACTTTTGTAAACTTAGCCTGCACTTTAAAGTCTCCACTCTGCAGCAGTGCTTCGTGTCGCCGGTCCGGGACGCTCGCGAGTGTGGAAAACGCATAAACGGGCGAGAAAAGCCGCTCACCTATCATTTCCGACCTCACCTGATCCGCTGCCCTTTCCGCAAGCGGAACCTGGACGGAGCAGAGCAGCTGCACGAGTCCTCCTCACGGTCACCCCTTTACAGGGGATTCTGGAGGCACTTTTTGGACACGCTGCTGAGGGCAGGGCGAGCTGTGCTGAGTGGAGCGGACAGGTTTGTAGGGATGACCGGGACTCAGGGACGGAGACGCACAGACTGAGCGGACTGCTGTGGGGCTGAGAGGAGCCCGGGGCCGTGGGGCTGAGAGGAGCCCGGGGCTGCCGTGGGCTGAGAGGAGCCCGGGGCTGCCGTGGGGCTGAGAGGAGCCCGGGGCTGCTGTGGGGCTGAGAGGAGCCCGGGGCTGCTGTGGGGCTGGGTGTCCTCAGTGCTGCACACATAAACAAAGAGGGGCTTACCTCGGTGCTGAAGCTGGGGGAGCGAAATTCTGGTAGTCGGTGCTGGTTTGGACCCTCGCATCCACTAGAGAGAGAGAGAGGGGGAGAGAGAGAGAGAGAGAGATGCAGGCTGGAGGAGCTGACGGGCCCTCTTCTGCTGAGGGTGAAAAAAATCCCACTGCACGGAGTGCTCACTCCCTCCTCTACTCCTCTCTGAGTGAAGACCAGCCCTCAGAGCGCGATCCCTACCACTTCTACCACCTCTCTCTCCTCTCTCTCTCTCTCTCTCACTCTCTCTCTCTCTCTCTCTCTCTCTCACTCTCTCACTCTTTTTTTAATGCCCACCCCTATCCTGCCCGCCTGTCTCCTCGGGTCAAGCAGGGCTACTGAATGATCTTTTGATAGATCTGCCAACAGAAAATAAAGTTTCTTCTGCAATCTCAGCATGCAAAATGCAAAATCTCCACTTCTGCATACACCCAGGTCATGCCCACCTGAGTCTTTGTTGTGTGTGAACATGCATGCAAAAAAAAAATCTCCCTGAAAGATGTTTCAAGCAAGTCAAACACAGTGCGCGTTCTAAACTGGTATCATGATGAGCCATAGCAGGAGTTGTGTAAACAGAAGCTGCTGGTCAGCAAAATGCTTCAAAACACGCTGGGCTGCTCCATATTTAGAGTAGTGATAAGCACGACAAAGCTTTATGTGGAACATATCACTTCAGGTAACTATTGGGATCTATGAGTTGTTTTTTTTTGTTTTGTTTTTTTCCCAGGCAAAATGAAAAATAAAAAGGGAAACCTGAGAATGGTTATTTGCCATTAAGAGCAGAAGCAGTCAGCCTGCACGGCAGTGGGTCTCACTTTAACATCAGAGAGACTGGAATCAATTATAGATTCTCTCACCAAAAACAAGTCAGCCATCTTTTCTGGCTTGCTGGCAGATCACAGCAGTGGTGACGAGTAGCGTGGGATGTGTGGAGATGTAACCATGAGAACAGACTCAACTTAAGCAGTCAGATCTTTTTTTCCATAATCTTTTTATTCTAACTCTAAGTCTCTTATTCAGACAAAAATACCTGTTTAGAAGGGGCAGTGGTGGCCTAGTGGGTAGGATGTTGGCCACATGATCGGCGGATCGGGGGTTTGAACCCCTTCCCAGTGGGTTGCCCTGAGGTACCCTTAAGTAAGGTGCCGTCCCCGTCCCGCTCCTCTATGCGATGGGCTGGCGACCTGTCCAGGGTGCGTCCCCCGTCCTCGCCCTGTGTGCGCTGGGTTGGACACCAGCACTCCCCCGCGACCCCGTTTGGGACAAGCGGCAGATAATGGATGGATACCTGTCTAGTCCAGCAAATCCAGTTTGTGTAACTTCCAGGCTTAATAACTCAACTATGTCTAGGATCTAATGTAATGTATTGGAAAACATTACAATATATTTTGTAGAGCTGCACTTTCATTATGATTTCACAATCATGAAGGTATGGTCAGAAAAGAACATTTGAACAATAATTCAAAACATTATTATTATTATTCTTTGCTGATGATATTGTGATCTGCAGGGAGAGTAGGGAGCAGCTTGAGAACCTGGAGAGATGGAGATATGCTCTAGAGAGGAGAGGAATGAAAGTGAGTAGGGCAAGGACAGAATACATGAGTGTGAATGAAAGGGAGGAAAGTGGAGTGGTTAGGATGCAGGGAGTGGAGGTAACAAAGGTGGAGGAGTTTCAATATTTAGGATCAACATTTCAGTGTAACAGTGAGTGAAGAAGAGAGTGCAGGCAGGTTGGAATAGGTGGAGAAGACTGGCTGGAGTGATTTGTTACAGACGAGTACCAAGGGAAGTAAAAGGGAAGGTTTACAGGACAGTAGTGGGACCAGCTATGTTGTATGGGTTGGAGACGGTGGCACTGACGAAAAGGCAGGAGGCGGAGCTGGAGGTGTCAGAGTTAAAGATGCTTAAAGATGATTTTCGTTGGGTGTGACGAGGATGGACAGGATTAGAAATGAGTATATTAGAGGGACAGCTCAGGTTAGACGTCTTGGAGACAAAGTTAGAGAAGCAAGGTTGCGTTGGTTTGGACATGTCCAGAGGAGAGATGAGGATTATATTGGGAGGAGGATGTTGAAGGTGGAGCTACCAGGAAAGAGGAGAAGAGGAAGACCAAAGAGGAGGTTTATGGACGTGGTGAGAGAGGACATGCAGGTGGTCGGTTTGAAGCAGGAAGATGCAGAGGACCGAAAGAAATGGAGACAGTTGATCCGCTGTGGCGACCCCTAAACGGGAGCAGCCGAAAACAAAAAGAAGAAGATTATTATTATTATTTATTATTATAATTTTTTTTTTAATGTATATATATATATATAAAAATAAGCAATAATAATAAATACACGCGTTTAGATGCTTTAAAGGTGTAGAGTGCATGGAATATGAAGTATGGAGGAGGCAAACACTCGATGAAAAGCATGATTTTGTACATATATATGAGTGCGCTTTACCAAAAAATATTTAAAATGTAACAATGAAATTTAATGATCAATACTAAATGCAGCCAATAAATGCAGGAGTGATGCTTAAACTAGTCCAATATGCTCTTGTTTTCAGATTTACGTCAAAACTCCTGCTGGTGTATTTTTTACAAATAGTAGTTTGTTTCTTGTATGTGAAGTCCAGTGCTCAGAGCATTGCATTAATCAAGGTGAGGAAAAAAGAGCACAAACATGTTCAGTGACGTTTTTTAAATGACTTGGACTAGGATATCTCTGAATGTTACTTTTCTGTGTGGATATCAACCATCAACTGCAGAAATGACCATAAAATATCAGATACTGACATTCCCATGTTGGTGCATATCTGATATTTCATATATTATTTATTAAATAGAATATTTTATTACTGGTATTAAAATTGATTCTTGGTTAAAATGTAGAACCTTTGGCACACAAGGACAATGTTGTATCATCATGTGAAGGGAAGCTCTGTGAAATCTGCTCTTTGCTGTGTGGTCCATCATTTGGCCTTTTTATAAGTTTGGGAGATCAGCCTATTTATATTCTAGCTTATCTAGCTTATTTAAAGCTATTTAAATGGTTAAACTATATTTAATGGTTAATGTTAAATATAGGTTTCAGGAGTGCACGTAGAGCCTACTGTTTCTGTGTAGTTATGCTTATGTAATGGCTGTTGATATGTATAATTTCTAAAGCAGTGCCTTTTCTTAGTCATGACTGCATTACATTACAAGTGTCCACCTGAAGCCCTTCCTTTGCTTGTTGTTATGCTATTAAATTCAGTCTCACATATAATTTTGAAGAGGGTAAATAATGTCTGAAATTAGGCTTAGTGAGAATGTCTATTTCAAGAAGTGCTATTCAATTGAATAGAAGATATTATTAAGAGGTTACCTTGACCAATACTTGGTGACCCCGTGAGGCTCAGAATGCTCTCCTGTTGGTTTACTGAATTATGGTTCCTTTCTTATCACCCATAACATACAATTTCCCAGTGTGTGTCAGAGAAAAGCAGATTTTTTTGGTTATGTATGGCATCCTGGCTGTGGTGTAATGAGTTTGGGGCCATTCCTGCTACAGCCCTTTATGGGGTAATCTGGAAACATGTTAAAGCCTAATAAAGTAAGAATGCTCAAAATCTCTCCTGGGAGTAGCACAGCAGCTATGGGGGGAAGAGCTGCAGGCTCTGAGATTGAGCCATCACCTCAAGGTAAAAAAAAAAAAAAAAAAACTGCTTGCCTTAATAGCAGTGGTCTCCAACCAGAGCATGGACAGTGTACATTGTAGATGTAGATTAGAGCAGATTGTAATTAATGTTATGGATGATACATTTTCCTTAACACTTCCATTAATCTCTCCTTTGTTATAAATGTATGTATTCAGTGTAAAAAAAAAAAAAAAACTGTGAGAAGAGATAAGTAGCAAACTGTGCTCGGATTCCATGCAAAACCGCTGGGGTCGGTTATAGATTCTGGAGCGAGCAATGTTTTCTAGCTAGCTTCACACCCCATAACATTCTGCCTCGGTCCATAGAAAGCAAATGGAAGGACCTCTATAAATCATTTTGTCGTTCTGTTCACTTATTTATTCCCCCATCAGCAAGCGGTGTGAATGATGGTGAAATTACAGACACATGCACGGATTTAGAAATGTAACCATTCTGCACAGTAGAGTGGCAATGCAAACTGTAGCTATGTGTGACATTAAAGTCAGAATAAAGATAGAATGGAGTAGCACATTAGCATATTATTAAATCAGCAAAACTGAGTGTATGCCATTGAAATGTTGCATTGAAAATTGCAATGTCCGGTCAGCATTTCATCCATGGTTATGTTGGTTATGTATTAATCTGACAATTTAGACATGTTAGATTTTTTTTCTTTTTAAACAATAACCTCCACGTAATAATGTTATGGTGTCAACAGGGCCTTTCCTTGACAGCCCTAATTAATGTGTGAGATCATAATGAAAGGAAGTGAGCAAAAGGCTTGAAGGTACCAAAATGCTAATGAGGTTTCCCTGGAAACAGCAGTTTAGAGAGCATGCGACCTCTCCCTTTTCATAGTGACACTAATGCTTTCACCCATTTGTGGTTTAACCAGCTGGTTTGATTGTGAAAGAATTTGGAGTACATAGGCTAATGGATTCTCTGAGGCAACCCTTACAGCTCTTGGGGATATGTATATGTATATATATATATATGGCATTTGTGACTTTACTGGGTTAGCAAGGGCTCATAAGAGGATCAGGGAGCACAGAATACGGTTGTGTTGCTCCTAGATGAATAGCTCTCGTTTCTCTTAAGAGAATCCTATAGTCCTCAAGTTCCCTTTTCTCACTGCATTCGCTCTTAGCAGCTGACAAGGTCAACTGCTAGCACTCAACCAATCAGGTGTTTGAGAAGTTAGCTAGTGCCCAATCCCTGATGATGCCCTATGAGCAGAGAGAGCATGAGAAGAAGCTGTGTTCCAACTGCACTGGGAAAGCTCTTTCTTACTTCCACTGGGAAGTTTAACTGTTCTGTCGAATTTTCAGTAAAATAAAGAGGTATCACAACAAGGGCCCTTTCACGAACACGGCTATTGCTGGGGAACGAGGGCTCCCAAGTGAAATTACCTCTAACAGCACATCTTTCGCAAGTCTTTTAGTGTAGATGGATGGGAAAATCTCTCTCATCAAACGCCCACGAGGACTTTGTCCGCATAATAAATAGAGCATGGACATGCTTAAACAAATGTTAGATGCTGAGAAGCATGCGTCACCGTGCATGTGTGTACGTGTCTGTTCTGCGGGTGTGGGAAGGGTTTGTGCCCCAGAAAAGTGAAGTAACAAAGGGTTCCATTTCCAGTGCACAAACATTCACACGGACAAAAACACAGACATAGAGAATCATCCTATGGTTTGAGCTTCTCAGTGTTGTGTGTACCTTTCTGTGTTCTCTTTGCCTCAGTAACAGCAGCAGTCTTCTCAGGTAGAGATTACATCAGTAGTTTGAGATGTCAGTTGTAGCTGACTGGCCATTAACTTTGTGTTGACATGTCTGAGGAGAGCACTGACAATCCAACATTCTAAAATTACAGTTATAGGTTGTCTGTATGTCATCAGTTCAACAGACATGTTATAACACTTGTAACATAACTGAGATCAGTCATTTTCTGCCACTTGTCCCAAGCGGGGGAGTGCTGGAGTCCATCCCAGCTCACACAGGGCAAAGGACAGGGGACACACCCTGGATAGGTTGCCAGCCCATCGCAGGGAGGAGCATGACGGGGACGGCACCTTGCTCAAGGGTACCTCAGGGCAACCTATTGGGAAGGGGTTCGAACCCCTTCCTCCGACCAACACCCTAACCACTAGGCCACCGCTGCCCCCTATAACTGAGATGACAATAAATATTACTCTGACTCTGACCCTGACTGGAACACTTTGACTGACCAGTAAAATCACCTGACCTCACTTCCAGGTCTCGGTAGGGAACAGTAGGAGAGATGGTCACACAAATGAAAATGCACAAAAACAAATGTTATCTGAAATGACAGTTTCAGTAAGAATAAGGCCAATATAGTTATTAGGATTATCTAATGTATAGGATGGTTTTTCTTTGAGGCTTCCTGTTTCCTGTTTTCTTTGAGGTTGCCTGTGGTCAGTCTTACCTAGCCCAGGTGGTGTACAGAGTAACTACTCCAGAGTTGTCTGAGACAAATGTGAGGTTTCACTGCCACTTAGTGGCAAATTTTTAGACTCACAGCTCCCAGATGGACAAATTTCAAACAATGGCTCCCAATCTTGGCACTGGGGACCCCACGCTCTGTATCTTTACTGCTTTATAGATCTAACCCAGTACAGAGGACCTTGTTAGATATGTCTGGTGAAATGGAATCTTGTGTGCTGAATGAGTGAAAGTGTAAAAACGTGCACAGGGGAGGGTCATCAAGGGATTGGGAATAACTCTAGTTTAAAATATCTAAGCCTTCATAATAATTGGTCTATGGACCTAAGTACAGAGTTGTGGCTCCAATGCTGGCTTAGCAAACAACTAGGCCCCGGTTCAGAAGGTTGTGGGTTCGATCAGCAAGCTGCCCTGAGGTACCCTTGAGCAAGGTACCAAGGTTCTGCACTGCTCCCAGGGCAATGGATCTGGCTGTCCCCCTGCTGCATGATTTGTTTGGGTTGAATGTAGAGAATGCATTTTGTTGGGGTTCACTGTATGCCATGCTGTGTTTCAAAATGACAAATAGTCACTTTCACTTTAATAGATTTCCAGTTCTAGGGATAGAAGCCTTTTCAGTGATTTTCAGTAAAAAAAATAGACAGTAAATATAATCTAAAAAGTGTGTTACTATCATTGCCTTTGAACAAACAAAGCAAATTAATCTCAGATCAATTTATAATTAGGTAACGAAGTTTACAATACTGTTGCTGATTGAAAACTGACTTTGCTTTGTTTATGTGAGGTTTGGGCAACACTGAAATGTATTTTTTCCATTGCGATATTAAACATTGTTGTCCTAGAAAAATGTATAGATGAGCTGAAAAATTAATAATGACAAACAAAGTCAAACAACCACTGCTTTATTTTATTTTTAAGAACATAAGCTCACAGTAATTTTATACAATATATACATCCTTTCAGTTATGTTTACAATTGTTGAATAATACATTACAATATATGTACATTAGAAACATTCAGAAGATCAAATGTCAATGATATCAAATATCACAGGACATTTGGCTTTCTGGTCAATTCTACAGCACCAATTACCTGAGGATCCACACATTTTTAAAGGGAAAGGTCAGTTCTGGCAGAAGTTTCCCTTTGATACTCCCTTTGATGCTACTCTATGATCAGTTTGTGGTCTCTTTATTACAAATTTTAGCCAAGGTTTAGCTGGGAAGAAGCTGGTCCTAGCTTAGCACAGAGTATGTTCCACCTGGATTTGGGTTCTTGCCCTATATAACTACTGCTATCTTTTCATGGCAGCGCACTGCATATTCCAGTGTTAGTTTAGCCTTTATTTAAGCTACATACAAAAGGATTATGAGGGCAGAAAGGAAAAGGATAAGTGAGGTATGGCCTGGGCTGGCATGAAAGAGGAACCAGACTACAATCATATTACTACTTCATGTTCCCCTCTAAAAAGTCGATGAAGTTAGCAATGTGTGTGTAGACAGTATAAAGTTCCGGGTTGCAGTCTAGTGAGTCATACCCAAAACTGACCAATCCCTGAAGCTTCCACTCCTGTGTGGGGTTTGGTAAGAGTGTGGAGGCAGAGTCAGCAGAGGAAGTGGGTGGGTGGGTAAGGACACCTCCAGTCTCAGCTGGGCAGATGTTGGAAGGACTGGCCCCAGGACCCTGACGCCCACATAACATGTTCTCTGTCACACTGATTGGAACACCGTGATGGGCATATTGCTGCTCGCAATGAACCACATCACCCAACATTACTGTGCCCACACGGGCCAGTTCACTCTCCCCAGTAGTGGGGTCAGGGGTCAGGGACCAGCCCATGACCATGCCCAGCATGGGAAGAGAGTCGTCTGCAATATCCTGGGCATTTGGAAGGCAGATGGGTAGTATATACTCCCCAATACGAGCTTTGTCCAGAAGCTTCAGTATTGCCAGGTCAGAGTCCAGCACCAGGGGATCATAGTTGGGGTGCACGGTGATGGAGGAAATCTGATCAATCAGAGATGATATATAGAGTTAGTAAAAAAACATAAAAGATGAGAACAATTATAACAATTGTAAGACTTTGGACCAAATGTAGCAACTTCCCAACTTCCATTCGATCAGCATACGTATATGGTAAAATGTAGGTTTTATGGATGGCTGCTACTATTCTTTTAACTACTTTAGTACTACGTATTTCTGCAAGGGGAGCTCTTGGAAATCACATGTATAAAACATATTGAGATTACACAGACACTCAAAGTAGTTTCTCAAAGTGTGTTATATTTAGACATACATTTTTTGTTATATTTAGACATACAATGGGTGGCAGATCATTTAGCGTTGCTGCCCCAAAACTCTGGAATTCTTTCTCTCAAAACATACGCCTAACGTCTGCTCTGTCTCTCTTCAAAACTCAAAAACATTCAGTCTGTTCAGTCTGTGATATTACACTTTCTATTTCTATTTCTTTCTATTTCTATTTCTATATTGTCTTTCATGCCTGGCTCTTCAAATTCTGCTGTTTGTTTTGTTACTGCCTTTGTGTTTGTTTGTTAACCGTTTTAATCTATATTGTGACTATATTTTACATCTATAGTGACCTTGGATTTGAGAAAGCACTACATAAATATAACTTGTTATTATTATTATTATTATTATTATTATTATTATTACATTTAGCCATATGGCTCTGCTGCAAAAGCTTTCAAAGACCATAAGTTAACTATGCTGACTCACTGCATATTGCATATAGGGGACATTGTGTAAAACTGGACAAACTATTGCTTTAAAGAAAAATGAGTTTAAAATGCCTCATCAGAAAATTGCCAGAATAACACGAGTGCTTAATGATGGCTTCCAGGCCCCAAGTCCGTAAGGTCTTCCTCACCCTGAGACGCTGAAGGCCCTTGGTCTCTTGCAGGTCACTGCGGTACTGCTTTCCCAGGACCACTCGGACCTTGGCAACATCTAGAGGGTAGAGTTTCCCCAGCTCGGTCACACAGTGGGCAGCCACCACCACACTGCGCTGGTTAATCAGAGCTCCACTACACACTAACTGCCAGCTCTCTGCGGCCATGTCTCCTTCATCATCCTTTAGTGTGGAGTCCTTCCCCAGCCCTTTGCCCAGGCTAGCCACCTTTCCCAGCTTTCCCCCTCCATCTTGCCCAGACAGGCGATAGATGGCAGCCAGCCAGGGCCAATGAGAATTCACCGGATGTTGCGGGTCAAAGTTTGGCAGCTTGCCACACACTAGCATACATTGACAGAAAGAGTAACACAGTGAACAAGACAGGAAGGAGGAAGGAGAACTTGGTCCAAGCAAATACTAATTAACTAGCTTGCTCCATCCCTGCCTTTAAATTGAAGTGCCTTCTATTGAATGTCTTTACTTTCATTGTCATTGGATTGGCCTTCCAGTTTAAATGATGGGTGGGTACCATGCTTTCATTCAAAATAACAATCTCATATGGATACGTTACATCCTTCTTTCAAATGTAGCATATACATGCAGATAATTACTAGTTAAAAAAAGTCTATGGGTGGCGCCCTCACCTGGTGAACAGGAAACATGGCGGCCACTCCACTTGCCAGTCTTGAGGCAGGTTCTGCGGGTGCTTCCAGTGTGGTGATAGTACGGTGATGTACACTCATATTCAATGTGTGTATAAAGGTGGTGGAAACCCTGGGGAAGTGGAGCTAGAGTTGGCGGCGCTTTTGTGGAACTTATAGGACTAAAGAACTTTGTCAGGCCAGAGGAGGAATAGAACTTGTACACTGGAGTTTTCCTGAAATAGACAACATAATAAAGCTTCAGCTGCGAAGAGAAGCAGGATTCAGAAAGTTTCCATGCTGTATTTAATCTTTCTTGATCAATAAAAGGTTTGATGATAAGAAAATTATTTGGTAAAACTAGGAACAATGGAGAACAGGTCTGAAACAGCTACTGACTTATAGGATGCACAGTTTCGCTTTATTGTGATTTTTTGATTGCATCAATGGCATTGGTTATTGTTTTGCTCAGAGACCTGTCCACAAAAGGATAATAAATAAAAAATGCCTTTGGGGATTATTTAACCATTAGTTACAATCATCATCTTCAATTACAAAAGCTGCACTGTCATATTCTCATATTGTCATTTTATAGTTTTTATCAGAATTCCATTAAAGAGAGTCGATATTATCCCACTGAGTTGAAATTGACAAAAAAATAAGTTGGGGAATGTTTTTTTATTTAAATATTTTTATTTAAATATTGTCTTAAGTATTTTCTTGTGTTATTTGCTTAATTTGAAACTCTCAAGTTTTGAGGTTTACCCTCTGTCTTTCAGCATGAATCCTGCATCCAACATTTGGATTCTGATGTGATTTAAACTTTCCAATAATTAAATGCAGGTACCTGAAAGGGACTTGTGGGGACAGAACCTTTTGCCTCACCAGCACTGAAACCTTGGGCTCCCGACATGCTGTACATACAAACAAAAAAGTACTTGTTTTATGTATTCCTATATAACTGGACCTGCATGGCGCACATATCCATACTTAAAGCACTCTAAATTTGCATAGCCATGAGACAGATAGTGGATCCATTTGACTTTTCAGTTATCTCATCAAAATCTAAGTGGTCTAGGTTTCTTTCTGGCAAGAGGCAAGTGATGCAACTCATACCCCTCACACAGAAAGGCTGTGTGCCACTCCAAGTGCCATTAGGCAGGCATGTCCTGCGGCTGTTGCCACTCAGAGCATACGAGTGGTTGCATGAAAACTCCACCGTCTCATGGGTGAGACCAGGAACGTATTCATAGGAGCCATGGTACAACCTAGGGGGTGGAGGACACTTTCTCCCTTCAGCTTCTGTATAAAAGAAGTAAAGAGACAAAATAATTGTCAGGAATGAACCTACAGTGGCATATGTTTAAACAGTGTGTTTAAATTTTTAAAGGGATATAAAGGTATAGGTATAGTAGGTATAGGTTTGCACAGGACATATGAGGTAACTATCAATTAATGTCTAAATTGTTAAACCCTTGCCTCGAAATGTATAAAGCAGTTAATTAATCTCAAATAAACTATGCGGTTTATTGCACTGTACAACATACTAAACTAATCTAGTGACTAAATTCAGGTTTCAAATTAATCTGTTCTTTCCATTTTTCACTAAATGATGTTGTGTTTAAAAAAAGTAATGAAGCGAATTTTAGACACCAAAAATCTTGATTTAGTGACTACAAGAGGTGAGGGTTTTATTTTTGTCAAAATATTAAATTTACACTGGCACAGTTTAAAAAGTGCTGTTTACCGATGATGCTAAGGTTCTCCACTCCTGTGTCTTGCTCCTTCTCCTGGCTCTCTGCTTCAGCTCTTGAATCTGCCCCAGCTTCCTCTTTAGTCTGAGTCTCAATGGCTGGTCCAGTGTTCTTCTCCTTTTCAGGGTCCACACCTTGCCTTGTTTCCTCAGGCTTGTCTGTGACCACTACTGTCTCTGTCTCCGAACTCACAGTTGGCACAATAACTGTCCCTGTGCTGTTATCTTGAGTAGCCGTTGGCTGAATCTTTGGGGTTTCTTTTGAAAACAGTGTATCCAAGCCTCCCTCTATGTCATTGCTATCTACAGGCTCAGTGTTGTTTCCTGGGCTTAAAATGTCAACTGTATAAAGCACATTGTTTTTCTCATCTTTTTTGAGACTGACTATTGTGTACTGTGGTACATCAGTTGTTGTTTGTCCTTTATTGTTTTCGGATGCTTTGTGTATGCCTGGTGTAGGCTTTTTAATGGTCCCTTCAATTAATGGTCCTTTAATATCATCAGTTAACACAAAGTCCACAATGTTTGTGTCTATATCCTGAGTTGCACCTTTTACAGTGTTTTCTGTATCGTCCAGATCTCCATCTTTGTCAAGGTATTTCTGACCAGGTTTCCCATTTTCTAAATCCTTCTTTCTGACAGTGTTCATGCTGTCATCAGAACCTTTGCTGCTAATTTTTTCTTTGCTCCCAATAGCGGGCTTCTCCTTTCCACCGTCTTTTCCTGGGTGCTTTTCTGTGTCTTTCCCCACCACCTGCCCTTTGCCTTTATCAATTTCTGCATCCTGTCCAGTATTGTCCTTTTCACTTTTTGGTATTTCCAGACTAATATTTTTGTCAGAAGACGTCTTTTTCTCTTGTCCAGTCTTATCTGTGAAATCTATTTGTTTGTCCTTTGTAGTGTCTTCTCCTTTCTTTATATCTTTGTCTTTACCTGGTACAGGTATAATTTCCTCCTCTGTAAACAGATGCATTTTTAATAGTTCAGAAAGCTTGTTCAGTGTCAAAGCAAAGTCTTACTTAAAACAAGACTTAAATACATATCTATAATGACTGATGAGCAACAATACAAATTTCCTCAAATTAAATTCATAAGTCAAACTTTATGTACTCATAGCACTTTATTTTAAACAATGAACAAAAATTTCAGGGAAGCTAGATAAAACCAAATGTGCAATCATCCCCCAGCACTCTGACAGAGTAAAATCAATGACATTACCAGTCTATCATGACACTATGATGAAAGCGTACCTTTGACACAGATTGGGGCCATTCCACTCCATGTGTTGTTGGCCAGGCAAGTTCTTTGAGGAGTTCCAATCAGAGTGTATGGCCTATAGCACAAGTACTGCAAAGCAATGAGCACATCATTGGGGCCGTAGACTAGGAAATGGTCTCCATATGAAGGCTTCGGAGGTATGCCACAGTTCTTTTCTGGCACTGAAAAGAAAAGAGGGCATGGTGTAATCACAAAAAATGTACATGCCAACTCCAATATATCTGATGAATTGTTTTCAGGATAAAATTACAGAGCATGTTAAATGCATACTTTCTACAGGAAGTAATTCTGTTATATTGTTGTTGTCAAACCTTATAAAACAAACATTCGGAGTGACAAACACTATTTTCTCTTTATTAAAATGTTGCTTTAGGTTTCTATCACAATGTGGGACAGTAACTACTGCTTTCAAACATATTTGATGTAGTCTCTGCCCCTTTCCTCTCCACACTTTACATACCACACTGAGGAGTAGGCATGCTCCATGAGCCATCCAGTAGACAAGTGGACATGAGGAAGCCCTTTAGAGTGAAACCTGGATCACAGCGGAACAACGCCTGGCCTCCCACCCGGAGATCCAGACTCTCCATTGAACCATGTTCTGGCACTGCAGGCCTTTTACACTCCAACACTGTGGGTTAGGCCAGACATGTTTAATGTACAGCAGAATGGCATATTGTCACAGCTTTAACCTTGCAATTTTTGTAACCTTGCAAGTCTTATTGATGTTTTGATTCATCAGCTGATTGATCGATCGATTGGTATAGTTCCACTTGTAATTTTTTTAATTCTAGGTGACATATTTTCAAGAATGTTGTCTTGAAGAAAGCCATATTGCTAAACTGCCATATTGTGCATGACCATTCTGGTTATTAATGAATGGAACTAATAAGCAGTCCAGCACAGCAGCTCAGAGTAATGTTTAGCTCAGAGAGCAGTTTGGCTGCCTCAGTGGCCTGAGTTGGCCTCCACACTCTGACCTGCATGGGCTGGGAGCACGCTACAGGCTGTGTTACTTGTCACCTACTCAGTCTGATCGGAATGCTCTCTGCTGAGATTCCTGCAACTCCAAAAACATTCATTACACCAGCTTTTTCCTATCAGCAAGTCCTCCTGCGCTGCTTACATAACTGTTTGTGTGTCTGTTGTGGGGATTGTATGAGTGAGTGTATATAAATCACACCTAACAGTAAAAGCCTAAAGCCTCAGACTTTCTGTGATTCCCTTCATAGCTCACAAGACTACAGTTGTGGCCAAAAGTTTTGAGAATGGGAAGTAATGGGAATGAGAAGCAATGGTACACAGAAGTATAATAAGCATTTTATACGTTTCAAAGGCTTTTACTAAAAATTACATTAAGTTTATGCAAAGAGTCAATGTTTGCAGTGTTGGCCCTTCTTTTTCAAGTCCTCTGTAATTCGCCTTGGCATGCTGTCAATCAACTTCTAGGCTGAATCCTGACTGATGGAGCCCACCCTTGCATAATCAATGCTTGGAGTTTGTCAGAATTTGTGGGTTTTTGTTTGTCCACCCACTTCTTAAGGACTGACCACAAGTTCTCAATGGGATGAAGCTCTGAGGAGTTTTCTGGCCACGGACCCAAAATTTTGACAAATTGCTCCCCGAGCCACTTAGTTATCACTTTTGCCTTATGGCACGGTGTTCCATCATGCTGGAAAAGGCATTTTTCTTCACCACACTGTTCTTGGATTGTTGGGAGAGGTTGCTCTCGGGGGATGTTTGATTGTTTGGCAAAACTGTGAGTGACCCCACTCCTTTGGCTGAGAAGCAGCTCCACACATGAATGGTCTCAGGATGCTTTATTGTTGGCATGACACAGGAATGATGGTAGCGCTCACCTTTTCTTCTCCAGAGAATCTTTTTTCTGGATTTTGCAGAATATTAATCTGTCCCTGATGTTTTTCTTGGAGAGAAGTGGCTTCTTCGTAGCCCTTCTTAACACCAGGCCATCCTCCAAAAGTCTTTGCCTCACTGTGTGTGCAGATGCACTCAAACCTGCCCACTGCCATTCCTCAGCAAGCTCTGCACTGATGTTGCCCCAATTCCACAACTGAATCAACTTTAAGAGATTGTCCTGGCACTTGCTAGACTTTCTTAAAGCCTCTTCACAACAATTGAACCTCTCTCCTCAAGGCTTTTGATGATTTAATAAATGGTTGATGTGTTTCCTTGCAGATAACCTTGGTTAACAGAGGAAGAACAATGATTTCAAGCACCACCTTCCTTTAAAAGCATTCATTCTGCTATTCTAGTGACAGAATGATCTCCTCCCTTGTCCTCCTCAACACTATCACCTGTGATAGCAAAAGGATCACTGAAATGATGTCATCAGGTCCTTGTGGCAGGACTGAAATGCAGTGCAATTGGGTTTTTGGGATTAAGTTCATTTTCATGGCAAAGAGGGACTTTGCAAATAATTGCAATTCATTTGATCACTGTTCATACCAATCTGGAGTAAATGCTAAATGCCATCACAAAAACTGAGGCAGCGGACTTTGTGAAAATTAATATTTGTGTCATTCTCAAAGTATTTGGCCACGGCTATACACAACCACAATAACATTACAGCAGCATACAATTTGAACATCCAGTATAAGCAAGTCATTATCTAACAACCACTTAAAGAGGTCACAGATTGCATTCTAATGTTGGAAAAATTTGGAAATTATTGCAACTGAAAAACATTGGTAGAAACAGCTGTATTCTGTAGGGATCAATGAGTCTTCATTATGCATTTATTATGTGGTTTTTGTAGGGATTAGGTATAAAGCATGGAATGGAGTTGAGTAATCTCTACAGTAATGACCAGCAAGCCAATACTTTGAGACTTGGAAAAAAGCTTGTGCCTGTGCCTTCAGAGAAGAGAACACACATGGTCAAGGAAGATGAATCACTGTGGCACCTGATCAAGGCAGTTATATCCCCAAGCTTGTGCATCTTAGAAGGATGAACCTGTCAAATTCTCCAGGATTAAGATTGAACTATAGCGTTCAATGAACGCTAACTCTTTTCGTTCTCTCTAAGATCCTTTGTTTTCATCATCTCAAACCTCAGGCTGTGGAGAAATTGAACTGGATAACCAGTGTGGAAAGAGCATGACCCCAAGACGTCAGGCAAAGAATAACCCACCCTGTTTAAACTCCCAGGAACCAGCCTTGTGGTCAAGTGATAAAATGAAAACTATCCTAACCACAAACCTTCACCCTGCTTCTCCAAAACCAAGCCCAGATTGACTCTGGTTTGTCTAACCTCAAGCTGCCTGCTATGGGCTGAAAAACATGCAAGACCTAGGCAATCACTTGCAGAACATGCTATGATTAGTAAAATGTCATTAGGTCTCCTTTACCTTGTATTGGTTTGTATATGTTTATGCAAATATGTTTTAATTATGTCTATCAAATCCTATGGAACAAAACTCACAGATTGCCCATGATTATAAAATTGTTTGGCTTCATGCAGATCCAGGCACAAGAAAAAAGCTCTGTTAGTGCACTTCTACAGTTAGAGTTAAACATGTGATCTTTTCCTCACAGGGACTCGGGATATATGTACTCAGAATATGGTATGAAATTCCTTCCTTTATAGGCATGGAAAAAGCTGGCTCTTATTAAAAGGAGGGTTTGTTTCACCATTAGATTTATAGAGTCAAATTTAGCCATGAAAATGAGACCACCAGTCCCAGAATACAAGAAAGAGGGTGAAACATTTTTCATTTGCCAGTGTTCACTGGAGTCAGGGGTGTTGTAATGGGTTTGGAAACACCTGGCAGGATCCAAACACCCAAATATATGAGGAAGGGAGAAAGTTACTAAGAAAAGATAGAGAGAGAGGGAGAGAGAGCGACAGAAAGAAAGAGAGAGAAAGAGCGAGAGAGGACTGAATGAACGTAGTGGAATTTGATCACAATGGTTTTCCATTGGCATCACACAAACAAACTCCACGCTTGATTAATCTCCCAACAACAACAACAACAACAACAACAAAAACACTGCACTGCCCCTAGCAGAACAGTCTTGTGTAGGCCTGACATGCTGGACCAACATTAACGTTTAATAAGGTAATAGATGAAATGTTATAGCATTAACCCAGCCACTAGGCATGCACAAGCCAGTGTATTTCTTCGTGCTGGTCCCAAGCCCGGATAAATGGGGAGGGTTACGTCAGGAAGGGCATCCGGTGTAAAACCTTTGCCAAATCAATATGCGGACAACGAAACAGACTCCCATACTGAATCGGTGACAAGGACTGCCACCAATGCTGTTCGTCTACTGGGTGTTGGTGGAAACTAGACTACTCTTGGCCAAAGGAGAAGAAGAAGAAGAGGAGGAAGGTATGTTCGGAGGAAGGAGGAGAAAAAGAAGGGGGTGGGGAGTGGAAGTGAGAGTAGGTACTTTGAATGTTGGCAGAATAACTGGTAAAGGTAGAGAATTAGCTGATATGATGGAGAGAAGGAAGGTTGATCTTTTGTGTGTGAGAGAGACTAGATGGAAGGGTAATAAGGCCAGGTGTATTGGAGGAGGGTTTAAATTGCTTTACTATGGTGTGGATGGAAGGAGGAGTGGGGTAGGTATTATTCTGAAGGAAGAGTATGTGAAGAGTGTTTTGGAGGTGAAGAGAGTGTCAGATAGGGTGATGAGTTTGAAGTCGGAAGTTGAAGGTGTGATAATGAATGTTATTAGTGCTTATGCCCCACAAGTTGGATGTGAGAAAGAGAAGAAAGAAGAATTCTGGAGCAAGCTGGATGAAGTGATAGCGAGTTTACCTAGCGGTGAGAGAGTGGTGATCACTGCAGACTTTAATGGACATGTTGGTGAAGGGAACAGTGGTGATGAGGAGGTGATGGGTAGGTATAGTGTCAAGGATAGGAATACTGAAGGTCAGAAGGTTGTAGAATTTGGGAAAAGGATGGAAATGGCTGTAGTTAATACTTATTTTAAAAAGAGGGAGGAGCACAGGGTGATGTATAAGAGTGGAGGAAGATGCTCACAGGTGAATTATATCCTTTGCAGGAGGATCAGTCTGAAGGAGATTGGAAATTGCAAAGTAGTGACAGGGGAGTGTGTAGCTAAACAGCATAGGATTGTGGTCTGTAGGATGACTTTGGAGGTCAAGAAGAGGAGGAAAGTGAGGACAGAATCAAGGATCAAGTGGTGGAAGCTGAAGCAGGAAGATTGCAAGGTGGAATTCAGGCAGGAGTTAACACAAGCACTGGTAGGTGTTGAAGAGCTACATTGAGCTACATATTGTTGGGAAACTACTACAGAAGTGGTAAGGCAGACAGCTAGAAAAGTACTTGGTATGACATCTGGAAAAAAGAAGGAGGATAAGGAAACCTGGTGGTGGAACCCAGAAGTCCAGAACATATACAGTGTTTACAGATCAAAAGGCAAGCAAAGATGAAGTGGGATGGTTAAAGAGATGAAGAAAGTAGATCGGAGTACAAGGAGATGAAGCGCAGGCCGAGGAAAGCAGGGGCGAAGACTAAAGATAAGGGGTTTCGTGAATTGTTTAAGAAGTTGGACAGGAAGGAGTGAGAAAAAGACCTTTACCAATTTGCTAGACAGAGAGACAGAGCTGGGATAGATGTGCAGCAGGTCAGGACGATTAAAGATATAAATGGAAACGTACTCACAGGTGAACAGGGCGTGTTGAGCAGATGGATGGAGTGCTTTGAGCAGCAGATGAATGAAGAAAATGAGAGAGAGAGAATATTGGATTATGTGAAGATAGTGAACGAGTAAGTGCAGCAAATAAGCAAGATGGAAGTAAGGGCTGCGATGAAGAGGATGAAGAATGGAAAGGCTGTTGGTCCAGATGACATAACAGTGGAAGCATGGAGGTGTTTAGGAGAGATGGCAGTTGAGTTTCTGACAAGATTGTTTAACAGATTCTTGGAAAGTGAGAGGATGCCTGAGGAGTGGAGACGAAGTGTACTGTTACCGATCTTCAAGAATAAGGGTGATGCACAGAGCTGTAGTAACTATAGAGGGATAAAGCTGATCAGCCACAGCATGAAGTTATGGGAAAGAGTAGTGAGGAGTTCTAGGTTAAGGAAAGAGGTGAGGATTAGTGAACGGCAGTATGGTTTCATGCTGAGAAAGAACACTACAGGTGCAACGTTTGCTCTGAGGGTGCTGGCAGGCTGCCTAGAGAGGAGTTGTGGTGTTGTATGAGGAAGTCAGGTGTTGCAGAGAAGTATGTGAGAGTAGTTCAGGATTTGTATGAGGGCAGTGTGACAATAGTGCGATTTGCAGTAGAAGGGATGGATGCTTTTAAGGTAGAAATTGGATTACATCACGGATCAACGCTGAGCCCATTTTTGTTTGCAGTGGTAATGGACAGGTTGGCGGACGAGGCAAGACAGGAGTCCCCATGGAAGATGATGTTTGCTGATGATATTGTAATCTGTAGCGAGAGTAGGGAGCAGCTTGAGGAGCACCTAGAGAGAGGGAGATATGCTCTGAAGAGGAGAGGAATAAAGGGAGTAGGTCAAAGACAGAATTCATGAGTGTGAACGAAAGGGAGGAAAGTGGCATGGTTAGGATGCAGGGTAACAAAGGTGGAGGAATTTAAATACGTGGAATCAACAGTTCAGTGTAACGGCGAGTGTGGGAGAGAGGTGAAGAAGAGAGTGCAGGCAGGTTGGAATGGGTGGAGAAGAGTGGCTGGAGAGATTTGTGACAGACGGGTACCAGCGAGAGTAAAAGGGAAGATTTACAGGACAGTAGTGAGACCAGCTATGTTGTATGGGTTGGAGATGGTGGCACTTTGAAAAAACAGGAGGAAGAGCTGGAGGTGTCAGAGTTAAAGATGCTGAGATTTTCGTTGGCTGTGACGAGGATGGATAGGATTAGAAATGAGTATATTAGAGGGACAGCACAGGTTAGACGTCTTGGAGACAAAGTTAGAGAAGCAAGGTTGCGTTGGTTTGGACATGTCCAGAAGAGAGACGAGGATTATATTGGGAGGAGGATGTTGATGATGGAGCTCCCAGGAAAGAGAAAAAGAGGAAGACCAAAGAGGAGGTTTATGGATGTGGTGAGAGAGGAAATGCAGGTGGTTGGTTTGAAGGAGGATGCAGAGGACCAGAAGAAATGGAAACGGATGATTCGCTGTGGTGACGGGAACAGTCAAAAGAAGAAGAAAGAAGATGAAATGTTCATTATTAAAGGTTTAACTTTTGCTTGTTGTAGACATGACATTTTTTGCTGATGGGCAACTCACCATGTTCACATCTTTTGCCTGTGTACCCAGCTAAGCATGCGCAGTGATAGGAGAGGGAGGAATCCAATATACAGGTGCCATCATGGAGACAGGGGGAAGAGGTACACGCTACACACACACACACACATATTTTTAAGATACAGTGTAATATTTCTAAATACCTAAGACGCAATCAAATCATAATCAAAAATGACATTTTCCTCTTTCATCTTAAAATAGATTCTGAAGTTTTTTTACTAATGGTTGCCTTTTTTTGTAAGGTTCTCTCATCTCCACAAAGGAACTCTTTATCTCAGTCAAAGTGACCACTGATTCCTTGGTTTCATGTCTCACTAAGACACTAAGTTTTCTTCGTCTGTCATTTTCGAGACCTTATATAGACAATTGTGTGCCTGTCTGTTTTTACTTCCATTTGAGGCTTGGATGTGGTTTAGAACACTCTATGACTTACTGTGAGCTATAAAAAAATAAATATCTACTGGTGAATTTTCTGCAGAAATTTGGATTGCAGTTGAATGTTGAAAATAACAATCTCCACAGTATACAGCAGATTTAAAATTTGAACTCCTTCAAAACTTTCTTACCTGAGTTTTCCTGAAAGATGGCAAATAGCCCATCAAAGTTCTTGTAGCCATCAGACACAAACAATATATGCAGGGAATTGCCGGTGCTCTGGATCGGAGGGGGACGTTCATTTCCACAGTAACGGCCAATCACTCGAGAGTTTATACTGTCACCATCTCTAACCTCCACAAAGTCATAGCGACAGTTGTGGTCAAATTCCAGACTCAGCATCATGAACCTGTTTCAGAGAAAAAGAGATAGAAATTAAGTGGTGAACAAAATGGATCAAGACAGGAAAGGCACGGCATCCGACCTCATGCCCTTCAGACTCTCATCATTATTCCACTCTCTTAAAAAGACTGCTTTCATTCCAATGTAAAGTGTGCTCCTTAGTAGCCACTTTAAAATTCAATAACAAAACTGATACTTTTTATAATCATTTGGGCTGAGTCACAGAGTATAAAACCAGGTTCTGTGTACCACTGGGCCAAATTAGTCCGTTACAGTTCCATGGAGAAGAACCGTGTGTCCTATTTCTCGAAGAAGGGTGCAATGTTTTCTTGGCTTTGCCATCCTGGCAAATCACATTCCTTATGTTTTTTGCTCCTTTTTATTGCAGCAGAAGGGCTAGTAACAAACCATTCGTGTTAACAGCATAGACAGACCATTTGTCCTCTCGCCACGAATGGTTGCTTTTAATGGAGGTGAAAACTGCGCATTTTATTTTCGGTGTATTAGGAAATTAAGAAGCTGCTATCTTAACATCATTCCCTTCCAAAATCAAACCAACATTCCTGAGAATGTGTGTTTTTCTACTTGTACCTTGCCTGCAAGACACATTAAAGTGGAAAACGAGCTATTAGTTTTTTTTTTTTTTTAAGCTGGGCTCTGCTGAGAGCTAAATAGCTTGAGGGCACAAGGCTGCAATTGTTTCAAAAAACAAGAAAAGTAATATCACATAAACAATGTCCAACAATTAGTGACTGTCAGTAGTAACAGACTTCTTTGAATATGAAGGAGCATGAAACATTTGCCATACCAAGTGTGTATTTTCTAAATATGGTGAAGAGGCTGAAGGGAGTGATGTCCATTAATAAACTCAGTAAAGACCAACATGCCTTTTTCATACTGCTTTAGTTGAAATCTGTTGCCTTCGAATTGGGTTTTTCAATGTGAGCAGCTTATTGCAAGGAGGTGACACACACTCTCAATAAAACATTCAACCACATGGACCACGGAATTGAATTTGAATCATTTACAAATGCTGTTCTTAGCCAGACAGTTGGTAGTTTTTGATATAGCCAAGACATTTAATTATTAAACAATTTTTTATTTTTGTCTCTTTGAAAGACAACCTTGATAAACACTTTAAGTATATTGAGAATTAGACAATTGGTTAATAGTTTTATGATTTAATCTTGTTCTGTGTCTTCTGTTTGCCATGTGTCTTTGTTTTGTCTAGCCATGTGCTTTTGGTTTTTTATGTTTAATGCCCCGCTTGTGTTTAGTCCAGCCCCAGGTGTATTTAGCTCTTGTCTCCGCCCCCTTCCAGATGTGGCATGTTTTATGTTGTTACATATACCCTTGTGTTGGTGTTAGTCTTTGTCTGATCTTAGTCCTTTCAAGTTATGCTTTCTCTGTATTGTTTCCCTTCACTTTGAGATTACCTGACCACCTCAAACCTTGACAATGAAAAAGGGTCCTCATGAAAATAAGCAGGCTACTAGTACAGTTTATATGGCATTTTTGCTAATCTTAATGCACATTCCTTTATCTGCTGAAGTTAACATTTGATGAAGAAAAAGGAAAAGGAGGCTTACCCTTTTCCTTGCACAATGCATTAGACATAGTAACAGGCCATAGTGCATGTACAACTTTTTTTTAATTGCAATATTCAGTTTGTCATTGTGAAACACAGCACAGCACACAGTGAACTAAAACGGAATGCATCCTTAGCATTTAAGCCATACACATCATGCAGCTGGAGGCAGCTATATCCTTTTGTCCAGGGAGCAGAGAAGGGGACGGTACCCCTCAAGGGTACCTGCTCAAACGTACCTCAGGGCAACCTACTGGTGTGGGATTTTAACCCTCAACCTTCCAATCCTGGGGCCTATTCCTAACTGCTAGGGTACCACCCAAAAAAATAGAAATTGCTAGTGACATTAATGATTTAAATTTTTGGCATTTAGCAAACATTCTTGTGCAACTTCCATTTCCTACAGGGACAGTCTCCCTGGAGCAACTTGTGGTTAAGGGTTTTACTCAGAAACCCAATGGTTGTAGGGGCGGAGGTGGGATTGGAATTTGCGACCTCTTGGTCCATAGACAAGTACCCGCCCACTAGACCACCATCTCAGCTCCCCATTTAGTTCACTACCTAAGTGTACTTAAAATACTATGTACTTAAAATACTAAGAAACAGGTGCAGCTGATTTCAGGTAAATACTAAGTGGTTGGATCCCTATAAACTAATCAACTTTTATCTTTAGACACTTTGCAGTGTGCTGCAGTAAAACATTTGTTTCCATTTCTTTAACTGAATATACTCAATGTGCCAAAGATAAGACATAAAATAATATTTTAAATAAGATGATTTTTTAGGAAATTTTTAAGAATAGAGGAGTGAACAGAGGAGTTTTGCTTTCAAAATCAACTACAGTACTGTCCAAAAGTTTTAGGCAGGTGTGAAAAAATGCTGTAAACAAAGAATGCTTTCAGAAATGGAAGTGTTAATCATTGATTTTCATCAATCAACAAAATGCAGTGAATGAACAAAAGAGAAATCTAAATCAAATCAATATTTGGTGTGACCACCCTTTGTCTTCAAAACAGCATCAATTCTTCTAGGTACACTTGCACACAGTTGTTGATGGAACTCGGCTGGTAGGTTGTTCCAAACATGACTGTGTTTCAACCTCCGTGTGACATTGATGATCATCATTACCTGTTTGGTAAAATTGGTTGATCATACACCGACTATAATCCTACAAAATCCCTGACTTTGTGCAAGTGTACCTAGAAGAACTGATGCTGGTTTGAAGGCAAAAGGTAGTAACACCAAATATTGATTTGATTTTGATTTTTCTTCTGTTCGCTCACTTTGCATTTTATAAATTGATAAAAATAAACAATCATTATTTATATTTCTGAAAGCATTCTTTGTCTACAGCATTTTTTCCACACCTGCCTAAATCGTTTGCACAGTACTGTATTTAAATGTATTTCCACTATCATAAATGTTACTTAAAATCATGATCATTTTGTTCACTTATATGAAAGAAAAGTGTTAGATTATCCTGACCCTAAAGTGTTTTTTGCTCAGCATGATGAATTACTCTGTTTTGTAAAATGAAAGCATATGTGAAGATCAATCTAAATTTGGACAGCAAGTGAGCTGTGGAACTATGCATATTGAAAGGCTTTTAAAAAGTGGTATTTTAAAGAGGATCAGTCTAAAGACTGTGCTCCATTTGGGTTAACCTGATTTGGCTGAGGCAGCAAACAGTAACATGGAAATCTGGAGCCTTTACTGTAAAGCACATGCTGGCACATGGCCATGCAATACATTCAGAGCTGTCTGTTTTGTTAAAGAGGTACAGCTGGGAAAGAGGTCCAAATGGGTCAAAATGTGAGGGTAATGACAGGCACTCTTACAGAGGGAATAGCGCTCAAGTGCTCATACAGCTTTTTACCGGTTGTGTCTTACTGGTTAATCATTACAGAATTAAAGAGTCAAAAAGTGCCAGCAGTAGTAAATACACAATGTTCCCTGTCAGTGAGGCTTTGTCTGAGCATGCCAGGAGTTTCCATTAATCCATCATTATTGAGCTTCATAAAGCAATATTGATAAAAGCAAAGTAGTCTTTTTCCACTTACAGCTGTATGCCAAGACCGTTATGAAATGTGTCCAATATTTTATTCTTAAGATGTAAGTTAAGTGAGCTCAGCTGAGTGGTATAGATGGAAATATGTCCACACAAAGCCTGTAAACTGTTTTGACTTGCATTTTAAAGCTTGTCACGGTACTGAGTTTTAAAACAGTGGCCTATATAATATGTGGAAAAAAAACATCACGTCATTGTCTTTGGGTTAATATATAGCAGAGGTTTTTGGAAGTTTGTGAACCCATTACATTTACATTTACGGCATTTAGCAGACGCTCTTATCCAGAGCGACTTCCATGTCCTAATTACAGGGACAGTCCCCCTGGAGCAACTCAGGGTTAAGGGTCTTGCTCAGGGACCCAGTGGTGGTAGTGCTAGAGTTGGGATTCGAAACCAGGACCTCCTGAGTAATAGGTCCATAGGCAAGTACCCTACCACTAGACCACTGCCACCCATTAGAACATCATTCAATTTTAGGCAAGTCGCCAAAGTATGCAAAGTATATGATAAGTATACAAAGTATATGAAATCTCACAATTAAACAAATGAAACAAAACTATTATATTTGGCCATTCATTTATGGGGGAAAATTAGCCATTATAACATTTTTTTGCAACACAGAAGTACATGAAATTTTTAACCCAGCCAATAGGTGTGCACAAGACAGTATATTTCTTTGTTGCTGGTCCCAAGCCCAAAATAAATGGGGAGGGATATGTCAAGAATAAAAGAAGCAGGAAGAGTATGAAAGAGGGATATGTCCAAAGTATTTTGGAGGTGAAGAGAGTGTCAGATAGGGGATGAGTTTGATGCTGGAAGGTGTGATAATAAATGTTGTTTGTGCTTATGCCCCTCAAGTTGGTTATGGGAAGGAAGAGAAATAAGAATTCTGGAGTTGGGACATAGGGACATGAAGCAAATGGCAAAAAAAAGCAGTGGCGAAGGCTAAAGAGAAGGTGTATAATGAATTGTATTTGAAGTTGAACAGTAAGGAGGGATACAATTACCTATACTAATTAGCTAGACAGAGCTGGGAAAGATGTGCAGCAGGTCAGGGTGATAAAGGATAGAAGCGGAAACATACTCACAAACAAGCAGATTGTGTTTAGCAGATGGAAAGAGTACTTTGAGGGGCTGAGGAATGAAGAGAACATGAGAGAGAGAGAAGATTGGGGGATATGAGGATAGTGAACCAGGAAGTGCTATGAATAAGCAAGATGGAAATAAGGGCAGTGATGAAGAGGATGAAGAATGTTGTTGGCCCAGATTACATACCTGTGGAAGTATGGAGGTTTTTAGAAGAGATAGCAGTAGAGTTTCTCACAAGACTGTTTAACACAGTCTTGGAAAGTGAGAGGATGCCTGAGGAATGGAGAAGTGCACTGGAATAGTGAGTGATGGGAAATTAAGAAATTAAGAAAAAATATTGCACACACCAGTGTTTTTCCATGACTCTTTTGGCAACCTGAAACCATGTATACATTCCTATGCTAAATTGCTGTGACACTGTATAAAATCAGGTCATTTGAAATGTAAATTGTCCGTACTTGAAAGAACATTACTTCTCCACGGTCTTGACGATAAAATGTGAAATGTTAAATTGCGCTGTGAGCACTTCACAAGAGGCTTGATGTAAAGGCTCATTATAATTTCAAGAGCAATTTCTGTTAGTGAACTGATCGTTTGAAGATATGAAGAACAGCTGGTGTGTGTTTTTCGATTGTAAGAAGAAGATAGAGGCAGCAGATATAATATGAATGAATAGCAGGTAGCAGATAAAGAACCTACCTGAGTTCTATAGTGAAGGGCCGGTCCACCTGCAAGATCCATTCACAGCGGGCATTGGTAGGGTAACTCTCCAAGACCAAATGACCTTGTCTCTTCCTGATCACACCACCACACGCTGGAAATGAGGCATTCATGCATCCATTCATCAATATATTCACCCATGTACGCACCGATCTGTATTAAGTGATATTCTGTTGGTGGATAGTTTATTTTAATCTGAAGTAATAACCCTATAATATCATGAATGCCTGTAATTTCAGGCATGAGTTTGGATATTCAGAACTGAGTCGTAAACATGTTTTGACTTGATAATGCTTTTGAGAGACATCCACAAATATAGTGGAATGCTTCAAGCTATTTAGAAATTCCAGCATTGTATATATTGCGTCAATTAGAAAAATGATACCGAAGACATGAAAAAAAACCTTACTCATGCAATCGCCACCAGACCACCCAGGGCGACACTCTGCACAGTACTGGCCTTTAATGAAGAAGTCATCCTTAGGACCCCATGTTCCATTGTTGCAACGCTTGCAATTTTCAAATATGCTGCACCCTTTCATGAGAAAAATATACATTATTTACATATGTGTTAATAGGTGTTAATATGGCTTGACAGTAACAGAGATAAGGTAATGGAGAGAATCTAAGAAGTTATAACTGAAAACTGAAAACCGCTTTTCTCCAGGGTGCACAAACTTCCCCCTTCATTTCCATGACCATCTAAGCTGCAAAAGACATTAGCTTCTACCTAACTAAGCAGCGAATGTAAGTGTATTTTAACTTCCTAAAACAGACATGTTAGCAGAGCTCTTTCCCTGAGAATGTATTTAACATATGGAGGGAAGACAATGAAAAAGAGAAACATGGAAAGTCAAGCAGAACCTGACCATGTAAAAGGCTGTGTGCAGGTATCAAATATTCTTAGACTACATTGCTATGTAAAGCACTGTGCACAGGTTTTTAAATTTATGAGGGTGTTTGTAAAAGAATATTTTTCAGAATACTCAGTAAAACCGTTGTCCAGGTATGAAACTAACTATGAACATCTGGTATCGCACAGATACTCAGCGAGACATGCACACACACACAATAAACCCAGAACATGTCATTTTCCCCAACCCTAATGGCAATATGTCATAATGCTCACTTGTTAAATGCAAAGCAGCTAAAAACAACATAAGAGAGTGGTAGAGAATGTCCTTGTAAATTGTGTGTCATGATGGTTTTAAAACTAAGCTATAACAAACCATTTTCCTTCTAATATAACTCACACTTTCTTTAAAATAAACAGTATCATTAAGCAACTATAAAGTTAACCAGGAAATTTCATTCAATTAAATGTGTAATCAGACGCAGAGTTAAAGAACTCCTCACAAAGAAAAAAAGTATATCTAAAATGTATTCGTCAAATTTATTTGAAAATGACCAAAAATGTATTTTTGGTTAATATACTCTAGTGTTTGGAATATATTTAAGTGCATTTGAAATGTATCTTACAAAAAAAAAGGTTGAGATGCATTGGCAAAAAAGATGCATTGCCCAAGTGTGTACAAGTGTACAAGTTATGACTAAGGTAAAATGTATATCTGAGTTCGAAAAGCAGCTCACCAGGGTGGATAATGCAAGGGTCACATTCATTGCGTGCATTCCTGCAGCACGGGACAGCATACCCCACGGGTGTCCCCTGAAGAGGGCATTTACATCGTATCACATCGTACTCACAGCATCCTCTGCACATCAAATTCCACTCTGGCCCAGGACAGTAGCTGTAGAGGAACCTGTAGTCTGATAGAGAAAGTGGATCACTACATACAAAGTGCTCTTCTCACTTTTTTATGGCATTTGGTTAAATAACAATCAGATCAGAGGAAAGCGTTATGGGTGAATAGACGACAGGCTTGGACAAAATCCCACTGCCCAGTTTTCCAGTGAAAAATGAATGTTTTAAAAAACTTGGGCAACACTAGGAAAACTGCTTTATTTTTCACCTTGGACAACACTCAACAATGAAAATTAGCAAAAAGTAAAAACCATCACAGAGATGAAGTGCCCCTTAAATCAGTTTAAGAAGTTAACCTTGCAGCTTTAGTGAACAAAGCGAACAGTTTGTTCAATTAGCTGGGTCAGTTATGAATGTGATTTATGGATTGCTTTTTTTTTGAGAAGTCTTAACTCGTCTCTGAATGTCGTAATCCTCACATATTCGATATGTATAGGGTAAGGACTAATGATCCACAACAAAAGCAGACTCTTACTAGTATCAGTTAATATTTCCTTAAAAAATATATCAACATAAGGCAGAATTTCTTAATTAATTTATTAATATTTCAAATGGATACTTGATGATTCATTAATTGCAGAATGTTTGGATGACAATAGGAAAACTAAGCTTTTTTTTTTGTAAGATTATTCTATTAATCCATATTAATAGACATATTAGACATAGTTCTTATTTTTGCATTTAGTATTTTGAAATGTTTATGAATATGTATATGAAAAAATTGCAGACTAGTATTCAAATCCCTAACCAGTGCATCCCTAATGAATACTATTTGTATTGCATTACTATGATTTGGCTCCCCACACTTGTCTTTCTTCAAGCTCCTTATAAAGTGTTCATGCCACTGTCGGCTTTGGCTTGTTCATTAAAGATCTGGAACTAAAAGCTGTTTCGGGATGATGTATACTGTAAAAATGGTTTTAAAAATCTAGTAAACTGAACTGTTTTTCAAAACCAGAAATGTCACACATTTCCCTGCCATGCAAGAATCTCTTGAGAAGCCTATTATCATTTTCCGGGGTTTGAACTATTCGCTAAAGATAAATGGGCCATTAAACTAAACCCTGGCAGCTCTTAGTCAAGAGATTTTCAGAGACATGTTTTTGCTTTTGTCGGTTTTGTCTTCTTTAAGTGAGATGGCGAAATTCCAGCTACAGCAGAATATCTGAGACTGAAATACAGTGCGGCCCACGTTATGTAACCCAGAGTTTAATGTCCTCAGAGAGGTGGAGACTCAACTGAGCAGACGTGGAGTGAGAAAGCAGAGAGAGAAATGTCCACCAGCTTGTCTGATGACTCAACCTCATTAAGGATAGTCTGGGTTTTTCTCTCCATGGTAATGGTCTGGAGGGTTGTTGTGCTGGTGGTAGCTACAAGTTGTTTTAACTCTTCTGGTGACGCCATGCATGTGATTCATCTTAGTGCCATTTCTTTTGTTTGTGAACTTGGGATTTTGGGATTTTAAGTTGAAAGGAAAGGTAATTTGTTGGAGGGGTTGAATATTAGTACATTTTCTGGACCAAATGTCTGGCTTTTTCAAGCTGGAATGGCAGGTAGACTAATGTAGGCCACACTCAGGAGCCATAAACAAAACCAAAGATTGATGTAACATGTCAAAATACCTTGATAATTATTAATGTTCTTTGCAAACAACAGTAAAAAATAAAAGCTACTGTTAAATAGAAAGGATTTTAAACCCTTAGCCAGTTTCCAAATTATACTAATGTAACCTGACATGTTGTGTAAAACCTATATTTATTGTTGACATGTCATAATTCGTATATTTGTTCCCTTCTCAGCATTGCAGACAGACAAACAAACTAGGTTCTTGCTGAAAACGTACTTTCTTTTCTCAGAGGGTGAAGTAATTTAGGCGATCCTGTGAAATTTATGACAACATTGTGTAAGTATATGCTGCGCGTGATGTATTCAGTCAGCTTGTCTCTTTCACTTTCTAAAATGATACGCATTTAACATTTTTGTGTTTTTCCCTGACAAACTGCGAAAGCCACAAGCATATTTGGCATTTTACAAAAGGAAGAAAACTGGGTGGTTGTTTGGCAACAGCACACATCTGACAACAATGAACATTAAATCTCAGCCTTTAAACCAATGTCGATTTCTCTTTTCCTCACCTTTTCTTTATTTCTTATAGCTCTACACTGACTGTATATGAGTGTGGTGTGCAATAATAGGATTGGTGTTGTTGTGAGATGCAACAGATGGGAAATTAAGAATGTGGTTGCTGTGATATGACTTGCTCTGTGCTGAATTGAACAAGCTCTTTGCACTGTAATATGAGTGAAACTGGAGTAATGGAAAGAGTGGACACTGTCAAAAGGTAGATTTAAAGCTAATCTCACATAAAAGCTGACTCTTGCTGTGCATCCTTCACCCAAATGTATTATATTTAGCTAGAAAGGAGGGGATGATGTTGCTCTGGAAAGAATACATTTAAAAAGTCATACATCTATTGCAACATACTCATGTTAAAGCAATTATGTTTCATAGCATTTTTAAGACAGTAGAAATACTATTATTAATATTAATAATATTAATACTTTAATAATGAATACTAATATTAATTACACCTGCTTGTACATGTTACGTTTGGGCCATTTTAATGCTACACATACTAACTGATGAGGAAAATATTCAGTAGATAAACAGTAACTAATTTTCCACATTTGAATTGTGTCAGTTTTTACTGTAATCTATTATTGTCAGTGGTGGCCTAGGGTTTAGGGACTAATCCCCAGGATTGGAAGGTTGTGGGTTTGAATCAATTAAGTTGCCCTGAGGTACCCTTGAGCAAGGTACTGTCCCCATCAATGCTCCCCAGGGACTAGATATAGCTGTCTCCTGATGCATGGTGTATGGGTTAAAAGCAGAGCATAATCATTAACATTTTTTAAGGACTGTTTGCACTGCAATAAAAAGTCAGCAGAAACAATTTATCATATGGCCAGGCATTCAGGCTACAATTATTGCTGGACCTGCAATAGAGGCAGTGATAGCTGCTGAAAAGGCAAAATATATGCAACTATGCAATCTATGGCAGTATAAGAGTTATAGTTATTGTTTAATTACTCCTACAATGAATGTGGTGCCACTCCTACTAAACCAGTTTAACCCTCAGTGACTAAAATCATACTAGGCATTTGTGGGCCTTTAGTCGACAAGTGCAATGCATTTGTTTGCGTGCTTATATCTTAAATAGCATGCTGTCTGAGTTATGCTTTGGCAACTGACAGTCTCTATTGATGTCCCTCCGAGAAAATCTCCACAGACTTTGTGTGTGAGTTCTATATGAGCTGCAATGCCTGGTTTTACAAGGTGTTAAAAAAGCTGATAGAGGTAGAGGACAGCAAATACAGTTGAGGCCAAAATTATTAGGCCAAAATTATTGGGGTGGTAAAAAATATTAGCCCCATGTGAATGTTTGCTTTCAAAACACACCTACAGTAATTAACCAATCAGCTTTGAAACCACACCTGTGCAGTCAACTGGCTTCCTAACAACATTCAGTCAGTATAAAAAGATTCCAAGGAACAGGGCACTTGAACACATGGGAGGGACTAGTGTTACTCACCATGCCAAAGACAAAGGAAAACAGTCTGGAGCTCAGAAAGAAGATTGTAGAGGCTCATGATAAGGGGGAAGGCTACACTGCCATTTCCAAGTGATTCACAGTGTCTAGAACTGCTGTACGCTGCATCATTGCCAAGTACAAGGAAACAAATTCTGTAAGAAACAAACCTGGCGTGGCCGTAAGCGCAAGATTTCAAGAACTATGGAGAGGAAAATAGTCAGAGATGTCAGCAAGGAGCCCCGGACATCTGCCAAGATGATTGTTGCTGACCTGGCCACTTCTGGAGTTGATGTTTCAAGAGACACAGTTGTGAGGGCTCTTCATCGTGGTGGGCTTCAGGGCCATCGTCCCAGAAGAACCCCTTTACTCAAAGAGCGGCACATCACAGCCCGACTGAGGTTTGCCCGTGAACATTTGAAAGGTAAAGATGAGTTTTGGAAGTCTGTGCTTTGGTCTGATGAGACTAAACTGGAACTGTTTGGGCACATGGATGTTGCTTATGTTTGGCGAAGAAAGGGAGAGGCCTTCAACCCTAGGAACACAGTTCCCACAGTTAAACATGGTGGTGGGAGCATCATGCTGTGGAGCTGTTTTGCAGCCTCAGGCACAGGGAGCCTTGTTCGGGTGCATGGCATCATGAGAAAAGAAAATTATGTTGACATTTTGAGGGAGAATATGCAGAAATCTGCTTGTAGTCTAGGCTTAGGTCATTGCTGGGTCTTCCAACAAGACAATGACCCAAAGCATACATCGACATTAGTCCAACAGTTCCTCAAGGATACCAAATCCAAGATCCTGGAGTGGCCCGCACAGAGCCCCGACCTCAATCCTATTGAGAATCTGTGGCAGGTGCTCAAAGTGAATGTCCATGCTCGGAAACCATGCAATTGGGACCAGCTGGAACAATTTGCAATGGAAGAATGGGCCACAATCCCTCAGGAGACCTGTGCCAACCTATTAAAGAACTACTCAAAGAGATTGCTGTCAGTTGTGGCTCAGAAAGGGTACACTATTGTACCGGGGCAGCGGTGGCCTAGCGGTTAGGGCGTCAGGTGCATGATCGGAGGATCAGGGGTTCAAACCCCTTCCCAATAGGTTGCCCTGAGGGCAAGGTACCGTCCCCATCACTGCTCCCCGGGCGCTTTCAATAGCTGCCCACTGCTGCACGGGTTTGAGTGTGCATGGGTAAAATGCAGAGGTCCAATTTCGTTGTGGTTCATGTGTGCTGTGCCGTGACCTCGCAATGACAAGGGTTGTCACTTTCACTTTTTCACTTCACTATTGACTATTAATGGCCAGGGGGCAAATAATTTTGGATGTCTCATTTTTCCCCTTTCTTGTTTCAACTCGGTGTATCAATAAAATATCCTAATTAAACTTAGTGGACATTGTTTTATAGTGTATTTGTTTCCAAAATAACAAACACTTGTTGTTTATGGTCATTTTCATGGAGAAATCAAGAGTGTTGTCTAATTTCATAAGGGGGACTAATAATTTTGGCCTCAACTGTAGACTCAATGGCAAGGTCACACATCACATTTGTGATTCTGGGGAAGTCTTTGGACAATCTATTGGATTAATGTAAATGCCAGTACTCAAATAATGATACTGAGATTATGAATCTACTCATAGACTCTCAGAAGTACAGGAACCCAAATACGTTGAATGTTGCGGTGAATATCAGGCATCACCGCTTAACTTTGATTGACATGTTTGCAAACATAAATGCTTATAAGATAAGCTTTTTCTTAACAAATTCATAACCTGTTTTATGGCTTAAGCAAAGGCAAACTTGGTTTAAGATCAGTGGTTTGAACTTAGACCCTGAAAACTTCTTACTGTTGGGCTGCAGGTACCCTCGGTGTATGGCCCATCTTAAACACTCGCCATCACTCTGCTCCCCTACACATGATCATATTAAAGCATATTTGTGGTTTATACTGTATCAGTCAGTGCTCAGGCCAGTGCACTGAAATTCTCCACTGGCCTCTTTACTCACAGCAGCACACATCCCATAACCCAGGCATCCACTCAACACCAGGCATCCACTCAACACCAGGCATCCACTCAACACCTGCAAAGTAAATTCCAAAGTAAAAATCTGCTGGCAGTTTTTACAAGCAAAGGGGAGCTTCTAAATTCCAGCATGAGGCAAAGACAGGAGCACATGTGTTTTTATGTGCATGCACACAGTTTCTTTCTCTTAATTATCAACTATCAATTTTTTTAAGAAAAATGTTGGCAAAACATCCATGACAATAATTCAGACCTAGTTTTGTTTTTTTTAACCGTCTGATTTTTAATGGCCCTGGTTGAATGCATCACTTGGCATTTTTGTTGTTGTTTGTGTAATTTTATTTCAGTTCATGCTCTAATAAGAGCCTAATCTCCCAGGATTTTTTGTTATTATGTGCACTGTTTTTGTGCCAAAGCCACATGTAGCATTGTTTGTGATGGATTACGTAAATGCTATACAGTACACAAGTACAGCAGTTGTTTCAATGGTTGTGGGGGTGTCAAACATACTTTTAGGATTATGACAACGTGGAATATCTTTCTCTCTCTCTCTCTCGCTCGCTCTCTCTCTCGCTCTCTCTCTCTCTCTCTCTCTCCTCGCTCTCTCTCTCTCTCTCTTACAGTTTACTAGACGTGCACAATGGGATTCCTGGCACCAAACCTTGATATCACAAATGTTTCTGGACAGTACCAGCAAGTAAAAAAAAGATAGTTTTCCAGATAGTTTGATCCCAGTGCAGCATTGCAGATTTTTTTCATTGAGTTATGTAATTAGTATCTGCTTTTTCCATACCAGATGTGCACAGTGCTTTGCTGTGACACGAATCTGATAAAGCATAGGGGAGCAAAAATAGCTGACACCATCACACCATGAAGAGGTCCCTCTTTTACTTCTTCAGAGTTCCCCTCATGTTTGGACTTGCATCTTTTTCATCCCGTGTCCTAACTGTAACCAGTTTAAAAGACAGTCTAAGGGTTTCCTGTGTTAAGCAATCTGAGTTGCAGGACATGGGGTACTTCTGTTCTGTATATGTTCCAAGGCTCCTGCTGCCACCACAGGCAATCAGAGGACAGATCAGTTACAGCCTGTAGGCTTGTGGCAGTGAAACAGATTTGAAGCAGATTCCAGACTCTGACATCATCCTTGGGAATAAAGCCCTGGGAAGACCCCTCCAGCTTTCTCCAAATGTGGCTAGTCATACGTGACCTCACCTAAACCATAAGACCTTTAACCTCACTGCAGACTATAAGTATTGAGCTTCAACATCTGGGTCTAGTTACTTGAAGTGGCCCATTCATGAGTAATTAAAAAAATAATAATTGTATATGGCTTTGCATTTACACCATATTAAAGCACAAGATCCTGCCATTTTTGTTTTTTTGCATGAGTGCTCATCTCTTCATATACATAATATTTTTAATTGGACAACTGGGATTGGTATATTTACATCTGAGCTGGTATAGTCAGCATATTTTTTCGATTTGCATGACCCTCAGTGGCTTGGCTTGGTCAGCCTTTTGGTCCTTGCTCATATTGGTCTAGTGCAAAGTCTGTTAATCAATACATATTTGTTGTATATAAATACAGACAGTACAGCGAGGTGGGTCGTTAACAAAGAATGCTTTCTTCAGAAATAGAAATAATGATTGTTTATTTGATCAATTTACAAATGCAAGTGAAATAATAAAGAAAATTAAATTAAATCAATATTTGTGTCACTACCTTTGCCAAACCAGCATCAGTTCTTCTGGCCCCCACAGAGCCCCAGATCTCAACATCATCCAGTGTGTCTGGGATTACATGAAGAGACAGAAGGATGTGAGAGCCTACATCCAAAGAAGATCTGTGGTTAGTTCTCCAAGATGTTTGGAATAACCTACCAGCCGAGTTCCTTCAAACACTGTGTGCAAGTGTACCTAGAAGAACTGATGCTGTTTTGAAGGCAAAGAAACAACAAATATTGATTTATTTAGATTTCTCTTCAATCATTCATGGCATTTTATGATACTGATGAAAATAATGATTAACATCTATTTGAAAGTATCTCTTTGTTTACAGCATTTCTTCACACTCGCCTAAAACTTTTGCAGACAGTACTGTGTGTATATATATATATATATATATATTTGCCTTTGTTCCAAAAATCTCTGATATAAAACAAAAACCATCTAGCTAGTGCAGCTGTGTGTCTTCATCTGCTCAGCCTTGTCTCACTCACTGCTGTCCGCCTAAGCTGCCTTCCTCCCAAGATTACAGCTGAAACTCGCCAAGAAAACAAGCGTACAAAGGCAGATGGTGATGAAATGTGGACGTGCTGACCACAAGTGAAACTTGACTAATGTGCATATTAGACTGCTGCTTACACTATGTCATGAGACTGATGCTTAATGATGCTTGCAGACAAGCAGTAGTGTTTAAATTTCACTTATTGTTAAAATGTGGCAGTGGAAGGAAATATATTTGAGAGAGTTAGTGGATAGAACACACTCAGAATCAGAAAAACTATTGATCCTGAGGGAAATTGTTTATGTAACAACTGTGCATGTAGACTAATGGAGCCACCAGTAGACTTGAAGAGGGATGTTAAACAAAAATGTAGTAAAATAAAACAAAATATATCAAATTAAAGCAATAAGAATGTAAAAAACATGATATTGGGAAATTATTCTCTGTAAAGTGAAAGTTATTGCACATTCTGATTTAAATATAAATATAAATAAAAAATACATCATCAGAAAAGTAATTGCACATAGTAGTTTAAATGATGTACAAGGACATAGTAAGAGAGAGAAAGAGAGAGAGAAAGAGAGAGAGAGAGTAAAATACAGAAAGTAATGCTGAGGGGTGTTGCACGGAAGATCTAATATGGAATGTCATTAGATTATTGATCCATTTGTTGGTATTGTTAATGTTTAGAAGCTCAGATGATTTCAAAGCACAGCTGAGATGGGATAAGTAATACAACAGAGCACTGTGTCCGAAGTGTGATCTTTACTCTTTCATTGACAAGCATTTGATATTTATGGTCAATACTAAAGAATAATTACTGATATTCACATAAAATGTAATAAGATGAGAATGAAATGACTTAGATTGGGACAAGGAGCAAAAAATAAAAGAAAATTTAGTTACAAATCAGATTTGCCTACTGTGCCAGGACTGAAGTCATTCAGTGACCCGTGCAAAGTGGTAAATGTGAGTAATATACGAAAGAAGCCTTGGGCCAGACCAGTGAAGTGCGCTTACTTTGATGCACACTGTGGTGGAAAAGCAGCTCTGAAGACTACAGTCTTCTCTCCGCTGCAGCTGTCTGCTCTTTCAGAGGCCTGAACGATTTAGCAGTCATGGAACAGGAAACTCTTTCTGTTCCTGTAGCACTGCCGTGCACACACTCTCACACACTTACACATGCACACACGTGCTGTGTGTACATCCAAATTTAAATATCTCTGGACACCCCCCACAATGCTCTAAATATAACACTCTCCATTCTTCAAGCAATCCACAGACCTGGTTAGATACTATGAAGCATGATCTGAATGTAAGTCAGAATATGTCCATACTGGAACTGTCAATTTTCTTATTTACACTAACATATGAGGCAACCCATACACACATAAGAAGAACACTACTTTCCAAAATATGACTTTTTTCACTCTCTCCAAATGAATGTCTCTCCTCGCTTGACCTTGGCCTCCATGTCCCAGTGTTCACCACCCATTGGCAATCCTCACTCTACAGGGATCCAACGCAAATAAAATGAATTATGCAGCACCGCCTAGACATTTAGTAGAATCTCAGAAATAAGATGGATGTCATCAGGATCAGCTAATGGGGAGATCCCCGAATTCAACAGAGAAGAATGTTTAGACAGCTTGTTGGCCTCCTAGTAGAAGTTCACCTCTTAAAGTATCCTAAGAACAACTGTTCTTTCCCGAGCCCCAAACTGCACCATCATAACAGGAGCAAAAAAATGCTCTCAGATGAGTCAGTATAAACAGTAAGCACAGACAGGATTTTGATGAACAGCTCTGTTTGAATGAACCCTCTGTGCTGACGAATTTTTTAAAGTGTTTATCTGCAGAAGTCCCTTCCCTACACGCAGTCCCAGCTAAGTTGTTTAACCTGACCGTGTTTTCTGCAATAAGTTTTCAATCCCAGAACACAGATTACACAAGTTCGTAGATACGAATATTTCTTCTTTCACGCATGTAATTGTTTAGAAACGTTCAGTGAATCTATCCCACACGGCAACTTCAAAAAAAATGTCCCCTAAGGCAAGTTTCTAGAATTCAATTCAGATTCTGCATTGTTTTTAGACCACAAGAGACGTCTGTACAGCGGGAAAATACTTCACATTTTTGCATCTGATACCTAAATTATCCTCATAATAGCAAGCCTGTGCGTGTTTCCAGCATTTCTGTTGTGTTTGTGGAACTCACAATAGAGCACAAATGCCTAATAATAGCTAACACAAGGCCAGAGAGAGGCAGTTCCTCTGAAAAATCGTCATCATGGAGAGCTGCCAGGCAGTACCTGAAAGTATCTCATGATGCCTTAGTCATTTTGTTTTGTCGGGAACCTCTTGAAATAGAATTGCATGAGTATTTTCCATGTGCTCTCTAATGTGCCCCAACTGTTTAAATGTGACTAAGGGGAATGAACCGAAGCAACCGCAAACAGCCAAAACTCTCCAAAGCTCTTCCTCATCAACATGAGAGAGAAGCACGCTGAAGCTCAAAACAAAGAGTGGGCTCCACAGCAACAACAATCTGTCCAAAACTGTAACGTCTACACAGTGTTGTCCACATGGTCAAAATAGATTGTTCAGCCTGAAAGATTCTGGTTAAATGCACTGAGTAACATGAGGCATTGACAAAAACAACATTTCAGATGAACTAAAAAGTAAAGTCTGACAAACACTCCAATCAACTTGTCCTGTTTTTCCAAAGGTAAATATTTTCTGCTTTATGTTGAGAGGAGAAAGAAAGAAAAAGAAAGAAAGAAAGAAAGAAAGAAAGAAAAAACCAGAGCCAGGAGAGGGGGTGAGTCAAAGTGAAAGAGATAAAGTCAGTAAGGACAGCTGATGCTGACTGGAAGAGAACAAAAGACTGGGAAAGAGAGCCTCTATAGAAGTCAGAGATAGCCACAGCAGCAGACATGATTCACACACTTACTGCAAGGGCCAAGCTATTCAAAGGTGCAGTGAAGATGAGGATGAGTGGAGCGATGAAGATCGGGGTTGCAGGGGAGTGCGCCTCGCTGCTGGCTCGCCTCTGCAGCCGCACTGCTGAAGGCATGCTGCTCTCTGGAGCGCTGTTTACTTTCTGAGCTCAGCTGGTTTGACATCACCTCTCTCTCTCTCTCTCTCTCTCTCTCTCTCTCTCTCTCTCTCTCTCTCTCTGTCTTTCTCTATCTCCCTCCCTCTTGCACATAAACACACACTTTCTCTCTTCACATCTTTTTGTCTGACTTACCTCAACAAAGTCTCTCTCCCCGTCTTATCTTTAACTCATTCACTTTATCCTTTTCTTTCTTTCTTTCTTTCTTTCTTACATTTTACTGTTTTATTTTGTTTTGATTTCTCTCTCTCTCTCTCTCTCTCTCTCTCTCTCTCTCTCTCTCTCTCTCTCTCTCGCTCTCTCGGCTTCATGTTACAGCATAAGGCAGTCTGCTCTTAGGTAGGATGTACCCCTTAAAAAAAGTCTACTTCAGCTCTCTTGGCAATGTCACTGCCGTTGAATGAGTGTAGACTGCGTGTGCAGACCCCATTTTAACACACTGGACTTCCACACATTCTGCCAAATCACCTAAGTTATCAGGTCTTCATGTTCTTTCCATACATCTTTAGCAGCTTTACTAAGTCCTACTTTAAAATTAAGGTGTTCTTTTAATGTATTGGAGTTAATCACAAAGTCACAGATTAACCAACTGATCCAATTCTTAAATCTTAACAGTCTTAATAAAAACACAAAAACGTGTTTTTCTTGGCATGATGAATGAAAAAAAGCAACAGTCTGGCAACAGGTCAGCTCCTGTTCCTGGTTTCTGTAAATGTTTAGTATTAATCAGTGTCTGTAAAAAAACATCATGCTATACTTTTATCAGGAATACATTGGTCTACACAGCATGTAAACATAATCAACTCAAATTTAAACAAGCATTTCAAACCCTCCAAGGATTGCATATCACTGAGTTTGTCCAAAACTAACAGGATTTAGGGCTGAGTCCACCATTCTCCTCATGCCGTGACCTTTCATCGACTCTATGATGTTTGCTCAGATGTGTTTATTATGGGGTGCTGGGTGGGTTTGGGGCTGACTTTTACCTTCCTGTAGGAAGTTCTACAAAAATACATGTCTTTTAATGCTCAGTAGCTGTATACCTGAACTGGAAGATAATAATAATAATAATAATAATAATAATAATAATAATGGATGGAGCCTCTCACATGACAGCAAACTATGCATTCCAGACTTTGGAAGCCACTTCACTAAATGCTCTGCCAACATGGTGACCAGCTTTAATGTCAGTATAGAGAGCTGACCTGCTGAAGAGAATCTAAGGCTGTGAGATGCTGTATATAGAGACATCAGGTCACAGAGACACAGGAGCGAGGCCATGAAGTGCCCTTAAATTGATTAGTAAGATCTTGTATTAAGCCTGACTTTTGAACATACTGTAATCAAGCCGATGTTTTAGAAGGAATAATAGTAATCTAGTCCAGGAGAAATGAGAGCATTAACCAGCATCCAAATGATGATGTTTGCTCAGATGCGTAAGTGTTTATTATGGGGTGCTGGGCGGGTTTGGGGCTGACTTTAACCTTCCTGTAGGAAGTTCTACAAAAATACATATGTCTTTTAATGCTCAGTAGCTGTATACATGAACTGGAAGATAATAATATCTTTTTATAATAATATAAATATAAATATAGTTATATAATAATATAAACGTGCAATTTTTTCAAGCCATAAAAAGTGGTTTTGATGTCAGCATTAATATGGCAGGTCATCAAAGTCATTTATAACACTGGCTAGATCAGATACCATAACTTTCTTACCCATAATCAGTATCAGTTTTATTTGATATTAGCCCCACACTTTAAGATCTTTAATTCAAGCAACAAGAGAGGGGTGCAATTGCAAAGGCAGTGGTAGTTACATAAATCTGTGTGGTATTATATATTAGAAAGAACTAGGGTCCAAGGACAGGTCCTAGAGGAACACCATGAACACCATGAGTGCCTGGCTCTAAAGAGGACAAGACACCATTTACGGGTATATACTGTTGTCCAACAGTAAGGTAAGAGACAAACCAGGTGAGGGCATTGCCTGCTATCCCAACTGCTGACAAACGTTTGTGCAAGAGAAAAGTAGCATCAAATGCTGAGCTAGGATCTAACAGAAGAAGCAGGCTAATAAAACCCAGAGTGTGCAGCTAACAGTCAACCAATTACCACCCTAAGAAGTCCTTTCTCTTTATGTGGGCTGGTCTAGCCTTCAGAACCCTGCATCTTTTCTAAAGCTCTATTTTTAAAAAATCAGAACGAAAGCATACTTTTGAAGCAGCCGTCTCTAGTCTGGACGAGAGACTTTACTGAAAGATCCCTTTTAACCTAGTAAGGAATTATAACACTTAAGTCAGGGTTTAAACTGCTTTAATTATTCACACCAGACTTCTACAGGGTTTACAAATGTTAAGTGTCAACATTCAACATTTTCAAATCCCAGGCTTATTACATCCAAACCGTACATTCACACTGGGAGCAGTGAGAGTGTCAGCATTCGCTCTGGCCGACCTGTCTGGTTCCAGTATCCTTGATGCTTTGGAACTAATGGCCGCTTTAAAGAAAGTTCACAGGGTTGTGTGCTAACTTTCTAGGCCCGAGCACACTGGATTGTGATTGGTTGCTTCTGAATTGCATCATAGCTCATTATTATAAAGTTAACTGCATTTAATTTTGATGCCCTGGCTGCCCAAAATGTACTGTGGCTTCCTTTAGCCATTCCTTACTTACAAAAAGCAAAAGTATCAAAGTATCAAAAGCAATGGAAAACTATTTAAATATAAATGCACATATTTTGACCAAAATACAGAAACAAAAAACAAAACACTTTTTCAGGCTTGAGAGTTTTGCTCATATTAACCAAAGCTTCACGACAGTTGGTGTAAAAAAAACATGGGCATAGATTTATTAGGTTGGCTGAGCATCAGTGAAAACAGTCCTTTTCAAGATAGACTAGTTACAGTGTCACACACACGCACCATGACTTTTCAGAATCATTCAACCTACAAAGCACAATCCCTGGGCCACACTCAGGTTATTGTGGAAGCAAAACCTTTGGAAAACATCATCTAGGTTAATATTTATCTTCATTTTGCGGATGGATCACTACAGCCATGAACCATAAAGGGCAGCTTCCTGGCAAACTGTTTATAGCATCGTCCATCATGACGTTCTTAACCTGAATCAGCACGTTCCAGTTCATAAATCATGTTCCCTAATTTACATACAGCATATCCCGACACCCTGTGAGCCCATTCTTTGCTGCTGCCAAAAGGTAGCGTGTGCCCATTCTTTGCTGATGCCAAAACAGTATAGTAGACAGCATAAGTAAATAACGCAATAAACAGCCATTATAGTGTAAACAATGGAAGCTGCTCAGTAGGATACTGCTGCCTGAGCTTGGATAAGAAAGAGCAGAGTAGTAGGCATTCAATATTATGTTTTAATCCATTCAAAGCATAGCGTATTTACAGTGAATATGGGTTAAGAAAATATCTTAATTAACTTATAGTAACAGATATGTAGTTATATATTAATTATTTTGTAAATGCACTGTCTTGTTCCAACCGAGTAGAGGTTGATGGAGAAAGCTCTTTTTATAAAACTCTTCCACTTTGCTTACTGCTGGCTTCTCCTGAAATGATAAGCTTACCAAATTTACATCGATGTGTAAGGGCTTTAGCAGTTTAATATATAGCTGCTTAACTTCTAAGCCAGATTTAAACAAACATGGGAATATTTTTGCATGCTGAGAAACTCATTCTGATCATTCTAAATTAGCTATAATAGAGAAAATATTATCACTTTTAACATTTTGGGGAGCTCTGACCTGCTGGTCTAGTCCAAGCCTTGCTAATGTGTACTGAAACCTCTTGTAAAGCTCGCAAAGGAAGGTATCAAAAAAACATCCCAGAGGGGACATTCTTAATCCTTAAAGTCATAGCTTGTTTTTTTTTAGTGGGACATAAGAATCGGTTTGTCAGTGTGTACTCGAAGAAAAACACTTTAACGTCATAATGACATAAAATGAATTACGCAGAAGTGCCAGGGTTTCCCTCGAACTTTATGTAAGAGGGAGCATGTGGTTTTGATATTAAAGTACTGAATCACAATGGACACTCCGTTTCATGGAATTTATAATGGTTTATTCATAGAACTATTAAATAAAGCTTCACCCAGTGAGCAACATGTTCCATGTCAGAAAACATTTTAATGCTGAACTCTGTTGACAGACACGTCATTATTGTTGTGACCATCTGCTTTACTTTCATACACAGACCTGTAACCAGCTGTATAGACTTCTTGGAAGTTGCACATGCGTCACAGGTATACAAATACTTTGTTGTGGTTTATCCCGGCAATCTTATGAAAATTCGCCAGAATTTCAACTGCACTGTAATGTCATTGTTTGAACAAAGTTGTACTGTACCTACAACAGCATCCTTTACTGGTACTGAGGAGGTGTGCTACTTGATGCATGCTTAAAGCTTTCAAGCTTGCCAGACTTTATGATACATTTCATTACTGGGTAAAGTGTATTTGAACATGAGAGCTGAACAAAGACTTTTAAAGTATGGAACCTTCCTTAAGTCCAATGACCAGTTCCAGATGGAGACAAGAGCCATCTGTAACCTGAAGAAGCATTTTTGTTTTTTATGTGCTAATTGCTTTGTTTACACTATTGCTGTTTATGACTAATGAATCTTTAGACCTGTATATACAGAGGCATTCTGACTAACAGTGGAGTAAGAAAGTTGCTTTTAAGGCCTTTAATAGGAATTATTCTAAGGTGGTCTTCTGCATGGTTGAAAGCAAGCTGTCACATCTGTACACCAGAATAAATTCCTTCCATTTGGAAATAACTAGACCATGAAAGAGTATAGAGACATCCCTATAATGATAACAAGGAGACATTACCTCAGTGCCAGTTCTCAACTCAGATTTCTGGTTTTGCTGCATTTTCATGTTTTAATCTGCCTCTTCCACTGTTTTGTGCGTGAATTGCCCATAAAAAGCCATAATTCTGTAACAGGCAGACTAAAGAGAAGACTGATTAAAACACTGCAGACCCATATGTGAAATCAGCAGGATTTGTTCTACTGACATGGTCAATGTTAGATTTAATTCATGGTACAGAGTCTGAAATCGTCTTCCATGTCAGACCAGTCCCACTATGGTAATAGTTCCCTGGAAAGATAACACTTTAAACTCACATTACAGAGATGTGGCAATCAGACCGGCTTTGGCTCGATGAAGAAGGCTCCATATGGAGGAGATTGCAGCAGTCCATAACCACATTATGGCAAAGATTACAGAATGTAATTCACTGTAATTCACATTACGGTGCATATCATGATAAATGTAGAGTAGCAGTCCTTGAATCATCTGAAGTATTGAGCTACATCAACCTTATCTAATGCAACCTTGCACACTTTGTCATCGTCCAGATATGATTTGTGAAGCCCTGCTTGGATGAAATAGACCCTGTTCCATTGATTTAAATCTGTGGGACCTTGAAACCCATGGTTTACCTTAGGAATAAGGATGTAGACACACTGGCAAGTGGTTGGAATGCATTCTGGCTCAAATCTTTAGTGAAACACCAATGAAATGAGGCAATGGCTAGAAGAGGACTTAAGAATAAGTTCACAGAGCAGTTCTGGTTTCAGGACAGGCATTTGCAGCCAACCCCAAAGACTTGCTAAACAGCTGGTGTCAATCCATCTCCTAATGTAATACTTAATGTACAAGTGTCTTTGTTTTGCCTTTCAAGAGCAACTCATGGATAAGGTCACGGTGCCCTAATAGAATTGCAATGTAAGAATCAAGATGACCTCCCAAGCTGACCCTCTTAACTAACACCATTACCAACATGTTCTGAAAAATAGCAAGAGTTAAAGAAATGCTTAAAAACTATTTTTTTCAACAATTGCAAACTTTTTCACTTGCCTAAAATATTATTAATTTTGCACTGGAGTCAAGAGCTTGATATAAGATTTTGGGTGTCATAAACTCATTACCATTTAGGTACATTATCATTTATGGTGTTAGAGGGTTATTTAGTTGGGCATATATCAATTTGGACAAATATCATGCCTGACTAAGCCCATCTCCTACTTGTTTCTATACTGCCACAGGACGTAAAGACAACCAAAGTGCCCTGAGGTACCCCTGAGCAAGGTACCGTCCCCATCACTGCTCCCCGGGCGCTTTCAATAGCTGCCCACTGCTGCACGGTGTTTGTGTGCATGGGTTAAAAGCAGAGGTCCAATTTCGTTGTGGTTCACGCTTGCTGTGCTGTGACCTCGCAATGACAAGGGTTGTCACTTTCACTTTCACTGGAAAACATAGGTTAATGGTGTATGTGTGATCAGATATGGCCTCTGAAGCCATGATTCTGGTCACTGTGCTCTTTTTAAAGAATAATTAGAAAAGATAAGGTGAATGTGTGTAGTTAAAACTAAAGTACTGCAAAAACTGTGAGAAAGTGCCCATTGGCCTGAAAAGAAAGTAAAAATTACCCTGTCAGAGCGATTATTCCCTGCCTCAATACTTTGTGTAATTGTTGAACATCTTGAAAAGATTTCAAATACTGCTTTGAGAATGCAGGGAGTGTTGCTAACAACAAGTCTAGCACCGTTGATCCTAACCTTTGGGCCTGAAAATGTCTGTTTGCATTAAAAGGGCATTGGAATCAGGTTCTCCTTTTAGACCATTAAAATTGGTACCCCAAGGCCAGCTGCAAGAGACTGGACCAGGCTGGAGTTTCTCCAGACTCTAGTGAATGCCCAGGGAACACTGAGGGAAATGGTCAGTCAGATAATGGAAAGCACAGAGGCGTAACCAGACAGAAAGGAAAAGCCCACAGTGCAGTCGGCTGCTTCGAGATTTTCCATCCAGCACATCACACGCCCCACACACACGTAAGCATGCCGTTCATACACACATTCTGTTTGCAAATTCGCAAAATACACAACAAATGCCACAGCTAAGTCATTCAAATCCTTCAAATGCCTCAAAGTGCCTTGACCACTTTGCCAAGAGACCAGTGTCGGCTTGAACAAAAGCAGCCACAATTCTGAAGCTCTTTACTTCATCAGTGTTTTATTTATTTTTAATGCGTGAGCGTATGTATGTTTAGATTTGACTGTGAAATACAGTGTGTAATTTTTACAGAACGCACGGGAGATCAGCCAGAAGCAAGCCGAGCAGACACATCACTCTCACAGTTTGTTTTGGTTCCCCATAGCAACAAAGGTTCCGTGTTTAATGAGATTTTTTCCAGACTACATATCCACAGTGGCAAAAAAAAAAAAAAAATGCCAGACCTATATGGTTTTGCAATTAAGTTATTCATCTAAGTAACTGTGTGTGTGTATATTGAAGAATTAAGTTTAGCAGTGTCTATGAATGACAGAGAGCAAAGTTCACAGAGAAAGACTGTCTGTATGTGCGCCTGTGTGCTTGGATGAATATGTGTGTTTGTGCATGTGGTAAGAAGAAACAGCTGACAGTTTTACGGAGGATAAAAACACACACACTGTGCAGTCATTGCCTGAGGCCTGTGACTTTTACAGCACTCACAATAGAAGCCCAGTGCTGCAATTATGTAGTTTCCTGAAACCCCTTCATTAGATGCATTAGATGCTTTTCTCTTTCCAGTCTAATGTCTCGTTGGTGGTTTCTACTGAAATGTTTATCTCGTGAAGTTTTGCACGGATTGAGTGAGCAGAGGGCGATCCTTCGTGTGACGTACTCACTGACTGGATGAGTCATACTTGGCTACAAGCACATTCTTTACACACACTAGGTGACGACTCACAACCAAATAAACAGGCAGGATCCAGATGTATTGTCCAAGCTCGTTTAGGGATATTAAGGGTGTGGCATGACGTGTGGTAGCTGGATATGCTTACCCACCCTGGAAAAGCAATCGACTTAAAATGTGCTCATTGTTACCTTATGAAGGAATCATCTGTCTGTCCTGATGTGTCCTGTGCTGCAGTATATGGTTCAGTGTTGTTTTGTCTGTACTAGTGTGGGCTGAGATGACAATTAACCTTTAAGTAACTTGATATTTCTTTATCTGAAAACTAGCTAGACACCACATCTAGTGAATTCAGCTACTTTAAGGTGTAGCTGTTGCTGATAGTTGTGTTTTCTTGTGTACACACTGTATAATCTTTATATAAAAGCAGAATGGGATGCTCTAGAATGTGATGCTGCAGATGAGCCTAAGATCAACATGCACATTGGCTGTTTAATGAGGCTGTTTAATGCCTCCTGCCACTGGTCTGCGGAAGACAATCATTTTTAATCTTTTTAATCATTTTTAATGATCCAGCACCAATCCCTGACCTCTCTAACAAGGGCATACTACAATGAAATCCTCACAGCAATCTTCCAGCATCTAGTGTGAAGCCTTCCCAGAAGAGAAAGTTTAACTTCAGTAAAGAAGGGACCAACTCCCTCTTAATGCCCTTGTTTTCAGAAAAAGGACTGTGTGAAGGATGTCTCCAAACATCTGAACATTGTGTTATGTCAACACAAGCATTGCCAAGAGATTTTTAAGACAGATGATACTATGTTGAAATGAAGGGGGAATTTTCACATTTAAATTAAGGGAAATTAATTCATCTGTTTTTCAGAGCATTTGGACTGGCTTCATGGTATCTTTCAGAAGTGCAATGTGCACTGAGGACATCAAGAATGATGTCCTGCTCGTAGTGCCAAACGTCACAGGAGCTTGCACAACACAATCAGACTTACATCAACAAAACAACAAAGTTGTTTTTTCTTATTTTTCCCTAGAGGACACTCATATACTTTTAAAACGAAGTAATTAATGAAGCTTACATACTTCCAAGGTTATTGACTAGGACCATGTGTGGTGGTAAAACAACTGTATACCTTTCTTACTACTGACCTCACCACCATTACCACTATAATCAAACCAAGCTTTGTTTATAAGTATCTAAACCAGAAAGAAACCAGGGAATTGTATAGTGAAACCACAGTTACTTGACTATCTAAAATAGCAAAATTGAGATTTTAAACCCTGTTTTTGTACCCTGACACCTGGAAAATATGGCCAAACTCTTGCATTGATTTAACTTTTAAATGACTGCAATCTAGCATTGAAAGTCCCATTAATAGAAGTTCCATTTTAGTCTTTCAGACATCCTGAGTTTCAGCATAATTATGAAGCCTTTCTCATTCCCCTTCACTCACTTCGGTCTAGTTCTCCTCCCATTTGATTGCTCTGTGTTCTGCAAGGTTACTTTTTTTATAATTGTATATTCCAGTAAGTTTTCTTTGTTTTCTTAGATAATGTACCATGCCCTTCTAACTTTGTTCAATGAATTTCTGCAGAGCAATTGCCCAAGATAGGTACCTGTGCAAAGTAGGAAGGAAAATAATATGTCTAACTGGCAATTTATAGTTCCAAAAATGATAAAATCAGTTCCCCCAGGTACTCAAAATGCTGACGGCTGATTCACAAAAAGGTCATCATATAGCAGAATGGTCTTCGGCACATTGCTGAGTTAGGAACAATATGCACAAAACTGAAACTTACGTGATAACACTGATCCAGACATACAGTAGAAGAAAGGACCTGTGTTAAAAAAGGTTACTGGAAGTAGCCATTTCTGCATGAGTGGCCTGCAGATTGCTCGTATTCTTTGGTAGTTCTGTTATTATCCTCCTGGCTGGCTTCAAGTTTTTGGCTTCAATTTTTTGCACCTGTGATTCTTCAATATCCAACTAAGATCATCCCACTTAGACGTCTAGCCTTTGTATTCAAGCGAATCTAAAAACACCCCAACCATGACTCAAACAGACAAAAAAGCATGCTAAATTCAGTCAAGCTTTAAGATGAGGCCAAGCACATTTGATTCCAAAATATAACTTGTTGAAAGCCTTTGATTCACTTATCGGTTTAACGTGTCATTAGTTTATTTTTTAAAAGGTCATTCCATAAATATGACTATAACATATTTTTGTCCCAGTCCTGAGAATATGATTTATACAGTTGTATTTGAAATGCATGCAAGGTGCCAGTACCTGAGAAAAAAAAGCAAAGAAAACCACACGGCACATAAATGTAAGATATAAACTGTATGCAAATTAAGGACAAAATCCTCTTGTTTTGGCTGTGAAACGACCTCAGGGCATACCTAAGCTCTACAGAATAATTACTCCACCTGCTTCAAGGGTCAGGATTGAAAAATGGTGCTGAGACGCTGGATTCTACCCTGTTGCAGGCATGCTTAAATAGATGTGTGTGTGTTATCAACTCAGGCATTCATTAGTATTCATTAAACAGAGCTTATCAATCTTGAGGATTAATGTAGTATTTAGACAAAGGCTTCAAGGCAGCTTACATTGTTGTTTGCTAACAGCCTCTAGAGGGCCATATAACCCCACATTTTAGCAATCCTATGATTTTAAGTGGCCCCTTCATGCTGACCTGAAACTGGGTTTTTCCATCTCTTTTAGAATGGTTAATAAGAGGATCAGCAGGAAAGTTCAACTTCTGCCCAAAGCCCGAACCATTCGTCACTCTGCATGAAATATGAATCACTGTACTTCTATTTACAGAATGAATGAATAGGTTCATAGTGATGGACTTAAAGGCCTGTGGGAATTTGTGAAGTTTATGAGCTAGGCTCAGCTTTATAAAGCCAATGGAATTTTTCACTTTTCCTTTAAGTGTCTGCAGCAGAAAAATCAGCTTGGGGAGGATGAAAAGTCTCAGCCATTCTTTGTACAAAATGGCTGATGACCTCTTACTTTATTACAGCACACAATGCTGAGACGATACACTACACTGTATGGGTGTGTGCATGTGTGTATCCAAACAAACCTTTGCTGGCTGGTGTGTCTTTCCATTTCTCAGACCTGCTAAATAATTCAATTGTGATGCTTTTGTTCCTAATGGTGCTGATCACTCTTGCTTAAAGAGTATAATGTGCCGTGCTATTAGTGAATAGTGATGCCACCCCCTCCGGTAGATCACATACCATTTAGAACATATAGGAACAATGATGGAATGCAGACTAAATATACTGGAATTACAGAAAGTAAGGATGTTGAATTCTCCATATGATCTGATAGGATCAGCAGCATAACAACATTTTTAATCCTCAATATCCTTCTCCCAATATAATCCTCATCTCTCCTCTTTACAAGTCCAAGCCAGCGCAATCCTATTTCTGTAACTTTGTCTCCAAAACGTCTAACCTGAGCGGTCCCACTGATGTACACATTTTTATTCCTGTCCATCTTCATCACACCCAACAAAAATCTTAGCATCTTTAGCTCCTGACTTTTTGTCAGCACCACTGTCTCAGACCTGTATAGCATAGCTGGTCCCACTACTGCCCTGTAAACTGTCCCTTTCACCCTAGCTGATACAGATGTCTGTCACAGATCACTCCAGCCACTCTTCTCCACCCATTCCAACCTGCCTGCACTCTCTTCTTCACCTCTCTTCTGCATTCGCCGTTACTCTGAACTGTTTGTCCCAAATATTTAAATACGTTTGTCACCTCTCTACTCCCTGCATCCTAACCATTCCACTTTCCTCTCTTTCATTCACAATCATGTATCCTCTCATTATCCTACTCACTTTCATTCCTCTCCTTGCTAGAGCATATCTCCATCTCACCAGGTTCTCCTCAAGCTGCTCCCTACTCTCACTACAGATCACAAAATCATCAGCAAACATTATAGTCCATGGGGACTCCTGTCTAACCTGGTCCCACAACATGTCCATTTCATTGCAAACAAAAATGGGCTCAAGGCTGATACTTGATCTAATCCAACCTCTACTTCTAATGCATCCATCATTCCAACAGCAGATGTCACCACTGTCCCACTGCCCTCATTCATATTCTGTACCAATCTGACATACTTTTCCACTCCTGACTCCTCCCTAGGCACACTGTCCTATGCTTTCTCCAAATCCACAAAGGCACAAGGCAACTCCTTCTGACCTTCTCTGTACTTTTCCATCAACAACCTCAGAGAAAACGTTGTATCTGTAGTGCTCTTTCTTGGCATGAAACCATACTGCTGTTCACTTAACATCAACTCTTTTCTTAACCTAGCTTCCACTACTCTTTCCCATAACTACATGCTGTGGCTGATCAGCCTTATCCCTCTATAGTTACTACAGCTTCATGCTTATTCTTGAAAATCTGTACCAATACACTTCTCCTACACTCCTTAGGGATCCTCTAACTTTCCAAAATTGTTAAACAATCTGTTTATAAACTCGACTCCCATCTCACCTGAACACCTTCATGCTTCCACAGGTACATCATCTGGACCAATAGCCTTTCCGTTCCTCATCCTCTTTGTTGCTTCTTTGCTTCCATCTTGTTAATCCGCTGCATTTCCTAGTTCAGTATCCTCCCAATTTCTTCTCTCTCTCTTGTTCTCTGCATTCATCATCCCCTCAAAGTATTCTTTCTATCTGCTAACCACTGGTAACTCTTCACTATCTCCCAGTCTTAAATCCTGCATGAATTTTACCTTGCAGTCTTTCTTTAGCTTTCATCATTTCATCCTCAACTCTGACTTCACTTTCCTCCTCCTCTTAACCTGTGATAGTAGAGGGTGCCCTGCTCTGATTGTGTACACCTGTGCTTTTGCTGACAGGTGTGCCTCATTGGGGGTTGCTTTTATAAGCCCCAATAAATCAGAGCAGGGCACTGGTCATTCTATGTGTTTAACTTTATGTTTATTTGTGTTACCTTTTGCACATGTTATGTTCAGTTTGTTTAGTTTATTAGTTCTGTGCACTTTATGTTCTTTAATTAAAGTTCAGTACGAAGTTCTCAGCTACGCATTGATGTCCAGCACACAACATCCCATCGTTACATAACCTCCAAGGTCATCGTACTCAGACCATCATCCTATGCTGATTAACTACGCTCTCCCCTGTCACTTCTTTGCGGTCTCCAGTCTTCTTCAGACTGACCCTCCTGCAAAAGAAATAATCCACCTGTGTGCATTTTACTCCACTCTCATACATCACCCTGTGCTCCTCCCTTTTCTTAAAATATAGTATTAACTACAGCCATTTCCATCCTTTTCAGAAAATCTACAACCATCTGACCTTCAGCATTCCTCTCTTTGACACTATACTTACCCATCACCTCCTCATCACCTCTGTTCCCTTCACCAACATGCCCATTAAAATCTGCACCAATCACCATTCTCTCTCCCCTGGGTACACTCTCGATCACTTAATCTAACTCACTCCAGAATCATTCTTTCTCCTCCATCTCATAAACAACTTGTGGGGCATAATCACTAGCAACATTCATTATCACACCTTCAACTTCAAACTCATCACCCTATCTGACACTCTCTTCACCTCCAAAACACTCTTCACATACTCTTCCTTCAGAATAACACCTACTCCATTCCTCCTTCCACCACTGTAAAACAATTTAAACCCTCCTCCAATACACCTGGCCTTACTACCCTTCCATCTAGTCTCTTGCCTGCCCAAAATATCAGCCTTCCTTCTCTCCATCATATCAGCTAATTCTCTACTTTTACCAGTCATGCTGCCAACATTCAACAAATCTTCTCATGCCGCTGGAGACACCTTCTTCCTCTTTTACATCTTCTCCTTTGGCCAATAGCAGCCCAATTTCCGCAACACCCTATTGGCTAATAGTACTGATGGTGGTCATTGTTAACCTAATTTCCTCATATTTGAAATGATGAAGACTATATAGGTTGAAATGTTACATAAGTGTATAAATAAATAATGAAAGATTTTTTTAAATCATTACCAATCCAGTCATGGATTGAGCATCATAAACATTAAAGATTTGTAATGCTTTGTACATGATAGCTTTCATCACCAGTTACTTAATTTACAGTATTTTTGCAGATGAAAGAAATACATCTTGAATAAGGCTTTAGACACTAGTGTTTTTATCTACATCGTTTCTTGGTCTGCTGGCCTGGGGACCAATATAATGGTTACTTAAGAGACCCCTGAAGAGCCTTAACCATTCCGTTGGTGCTTTAAGAGCCAGATACTACAACAGATGTGGGTTTTTATTGTTCACTAGCAAGGTTCTGAGCACAGCCTTGCTTGACCTGAGGTTTCATGGTAGATGAGTCGGATTATTGAGGCCATGAATCGTCTAACGCTGATAGAGAGTTTAATTTTGCTCCAGCAGGCCCCATGGTACTGATTTAATGTGTGATGGAAGAGCTGTTAGCTGATGTGGACTCATCTGTTTGTTTGTAGTGCAGCCATGTTAATCAGACATCACTTTTCTGGCATTGAAGGGTCTTGCCGTATGGATGGCAGGCCAAGGCACACCCCAGCACAATCATGCCTGTGTGACGTGATGCAACTAAGCACGAACAGCTTAGTAGCCTCAGAGCTTTGCTTTCATCTTGCCCATTCACTGGTTAAACCTTCAGAGAAAACATGAAGAACGGTGGAGCACAATCGCTAATCCTAATGGGCCATGTGACCCAAATACTGCCTTGCCTGGGTCAGATGCACGCGCCACATTTCATCAGAGAGAAAATAAATTGAAATGAGCCTTGACTTTTGTGCAAAACTGGTCAGCTCATTTAAGCCCCTTGTTAGCCAATTTGAAGGCATTCCCCTCATAAAATACTTGAGCCCACTGAAGTCAGTAAGCCAGTTAGTGAGGGAGGATTGGATCCCTAAATTGTTTAATAGGGGATTAAGGCCTACTGGTCTATGGCCAATAATCTGGGAGAATGCAGGCTTGTTGGGAATAATGAAGTTCGCTGATGGTGTATTCACCCCCTTGTCTCGCTATCAGATATGATCAGTGAGTACATCCACATAGTGCTGATGTTTAGCAGAAGCAAAAGTTAGAAAAACACTCCAAGCTTCTGCAGATGAATACAGGTGCATTAAACATCCAGGTTTTCTTCAGCATTTCTGTTGGAACCTTTCCTTTCTGTGGCCGGAAGAACAATTATCCAGAGTGAGTGAGGAGGGCTTCTGTGCCAGGCTTGAGTGGTATTAATCATTTCTGAAAAGCACAGGCAGCCTTATCAGGCAATACCAAGGGCCTCTGAGAAATTGGCAAAGGCAGGCTAATAAAACTGCATTAAATATGGAAAATGGTGGGATTTCGCAATCCGTTTTGTGCAGAGGATCCCTGCAGCGAGAGAGAGAGCAGCCCACAGTGGCTGTAGCTTTAGCCTTTTGGGGTGCTGAGGTTTATGAGGCTTGCCAGCTGGCTGGATTCGACAGGCAGCACAAAGAACGGCACTGATCTGCTTGCACTAAACGGAGCATCGCTACAGCTCAAATTGAGCTCCACGTTTAAGGAGATTTGGGCTTTTGACTGCTAACCTGCTGCGTATATTAAAATAGGAAATACAACCAACATGACTGATGGAGATTGCATGAGACCTGCAAACTCTTCATTTTCAGGTGCCCTTGTTTCCAATTTCCCAATAAAATGCTTGAAAAATGTCCAATTTCTGAATACAATATAGCAAGACAACAGGCGCAGAATTTTTCAATCACACATTTCTATTCATTTCATTCAAGGTTGAGCCTCCTGATATATTGCCTGGTTGGAAAAGTTGCCCCTGTCATTTTTCACCTGTTAAAGTCTGATAAATGTGGTATTCTTCTTATTTTAAAATTTTGAAGCCCTGGTCAGACTGTCGAAGACTTAATATTCTCCCATCACGATGTGTGTTTGATCCATTTGCTATTGCTCTATGGCTGGCCTGGCTAGGCACAATCAATCTGAATGAGAAAGCAGCACTGGGCTGGAGAGAAAAATGGCCCTCAGAAGAGTATGAAGCCAAAGGCAGGTAAGGAACTTTGGAATTTGAATTCTGCAGCAGTATAGATGATGAGCAAAGAGTCAGAGATAGCATCCGCATCAATCGGTCCCTACACCCCCCCTTGCTCATTCACTCACCGGCAGAAGTGAGAATTCCTATCCTCTGACCGTTGCTACAGCTTTCTACTTTTTTTTACCACTACATGGTAATGTGTGATATGTAATCATTTTATACATTCATGCAAACCCACACACGCACACTGAATTTTAATCCAGGATGTCATTGTGCACAAAGCAACAGAACAAATGGTGAATGAATCTCTCTCCATCTCCAATAGCCCCCAACCCCCAACACCCCCAAGTCTGAGTTTGAGTTATTGTCAGCTGAAGTGAAATGATTGCTGCTTTCATCGCTAATGGTAGGCCTGAACATCCATTATTCAACCTGCAAGCAAGAGAAGAGTGCATGGCTGCTTGCGCATGTGTGTGTGTGTGTGTGTGTGTGTGTGTGTGTGTGTGTGTGTGTGTGTGTGTGTGTAAGCATGTCAGCACACGTGTGTGCGCACATTATTTAAGGCCTATGCAGTATTAGCCTTTGCAAAGTGAGCGAGGTGATTGGGTTTCTGTTGGTTGGTTTCCTGATCTGTCCCAGACACCAGAGAAAATGTGAGCAGGCCATATGTGGCTTTAGCAGGCACTGGAGATATCAGCACCGAGCTATAGTGACAGATATGGAGCAATCACAGTACCACTCAGCAGAGCAGCCCTGACTGAGAAATCTACACAGCCTTTCAATGCCAAGGAGTATTCCAGCATTTTTTCACAGCATCATAACTTTTTTCTCAGCATCGTAAGTTATGCTGAGTTTAGAAAAGAACATGAATGTCATTGCCTCAAAAAACTGCCCTCATCAATTGCTGAATTCTGGCAGAATACATTCATATGAATAATGCGATCAGAAGTTTTCAGTTTAACATATTTGCAAATTAATCAGTAAATTACAGTTCTGGCTTTCAGAGCTGGGACTATTTCTCAAGGGGAAGTATTTCTGGCACTAACGTATGCAACCAGAATTCTGGCGAGGGATGTTTCACAAGCAAAAAACTTAAGGAAAGCTAAAAGCAGGTTAAAACTTCTAAGGGACATCTTGAGTTACACATTTTCTCATGTCTCTCACACTCTAACATCTGCAATGTAATTGCATAATTGTACAAGTTAGTGCATTTCAAACATTGACTTACTCAGCAACTAAAATAGGACTAAATTATTCTTTTCATGCAGCAGAACCATATGTATGCATCTACAGTATATATACATCTCTTCAGGACTGCTTCGAACGCACAGACTGGGACATGTTTAGGGAGGCTGCAACCTATGGTGACTCCATCAACCTGGAGGAGTACACAGCTTCAGTGACTGGCTACATCAGCAAGTGCATTGAGGATGTTACTGTCTCCAAGTTCATCATAACACGACCCAACCAAAAGCCATGGATGACTGCGGAGCTGCGCAGACTCCTAAGAACCCGGGACAAGGCCTTCAAGTCAGGGGACGAGGCCGCCCTAAGAAAAGCGAGGGCAAACCTGTCTCGGGCCATCAGAGCGGCGAAGCGAGCTCACGCAGAGAGAATCCATGGCCACTTCAAGTACACTGGTGACACACGGCGCATGTGGCAGGGCATCCAGGCCCTCACCAACTACAGGACATCTCCACCTGCCTGTGACGGTGACCCCTCCCTCCCAGATGCGCTGAACCACTTCTACGCACGGTTTGATGCAGCGAACGACACGAGAATGAGGAAGACCACCCCTCCTCCGAACGACCAGATTCTCCGTCTGACCACAGCCGAGGTGAGAAGATCTCTTCTCAGAGTCAACCCACGAAAAGCTGCCGGTCCAGACAATATTCAAGGTCGAGTGCTCAGAGGATGTGCAGAACAGCTGGCAGTTGTTCTCACTGACATCTTTAACACCTCTCTGAGCACCACTGTTGTTCCAAGGTGCTTCAAGACCACCAGCATCATTCCAGTGCCTAAGAAACCATCCATCTCCTGCCTCAACGACTATCGTCCCGTCGCACTCACACCCATCATCATGAAGTGCTTCGAGAAGCTGGTCATGAGGCACATCAAGTCCCAGATCCCCTCCTCACTAGACCCCCTGCAGTTTGCGTATCGTCCCAACCGTTCAACGGACGATGCAATCTCCACCACCCTCCATCTGGCCCTTTCTCATCTTGACAGAAAGGACAGTTACGTCAGAATGCTGTTCATCGACTACAGTTCAGCATTCAACACCATCATCCCTCAGCACCTGAGTGAGAAGCTGAGGCTGCTTGGCCTGAACACCTCCCTCTGTAACTGGATCCTGGACTTCCTGACTGGGAGACCCCAGTCAGTCAGGATCAGTAGCAGCACCTCCAACACCATCACACTGAGCACAGGAGCCCCCCAGGGCTGTGTGCTCAGCCCACTGCTGTTCACACTGATGACCCACGACTGTGCAGCCAAGCACAGCTCGAACCACATCATCAAATTCGCTGATGATACAACCGTGGTGGGTCTGATCAGCGGTGGAGACGAGGCAGCTTACAGAGAGGAGATACAAGAGCTGACGGACTGGTGCAGAACCAACAACCTGTCTCTGAACGTCGACAAGACTAAAGAGATGGTTGTTGACTTCAGGAGATCACGTCGGGACCACACTCCACTTATCATCAACACCTCACCTGTGGAGTTGGTCCAGAGCACCAAGTTTCTTGGTGTCCACATCACTGACAACCTCACGTGGTCCCTCAACACCAGCTCCATCACAAAGAAAGCCCAGCAGCGCCTCTACTTCCTGCGCAGACTGAGGAAAGCCCATCTCCCACCTTCCATCCTCACCATCTTCTACAGAGGAACCATCGAGAGCATCCTGAGCGGCTGCATTACTGCCTGGTACGGGAATTGCAACGTCTTAGACCGCAAGTCCCTACAACGGGTAGTGAGAACAGCTGAGAAGATCATCGGGGTCTCTCTGCCCTCTGTACAAGACATTTTCACCGCTCGCTGCATCCGCAAAGCTACCAGCATTGTGGATGATCCCTCCCACCCTTCCCACACTCTCTTCTCCCTCCTGCCATCCGGGAAAAGGTTCCGCAGCATACGGGCCTCCACTTCCAGGATGGGAAATAGTTTCTTCCCCCTGGCCATCAGACTGTTGAACTCTGGATCCACCAATATCATGGACTCTTAAAAACCCACCAATAATACAAACCTCTTAAACCCACCACTTCACCCACCACTTCCTCCACTTTTCATTCTGTATTTATTTATTTATCTCGTGTTGCACTCTTGCACTTTAAATACAGTAACACCGCTCCACCACACTGCTACACCATAATGTGCCTGGGCTGCTTTGTTCCACAACACTGCAGCCTTCCACGGATGAATGTACTGTCTGTCGTGCCGTCTGTTGTTGTCTGTCTTGTCTGTCTTGTCTGCACTTGTTGCCCCGTGTTGTGTCTTATGTTGTCTTGTGTCTTGTGTTGTGTCTTGTCTTGTGTGTAGCACCAGGGTCCTGGAGGAACGTTATTTCGTTTCACTGTGTACTGTGTATATGGCTGAAATGACAATAAAATCCTACTTGACTTGACTTGACTTGATCTATATTTGTCTGTATCTGTATTTATGTATGCTTTTGTCTGAATGTATACATTACTTGTTCATAACTACATTGTTATGCTAATTTGCACCTTTAATCTACTTTGAGTCTCATAGACCTGATATAGAGCCCTGCATATTTCAAGTATTCACAAGTACTTCTAATAATAAGGTTATTATAATCATCATGATTATGATGATGATTATTATTATTAGGTTATCAGGTAATTATCAATTCATTCATGAGTTGGATCAGGTATATTTGTGGAGGGAGTGGCTGAAACTAGCAGTACATTCATGACTGAGTTGATAACCTATGTTAGAGAACATTTCAGGCTTTTTCAATGGCAAGATAAATAAAGTTTATATGTACTGCATGTTATCATAAACAGAAGTAATTCAATGTGCTTTACAGAGATAAACAGCATAAAAGCATTATGTAATTATTTATATGAAAAAAGTAATTGAATCATTAAAAAATGTTACAAACAAGTAAGATTTAAGTGAAAGGAGAACACTGTGAAAGAATACAGATAAAAGTATGAGATTTTAGTTCAAAGTAGAGCCACTGATTAACGGAAAGCAGCAGGAAAAAGGCCGTTTTAAAGGCTAAAACATTTGGGGTAGATCTGATCTCCATGGGGAGCTGCTTCCAGCAGTGGGCAACTTAATGGCTAAATGCCATTTCACCCTTTCAGTTGACTTTGATTAGGCTAGGACAGCAGTGCACTCAGGCATTCTTACAGGCCTCCTCTCTTGGGACATTTTTATAGCAAAATTGAGTAAAGAATGTGGCGGGGACTTCCATCCACGCCAAGCCTGCTGAAGACACATGGCCGGAAATGGATATGCTTGATATCTGAGGAAGCCAGCATTTGTGCTCAGGCATACCATACCATGCACTCTAATGGCTCCATAGCCTCAACTGTCCCCAGTCTGACTCACTCTACCTTACTGGACTGTAAATGACCCGATAAAGCCGTGGAAGAGCTTTCAACAAAAAGCTCTCTTCCATTTTCAGGACATCTAACAATAAAATACTACTATGAGGTTTGATTCATTATTATTGTAATTGCAATTTTAACACACACACACACACACACACACACACACACCTACACACACACACACACACACACACACACACACACACACACACACTCACACACACACACACACACACACACTCTCACACACACACACACACACACACACACACACACAAACCCACACACACACTCACACACGCAAGTATTCTTTTCCTTCTTTTTTTGTGTTTTTTTTTCTACCTAAGATTCCTATCAGATGGTTCTGAAGCTTTCAAGTTTGTGTTTGTGTGTGTGTGTGTGTGTGTGTGTGTGTGCATGTGTGTGTGTGTCAGTGTGCCAGTCTTTGCTTCCTTCACTGCTCAGTTTATAGATTTTCCTCTTCATGTGGCATGAGGGTCAGGTGAATGAGGGTTGGCATATTAATATCCTTGTGGTTGTTTGACTGCTTGCATTTTGACTGCGGGCGGTTCAGGCTCTGGGCACATCTAACATCTCTCCTATTTCAGTCTGGTAATTGAGAAATCTGTCCTGGAATCAACATTCCACTGTAAAAATAGCCTAATTAATTGGATTAAAAAACTAAATTCGGAGTTAACTGACTGTAAGAGAATGACTTGCATTAAGAAGAGCTTGAAGAGAGGGCATGATTTGTGTGTGTGCGTGTGTGTGTGTGTGTGCGCGCGCACGCGCGTGTGTCTTAAATGGCCAATTAAGAAACTAATTAATTCCAGTTCTCTGACACAGGAATTTAAAATGGAACTGGGGAACAGTCTGAGATAGAAGGCTCAGCCTCATTATATGTTCCTGCAAATTTCTATTAAGTTGAAACAGACTGAGCTGTTTCTGCATAAAGCCACATGCAGCAGAGTGGGCACAGCACAGATAAAAACTGAAGCTATATGATAATGAGGCTCTTAAAACTGCATGTGAATGATACGGAGTTTCTACTTCACGTGCTTTCGCTTTGAAAAACTACCACTTAGTCAGTGCCGTAACCAATTTCTGTGCGAGTATGGAAACTGTATTAGACCATCCAAATGTGTCAAATGGGTCTTAACGTCAATGTAATAAAATACAAATACATTTCATAATAAATTAAAATATGTATTTTTTTAAAAATGCAGCGAATACATAATGATGTGCTGTGTGATGATATATCTTCAACATGTACCCTAATTTCACCCTGAGCTCTGAAATAATCCTGATATGAACTTCTAGGTTTACCCTTTACAGTCATAGCGATGTTAGTTATCCTGCTGATTCTGCATGATTTTCTTGAAATTCCGAAATTGCTGAATAAAGACACAGTCGGTGGAATCACTCTCTCTGTATGACCAGTATGTGTATTTATTAGCAGGTATTTTTAATTTCCATTGTGCTGAGCCGCACCTTCATAGCAGAGGGTTTTGTTGCATGAGTTGGAAACATAACATTACAATTTTAATGACGGGCAGAAAGGACTGTTGTTCTGGCCCACTCTGCTGCATCCAAATTTAGAAAGATGGCAATCTACATCAAAGCACCTTTGATTTGGAATGCATTTCAGAAATGAGAAAGAAATGTGTTTAATCCTGCTAAAACAGTTCAAAGTGTTGCAGCATGACCATCTCGCATGGGAGCACCTTTTTATATGTGCGTGACTTTTATCTTTACTTTACTGCATGTATTTTTAATCACTGAAATGCTGCATTATAATCAGGACTCTGCAAATGAGATGTAGGTCAGTTTGGGTTCCTCTTTACTGTAAAGCTATTGGCTTGTTGTCATGGTTTTATATTTTATATATAAGCATTCAAGCATTCTTTAGATCTAGCAAAGACGTTCCTGTGCCATGTTTTGGAAAGACTGAAAATCATTTGTGCTAATTACTGCATGAAATGCAGTTGTTTTGTTATTACATTGAAACTTTATTTTCTGTAGGTTTAACAAAGAAAGATTTTTTTTTTTTTTTTGATCTTTGAGTAAGTTGCCTTTCCCTCCTCCCCCTGCCCACTGACCCAGTGAAAGACAACTTGTATTTTTGTTTCTTATTTTATTTTTCTTTACTGTTATTGTTATTACTGCCATTACTTAGGCACAGTGTCGCAGTGTGTGTGTGTGTGTGAGTGTGAGTGTGTTTGTGTGTTTTTCACCCAGCCTTTTGCCCTGTGAGAGCTGGGATAGGCTCCAGCACCCCCGTGACCCTAATTAAGACAAGCGGCTATGAAAGTGAGTGAGTGAGAGAGTTAGAAAATCCTTCTAGAAACAACTATGAAATAATGTTAATAATAAAAATAACATAGATGTGATTGTACTGGCACTATCACCAATTAAATAGATCTAACATTCACTGAAGAAACACTATTAATATTTTTTATAAACATATAATAGAACAACAGCTACCTACATCTTTTATTTATTTATTTATTTATTTTTATTTTTTTGCCAGCCTAAAATCTGCAAACTGAAAAACAAAATCCCTGCTCTAGAATGTAAAGACAATAAAAAATAAGGGGCCTAATTACTGCTGACTTAGTGAGGAGTCTTAATTTTTTTTTGCTTTTTAGATGACTGAGGCCAAATACTTGATACACCTCTACCTTTGCAGCATATTCTGACAAACAAATAAATATATTCAAAAATCTAGGTTACATTTACTTTTAATTTTGCAGACTAATATAGTGTGTTGTTTAGCCTTTTAGTGTTTATTTATTTATTTAGCTGAAAGAAGGCTCTTTTTAATCTCACCCTTATTCGTTCAAGCGCCGCCCTCTTCCTGTACCCGATTGGCTAGTTCCCTCGCAAAGGCCGCCCGCTCGTTGAGTCAGAATAAACTGCAATCCAATCAGAGCTCAAAAGGGGCGGGACTACAGTTCAAACCGGGGCGGGGAAAACAACAACAACAATCAGAGGCAGCCTATCGGAGCCGCCGCCGCCGCGGTCACGTGCTCTTTGGCCTCTCCTCCGGAGTGGAGCGAAGCGGAGCGCATCTCAGAGCTGAGCGGTGCTCGGACAGAGAGGAACAGAGCAAAGTCAGTCGCCGCGCGGAGCTGGAGAGTCAGAGTCAGGAGCCGAGGATGAAAGCGCCGCTGATGGACAGCACGGGAAGCGCAGTGTGAAGAGATGAGGGCCGCTCCGCGGGACGCGCTGGCGCTGCTGCTCCTCTGTTCCCTCGCCGGCGTGCTGCACCTGTGGGGCGGCGTGGAAAGGCGGCTGGCGCGGCGGGAGCGGGACACAGGAGCGTCTTCGGCTAAGACTTTCCGCGCGCTACTGGCCGTCCCGGAGAAGGAGAGAGGGTTTCGGGTGAATTCTTCCGCGGATGGACGGCTGAGAGAGCTGGAAGACGGTGTGCTGTGGAGCCGCAGCCTCGAGGCTCGCCTTCCACCCGTTTTCAGCGAGGACCACGCGCGCGAGTGGAGCGCGCGAGCGCGGGGAGAACGCGTGGTCGCCCTCGAGCCGGGCTGCGGCAGGACGTCCAACCAGCTTGCCACCTTATCGGACGGCAGCAGGGCGTGCGTGCGCTACGGCATCAACGCCGAGCAGGTGCAGGGAGAGACTCTCGCTTATTACCTGGCGAGACTGCTGGGCATCTCCAACCTGCCCCCTCTCGTGCTCGCCCAGCCTTGGGCTGATCAGTGGGTGCCTGTTAGGAAGAGGGTGGACAGCTTGCAGTGGTCAGGACGGGCTGTTGTGTCCATGACCGAGTGGGTGGCCAACTTGAGCGGGGCAGTGACCCCTGCGCCCCTGCGACCAGACAGCAATGGCCTGCGCCCCTCTTTGGACCTCAGAAACCACACTGAGGAAGAGCTACAGGAACTGGCACAGTGGAGTGACTTGGTAGTCTTTGACTACCTGACGGCCAACTTTGACCGGCTGGTCAGCAACCTGTTCAGCCTGCAATGGGACTCGCGCGTCATGGAGAGGGACACAAGCAACCTGCTGAAGCTGCCCCAAGGTGCCCTGGTTTTCATCGACAACGAGGCGGGCCTGGTGCACGGTTACCGTGTGCTGGACATGTGGGAGAGGTACCACAGCTCCGTCCTCAGGTCTGTGTGTGTGTTCAGGAGGAGGACAGCCCAGCGGGTTGCGGCTTTGCACCGACACCGGGACGTGCGGGCACGCCTCTTCGAACTGTACCGGGACAATGAACCCCTGGCAGCACAGCTGGGCTTTCTGTCCGATGAGCACGCCCGGATATTACAGGATAGAGTAGACCGAGTCTACAGGCACATATTGCACTGCAAGGGAAAGTACAGCCAGTTGTAGTCTTCTTTCGGATCTGAGCAACCTTTCCCCGAAACGAGAATGAAAAAGGATGAGTGGTTGGGAAGAGCACCATGCTTGTGTTCGACTCGTGAACCGTGTTCAACTTTTCAGCGTCTGGGACTACCTCCTGTGGGGACGAAGCTTTTACCATACGAAAGCGCCACTTTATTTTGTAATGTTTTCCACAAGAAAACCTGTTAGGGTTTCTGAAAAGTCTTAAAACCATAAATGCACAGGAAAGACAAAGCATAATGCTTGTGATAGGATTAATCAATTAGGCTATGCAATCAAAGCCTAAGTCCAGACACCCATCGGACACCGACGTAATAGTGGTTTGCTGCTTTCACAGTTTTGATGTATTCGGCTGTTATTTTACTTGATGGAAAAAGTCGCAGGAATCTGACAGCTGTGTTCCCTTTTATTCACAAATGCTTTGTTCTTATATCTTGGAAAAAGCTGTCACTGTAGTGCTTAGTTTGGTTCAGTGGTCCTATTCACACTGTTACGAAATTTAAGATGGACACTGTTTATTATCGTTCTTTTACAGCTTTATGATTCAATACATAGCCTTAATGAAGCGGGATGTCCGCTGATTTGAAAATGTGTTGTGGGATTTTGCTTTGTGTATTCAGAATTCTATTTAACTAATTTAAATCACAGTGTGTGATAACATTCCAGTTGTTTTTTATTGGAGGAATAAAGTGTCATTTTTACATGCCATTAAATCTAGTGAAACCAAAGCGTTTCACTAAGTCAAACCTTGTGACACTGGTCTGGGGTCTTCTTTCCCACACTGAAAACAGTCTCGGAGGAAAGATCCTCTCTGTGTTGAACAGTGTTACTACTGTGATAATGGAACGCTACCCCCACACACATTCAGATTCTCAGCCAATAACATTTTACACTCTCCTTTTCATACTTCGTACAAGGCTCCTTTCTTGGGAGTCCACCTCACAGTCAGTGCAGGCACAGTGGAGAATCATGTCGATGCTGCATTCACACTGCTCCTTTATTTCAGGGCCACTGGTAGTAAGCAGGCTGTGGAGACTGTTAACAAGCCGACTCTTAGCCTGTAAAATGTATGTTTGTGGCCACTTTTCATCATTTTTATGTAAGAAAGAACACTAATTGATGACTTGGTGTGTGTGTGGTGTTAATTGGAGTTAGTCACTGTTGGTCAAGCCCCTATGGTGCACACTGCAGGCAAAATGGAGCTCTTTCATGTTTGTTCACTCATCAGTGCACATAATCTAATATTTAATTATGTCCCATGTTGCTAGAAAGCCTCATTCGTTATAATTAACTTTGATTCTGGCTCATTCTGCTGTCTAGATTTGTGAGTTGAGGAAAGTAGGAGATTCTACTTCAAAACTGGTGAAGGAATCAATGATCAAAGCAACGCTAATACTTTCCAGCCCATACTCACATCTGTTTAGGATTATGATGGACACACTTGCACCTTTGGGCTTTTTTGCTCAGCTCATCCTGTCCAGATGCGGATTTGTACGGAATGCGCTGTCTGCCATATCAAAGGTTCAAGATGGCTAGCATTTAACACATGGTCAATCTTTTTCGGCTTCTATTTGCTAACGCTCAGCACCACAGTGCACCTTGTTTCGACTTATATATGCAGCGATAGGGAGTGTATCGTCTGCTCTTGTGGTAATAGGGATAGAGAAATCGATACGTGTGTAGACTGAGTAAGGGTGTGGATCAGCAGCAGGGTTAAGATGGGTTATTGTGCTGGGGTATTGCATGCAGCTGGGCGTCTCGCTCTAAGGCGCGTCTGTCGTAGCTAGGAGCTGGGAGAGATTTACGAGAGTCTGCAGACACTGGGGATTACAAAAACAATGCAAAGCTGAGCCCTGCATGCTTAAGCCAGACACAAGCAACCTCTCTGCACACATACACGTACAATCTTATAAACACTCATATCAGCCTCTGCGCGCGTGCCACGTTGTTGAAGTGAAGGAAAGTTGTGTTCTCTTAAGTCCTCACTTTGCCGCTTATACAAAGAAAAGCTCCCCCTCTTTAACAAGCTGGCCTTAATCACACTGGCGGGTGAAATCAAAGACATCATAGCTTTTCTGGCTTTTACGCCTTGCTGTTTGCACGTGTGCCCCCTGCTCCATGTCTGGGGCTCGTTACTGCTCAGCTCAAGCCACAAGACCACACTAATGTCCCCCAGCAGAACCCCCCTGTGCGTCAGACAGCCAGTTCACCAAAATCCCCTGCTGTGCAACATGACCTGGTTACCACACTACCCCCACCGGTCACTATAGAGGCCATGGCTTTTATTCAGCCCATCTGGACTGTTAGTTTTAATGGCAGGCCTCAGTGGCCTCTCTGCTTGTTCATACTTTCAGCAATGGGATTGGGAATGCTTAAGGACGTTCTTGAGGGAAAGATCAGCTTTTTAGGTCTGATCTAAGGGCTGCTCCATTCACTGTTGCTGTAATCATTAAACAATATCAAAGAAAAGTACAATATACAAAATTGCTTTCGGGTCAACAATAATTTATAGTCCTGATTTACAGATGGGTGTTTGTTTCATGACTTGTCCTATCCTGTTCCCAACAGGAAACCTGTGAAAGTGAGAGTGAAGTTTTATAGATGCAGCCCAGGCTGCAGGTAATCACAGGGGCTGATCTGGTTGCCTGGCGGCTCGGGGGAGGCACCCACATTGCAGACATTCCAGAAGAAGCTTTGGTGGATATGTGCATACATTCACCCTGGGACAGCAGATTCCCTGAGTGCCAGAGACACAGCTGTTTACCAGGGCCTCTCTGACACTGGTGAACTGCACATCTGGCCACTTCAGTCATTTATTAGTTTGAAAATCTCTGTGTGGGTTTAATTAAGTTTTGCTGATTACTTCCTACCAAAATGTCAAACGGGATCACATGGACATGTCATGTATTTTGCACTTGATATACATGTTAGAGCTTCCATTCATTTTAATTTTAAAATGTTATAGTCACTGTACCTATAAATATCTGATATGCTTTTTATTTTATTTTTTTTACATTACAATGGCCAATGCACCTCTCAATGGCTGGGATATATTAGGTAGAAGAGTTTAGAGTTTTAAGTGAAGAGTTTGGAAGTTGATGCAGGAAAAGTGGGAAAATGAAAGATTTGAAACTCTTTGGTCTACACCTGATAATCTCAGAACTGAACTGATTTTGTGTTTTTATTTCTTTTTGTTTTGTCCCAGGGCAAGTTTCAGGGCAGCGGTGAGCTAGTGGTTAGGGAGTTGGCGCCAGGATCAGAAGATTGTGGGTTCAAATCCCAAACCAGTAGGTTGCCCTAAGGTACCCTTGAGCAAGGAACCGTTCCCCTCACTGCTCCTTTTTAAATAGCTGCCCCCTGCTGCACGTGTTTGTGTGTGGGTTAAATGCAGAGGTGTTGTGGTTCACCGTGTGTTGTGCCGTGTACTCACAATGAGAAGAATAGTCACTTTCTCTGACCTATCACACAAAGTTTCATCATTTGTGTCACACTGAGTTGAAAATGAATGCCAGTCATGTGAGTGCCATGCCTTCCTTAGCACAATGCTTTGTCTGCCATTTTCATATGCTTGTATCTTTAAACGTAACATCTGGGAACCTGAAAAAAACTGGAAATAGAAGTCTTTTGCCTAATTCTTAAAATCCTTAATTCTTAATGTATTTATTTATCTAAAATAAATATGTTTAACTTATAAAACATTCATTTATAAAACTTGTCTCAATTGGATTTTGACTGGTTTTTGAACGCCGTCTTCATTAGTATTGTGAGGAGGAGCACCAAACTTTTTTTGCCTACACTTTGCACCTTCCACTAATCTGTCAAGAAGTGTACACTACAGGTCACATCATGGATTTTGGTATCCATGGTCCTGCTAGAAGGCCAGAATCATAAGGGGAAGTAAACATATTGTCATTTTCATTTTCTTAAATTTTTAATAGGTTCCCTTTATAACAATAAAAACCAGAATGTTTTGTTTTAGGGTTTTTATTGCACACAATAAGTGGTTTTAATATTATGGATGATTGATGTTATAGAACTGAAAAACAGTTAAATTGTGTTAAATTTCATTTCATTTCACTGTTGAACACACGTAGGGGTAATAAAAAAGTTATATTGTCAGAAAAGGTGATTTAGGTTGGTTTAGAACACCATGGGAAAGTGCATGTTTGACTTATTTCCTGACTAGTGTTTGTGCATATTGGGCATTCTCTGGGTGCCACATTGCAAACTTTCTGTGCGTGAGTGATTTGATTATGGCACAAACACAGCCAAGGGAAAGTCACTTAGCCACACTTGGCTGGACAGGAGTGAGTACAGACTGGGACAAAGACTGGCTAGCAGAAGGCTTTACTCACTTTGGATCAATGACCAAAGACTCTAAGGCCCTTACTCAATGTTTCTATGTGTTTTAATGTGTCTGTGCAAGTACTCCAAATAAAGTTTTCCAGTCCTGCTGCTCTGATACACAGATTTCAGGGCCATGACTGAAATATAATGAATGTTCTGTTAGCTGATAAAGCATTAATATGGAGAGTCAGGCGGGGGCTTTAGGTAAATGATGGCAATCTAGTTGGAATGAAGAAAAAATAATTGAGTTTTGTCAGTTTGGTAAAGAGGGAGCACTTGTGAACTGTGTCACAGACCTTGATCAATACCAAACACAATCTCATTTTGGCAGGTTGAGTGAATTTAATTATCCTTAATCCCAATATGTATTTCTCTGTCTATTGATCATTCTAACAGGTTCTCTAACCTCTTTCTCTTAATACATGGCTCTTTAGAGGTTTGGAACGAGCGCTTTTTTTTAGAAACGATCCTCCTCCAGAGGCAGGAGGAGAGAAGGAAGGATAGAAAATGGTATGGTACTTTTAATGTTAGCTGTGTGAGTAGAAAAGGTGAGAGCCAGGATAATGGAGAGAAAGAAAGTGGATATTTTGTGTGTGCTTGATGGAAGTGGAGTAAGGCCAAGTTCAAACTTTATTTTTACCATGATGTTTGTGGCAGGAGAAATGGCATAGGGTTTTCCTGAAGGAAGAGTATGTCAAGAGTGATAAAAGAGTATCAGTTATGAGATGGATGAGAAAGAAATCAGAAGAGTGTACCCAGGGGAGTTCAAGTTCAAGTTCAAGTAGGTTTTATTGTCATCCATCCATCCATTATCTGCCGCTTGTCCCAAACGGGGTCGCGGGGGAGTGCTGGTGTCCAACCCAGCGCACACAGGGCGAGGACGGGGGACGCACCCTGGACAGGTCGCCAGCCCATCGCAGGGAGTTTTATTGTCATTTCATCCTTAAACACAGTACATAGTAAAACAAAACAATGTTTCTCCAGGACTAAACATAATGAATTTCCTTGACATCGACAGTGTAGAGGTCTGCAGTAGGAGTGAAAGATGCAGTTAAAGTAGAGTTGGGATTACGTCAAGGATCAGCGCTGAGCTGTGATCGACAGGTGGACAGACAAGATTAGACAGGAGTCTGCGGACTATGATGTTTGCAGTTGACATTGAAAAGATAGATAGGTAGCAGAGCTGGAGGTGGCAGAGTCAAAAATCAAACCATTTGTGTTAGGAGTGACAGGGGATGGACAGAATTAGAAATGAGTATATTAGAAGGTCAGAGTCAGAGAAGCAAGTGTATATTGGTTTGGACATGTATAGAGGAGAGATGTGAAGTATATTGATAGAAAGATGTTGAGGTTGGAAGCACCTGCAAAAGAAGAGAAGAGGAAGGCCAATGAATGAGGTTTATGGATGTGTTGGAAAGGACATGCAGAAAAAAATGTAGATGTATGATCTGTTGTGGCAACCCCTTATGGAAGCAACTGGAAGAAGAAGAAGAAGAAGAAGAAGAAGAAGAAGAAGAAGAAGAAGAAGAAGAAGAAGAAGAAGAAAGATAGTTGTATAGATAGTTGTAAAAAATTGAAATGTCCATCCATCCATTTTCTGCCGCTTGTCCTAAACAGGGTCGCGGGGGAGTGCTGGTGTCCAACCCAGCGCACACAGGGCGAGGACAGGGGACGCACCCTGGACAGGTCGCCAGCCCATCGCAGAAAAATTGAAATAATGAATCTGAAATGAGAAGGGCTGTCACCTCACAGTGAGAAGGTCCTGGCTTCAATTCTCACACAGGAAGGCCTGGAACCTTTCTGTGAGGTGTTTGCATGTCCTGTGTCTGTGTGGGTGCTCCAGTTGTCTCCCACTATCCAAAGACATGCATGTCTGGTGGATTATATATTTTGTGTGTGCTTGATGGAAGTGGAGTAAAGCCAAGTTAATTTTTTTTTTTTTATCATGATGTGGGTGGCAGGAGAATAGGAATAGGAGGATAGGGTTTTCCTGAAGGAAGAGCATGTCAAGAGTGATAAAAAAGTATCAGTTATGAGATGGATGAGAAAGAAATCAGAAGAGTGTTCCCAGGGGAGTTCAAGTTCAAGTTCAAGTAAGTTTTATTGTCATTTCAACCATATACACACTACATAGTAAAAAAAAAACAATGTTTCTCCAGGACCATGGTGCTACACATAAGATGACATCTAACATTACATAAAACACAACACAAGTGCAGACAGGACTAACAAGTGCAGACAGACAACAATTATTGCAAAAACAGAGGACATTTATCCGAAAAGAAACATGCAGTATGTGCATGAATGTGGATAGAACAGAGCAGCAGTATCATAACTACACTGTACAGAGCAGCATTGTTAAAAGGTGTGGAGTGCAAATCAAATAGTAATAATAATAATAAAGTGACTATGTGTGTAACCAGCAGGAGAGAGGATGAGAGGGGTGATCTTTTAATGGGCATTTTGATAAAGGAAACATGATAAGGAAGTAATGGGTAGATATGGCAGTGTTGGATTTTACTAAAAGGATGAAAATGGCTGTAGTGAATTTTAGGGTCAGTCTGAAGTAAATTGGAATTGCAAAGTGTCTGGAGAGAGTAGCTACGCAGCACAGGATTGTGATCTGTAGGATGACCTTGGAGATCATGCAGAGGAAGAAAGTGATGGAAGAGTCAAGGATTAAGTGAAAGAAGTAGGATTATAAGGTGATGTTCAGGGAGGAGTGGCAATGGGGGGTTCAGAGGGGTTACCAGATTGCTGGGCAGCGACTGCAGTAGTGGTAAAGGAGACAGCTAGGAAGGAGCTAAGTGTGATATCTTGAGAGAAGAAGGAGGATAGGGAAACCTGGTGGTATAATGAGGTAGTTCAGGAGTGCAGAGGAAGAGGCTGATAAATGAGTGGGATAGTAAGAGAGATGAAGAAAGCAGACAGAAGTACATGGAAATGAGGTGCTTGACAAAAGAATGAAGAGGCAAAGGTTGAAAAGAAGGCACACCAATAAACAATAAACACTGAGGAGGGAGAAAAACCTATACCGATTGGCAAGATGGGAAAGACACAAAGCTGGGAAAGATATGCAGCAGGTTTGGGCAATAGGTAAATAAATAACAATGAAAACATACTGACAAACAAGGAGTATGTGTTGAGCAGATGTAAAGAATACCTTGAGGGTCTGATGAACAAGGAAAATGAGAGACAGAGAAGGTTAGATGATATAGGGACAGTCAGGACGTGCAGCAGATTAGCATAAATCAAGATAAAGAATGCAAAAGCTGTTCCAAATGACATACCTTAGGAGGTGTTTAGACTCATGTTTTAAAGGCTGTGTCTCTGTTAGTATTGTTGGATCATCAAACTTTTTTGTCTACACTTGGTATCTTCCTCTAATCTGTGAAAAAGTGTGCACTACATGTCAAAAAAACATAATGAATTTCATTGCGAGTGACAGTCTTAAGGTCTGCAGTAGAAGTGATAGATGCTTTTAAAGTAGAGTTGGGATCAAGGATCAGCGCTGAGCTCATTCTTGTTTGCAATAGTGATCGACAGGTTGACAGACAAGATGAGACAGGAGTCTGCAGACTATGATGTTTGCAGTTGACCTTGAAAAGATAGATAGGTAGCAGAGCTGGAGGTGGCAGAGTCAAAAATCAACCCATTTGTGTTAGGAGTGACAGGAATGGACAGAATTAGAAATGAGTATATTAGAAGGTCAGAGTCAGAGAAGCAAGTGTATATTGGTTTTGACATGTATAGAGTAGAGATGTAGAGTTTATTGATAGAAAGATGTTGAGGATGGAAGCTCCTGGGAAAGATAAGGAAGGCCAAAGGGTGAGGCTTATGGATTTGTTGGAAAGGACATGCAGAAAAAAATGTAGATGTATGATCCGTTGTGGCAACCCCTTATGGAAGCAACTGGAAGAAGAAGAAGAAGTAGTTGTAAAAAATGGAAATAATTAATTTGAAATGAGAAGGGCCGTCGCCTCACAGCGAGAAGGTCCTGGGTTCAATTCTCACACAGAGGGGCCTGGAACCTTTCTGAGAGGAGTCTGCATGTCCCGTGCCTGTGTGGGTGCTCCGGTTGTCTCTCACTGTCCAAGGAGATGCATGTCAGGTGGATTGTAGATGCTAAATTGCACCTTAGGTGTGTCTGCCCTGCTATGGATTGGTGGTTTCCATACCTTTAGCCCCATGAGAGCTGGTATAGGCTCCTGCACTGCCTGTGACCCTGCTCAGGACAAATGGATAAGAAATTAAGTGAGAGTGAGTAATTACTAATTGTGAAAAATAATTGCTAATTATGAAAATAATGCCTAATTTCTGTTTCTTCTTTCTACTGTATCCTCCCTACTTTATCCTTTTCTACAAGTAGTTGATTCGTTAGAATGTTGTGCATATATAATGGTTACAAAAGGCATCTGTTTCAAAATTCCCAGCTTTTACTTTGGCTTGGTTGAAAAGGAAACTGTGTTGATTGACATGCTCACTGGATTTGCGTAATTCCTAAGGGTGAAGTTGGTTCATCTTTGGAGCGCTAAAAAATATCATCTCAAGCAATGAAGCAAGTTTTTCTGTATTTGCATGAGCCTCATCAAAATGTAAATGGGGAATTTCTTGTTAAGAAAAATGTAATGGTGGAAAAAAGTTTTGGAAAGATAAGAACAACTGATTCTGATGGTATCTGTCATTTTGAGTTATGAGTCTATCTTTCTGAACTTGAGTATGTCTGCCGATGTACATTAGTATGCAAATGTCCTGCGTTGGATTTATTATTTGAGTTGAGACGGGTGGGAGTAGGACTACCATTTCAAATTAGCAGGATGGGCATGTGATTGCCTTTCTACAGCAGAGGCAGTGTGGGAGGTGGTCCATATCCGCCCCTTCCAGTCCCCATCACCATCTAGGGACACACCCAGGCCATCAAAGACTGACATGCGTAACATTATCGCTGGTTATGTACAGCAGTCAGTCATAGTGCACTTCCAAAAAGCCATTTCGAAAAAAATAGAGAAATGTTTATTAAAAATGAGATTGCAAATACAAAAATCTGCCAATGGGGTAAGCTAAATTTAATGAATATATCTTAAAAAAGGAATATTATAATTCTTCACCACTGCCAATGTATTTTAAAAGCTCAAATGCCCCAAATCTTCCAGGAGGATCTCCTTTGATCTATCTATAATTACAGGCAATCTCTATGCCTTTAATAATGAAAAATGAATGGTTCTATTTTTTGGTTATTTTTTGTGTGGTGCGCCAATATGTGCAACTTCATTCCAGGCGTAGGTTTTTTATTTTGTATTTATTGCCTAGACTGTATGTAATTGTGGCAGGTAAAGAGGTAGCAAGGAAAACTCTATCACAGTACTTTCATTCCTAATCTTAGATGAATGTTTACCAAGTCTTCTGCTCTTTCACATTGAGGTGAATTTAATAAATAGTCATTTGTTATGCACTTATGATAGTTTGATTTTTAATGTACCGAAGCTGTGATGGGCTTTTATTAAACACATTTGCATGAAGAAGACAAAAATATGGTACTGTTAAGCAGTAATGGCGATGAAGTTGACCAAGTCAAAGAGACACAAAGAACTGCTCATCACTGACTCACAGCTGAGAACCCTCGACACGAGCAGCCATGAGCGCTGATGTGAAAGAAAGAACATGATTAGTATCAGAGTGTGCGTAATTGAATAGTCCTGAGAAGTGGATCACTTTTCACAGATAGGGCAGATATCTTTTTTTTTCTGAGGTTACAAAATACTTGTAACCAATTTTAAGAAATTTAAGGTAGTATCTGGTAAATTTTTTTCAACTCATTTTCAACAAACTCCTTTTCAACCATTTTCAGTATATAGAAAAGCATTGAGGCACATATTAAAATAAGTAAAAAAAAAGAAAACCAAGACACACTGCTTTAATAAGAGATTTTCACTTCCTATTTATTTATTTTTCCTGTGGGTAGTGTCAACATCATCAGAGTGAAGAAATATGATGTGTGTGGATGACTGAACACAGTATACAAGACTTATGAGGAAATATCTAAGTTAAAGCAAAGAAAGAAGCAGTGTTTTTACTCCGTGTCTCTGTCTCTCTAGGGACTCTAACAGTGGCTACTCTCCTCCATCTCGGCTTTAGCCACACCAGATCGATTAGACAAGGGACAAAAGGATATTTTGCATTCTTTCAGCAAAAGCCTGCAAAACGCTGAATCAACATGTTATGGTCAGCAGTGGAAGATATAATAGCAGGCCAGCTACCTCCTTTTATGCCTTAAGTTGAAGGTATTTAATGTGCCAGAAGCATGTGTGTGTTCAGTAGTCACTTTGAGTAATCACATCATTCCGTTTGCACAGGGCCATGGTAATACAGCCATTTCTATGTAAATTGGGCTTTGTGCCGCACCGCAAGCGGCTGATATCAGAAAGCAGAAAAGTCGGCAGCTATGGAAATAGCACACTTGGCAAATCAATGTGATGACAAAGACTGTGCTGCTACATGCAAGGTGATTACAAGCGCATTGTTACAGTAGTGCAGTTAGTCAGTAGCATATGGTGGTTTAGGTTGCCAATCCCTCGGCGCTCATCCCTCATGTTTGGCTCACAGATAGCTCTCTGGGATAGAGATAGCAACAGGGGGAGTAAGGGTTCGGAGACGGTGAAGACGAGGCATGCAGGGGCCTGCATTGTGTGCATCCGTTCAGGATGAGAGGCAGACAGTTGGGTGCATTTACAAGCCCCCCTCCACTGGGATGTTTTTAAAGTGTCGGCACCCGGGAGGCTGGAGAAGTGACTCATTCTAAATGATAGGCTTCCTCCAGGTCTTCTGCCTCATTGTGAGGCACACAGTAATTACAACACAATAGTGGGTGTGGTCAGTGAAAAAGAGAATGCTCCACATAACACCTAATCTCCAGTGAAGAGAGAGAATTCTCTGAGAGAGAATTTTGGCAGAGGAAACACAAACACATAATTGTGAGCTAAGCCACGCATAAGAAAAGAACATGCTCCCACAGTCTTACACAAACAATCAGAATCAACATTGTTTTTAAACTAAGTATGCTTTTGTGTGCAAGATGTTTATGGTCAGTGATCACGCAAGGACCAGAAACTGTTTAAATATGAAGAAACAAAAGAATGAAATAAGAAATGAACAGCAGATAGGGGGACTTGAGTTGTAACCCAGATTAGGTTTTAACTGGTTTCCAGGCTGATTCAGGCCAGGACTTGACTGACTTGATATTTGAGTCATGTCCTTACATGACTCACAACTGGACTTGCCCCTAATTCAGATATGATTTGACACAGACTCGCTCATAACTGACTCCTTTGATTCAAACTCGCCCTAATTTTACTAACGACTTAACTTGGAAAAAAAAAGTTTATGTTGATGGAAAAACCAGTCAGGACATCTAAGCTTAAGGAAGTAAAGGAACAAAATCAAAATCCTACTTGACTTGACTTGAAAACTACCCAGTTGCTTCTTAGCAAGAAGGTTGATGGTTTGATTCCCAGGTGTTAATGCATGTCTGCCCAGCAGTGGGCTGGAGACATTTCCAGGGTGTTCCACCGCCTTTCTCTTTAAGAGCACTGGGCCCAGTGACTCTATTCAGGATAAACATTAAGAGAGCAATGGATGGATAGATGAAAATCACCCATCATTACCAAAAGTGTATGATGGAAAAACTTCAGTCAGGTCAGAACAAAGCCTTGTAGGCAATTACCCATCCATCCATCCATCCATTATCTGCCGCTTGTCCCAAACAGGGTCGCAGGGGAGTGCTGGAGTCCAACCCAGCGCACACAGGGCGAGGACGGGGGACGCACCCTGGACAGGTCGCCAGCCCATCGCAGTAGGCAATTACCAGCTATAACTTACAGATTACTTACCTTTACCACTTACTAATCCTTCAGATGGTCAGCGCTTACTCTAGTTAAACGGATTTCTTAAAAGAAAACTGTGACTTACATAAGTCTTCTTATGACTTTGTATAGAAATGTGCAAAATAACACATGATGTGCATAACAAAGAAATGATAAAAAGAAAATTCATAACAAAGAAATGGTAAAGATGGGCAAGTAAAAACAAACATACCTGAGAGCGGCTGCAAATTTGGAACAGCAGATGCACTTTAGGACACTGGGCTTGTTGGCATGACAACACCTCCAGCTTGCACAGTGTGAAATGTTCCTTAGAGACTTTTTTCGCTTTAATTTGCACTCACTTTTACAGACAACCCCCTCACCCGCACCCCCAAAAACGATTTCTCTCTTGCTTTTTCTCTAGCTCTCTCACTCTATCCTGTCACATTCCTTCTCTGTTCATTTGGCTCTTTGTCCAAGCTGTTTCGAGATCCTCCATGGCCCAACTGATCGTTGGAACTAATCATTCAGTGTGGCTATAAAGGCATCTCTCCCTGAAACCAGTACCATGAGAGCTGCATGCAAACTCCCGCTTCTTCTGTATGAAGCGTTCACATAGTCATCTAGGGAATTTTTCCCCATTTTCTTTTCACATTCTCGTTCCCATTTTATTGCAATTTCAGTTCCACATTTTTTGCTTCTAAAGATAAATGCTGCAACAGCAGTGCTGCAGAGAGCTATATTTCTAGAATAAAGGTACAGGAATTTATGTTTTACGGTCACATTTATTCTGAAGCCCTGCAGGTAGAATCAGGCTGTAAAGAGGAGGACGGCAGGTTATTAGAACAGAATTCCATGTCTGCAGTCAATACTAAGTCTTAGTCAACTATAACAAGCTCATCTCCAGTGTACATAAAATACCTTATACAGTTTGCCTCTGATGCTGCTCAAAGCATTAAGTGCATAATTCAGAGAACTCAGAAAACAGAATCAACAGCCCATGTTACAAAGAGATTCTTCATTTTTAAGGATTGTATATTGATATCTATATGTATTGGTGAAGGACGGCACTACATTTCAGTCACCAGTGAGGATTTTCATTAGCAAAACAGTTCAAACCTCACTCCTTTCTATCCTACCAACATGGTACTCTAGTTTAAATTTACCAAACTCTTGAAATTGTCATAATTTATACACAGAAAAGTGAAGCCTCCTTAATTACTGAGATTATGGAATGTGGCTGCTCTTTTCATGCAAGTATCTCTACACTTTTGAGGTATAAGCCTCAAGCAGAAGCTTTAAATCTTCGTGGAGGCTGTCACCTGTATTTATAAGACACCTCTCATTTACATCTTCCACCAACATGTGTTTCTGGTGACTGAGTCCTCTTCAGATCTCACTGTGTAAACACCCTGTGCAAAAGTATCCAGCAGGTTGGTTCTACGTTTGGAGTGCCATTTGTGTCACGCTGATTTTACACTGGTGAGCATATATTCTTAGCACGACTACCACAATCTATGAAGGCCTTTTTCAGGTCTGATGCTGATATTTCAGATAAATAACTTATGAAGTGAAAGTGACAACCCTTGTCATTGCGAGGTCACAGCACAGCACAGAGTGAACCACAAAGAAACTGGACCTCATTTAACCCATGCAAACACCGTGCAGCAGTGGGCAGCTATTGAAAGCGCCCAGGGAGCAGTGACAGGGACGGTACCTTGCTCAAGGGTACCTCAGGGCAACCTACTGGTGAGGGAATCGAACCCATGATCTTCCGATGCGGGGGCAACTCCCTAACCACTTATAATACCTATACCTATAATATATATTATATTAGGCAGCGGTGGCCTAGCGGTTAGGGCGTTAGCCGCATGATCGGAGGATCGGGGATTCAAACCCCTTCCCAATAGGTTGCCCTGAGGTACCCTTGAGCAAGGTACCATCCCCATCACTGCTCCCCGGGCGCTTTCAATAGCTGCCCACTGCTGCACGGGTTTGAGTGTGCATGGGTAAAATGCAGAGGTCCAATTTCGTTGTGGTTCATGTGTGCTGTGCCGTGACCTCGCAATGACAAGGGTTTTCACTTTCATATATACCTATAATATGTAAAATGCTATATTATATATAAACTATATATAAATATTCATTTAACCATCACCTGAGTCACTTATTCTTACTAGGCTGGCTATAAAGGCTTTATAGCCTATCCCAGCATTAAAAGGGTAAAAGGCAGATAAACACGGGAAAGGTGACTAGTCCATTGCATGCCAAACACACACTCACACCTAGGGGTCAAATCAGGATCTTCAAGGTTCCGCAGCTAGGGTTTAAATCTCATCCCTGATAATGGTTTGTTTATTTGTCAGAAAATGCATTCATACTTTAAATGGTTTGATCCTCTACTTAGATCCGCTGTTACAAATGACAAAGGATACTTAAAAGTAATAAGTTGTACGTGTTAACAGGGTCAAAATGCTCCTCCAATGTGGAATTGGATCATATTCTGACTCTGATTTAAGCTCTCAAACCACATTTGAAGAGAGAGTCAGAGGCAGATCTTGAGCACTTTCAACACAAGTCTAGATGAAAGGCGTTTTCTTTATTCCTTCACAGTTACGGAAGCAGAGATGTGTCTCCCGAGTGCTGCCCGGCAGGTGAGAGGATAAAAAAGGAAATGCATGGAGGATACACAAACCCTACCAAGCGCCTTCTTGCACTCTTGGCTGATTAAAAAAAAGCCTCCAAGTCAAGCTTGTGGACCTGCCGTGCAACAGTGGGACATTTCCACAGATAAATGGAGTGATGTTCTTCTTATGCATGACAGTAATTGCATCACTCTTGGGCATTTTAGGGAAAAGTGTAAATGGAATCTGTATATCCAGATGTGATTCGGAAATGAAACACATTATTGCGAAGTGTAAAGAGCCTCAGCACGAGTAAAGATTTGATTTGCATATTGAATCTGAACTAATATTTGGATCTCATGATTAATTCATCTTATTAGCAAGACCTGTATTTAATGTGTGTGTGTGTGTGTGTGCGTGTGTGTGTGTGTGTGTGTGTGTGTGTGTGTGTGTGCGTGTGTGCTTAAAAAACAGATGACAGTGTATGGACGGTGTGTTCTCTGGAATGTTTCCTGGCTGTGTTTTAATGATGGGCCTCCATCAGGGCATGACACTGCTATCCATGTCCTGTTTACCTAACCCTTCACACAATCCCCTCTGACTTTCTGTCTCTTTCTCTTTCTCTTCCCACCCTCATTCTCTTTTTGTCTCTGCACTCTATCCCCTCAATTCTCTCTCTTCATGTCTTTCTGCCTTTTTGTCTTCACTTTCACTTTTCCCACCCTTCTCCTCTTCTCTCTGTCTCAGGCTCCTTTCTCTTTTTCTTTCCCTGTCTTGCTCTTTGTGTCTGTCTCTTTTTCTTTCACGGCATCCTTCCACCTCCATTCCTCCCCTCTTGCCCTCTGTTCTTTCCTTGTGTCAGGAGATCTCCATGGTCAATCAGCATTTCATGCTGCCATCATCACACACTCAGAGCTGACAGCATGGTGCTCGTGTCAGTTGAGCTTCTTTTGAAAACGCACCTATTTTGGTCTCCGAGCGAGACTAAAAACTCAGAGTGTGTTTGAGCAAGCGCATAATCACACACTGTAATGCTTGAGAGGTGTGTGAGTATGTATTGAATTGATATGTTTAAGAGAAGTTTTACTAAATCTGATTTGACATTCGTTTTTGTGAGTGTGTGTGTGTGTGTGTGTGTGTGTGTGTGTGTGTGTGTGTGTGTGTGTGTGTGTGTGTGTGTGTGTGTGTATGTTTGTGTTTGTGTTGAATGAATGTCTCTGAGAAGGAATTTTAGTGTGTGTGAATCTGTCAGTGTGTGCCGCTCCCCTTTCCAGGTGTTCCAATAGCTCACAGGGCCTCCGTGTGGCAAAGGTATTTCTGAAACACACACACACACACACACACAGACACACACACGCACACACACACACACACACACACAGACACACACACACAGACACACACACACACACACACACACACACACACACACACACACACACAAAGATTTATGACATGCTGATGAGTAAAGAAGATGTGCGGAGAGAGAGGGGCTACTTCAAAGCAAATGTTTGCTTTTTCGAGACCATCTCTGCCCCTCCCCCACGCCTGTCTCTCCATCTGTGTATCTGACAGCTGGAGCACTCTCATTCACTGTGCTTTTCTATTGCCTTTTCTATTTTTGCAGACAACATAGCACTGCTTTGATGAAGTGTCACCTCAAAGCTTGACGCCACACATACAAATCAGCCGAATACATGTTGGGATTTTAGTTAAATTGCATGTTCTTGCTGTTCAAAGCCCCTGTAGAGTAATGTAGGAGAACAGATTGCCAACTAATTCGCAATGCACATGCATTCTTGAGCATGCATGTCAATACCTGGCTCTTTATTTGATATATCGCAATGCTGCATGATTTAGCGATTGGGTCATGACGCTTAAAGCTTGTATCTTGGCTGATAAGTCATGGGAAATGTGAAGCAAACAGCAAGTTTGCTTTGGAAATTATGCAAACACCTTGCAAGATTTATTACCCTTTCTTATCTGCTGCCAAATACAAATGGGTGACAAATTAAAGGCAAAAAAATAACATGTTAAGTGTCTTACTAAGGTGATGGGTCCCTGAATTGCACCTTGGCATAACTACTACAAGTCCTTGGAACTGTGCAGGTGAAGCGGAAAGAGAAAGTGACTATTGAAAGGGACTGCACAGCACAGCGCAACTGCGAGACGGTTCTTTGCTCAAAGGCGTTTCAGGGTAACCTAATGGTGTGGAACTTGAACCCACAACCTTCGGATTATATGGCCTACTCCCTAACCACCTGGCCACCACTGCCCCCACTAGTAGACTGCATTGCGATGCTGGCAGCAGATCATCTTGTGAAGATCTGATCTTTTTCATACCCACAAAAAGTTAATCAATCATTCAAACACTGTGGACAAGGGCATGGTCACCCTGGAAGAGGCCATTCTCATCAAGATCAAAATGCTTCCTCATAAAACAAAGGTGATCAATCAGAATACATTTGCAGTGATGTATCCCTCTAAGGGAGCAAATCATGTAGGATTCCCTCTTTCCACCGCAGGGTTCAAGCATTCAGGCCTGTACTCTTCTTTAAGTGCACACTTGCACACACATGCACTCCCCCACTTGTGGAGAATATGGTGAGGGATTATTCGACTGATCAACTTTTTCCACATCTAGAGCCATGTTTTGGGGTTTTTTTTTTACATCACTGAGCTTTCTAAAGTGCTTCCATCTTTCTAAAGAGCCATTTTTTCACCGTAGCCCTTTCAGAAATCATTTTCTGTGGGATTTTGAATAGACTGTTTTTACTGTCACAGTCTGATCACATGCTACATCCTCAGTCACCATAAGAACAGGTGTTTTTCTGTTTTTCTTTCCATTCCTATCACTCTTAAGTATGAACATATTTAACAAATGTGATAGTTTCAAGCTTTATCTATATTTTCCATAAATGTAGATGTCACATGTTTCTTTTGAGAGACTAGGCAGCTGTGCAGTGTTTTTAATAGAATTTTCTGTCAGTAAAGTCCCTCAGATATTTTCTTCTTCTCATCTTAAACTAAAATCAAGCTGAACTGGGCCTGCTCAGCATTTTTATATTTTCATATGGAAGGGTGTGGAGGACTATTCCTTTAATTACGTCCCACCTGCAGGTGCTAAGTGCTTACTCTGTTGAAATGACTGAAACATGGATGGATGGATGGAAGGATGGACAGATGGATAATTCGCCCCTCAAAATTAGTTCTTAGTATAATCATACTTTGCAGTAGCAACACCGTCAAGTCTGTAGGGCTAATTTTATTGGTATCAGCTTGGTACACTTCCTTTGTGATGGTCATTAATTTTGCCATTTTTATTTTTTCGCTTAATGGTGTGTGGTATGTTGCAGATTTTATTCCGTAGCATTATTCTCTCTTGTGCATGTCTGTAACTGTATCTGAAATCACCAAACCACAGATAGAGAAAAAAAATCATCAGGTTGGAGTAGACACCTGATCCATTTACAGAAAACATTCTCTTTGTTTTGAGCCGCTATCAGTCCTACAAGCCCATATGCTTGTTGTTTTATTAGATTTTTTGCACATAATGAACATAATGAACTTATACTTTCACAGAGTGGATGTTTTAGTACCAGACTCCTAGCAAAGCCAGCATTAAGGCCTAAATGATGGAAGGAGAGCAGATTTACATTAGCAGTGTGGCACAGGCCTCTACAGTCGTTCCTAATTGTGTAGTAGATGAATCTAGTGTATGGCTTTCATTCCTCTCAGCCCTGTGTGTGTGTAATGAGCCTTGTTTTATACTCTTAACATTTGAACTGATTGATTATAAACAAAGGGTGTTTAACATGCAGTGTTCAGCCATCCGTTAAGTCATTGCTGCTGAACCTACTTTAAAAATGCACTGATAGAAGAAAAAAAAAAGAGAAAGAAAGAAAAAAACTAAGCACTCTTCCACTCGTTTGGCCCATGTTGGTGATTAATAGAAGGCACCTATCTGGCGACTCTGCAGTGCCACCCACGTAAGCAAAGTGTCTTAATCCTTATGCGCTCTGGAAGAAAGTCCTGTTTCAGACTCAGAGCAGTAAATGAGTTGTTTGTTTGTCTTCTGGAGAATTCGTTCACTCAGATCTCTCAGCTGGCTCCACCCAGATGTTGGTTTGCTGTGGTTTTTGACTCTGTATGATGTTAAAGCACTTTAAAAAGGCAGTCTTTGCCATCTGTTAGAAAAGCTTCACGCAGTAAAATCTGCACAGTGAAACATAGTCTGTGGTCTTGTTGACAGAGCCGTCACTGCATAACATTTGAATGGCCCTTTTTTTATGACACTGGTGGTGTAGCCTCAATGTGTGTGTCGTCTTATTTGCCCTTTAGCCCCCTCGCTCACTCTGTCTCACTCTCTCTCTCTCTGAGGGCAGGAGTGATAGAGTTGGGATAAAAATAGAAAAGCTTCACAGATCACTGTGCCAGGCAGAATGTAGCATCTGCTGCACTCAATTTACACAGAACTGTTCGTTCTCTCTCTGTCTCTCTCTCTCTCTCTCTCTCTCTCTCTCTCTCTCTCTCTCTCTCTCTTCTCTCTGTCTCTCTCTCTCTCTCTCTCTCTGTCTCTCTCTCTCTCTCTCTCTTTTGATCTGTGAATATGTCTATCTCTTTTATTGGTCTTTCATGCTTGGAACCAGATAGCCTAGGCAGCCAACATCTAGTTTTGTAGTTTCCTCCACCATTGTTTCTGTAGATTCTGTTTGATATCAAAAAGATCAGAAAAGACAACTCTTTCTCTTTCTCCATCCCTCTCTGTCCCTCTTCTTTTCCAACATCTTTCTTTCTTTCTTTCTTTCTTTCTTTCTTTGTACTCTCTCGCTATCTCTTTTTCTATATATATATATATATATATATATATATATATATATATATATATCTCTATCCTCAATCATGCCAAAACACACACCTGTACTTCCCAAGACAAATTCAAAATAGGCATTTGCATCGATGCTAACACCTTGTTTCATTTTTTTTTTTTACTTTTGTGGAGCAGAGCTTTTGCCTTTAATGTTTAATATTCTCTCTCTCTCTCTCTCTCTCTCTCTCTCTCCTCTCTCTCTCTCTCTCTCTCTCTCTCTCTCTCTCTCTCTCTCTCTCTCTCTCTCTAATAGTTTGGGACACACACACACCTAATGCAGAGAGACACACAGCTCAGGCAGCTTCAGAGAAATGCACTCCTGTCTCCATCCTGGCAGCCAGGTAATGTTCTCACTGAAGCTTTTTAAAAAAAATCTCTCCCTGAACTTTTTATCCTCCCTGCACAAATTTCATGGCTGACAGATACCGTCATTACATTTTTTTGTGTCCTTGTCTGTCCTGATTGTGGCTAAGCAGCCACCATGCAAATCCGCCAGCCCGCTGTTGCCACCAGACGAATCGTAGCTCTCATTTCATTTTATTACCTTTATTTATTATTTTTTTTATTTATTCATTCTGAGTGTGCATCACATAATCTCATAATCTGCTTTTGCCCCGAGCAGTGTTCTCTTCTCTAAAAGATGAGCCTCCACATACACACACACCTCACATCTGCGCAGTCAGCGAAATCAATAAGAAGCTTAACTTTCATTAAATCTCCATTTTTATTACAGTACCTTCTACTCTTGTTGCTCCACCTACAGTGGTGTACTGGACAAAATACCACTCTGCTCTCTTTCACATACACCAGTACACACACCACTGGACAGCAATACACTCACACAAACCTTAACACCCTCTCAGTGGCTGAATCTCCAGCATGAGAGTGGCCCCTCCATCCTGTTGTTCTGCAGTTAATGTGCACATGCTTTTCCCACAAAAGCATTCTTTCATTGCAACTGCTGCAAGGCTGGAGAGCTTTACAAAATGCTTCATTCGACCAAATGAAAAACTGCAGTGCACAACCTGCTGTCAAAATATATAAATTATTCACATCAGACCAATGCAATATTGGTTTAGAGTTGCTGCAAAGCTTGGTATCCTTAGTATAAAATGCTGCTTTGTTAAAATTTCTTCCCTAGATATTCCAAGGTCAACTGTAAGGGGTACTATTGCAAAGTGCAAGCATTTAGGAACAATGGAAACTTAGCCATGAAGTGGCAAAGTTAGGTAAAGAAATAGAGTCGTCAGCCTCATATACAGGCCTATGGATTTGGAATGGAATGTAATAAAATTTTCTGTAGTTGTAATGGCCAGCTGTCCTAATACTTTTGTCCAAATAGTATATATCTAGACCTGTACTAAGAGGGAGACCTTTAACATGCTTAACAAAAATGTCATTTGTGAAATGATATAAAAAAACTAACAATGTTGAAAGGATTTTCACTAAAGCTGACTACTCCTGATGCTGAATGGGATGTTTGCTTTGCGAACCTTCCCAATAACTGATATGAAAATGCCCATTTTTGGTAGAACTCACTGGCTCACTAGAAGGCCACAGCTTCCAAACTTTTGCCCCTCCCTTGGTGGGATGAAATTTAATCTTATTCATCTTATTCCTCCTTTCTTTTTTTATTTTCCTTCATTTCATGAACTACACAAAATTCCATCTCTAAAGCCACACAGACACTTTCCTGTGCGGTCTGGGCTTGGCAGTATGAAAGAATTGCTTTGTACTTTGTGCTTTGCCTTGACCTTCAGTAAGATAATTACTCTTACAATAGTGTAAGAACCTCACACCACGTCAGCTGCTGGCACACGCAATCTGTGTGAAAATGCTCTGTCCATTTTTATGTGGAAATGGAAAGCCGAAGCTGACCTTCGAGTCCTCTCAAATCTGAACAATTTACACCAAAAGTTAAAAAAAGAACCTCCTCTTTGTAGTGTCCTCTTTCAAATGCTCCCACCCTCCAAACTCTGTTTGCTGTGCACTTGCAGTAAAAGGTGGTAGGAGGAAGTGGGCGAATTTGCTTTAGGTGGAAAAGAGTTCACTCTAGAGGTAAAAACATCATGGATTGAAAAGAGAGAAGTCTGTAGGAGGTACGAGGAAGCATCTCTGCTCTGCTGGGATGAAAAGCTAAGAGCAAAAAGTATATTTTTAAAGCCAAAGATGACATTCTGAAAGCCGAAAGTGATATTCTCAAAGCCAAAAACATTCTTAAAGCTGTGGGCTAGATTGTAAACGGGAAAAGCAATGTTCAAAAAGCTGAGATTTGTTTTGGTATCTAGAAAACATTTCTGGAAACATAAAAAAATAGTATTCTAAATGTCAAGAAAGAGATCATGTAGGAGTAAAAAATGCTATCAGATGCTGAAAACAATGGTACTAAAGGATGCAATGATATTCAAAAAGCAGTGGTGGATAATCCATGTACTTAACTACTGTACATAATCTTTTGAACTATAGAAATGTTCATTTTGAGGTTTTTTTATGCCACAAAATTTTAAAGCATAGAACTAAAATTCCACTAACCTTCTTCATGAGTATATCATTACTTAGGCCTCTGAAGTGGGACAAATGACACCAATCATAGAACACTTTCATGATTGATGATTGATTGATGACCTCTCATAATCAACTTTCAGATCCTAGCCAAGCAACTTTTATCTATAAACAGGGTTTTTTTGTTTGTCTTTAATTGAATAGCTGATGTTCGAAGACTTTGGGGGGATTTTTCCCCCATTTGCTAAATTCAAAGGAGAGATGTGAAGAATGTGGATGAAACTGTGTGGAACATTGCATTGAAAAATCACACAGAACATAAAGATTAATGCTTATGTTTAGTAGCTGTAATGTCCACTTAAAAAAAGTCGTTTTAACTTCATAAATGGTTAGTCTAGCAGTAAAGAGGATTTTATAACTGAGAAGTTAGAGGGATGGGACATTGTGTTGTGTGAGTCGGTCAGTGCCGGGGCTTTTTTCTGGGTTAAGTGACTTGTGTGGCTTATTTTATAACCCTGTTTATCACGTCTGCTGTTATTATTCACATTCATATTATTATTCCCTTGAGCAAGCAAATTCATATTATTCTTATTATTCATTAAAATGTTACATTGTAATAGCTAGAATAACCCAGTTCTTTTACTTTGTATACTATAAGTAATTCTGTAATTGAGTGTCTTGTTTTCACTTAAGTGTAAATCAAGCAATTTGGTAAAAGCTACTTAAATGCTTAAAATGTTTACTTTCACTCAAGTGCATGAGTTTTGTACTTTGTGCATCCCTGCCTAAAAGTGAAGGATGACTGAAGCAAAGAATATTAAGACTTATATTTGGCCTCAAGGATCACATGTGGTCATCACACATCTGGCACTTCTAAGAGACTTTTGGGTTTATATTTGAAAGTTGTTGGCAGAGCAGACAGTGACACATTGTGCTTGTGCAACAGTCTCACTGGCTTTGGGTACCTGTCCTTCTCTAGCTGATCTACGACCAGCTCCCGCAGGCCAAGTCTGAACATCAGGCCTTATTAGAGAAAATGAATGTCTGGGCATCACAGCAGAGCAAAGCTGTGGTGTGTTGGGTGGAAAATGTTGGGAAAATATAGTGTTATTGTTATAGGGGAAAGCACAGACAGTCTGCTTCCAATCCTACACTCTGACGTAATGCCCTTTTACTGCTCCAGCTGTTGAGAGACAGACTCAGGCAGCACAGATGATGTACTCTTTTCTTAACTATAGGCTGTGCAGAATGAAGAGTACACTTTTTTGGGGTTATATTGCTACAGTGGTTATATATCTCACACCTTACATTGTTTTAGCTAAAATATTCCAATGGGATTATTAATCCAAAATTCATACGGAAAGTGTGTAGTTAGTAAATTAGTAAGGATGCCCACAGCAGAGAGTAAAAATTTCAGGGACCTGTTAGAGGCTCAGTTGTGTTAGAGACACTACTGCAAGAGCCACCATTGTTAAAATGTTTAAAACTCAAAACATTGCAGCCATATACAGCACTGTGCAAAAGTTTTAGGCAGGTGTGCCTAAAAATGCTGTAAACAAAGAATGCTTTCAGAAATACAAATAATGGTTGTTTATTTTGATCAATTTACAAAATGCAAAGTGAGCGAACAAAAGAAAAATCTAAATCAAATCAATATTTGGTGTTACTACCTTTTGCCTTCAAACCAGCATCAGTTCTTCTGGCCCCCACAGAGCCCTGATCTCAGCATCATCCAGTGTGTCTGGATTACATGAAGAGACAGAAGGATGTGAGGAAGCCTACATCGACAGAAGATCTGTGGTTAGTTCTCCAAGATGTTTGAAACAACCTACCGGCCGAGTTCCTTCAAACGGTGTGTGCAAGTGTACCTAGAAGAACTGATGCTGTTTTGAAGGCAAAGGGTGGCCACACCAAATATTGATTTGATTTAGATTTCTCTTTTGTTCATTCACTGCATTTTGTTGATTGATGAAACTAAATGATTAACACTTCCATTTTTGAAAGCATTCTTTGTTTACAGCATTTTTTCCACACCTGCCTAAAACCTTTGCACAGTACTGTATATACAGTATGCATATATGTGTTTGTGCTTTGAACAGTATGCATGTTACTGCTGTTACTGCAATATCTTTTTTTTTTTTTTAGGAAGCAAACTTAAATATGGCATTGTATTCCAACTTTGGTGCACATATTTGAACAAATTAAATCTATAATTTAAAATCTAAAATGTTGCCTGTGTCCAAACATATGATCCCGTTTGAATATTTTTGCTGACGGTGTAGGTTTCCTGTAGAGCAATTGCCGCAACCCCCAGACTGTCCAGATTTTTTGCTCCAAAATTGCAATTACAACGTTAAATTGCAACACGCAGGAACAGAGCAAAAATGTGGACCATCTGGGAGTCCCTCAGGCCAGTATGATCTATCACTTAGAAAATGAACACAGAGTAATCTGACTGAGCTAAAACCTTTGCTTAAGCATTAACCATCGCTAACTTTTAAACTACATATAGCAAACATTAGCTATCTATCTGTTTTTCTATCTATCTATCTATCTATCTATCTATCTATCTATCTATCTATCTGTCAACCTGTCTACCTGTCTGTCTATCTATCTATCTATCTATCTATCTATCTATCTATCTATCTATCTAAATATATATATATCAAAGCTGTTAAGAAAAGTGGAAAAGATTGTCTGTGCAGTTTGGACATCTTGGCTGTTTGTATAAGTGAGGCTGGAAGAGAGACAGAGAGAGAGTTGCACAGACAGATGTGTGTAGTCTATGTGTCAGTAGAAAAGTATGTCCCGTATTATCTCCCCGAGCAGCACATGCAGTCGCACTATTTTCCCCAGCCAGCAAACACAGAGATCAAACAGGATATGCTGGCAGTTCATCTTTGGGTCTGCATGCTGTCCTGAAGTGGCCAAGCCCTTCATAATAAAACACAGCCACACTTACAGCCAGCCAGGGCCTGCTTGCCAAAGATGAATCACAGATATAAAGGGACGGCACCCCTCTATGTCATCTCACCCACAGTGATCAGACAGGACAGCCATGATGTAGATCCCCGTGTACGGGTAACATGCCCTTTCCTTTTCTTTTCCCATGAAGAACCCAGGGCAAAAGAGTTTTCTGACAACGTCTATAAGATGTTATATGATTTGCATTAGAGCATTCAACTAGAACGAAACATTTGGACAAGCTGGCAGTCAGCATTGTCAGCCATGTCAGCGATTTCAGCTGCAGCTCTTCTGATTGCCCTGTCAAGCTGGGAGATCAATATTTAAAGAAAAATATCACTTCCATGGACTGAACCACTCTTTCATAAATCCAAAAAAGTCACAGATACATGTATATTTCCAGGGGGAATATCTAGCTGGACAGCTTTTCTCAGAGGACTGCCTCCGAACTCCAATGAGGCATTGCATCATATCTGAAAGCGAGAACTGCTCAGAATGAAAACTCAGCAGCACCAGGCGCAAAAACGGAGCCAAAAAGGTAAAAAATAATTTGTGGGCATGCCAGCCAGAGCTGCTTCCACTGTCAACGAGCAGCTTATTTCCCTGGAAGAGAAATTTGGCGGTGATGGTGGCACACACAAAGAGTTCCCAGTGGAAATCCACAGATGCACATTGCTGCTCACAGTTTGGGGAGCAGCGTGCATGGGCAGATAAGGCCTAGAGCATTTGAAAGAGCAGAAGCAGGGCGGGGAGCAGCACTCCGAACACTTTATCTGTCTTCATCCTTGCACATGGGAGCCCAGCCGTGGAGCCGTAGCCCAATGCGCTTCACTGTTGCACTATCTGAACCATCAGCCAGACAGAGTAAAGGAAAACTGAGGAAGGAGGGAAGCAGAGAGAGAGGGAGAGAGGCCTCTGGAAAATTACAACTTCTCAGCTGATGCTTTTTTAAATTAGCCTGAAAAAGTGGAGCCACTGTTTAGTTGCAACTATTCAGCTCAAATGGATGGCTGAAGGGCATTTGAAACCCATTCGTCAAACAACCTGCTTGAACCCTGACGTGATTACTGATGAGAGGATTTGTCCGCTCACTCTTTCCATTATAGAGACCATGAGCGGTGACCAATTCTTATAGACATGAAGGGCATGAATGCATAATTTCTGCAAAAAAGAATTAATGGTAGACATGTCTTCTCACCAAGCATCTGAAATCATTACATAGCCGCTTACACACAACGTAGGCAGCATACAGAGAGGGTAGACTTTTGAAACTCTGGAAGACTTTTATCTGAAGTGAAGGTTTATGTCTCCACCTTTGAGGACCATTTGAATCTTGTATGAATTATGCCTAAGGAGAGAGCACTGGGTGTCATGTCTAATACTGGTTGACTGCACTGCAGCTGCAAACTCAGGCTTGCAGACTCCTATTGCATTTACAAGGAAAATACAACATTAATATGAAGTTTTATTTAATTAAGATAAAGTGCAATTAAAACAAGATACACACCTAAAATGTCCAAAAGAAGTGTTAGTGTTCTGAGTGAAGGGCTTTACCATGCACAACATATACTTAGACGTGCTTAGTTAGGCATGGAGTTTGGTATGGGGTGGTGGTATAGGGTGGTGGTGGTATAGGGTGGTGGTGTTCTAGTGGTAGGGTACTTGCCTACGGACCTATGGATTCAGAGGTTCCCGGTTCCCTGGGGTCCCTGAGCAAGACCCTTAACCCTGAGTTGCTCCAGGGGGACTGTCCCCCTGTAATTAGGACCTGTAAGTCGCTCTGGATAAGAGCGTCTGCTAAATGTAAATGTATGTTTGTAGACATGCATCGTCGCACATTATATGTCCAAAAGTATATAGAACTCATCTGTTTAGCAAATCCAGTTACTTTAGGGTGCACCCATTTATTTATTTACTTTTTACTTTTAATCTACATTAAAACTTACTGCACAAAAAAGACAGGCAGCAGAGCTTGAGGTGCCAGAGTTAAAAACACTGAGATTTTTGTGACAAGGGAGTGACAAGGATGGACAGGATTAGAAATGAGTATATTAGAGGGACAGCTCAGGTTAGATGTCTTGGATACAAAGTTAGAAGAGCAAGGTTGTGTTGGTTTGGACATGTACAGAGGAGAGACGAGGATTATATTGGGAGAAGGATGCTGAAGTTGGAGCAGCCAGGAAAGAGGAGAAGAGGAAGACCTAAGAGGAGGTTTATGGATGTGGTGAGCGAGGACCTGCGAGTGGTTGGTTTGAATGAGGAAGATGTAGAAACTGATGATCTGCTGTGGCAACCCCTAAACGGGAGACACCGTAAGAAGAAGGAGATCCTGATAGGTTCCAAAGTGTCCTCTAAACAGAGGAAAATCCTTTGTGAAGCATTTTTCACCTATCTATCCATTATCAGAGCCCCTTATCCTAACCAGGGTTGCAGAGGGGTTAAAGGTTATCCCAGGACTTATTAGGAAGGTGAAGAATTACCCTGCCTATCACATGGCAGACATACGGACAAGCATGATCACATCTAGGGGCAATTTAACATCAATGGGATTGACATGGAGCTAGCATATTTCTATAATCATTATTAATTAAATAGAGTTATTCGTACTATCCTAATCTCATGATATAAAAGGTATTGTCTTATTAACTTTAGATGTCTTTTATTACTCAGATCTATTATTAATGCTGATATTAAAGGGGAACTTAATTAATGCTGATATTAAGGGGGGAACTCCCTGGCAAAGCGAATTGCTTCCGCAGCCTGCTGTGATCTCATTCAAGAGTTAGCTTAGCACAGTGTTTTTCAACTTCAGTCCTGGGGCCCACTACCTGGCACTGTTTCAGCTTCTCCCTGTCCCAACACTCCTAATCCAGCTCGTCAGCTCATTATTAAGCTTATCATGTATTAGGAGAAAGTGAAAGTGACTACACAACAAATGTGTTCTCTGCATTTTACCCATACGCACTGTGCAGCAGTGTTCAGCGCCCAGTGAGCAGTGATGGGGATGGTGCCTTGCTCAAGGGAACCTCAGGGCAACCTACTGGTCCAGGATTCAAACCAACCAGCATCCATTCCATGGGCCTAATGATTTTTTACATTTTTTTTTGCAAATTTGGAAATTCTTATGGAATACAGTATCTACACAATAGTGGAAATATGAGTAGACATACAGACAAGGCCTCTTTGTAAAAAACGTCTCCACATTCTCACAAGTTTTAAAGCAACTGACATGATTGTGCTACATAGTTCTAACCACTTCAAGACTTGAAAGATTAAGCACTGAATGTTAAATTGAAAGTCAATATTCATAAATCATGCTTCAAAATACACCAAAGATTTACATTTACCCCACAGCAGACTTTTAGACATGATTCTTTTTTGTTCCACTGAACCATCATGAATCTCATTAGAAGCTCATTTTGGTTTTAATTCTTTCTCTTGGGGATGGGTGTGGGAACTCATTTTGGTGGACTACTATTTTGTTCTACTGTGAATTTTGACTAAAATATTTCATGACTGAGACTGAAGGTGATGACTATGCTTGCACACAGTGATGAAGATTAACCTAACTTTGCATCCAGAAAATATATATTTTGCTGTAATTGTTTTAAACATTACAATATCTAAAAATAAATCTATTTATATCTAAATATAAGATACTGGAAAATGTCTAATAGGATTAATGGGATTTTCATATAGTTATTCCCTGGATAAACCTCTAACAGGACCAGTTCATTAATTTATTCATTCATTTATTTGTGTTGTTGTTTAATCCCATGTGTTAACATTTTTAAGCTATTAATAGCTATTTATATCATTAGAAATTCTGCTCAGTGTGCTCAGTCAAGCTCCGAGACAGTATTGATGTGTATGCAGTGGGTTAACGGATATAATTGATAACATGGGCCACAGAAAGCTTATGTACAGAAAGCTAGGCCTCTGCACCATTCAACCTGACTGAGCTGTCAAGTGCACAGAGCTTTATGGCAGGTGTGTTGTATGACAAAATACATCAAGCAGCATTGGCCCTGGGATGATTGATCAGGATACTTATTTAAATATGGCAGGTATTGAGGTAGCCCAAGCTCAGTGTGCAGGAATCATGCCAATAAACCACCACCATTCTGGAAATGCAATAAGGCTACAGTGTTGCACTGCATATAAAAATTCTATCATGACTGTGATTCACCACAAGAGTATGTGAGCCATGCACTAGTACAGCATGTGCATTCAGAGCCGTTATATAAAGCTGCTTTTGTGTATCAAGCACTTACTGTGGTAGCTTTTGTCTGCACTGGAAAGTCTTTGGCACGTGGGAGGCATTTACAGGGGAGGGAAAGAGAGAGAGAGAGAGAGAGAGAGAGAGAGAGAGAGAGAGAGAGAGAGAGAGCTGTAATGCACTGGACCATTAATCTGATGCAAAGAGGGTTCAGGTACATGTAATAGAAATGCTTGTTGGACAATTGGACAATGGCATCATAAATTTCTTTCACAGCGATTACATGACTATCAGAACACCGTGCGATGAAAAAGCTAATGAGAATGGTGAAGTGCTTTATTGATTTAAAAGGGGCTCTTAAGTGATGAGGCTGTTGACTGAGATTCCAAGTTAAAATCCTGACAATGCCAAAATTCCTAGACAACATAACTGATCCTGTTTATTTAGTTGCAATGATGTCAAGAAAAATGTTAAATAAATAAAAAAAAACAAAAATCATTGCACTCACCATTGTCTTTGTTCCAGCTTTTCAATCCCCCAGGCTAGTATAAGAAAAAATGCAACAAACTCCAAAATAATTCTTGTAATTTCTTATATTCAACGTTATAAAATTAGTTACTTTTCACATTATGGGCAAAGCTCAAGAAAAATAAACAAATACAAATGATTCAAAATTAGCGAGAAAAATTTGCATTAAAAGAGAGAGTCTTTCTTTCATAAAATACATTAAAAAAATCATATCCTAAATATTTACTTTTAAAGCTTCAAATCATAACTATCACTCCTCAGTCTATAAAGTCCATGAAATTAACCTGGTTAAAAAAAACACCTTTCAGTGAAACCAATACTGTTTACATGCAGTTACACTTAAACATTTGTGAACCCTTTAGAAGTGACTAAGTTTCTGCAAAAATATGACCTAAACATCATCAACTTTTCATATTCCTAAATGTATGGAAACAGAATCCAGTTAAGCAATGAGAGAAGTATTTTGGGGGTAAACATCCATCATTATATCACCTATGATTGGCAGAAGTCTGTGAATCGTGCAGTATTATAAGTAGCGGGAAACAACCATAAGCATACAAGTTGTTCCAAAAAGAATAGAAATATTGTGGGAAAGCCTGAAGCAAGCAGCTTGTGTGGGAACCCAACAACATCCCAAAGTTTAAGTTGCTCTAAATGGAGGAATGGACTGCACATGTCCAAGCTGACATGCGGGACTGATCTACAGTTAATAGAAACATTTAGGTGCACATTTGTATTTCTGCACAATTTGATTTAAACCAAAAGATATTTATTTATTTTCAATAAATAAATTGAAATTGCATTACCCGTGCATTACTAATGAAGTTAAAGGGAGGTTTTCAGCCTACACTGCCTTCTAAATTAGGCAAAATAAAAGGCAGCCAATTAGAAAACATATATTTAATTTTACCATTTTTGGCTTGTTTAATTCTAAGGGATATAAAGAGGATTAAAAAAATATTGTTAAAATGTGTAAGGGTTTTTGGTCCACAACAGCACATTAAAGATACAAACCAACAAAATACAATTGGATTTAGTGTACCATAGTGTGAAATGCTGAACAAAAATCATGGTATTCATATAAAAATCATATAGTATTCATAATGTGTTACAGTTACACCAGCAGGAAAAAACATCAAGAAAACTAAACATCTTGACACATTTGGAGAAAATGCATTAAAGCATCTCAGTCATTTACTTCTGCAATAATGTCTGTGCCCAGCTGTAAAGCTTTGAAACTTTTTTTTTTTTTTGCACTGGAGACTTCTGATGATGCACTACATGTGAAGCCTGCTCTGCAAAGATAAGCAAAAGTGGAAAGTGCAGACTAGCTAGTTGTAATATTGGGAGATAATAAATTGCATGAATATAATGACCTTAAATGATAGGAGGAAACTCCTTTTTCTACTGCGGGGAATGGGGCAGTCTAAAATCACAACCACTGTAAGTGGCACGCTAAGGATCATGGGTACTTTGATCTCTGCTGGTGGCATGAGCTGTTGTCCATCATACAGCACTGTCTGATCTGGCCTGACACATCTTTCTCTCTCTTGCTTGCTCACGCTCTCTCTCTGAAGCATATTGATTCAGCTTTTATGATCCGTCTGAAATGTCAACTGCAGGTCGTAGTGGAAAAGAGCAGTTGTATGACTGTCCTGATTTTAGGGGACACAATAGAGGACAATGGTGCATGCATTTATGAGTATCAGTTTAATTTGTTTGTTAAGCTTGGCAGACAGAGTGTATTTTCAACTGTCATAACGGGTCAAAACGCACATACTTTGCAGTCCTAATGCAATCTTTACTTTGAAATAAGGAGGTGAAAAACTGAGCCATTTGCATTCAGGTCATGGCTGGACCTCAGCATACAAACAGTTGTGTGCAAAAGGTTGGGCCTCCCATAGTCAGTTTACATGGTTTGTTGATTTCCTAAGTGTAAATCATTAGGGGAGATCGGGGCAGCTCACAGTCACATTGGTTGAGCTGTGACACTGCTAATATTTCCAAAATCAGGTGGAATTTTTTAAAAGTGAAATGTTAGTTTAATGCATTTACATAGTTTGTTATTATAACCTGTCTGAGAAAGGAAAGGGACAATATGCGTAAATTGCATTATTTTTTAAAATACATTATTAAAGTACTATTTTTAAACAACATAATTCTAGATTCACTTATACATTATAAAGTATCGTGATACACTATTGCTGATGTGCTGCATGATACAAACTTTACATTAAAGCAAACATTAATATACATGACATTTTGGAGCAACATGGAATCTTCTTCAAAGCTCGTCGTCTCGTGTTGTTTTATTGAAAATATCTATTGAAAGCACCCAGGGAGCAGTGATGGGGACAGTACCTTGCTCAAGCGTACCTCAGGCCAACTTACTGGTAGGGAATTCAATCCCACAAACTTCTGATCCTGGGGTCAACTCCCTAACCACTAGGCCACCACTGCCCTTATTTGCATTTGATGCAAGACTCTGTGTGGTGACTTACGCTAAATAGTGTCACAAGTTCCTTGCTGATGGGGCAACTTGCCATTCATTCATATGCATTCATATGCACTGTTCAAATATTTATAAGTACACAAAATAAGATAGTAAAATCTTATATAATAGAATAGAAAATATATGCCTAAGATGTAATTCTTTCATTTGGTATGTAATTTATAATATTATGATCTACTGATGACACAACACATGAAAAAGTTTAATAGCATGTCCTGTTCTCCCGTCCATGTGCTCAAAAGGGAAAACTCCCTATGGATGTGAGGAAGTGCAGGAAGTACATTTTGGAAACTCAGCAAATGAACACTAATTGGTCCTTATGACATACCGGTGGAATCGCAAGATGATGTTTAGGGGAGATGGCAGTTGAGTTTCTGACCAGCCTGTTTAACACAATCTTGGAAAGTGAGAGGATGCCTGAGGAGTGGAGACAAAGTGTACTGGTACCGATTTTCAAAAATAAGGGTGATGCACGGACCTGTAGTTGATCAAAAAGCTTGGTTCTAGGAAGCTAGGTTCAGAAAAAAGGTGAGGATTAGTGAACAGCAGTATGATCTCATGCCGAGAAAGAGCACCACAGATGCAGTGTTTGCTCTGAGGGTGTTGATGGAGAAGTACAGAGAAGGTCAGAAGGAGTTGCATTGTGCATTTGTGGACGTGGAGAAAGCATATGACAGGGTGCCTAGAGAGGATTTGTTGTTTTGTATGAGGAAGTCAGGAGTGGCAGAGAAGTATGTGAGAGTACATCAATGGTCAGCGCTGAGCCCATTCTTGTTTGCAATAGAAATGGACAGGTTGACGATGATGTTTGCTGATGATATTGTGATCTGCAGTGAATGTAGGCAACAGCTTGAGGAGAACCTGGAGAGATGGAGATCTGCTCTGTGTGAATGAAAGGGAGGAAAGTGGAGTGGTTAGGATGCAGGGAGTGGAGGTGACAAAGGTGGAGGAGTTTAAATACTTGGGATCAACAGTTCAGTGTAACGGCGAGTGTGGAAGAGAGGTGAAGAAGAGAGTGCAGGCAGGTTGGAATGGGTGGAGAAGAGTGGCTGGAGTGATTTGTGAAAGACGGGTACCAGCAAGAGTAAAAGGGAAGGTTTACAGGACAGTAGTGAGACCAGCTATGTTGTATGGGTTGGAGAAGGTGGCATTGACAGGAGGAGGAGCTGGAAGTGTCAGATTTAAAGATGCTGAGATTTTTGCTGGGTGTGACGAGGATGGACAGGATTAGAAATGAGTATATTAGAGGGACAGCTCAGGTTGGACATTTTGGAGACAAAGTTAGAGAAGCAAGGTTGCATTGGTTTGGACATGTCCAGAGGAAAGAAGAGGATTATATTGGAAGGAGGATGTTGAAGATGGAGCTGCCTGGAAAGAGGAGAAGAAGAAGACCAAAGAGGAGGTTTATGGTCATGGTGAGAGAGGACATGCAGGTGGTTGGTTTGAAGGAAGAAGATGCAGAGGATTGGATGAAATGGAGATGGTTGATCCACTGTGGCAACTCCTAAACTGGAGCAGCTGAAAGAAAAAGAAGAAGAAAAAGCAAATGAACACTAAAATTGGGCAAAAATTGCATTTTTAAGAAATTTTTTATCAAAGATCAAAGCATGATATTTTAGCAGGGATGTCTCTTCACATACTTAAAGCAATAGTGCAAAACACATTAAGCACCTTCTATTTCTTGGAGATAAATATTAAAATATGTTGAAATAAACCATAAAAATAATAAAACAAAAAAGCTCATGTGAACTGGATTAATTTTGTAATATTTGTATGTACAGACATAGTTAGCAATTTGAATCCTTTTAAAAAAAAAAAAAAAAAGTTATTGATTCTCAACAACCAAACCTGCATTAGAACTAGTCTACAGCGGATGAACCAGCCACATGGAGTTCATATGGCTCTGTGATGCTGAAATAAAATAAATCTGTCAGCATCAAGAGGTACAGACGTCTCCATGTGCCTGCTTTATTAACCATAGTATCTAATGATTCTCTCTTTGGTTCCAGATGGTTTTCTAAAGAGAAAACCATCTGCCCTTAATTACATAAAAGGATAAAAGAAAAAAATATTAATTTTAAAATTAAGTTGTTCAAGTATTTTGTTTTTATTAATGTCACAAAAAAAATACATTCAGATATTAGACCACTGCCTATTGAGCCAACAGCAGTTTAGCCTCGCCCATTCGAGCTGATGTTATAAGGAGTGTTTCAGCCCAGACTGCTCTCTGATTGATGTACAAAGCCTGGCAATCAATGACATACATCAGTTGTCAAAGCGAAGTACCAAACAAAAGCAAACAAATAAACAAAAAAAGTCTAGGAATTAAGGAGAGGATATATAATATATGGAGATTTTTACGCTAGCCAGTTATCTTAAGCCTAAAATTGGGGATTGTCCCCAGCTTTCTTCTTATTGGTCAGGCTTGAGTTTGGACTTCAGTTATCTGGTTAACTCAAAATCCTGCTTTATGAAATACCTCTTGGTTTACTCTCCCTAAGTCCCTCCGGCTCCCTCTCAAACACACACACACACACACACACACACACACACACACACACACACACATACACACACACACACACACACACTCTCTCTCTCTCTCTCCCGCTCTCTCTCTCTGATGTGTTGTGGTGTAACCAGTCTCTCCTGCAGCAGGAACAGGAAGTTGTGTAAAAACAGGCAGCAGAGCACTGAGCAAAACAAGGAAGTGGAGAGAGACTGAGACAGAGAGAGAGAAAGCAGCTCTGTGCTTCAGTGTCAGCCTGCTGATCTGTCAGTAACACTCTCCCAGAGACAACTGCAGCTGCAATTCACACACACTGCGATTCCAACACACCGACAAGCAGCAGCAGGAGGGCACAAAACACTGTGAGTGTGTGTGTGTGTGTATGTGTGTGTGTGAGTGAGAGAGTGTGAGTGTGAGGCCCAGGGCTTTCTAATGTTGCAGACTTTGGGGGAACGCACAGTTAAGAGGGTCAGGCTTGAGAGAGAGAGAGAGAGAGAGAGAGAGAAATAGAGAGAGACAGTGAGAGAGAGAGTGTGTGTGTGTGTGTGTGTGTGTGAGTGTGAGTGTGAGTGTGAGTGGGAGGGAGGGATGTTCATGCTGTGCTTTGTGAATGGGTAAGCAAAGCAGGACGTCTCTATTCTTTCACTGCTGTCCCACAGAGGAATGGGGAGAGGAATGTCAAACAGGAGTGAAGGGGGGTACGGAAGGTCAAGACCCGACGCTGGACAGCCGTTGGAGGAGCCGGTGTGTGGGAGTGGGATAGGAGGGGGTCCTGCTCTGAGACAGGGCCTGTGTGTGTGCTTTAAAGCTCGAGAGTATAAAAGAGTGTGTGTGAGTTAATGGGAGTGTCCTGTGGTTCTCCTGTGTTACATGTTAGTGTTTCCCTTGCTTTAACCCAGCCACTTCAACCCAGAGAGAACCCGCTGATAAGTTTCATATCGTGTGTAAGAGCAGAAAAATGCAAGACAGGTACTACCAGTACCACACAGAAGAAAGGAATCCATTGGATTGACTTGTCCATTTGAACTAGTTTGAAATCTATTTAAACAGAAATAAATCATATCAACATAATTTTGCACAAACTAAGACTAAATTGTGGTGATGGTAGGATCTGGAGTCTACGTTGAATTGAGTATGTGGTTTTTGTGTGTAACCAGGGAGATCTCAGTGTGTCTGCTGTTTACAGTATCTGTGCATGGTGTGTGTTTATGTGTTCAGAGCTCAGAAAGTCAGCTGGGGACTCTGTTTACAGTTTCACTGACATTAAATGAGGAGGAGAAGGGGTGGTAAGGGTGATTTAGTGCAACAGGCCTCAGCAAAGCCAAAGCAGTCTTACAGCCCCCTCCCGAGCTGTGCTGGAACAGTAAGGCCAGTCCCGTGTGTGTGTGCACGAGTGTGCCTTTTGTTTTCTATTTTTCTATTTGCATCTAGATACATTCAATTATATACAAATTAGCACATTGTGTATCTGACCACCCAGTGTTTCCAGTGATCAACTGGAACAGAACGTTTTATAACAGATGTGGAACTTAATATTTGGTTGAAGAACTGCAACCCTTTGACTCCCGAACTTCACTAAATGTTTGATTTCTTCTTTGGTTATGTTTTCTCAGGCTTTATGTTTTGAAGGGTCTGTGTGTGTGTCCTGTGCTGGAACTATTTTAACATTGTCCTTTTTGTGCCTGCAGGTTCCCCTAGGATCTTCTCTGACTCCTTGCACTATGAACCCTCCTGGGGCACCCTGGGATAACTGTGAAGATGACGATGACCTGCCTCAGATGGACGGCATGTGTGACGCGTGCGAGCCGGATGAGCCGCAGCCGGCAACGCAGGTGTGTGTGCTGTGCCGCTTCGCCTTCTGCCCAGTTCATGCAGACAAACACACGCGCAGCACCAGACACCAGCTTCAACCTTACTGCCCCTCAGAGCACCCTCCTCAACCAGACCAGGGAGTGGGTTGCTGTGGACAGGTAGCCACGAATGGCCTGGAGGGGGCAGAAGCTGCTGGGGTTGAAGGCTGGAAGTCAGGGGAAGAGGAACCCCAGAGTGCATCTGAAGCAGGGAAGAGGGACACAGTGACTGTAGAGAGACTGAGATGTAAGGAGCATGGCCAGGAGGGTTCACTCTACTGTAAACAGGATGAGAAGATTGTGTGTGTGGTGTGCGCAGTGCAGGGAGAGCACCGGGAACATGAGATCATCACACTCAGGGAGGCCTACATGTGGCAAAAGGTGAGCTTGAATGGATCGGCAAGAAGCACTTTCACAGCCTTTTTATGCCATTGGCCACTGGCCACTCTGTTGGAAACAACTATTCTTGGGTCCTACAACCTGTAACCCATCTATTCCCACACACTAATTCTAACACCTTGTTCTAAAAGCAAGCAAATGTTCAAGTGTAGTATCACACTGCACAGTGCCTACACTGGGAACTTCATGTCTCTGTGTCAAAGCTAAAAGCTTGGAACTAGTGTCTAAAGTGAAGATTATTTTAGGTTTGTGTACTATTTCCACACAATGCAAATTAAGGGGACAAATAATGCTCCTTTCATTTTGTTCTAGGTGTCTCCTAAAACACATGTACATGTTCCAAAAAGGTCTGTGTTTTTTTTTTTTTGTACTGTACGTCTTTTTCTGTCTTGTTTTTATCCTCAGTCTGAAATGGTATGTTAGAGCTCTTGTGTCTTCAATGCTTCCCTCCTGTGAAGCCGCCACAGATGTACACAGTGTTATGTACAAGTGCCTGCAGCTTATTAACATAACAACCAGAACACAGTTACTAGTGGTTGGCAGGTTACCACTGTTAGCTTACACCTCGGCCTGTGTCTAAAACTTCACTTTAACCAGTTCCACAGAAAAGCACTCGTACAAACGCTCAGAAAAGCCCTCAGAGCAGCTCTGCTGTTTATTTAAGTAGCGCAGATCCACCGATATCATCATTTCCACTAATAATGCTACTTCTGCTTTTGACCACAAGTCTCCTGTTGGCCCATGCAAAGTTGGAATTGCTCTGTCTAACAACAGAAAGTTGTCAGTCCTGCTTCACTCGACCACTCAACCCCTCTCTTTTCAGCGGTCTTTTCTCTAACTCTTGGATTAGCTTCTTTTAACTCTAGGCTGACCCATCAATGTTTTTTTTTTTTATGTGTTTCCGAGCTGTAGATCATTTTGTTGAGGTATGATGAACGACAACACATAAAAAAGGGCTTCTGTCAAAACCTTTGCACTTTCGCTTTTCATTTCACTGATGCTAATGACTGGTATAGACAAGTTTGCTAACAATAATGGCAGCGTTTCAGTTTCGTGCCCTTTGCTGTTAGGACAAGGTGTAAGTGTATCATCGGTGACCACTGTTTGCCTCAACCCAGAATTGAGGTTGGTTGGACATTTTTGGGTGGGGCACACTTGCTAGCTGAGAAGCTGTGGTGGTGTGTAACACACTGCTATTCCACAGGTGTCACAACTGTGTTAAAAATGATCCACCTGACAAAAAATAATTGGTAAACAGTGGCACTGGGACTGGAAATTAATGAGATAATAGTATGAGGGGGTGATAACCTTTGCAGAACTGCAGTCTGATTCTACATCTATGTATTGTGTAGTTCAGACGGGTGACAAATGAAAGGAAAAACCTAAATATAATAGTCAATAATGAGTGCAGATGAATGGTGTGTACGTTTACATTACATCTACGGCATTTAGCTGACGCTCTTATCCAGAGCGACCATCAGGAACCCAGTGTTGGTCAGGTTGGAGGTGGGATTTGAACCTGCAATCTCTTGCTTCTTCTTGCAACCACCTTGCTTCTAAATAAATAGAGGAAAGATCTGAGAGATTTTTTTTGGTAAAAATTCATTTTTGGGACATAACAGGAGGTTTAGTTACCAAGACCACTCAACTGACCAGTGTTCCACTGACATCTACATGTAAATCTTGCAAATCATATGTAGGTTTTTATTTTACAGTGACCATATCTCAGCCTGGTTGAATATCTATAGGAGATTTTGGAGTGGATACAGTACTGTGCAAAAGCTTTAGGCAGGTTTGAAAAAATGCTGTAAACAAAGAATGCTTTCAGAAATATCAATAATGATTGCTTATTTTTATCAATTTACAAAATGCAAAGTGAGCGAACAAAAGAAAAATCTAAATCAAATCAATATTTGGTGTTACTACCTTTTGCCTTGAAACCAGCATCAATTCTTCTAGGTACACTTGCACAAAGTCAGGGATTCTGTAGGATTATAGTCGGTGTGTGATCAACCAATTTTACCAAACAGGTGCTGATGATCATCAATGTTTGTTCATTACTGCATTTTGTTGATTGATGAAAAATGATTAACACTTCCATTTCTGAAAGCATTCTTTGTTTACAGCATTTTTTCACACCTGCCTAAAATTTTTGCACAGTACTGTATATTATATAGTGCCACACAGCACTGAAGCATGTCTCACTCCTTACACAGTTGTAGGTAAAAGTAACAAGTGAGTAGATGGGTATGTAAAGACATGGCAGGTCTTAGTTAGAAAAGGGATTGAGAAAAGAGTGTAATGTCTTCGTTTAAAGAGGTACAATATACCAAACATAAATCAGTTGACCTATTTAAAAGTAAGCAAATATATCATTTATATTTGGTCTATAGCAGGTAATGATTGGGCTCCTGTAACTGGAATAAATATTGAGTAACTGGAATGTCCTGAAATAACCTTTGGACCAGGAAAAACATTTTCACCATGTGTTTTAAGAATAATGGTGTAATGGGGACATTGAGCTCATAACAAACTCATTGCTAATCCCCACTATGTGTTTAATGGAAAAGCCTATAAATAGAGCTTACTAAGAAATGAGATGTTCCCACTGACTGTGATTTCTTCACAGTCTTTAACAGAGTTTAATCTATTTCTGAGAAATATGTCCTCAGTCCAGGCCATTTAGACGCTGTGGAGTGTGTGAGCATTAAACAGCAGCCCTGAGATAGAAACATTTTTTCTACCACTTTAGTGGGGAAAGGTCAATACATGCAGTATGAATTCCCATTCACAAATCAGTGAATGACTGAAACCTCCACTCCTCTCCCCTCCTCTCCTCTATTCTCCTCTCCTCTCCTCACCTTTCCTCTCATTTCCTTTCCTCTCCTCTTCTCTCCTCATCCCTCCTCTCCACTGCCTTCATCATCCCTTTCCTCTCCTCTCCACTTCTCTCCTTGCCACTGCACTGCTCTCCTCTCCTCTATTCTCATCTCCTCGCTATTCTCATCTCCCCCCTCTATTCTCCACTGCTCTCCTCTCTGCTATTCCCCACTCTTCTCCTCACCACACCTCTCTTCTCCTCTATTCACCACATCTCTCCTCTCTCCTCTATTCTCCTCTCCTCTCCTCTCTTCTCCTCTCCTTTATTCCCCACTCCTCTCCTCTCTTTTCTTCTCCTCTCCTTGGATGTTGCATGTTTACTCATCAGTCTACTTATTTAATTATGTGCTTTCCTTCAGGTATCAGCTCTTCTCTCCTCCCCATCTGTCAGTTCAAATCTCCCCTTTAAGAGGCACATCTGAATGCAGTAAACAGGATAGTAGATTATATACATATTTAAAGAGGGACAGCATCCCATTATTGTGGCACAGCCAGTGGTCATAGCTCACCTCCCTTTTCCTTTTCTTTTTCTGTTTCTCCTTCCATCACCTCTTCAGTTTTCATTTTTTTCTTTTCTTCTCATTCTCTCAACTTCTCTTTAATCCTCTACTTCTGAATTGGGGATTGTCTTGTCTTGTTCAGTGGTGAAAACAACACCCGCAGGAGGGAATCTCAAAAGGCCAGCAGGTACCCATCATGCCATCATGTCATCCATCCATGTCTTTCCCTCCTACTCTCTCATTTTCTCATTTTCTCTCTCTCTTACAGAGTAAAGAGGGAATAGACCTACTAGCATGTACTCAGGACATGTCAGAGAAGATCCAGAACAAGTGGACAAGTCCTAATGTGAGTGGCATATTCTATTCTATTATGTTATTCAATTCAATATATTTATATTTTTTTATCCTTCTGTTTTGCGTGTATGTTTCTCTTGAGCAAGGTTTATGTCAAACTTTATCTTTCTATTTTAGCATGCATGTCAGATTTTTGGGCCTGGCATTTACTGGAACATCTCTTTAAAACATATATCTAAATAAAAACAATGTCATGGGTTGAGGTGGGAAACCCCCTCACCCTGGACATGAAGTTCCAACTTGCTGTATCTTTACCCGAGACTGTGTAAGTTGTCCCTAACAGGTCTCAAGAGGATAGAATGACCTGCCAGGGAGTTACATTATATGGACGGTTAATTTAACAACTTGTGAAAAGGTAATACCTTTAATGAACACTACACTTTGGGCCCCTGCTGGATATTATAATGCTGAAATATCAGCTTTGGCCTTCAGCCTTTTGGCACATTTTCCTTCACCTTATCCTTTACGTTCTTTCTGTTTAACCTTCGCTCTGCATTTTCTCACTCTCATTTATGTGCACCAATGTGTAAACACAAGATAGAAGAAATAACAAGACCATATTTAAAAAAAATGTTTTTAAGGCTGGCCTGCTTCTGTTCAGCTAACACATTCTGAAGATCTAGCAGGAGTTTCTGAGAATAGCCTATATTAAAAGTAAATCAAATCCAATTCAGACCATTGCTCCCTTTCTCCAAAATACAGTTGGCCAGTCAAGACAAGTTTCATTTCCAGTGTTTGTGTCCACTTTTCCACTTGAGCTGCAAATCAATGTTGGTAAAAGTAGACTTGTGTAGATGCCTGACCTTGCATGATCTAGTGATCTTTAAAAATGTTCAAAAATAAAATTTGTTGCTTTTGTCTGACCGTTTTAAATCGTCTCTGAGATTGGCATAAAATAATAATGTTTGCCAACATTTCCTCAAAATATCAGTGTTGCAGTCTGTTGAGAATGCCTTATGGGAAATCTACTCTGCATCTCCACCACTGGGGGGCTGACGTTGGGATTTAAGGGTGAAAGAGCAGAGCATGTTTACTCGTTAGTCTCCTTGTTTAATTATGCGCTTTCCTTCAGGTGTCAGCTCTGCTCTCCTCCACGTCTGTCAGTTCCTATCTCCATATTCCTACGGGACTCAGGAGTCACATCAGAATGCAGCGAAGAAGATATTAGATAATATGCATATTTATACAGTGCTGTGAAAAAGTTTCATTTCTCGTTTTTTGTTTATTCATAACTCTAAAAATCTAATATCAATCAATCTAAAAAATGTCATATAATACAAAAGCACACAGCACACAGTTTTCCAATAATCCTGTTCTAGTTAATGACAAGAAATTACCATCTGAATAACCCATGTAACCCAGTTACCCCAAAATAAGTACTGCCTAAATCACTCAATCAACCAACAAACCAAAATGAATTGATAACGGGTTCCATTAGAGTAGCTACACAAAGGACTGGTTGTTGGAGAGAACATGGAATGGTGGTTAATCTAACAAGGAGTGGCCAGCCTAGCTAGAGTGCATAGAAAACTCAAGTCCCAGAGGAACCCAAAAGAGCTGCAGGTCAGCTCAGTTAATGATCCCAACATTGAAAGCCACTAGGCAGAAATGTTCTTGGGAGAGTGGTTTGATTATTGGAACCTCTTAATGGCTGAAAAATAAATAGGATTTTGGAGTGGCCTAGTCAAAGTCCTTACAAGAACCTTATTGAGTTGTTGTTGTGGGATCTGAAAAGGCTGAAACCCACCAGTGGGACTGAAATAAAAAGAATTTTGTTGAGAAGAAAGGGCCACAATTTCTCCACCGTGATGCCAATGGCTGAGCTCTTGTTTCTGTGGGCATCTGGTTGCAGTGATTGCTGCTACAGGTATCACAGCAAAGTTTTTTGTTTAGAGGGTAATTGCTTTTTTACATGGGTGATCTAGGTGTTGGTAAGTTTTTCTCCTACAATAAATCACAAGATTTTTTGACAAATGTGTGTTGAGTTCATTCCAAGAGATTTTTTTTTATTATTACACTACATTTGGAGATCAGAATCAATTTAGTGTTATGAATAAAAAAACCGAGGATATGAGAAAATGACCAAATACTTTTTTTCACAGCACCGTAGAAGGACAGCAGCAGGTTATTGGATTATAGGCATCATTCTCAGCTTGCCTCTCTTTCTTTTTCAGATTTTTTTTGTCTTTTTTTTTCTTCTTTCCATCTCTTTCTAGCACCTCTTCTTGAAAAACTAACTAAACAAAATACATAAATAAATAATAAACAGCACTAACAAGGTCAGCAAGTATTCAGCATGTCATCAACCTGTCTCTCTCTCTCTCTCTCTCTCTCTCTCTCTCTCACTCTCTCTTTCATTCTCTCTCTCTCGCTCACTAGCTCGCTCGTGGATTTAAGACTAAGGACCCAGTCTGCTTAAACAGCATCATTAAATCTACTGGTTACATTAAAATTGCAGCAGGAAGCCAAGAAGCATAATAATCTCTACAGATGCAGGTCATCTCTCTCTGTCATTCTCAGTCTCTCACTCTTTCTCCTTGTTCCCTTTTTTTTCTCTTCCAGCTGCTCCTTCTCTCTGCAGCACTCTAATTTAATTACCTTATGTATCATTACTTGCTTGTTCCTTCAGATGGCATTGCTTTGCAACCACTGGGAAGCGTCAGAAATTGAAGTCATTACTGTGCCACGGGTTTCTCTTATTCCACTTTTTCCTTTTGCATCTTCACTTGGGGTGGTAAAAAGTTAATTAAAAATCTTTTGTCTGCCATCTCTCTCGCGCTCTCTCTCTCTCTCTCTCTCTCTCTCTCTCTTCCCCCCTCCTCTCTCTCTCTCTCTCTCTCTCTCGAGTTAACATACAATTTCGATGGTCTGATTGCAGCCACAGACAAATGCCAATAACAGGAAGCAGGGAAGTGATGCAAATCTCCCTGGAAAAAGTGCTCATTTGGAAGAGGGCCATCACTCTGGTTGAGGGTGATGGACAGTTCAAAGCTATTTGTTCTTAATGCAGCGCTAATGTCTTTCTCCCATTGACAGCTCTCTGCAGCCACTAACTGTGTCCTGAATAGATCCTTTGGCCACTGTTACCCAGTATGACTGTTCCAGCCACTGTCATTGCTGGCTCCCTGGGTAGACACCAGCCAGTTGTGTTTTCAACTCTTAATTTGCTTTCAGTCCCTTGACTTTAGTACTGGTCTAGGCTGAGTAAACACTATATCATTAGAACCCTGATTCTTCCTGCAGTTTTAAGACAAATTGTTGCATGCACCCATTACAAATACTCACATTTTGCTGGTTCAGTTTTTCCGGCCTTTCGGTTTATCACTTAGTCCCAGCATTTTCCACTCTGTTTGAAATGTTAAGTGCTCTGAGTGACCATTAATATTAAAATTACAAGCTGCACTAGATATTTTTGTGCACATGAATATTTGATGCACCAGAAAATTGTTCACCTGTGCTTGATTGTGTGGTACTAAGGTGAGAAGACAACAGATTGAAAGTGCTTAACATTATGATGGAGAACTTGTAGGTTATGTTAGTATACACAAAGCCTCAGTCTGTAAATACTGCTTAAAATTTCTAAAGCATTTTATTTGATTTGGGCAACTTTTGCCCATTACTTTGCATTGTGCATTAAAAATATTTTGTTAGTAGCAGTGTGATTATCTATAAATGTCTATGTATTGTCTTTAAATACTTTGTGAAACGGTCTTTATCAGTCAGAGGGGAGGAAAAAATTATTTTTCAAGCTAAATAGCCAGCGAATATGTATCTCGGCAGTGCATGACTAATGTTCCCTGAACCCCATGTTTCTCAAAGCATGATGTATGTGCTGCCACTGCATTTAAACAGTACCCAGAGTTTTGTTTAAAACAATTAACAACAAGTAACTGTGATGCCTCTTTTGTTATGGCTATTGCGTTTTGTTTCATGTAGATGTGTTTTTATTGGAGCACATTTTCAAAAATGGCCTGTTCCCATCAAGTTCAGCTTGTGGGACTACCATCCACTTGGATTAGTAGTTCAGTGCTAACCATCGTCCTTTAAATGTCCTCCTTGAAGCTGATACTGTTCATCAGGGCTGGTATTCGAAAAGCAAAGATGAAACCAAGATAATTTTTTTTTCCACCTAATGACACAACGATCAGGTTCACTGAATGGCTGAGGTCTATGGAGTGCATGCTGTCATCACTCCTAGGACAAAGAAAAGCTTTTGGAGAGGAGAGTGGTACTCTGGGAGTTGGGCTGACCTATGTGGAGCTGTCCATGGCCAGTGGGCCTGTAATCGTTTCAGACTCGGGCCAACAGGGAGAGGAAGTGCAAATGACAGCCTACCCTCCAGCTGGCTCTGGGCTAGGCTCAAATAAATGGCAGATGCAATGGACAGAGAGAGAGGGAGAGACAGAGCTAGAGGACGAGTAAGATTCAGAGCCAATTTGGCTGTGGACTTCGTGCCATGGTGAAATGTTCCAGAGCAAAACTTGCAAACAACTATTTTCTCTGTCTTTTGTTCATTTTAATTTTAAAGTCTTTTTGTCTGTCCATCTATCAAACGTTCAACCAATCAATCAATCAATCATGGGCACTTCTTGTTAAGAATAATAAAAAGGGTTAGAAGCTTCCATCGTTTGGTGAAGTAGCCTCACATCACACTGGAAAAAACGGAAGAAAAGAAAATATTCAGAGAAAAACAAGTTCCTAATCTAGAAATGGTCAAGCTTGGTCAGATTTGAACATATGCTTCAGGTTACTGTCCTTGACTGTCTGATGGTGGTCTTGCAGACCTGGCAACATCAATATTTGAATATTCTTGTAGTTCACCAATATCCTTGGAAATATTTTTTGATTCTCTACCATCCTTCTTACTGTCTGCGGGGGCAAAATGAACTTGGGCCCCCTTCCAGGCAAGCTTGTGGCAGTTCCACTTTCTAAATCATGTCCAAACTGTAGAAATGAGTGTTTTCAGGCATGTAGTCCTTTTTATTCGTTGCCTCATTTATGATGAAGAATAGGCTTCTCCCTTGTTTAGTGTGTGTGTTCTCTTCTTCTGATGTTGATGGAAGACTAAGGAAATGTGTCTACTGTGGCTCCTCATATTTGAACCCATATCGGTCAGTAAGTCTTGGACTAAAGATGGAATAGTTCAATTCAGATCTTAAACTGTTTATTACATTGTGTTCTCCATCATTTCCAGGATCGCTTATGATTTGCTGCACATTTATTTTTGTTAAATAAAAAAATACTTTTTCTCCTGAGGTATTTAAATTAAAGCTTAGGTTTGTCACTTTCAAGTGAAAGATGAATATATATATACATAGTGTGTATGTGTTTTTCTTTCCCCTTTTTTCTCTCTCTCTCTTCCAAACCAATTTTTAGCTCTCCTACATGGCCTACTCTGGTTTTCTCCACCGACCCCTCTTGCTCTCATTTCAGTCTTTATAAACCCTGTACCTGCTGTAAAGTGAATTAGGATTACCCTGCATGAGTGCCTCTACAATCTTCAGCACTGCTACTCCCTCTGTGCTAGTTGAAAAAATCTTGTCACACTGACCTGAAATCAGATTTTATGATCCGTCTTCTTGGCCCTGAGTTTAATGTGTGAGCATGTGACGCTGACCTTGGATCACGGGGAAAAAGAGCAAGAGCTCTTCTCTCAGCCCTGGAGCGGCCCCCTCTCTGGAATGAGGCCTTGGTGGGAGGATTGATTTGTGCCTGAAGCCTCCATCTGGTTCTGGAGCATTGGAGGGCCGATGTTGGAGGTCAGAGGCTCGTTTTGCTTCTGGCCAATTGCTGGTGGGGGGTGGGGGTTGTGCTGCAGGCTTGATTACTGGGCTGCACTGGGAGTTGGCTTGACCTATTCGGAGCTGAGCAAGGCTAATGGCCATGCATTGACTTGGGCTAACAAGGCGAGGGGAAGTGCGAATTTATTGAACCTGCTCAATAAATGACAGATGAGAGGAAGAGATAAATAAGGCTGAGATGGAGTACGAGGCCATAAGACTTTAGGAGACTGTGGAACGGAATAGAATAAATACATGCAGCTTAATAACACTTTATCTGATGGTTACATTGGGGCTAAAATATTCCTAATTATTTAATTACACTTGAAAAACAGTGATTTAGTTATTATGAACAAGTAATATATCAGTATTTGCCAGAGATCAAAGATATATGTAATAGAATATTCCTTCCTTCTTTCTTTCTTTGCACTTCATTTTATATCCAATACTGTTAAATAAAGGTAAATGGTAAATATAATAAAGCCACTCTATATAGGCCATTAATACCAGGGTGTATTGAAGGATTTGTGAATAAAAAGACCCAGGAAATCTTGTCAAACTTGCCAACTAATCACTGCTTAAATGAGAATTCAGTATGAATTTAGCGAATACGTTGACAATGGGTTTGGTCCCATTATTTTATTAGGGCACAAAATAAGGTTTTGCATATCCTTCCCTGAGGATCTTAATCCCATGTGTTTAATTTTGCAATATTAAAAATAGATTTTTTTTTTTAGGTCCCAAAAAGTCTGCGGCTGTCCCTGATGCTGTTTTTTAAATGGCTTTTTCATTGCTTTTGCTATTGGTATGATGTCCCTGTGTGAATAACCTTCAAACAGTCTTGCTACTTCATTTCATGCAAGCATGCAATTCGAAACAGATAAGGGGTAAAATACAAGCTGTATGACCAACCAGAAATGACAATAAAGTGCAAAGAAACGCTGCTGGCAAGTTGACTTTCCCTGAGATCTGCCTAGCAAGATTGATTAAAAGGGAGTTCTGTAAGCACTTCAATTGTCCTGCAGCCTGAACAGATGGCGCAGAGTGGTGGCACTCTGAGCCAAGGCCTCTATTCTCAAATGGGCTGTAAGAAACCTCACTTTGTCTTCTGTTCGAGAGAGACTGATGGACTTAGACGACTTTTTAGAAGGAGGACATGTTTAAGACCCAAGGCTCTACGGCCTAATCTCAGACTCCTCTCCAAACCTCGTCCTAACATCCTTTACTCCTTATTGCCTCCTTGCCTTCATATTCTTGGCTTACATGAATTATCCTGGGTTCTTACACCTGTGCTCGCACTCCACATCTCCATATTGCCACTTTATTCAGAGCCTGAAATTAGATTATCATGCCTCATTTGGCATGTGTGGGTTCCTGAACTGTCCATTTTCTCCTGCTTTATTTAAATGTTATTATTTTCTTGTTATTTTTTATCGCTGCTAACTTGAGTGACATGCACTGTAATGAAATGGCCCGGGGATAAATAATGTATGTGCAGTCAATTTGAATTCAGTCCTCTTTGTATGCCATTAATAATTTAAAATGTTTCCTCGCAAACTTTGAAAGCTTTTTTTTTTCCCCCCAGATGATGATGACAATGATTAGTATTGTTTGTATTACTTTTATTATTCATATTATTTTTATTTCTCGCTCATTATGTCAACCCTAGCTGTTTCTTCTCCGATACTTTCCTGGGCTGTCCATTTTCCCAGGCTTAACCCTTTTATCATTTCCTGGTGCTTATCTACCTTCCCCATTTCTCCTGGTTCAGATGAGTCCCGAGGAGCTGGAGCAATATGTGAACCAGCAGTTTGATGAGCTTCACAGGCTGGTTCGGCTGGAGGAATGGCGTGTGCTGCATCTGGTGGACCTAAAGGAGGCCTTCCTGACGGCACAGGCAGCCGAGAAGATCGCCGAGATCACCGTTCACACTGAACGTCTGCAGGTGGAGATGGACTCCATCACCCAGCAGCTGGGCGAGCTGGACCAGGCCGAACGCAATAATGTCGCCCCGGCCGCGCTGGCTCCTCTGCTGGCTGCCCAGCCACAGCCACCTCGTGCCGCTCCAGACCCCAGACCTCAGGTGAGCAGCATTTTCTCTTTAAAGCTACAAAGAAGGGCCTCAACCCACATTGAAGTGAAACAAAAGTGACTATCATTGTGAAAGACTGCACAGCACACAGTGAACAACACTGCAGTGTTGGGGACAGTACCTTGCTCAAGGGTATCTCAGGTCAACCTACTGGTCCAGGGTCTGAACCCATGACCTTCAGACCCTGGGGCCTCGTCCCTAACCACTAGGCCACACCTCTGAAAAGAGATGCACTGTGAATGAACCGGGACACAAATACAAACGAGTTGTGTTTACATTCAAATAGCCTTTTTTTCATGAACTCATCAGGCAGTCGTTATGGAAGGTGAAGTTAAGTAACTTAACTAAGTGCTGAGCATTAAGCATGAAGGTCATTACATTCGTTGCTGAGAGGAAAAAATTTTATTTATTTATAAATTGCGCTGGTGCGATTTTCATCCATCAAAGGATAAACCATATTGAATCTGACCTGAATCATTGAACTTTTAAAGGAAAAGGTTTCCAAAATGTTTATACTGACCTTGCGTAATGTTCCAATCCAGCATACAGGAATGTGTGCTTTGAAATTCCTGAGTAGGGAGAGCTGGAGATGTTTTGAAGATGTATGAGGATATTAACGTGGATTGTGGATTTTTTTCAGGGCCAGTGAGAGAGAGAGGGGGGGGGGGGGAGAGAGAGAGAGAGAAAGGGAGAGGGAGAGGGAGAGGGAGGGGGTTCAGCAAATCTAGAGAGGCTTATGAAGGGCACTGATGTAGGCATGTAGGACACACACACAGTTATGAAGGATGGTGCAGGAGGATTTACCGCACACACGCATGCACATACAGTATATGTGAAGGGCAGTGCTGAACGCATGTTATTGGTCTTCTGGATATTTGCCAGTGCCTCTGCTCTCATAAACTTCCAGCTATAAATGTTGCCCATATTCAAGGTTATACTATCTCTCTCTCTCCGTCCCTCTATCTGTCCCATTCACTTACCCCCCCTCCCCGCCCCTCTATCTGCCCCATTCACTTTCTCTCTCTCTCTCTCTCCATCCCTCCATCTGTCCCCTTCACTTACTCCCCCCCTCTCTCTCCGTCCCTCTATCTGTCCCACTCACCTACTCCCACCCTCTCTCTCTCCGTCCCTCTATCTGTCCCACACACTTACTCTCTCTCTCTCTCTCTCTCTCTCTCTCTCTCTCTCTCTCTCTCTCCCTCTTCGTCCCTCTATCTGTCCCACTCCCCACTCACTTACTCTCTCTTCTCTCTCTCTCTCTCTCTCCATCCCTCTATCTGTCCCACTCCCCACTCACTTACTCTCTCTTCTCTCTCTCTCTCTCTCCATCCCTCTATCTGTCCCATTCACTTACTCCCCCCTCTCTCTCCGTCCCTCTATCTGTCCCACTGACTTACTCACTCACTCTCTCTCTCGCTCTTGCTCGCTCGCTCGCTCTCTCTCCATCCCTCCATCTGTCCCCTTCATTTACTCCCCCCTCTCTCTCTCCGTCCCTCTATCTGTCCCACACACTTACTCACTCACTCTCTCTCTCTCTCTATCTTCATCCCTCTATCTGTCCCATTCACTTACCCCCCCTCTCCGTCCCTCTATCTGTCCCACACACTTACTCACTCTCTCTCTCTCTCTCTCTCTCTTCGTCCCTCTATCTGTCCCACTCCCCACTCACTTACTCTCTCTTCTCTCTCTCTCTCTCTCTCTCTCCATCCCTCTATCTGTCCCATTCACTTACTCCCCCCTCTCTCTCCGTCCCTCTATCTGTCCCACTGACTCACTCACTCACTCTCTCTCTCGCTCGCTCTCTCCATCCCTCTATCTGTCCCACTTACTTACTTGCTCTCTCTCTCTCTCCATCCCTCTATCTGTCCCACTCATTTACTCTCTCTCCCCCCCCCCCCCCTCTATCTGTCCTACTCACTTACATACACTCACTTTCATACAGTTCTGTCTGTTATATACAAATGTTTTATTTTCATGAACACTCATACATGAGCTCAGAACCACACACAAGGATTTTATTGTTTACAAAATCAAATTAATAGATCCCCTCGGCCCGTTTGTCACAACACAGAGAACAAAAATTTGCTCAGTGGAAGCCATGAGAGCTGAGCTAAGGGCCTGTGTGTGTGTGTGTGTGTGTGTGTTTCCCAAATTCAAGTGTTACTTATGGGGCCTGAAAAATGACTCTTCCTGAGACTGGGTTAATTCTGGCTGTAATTGAAAGCTGATTGGCTCTTGGTTTAGACCCTGTGGGGAAGACACTTCATGTTTTAGCATTTCATGCTAACGGATGCTCCCAGATGTGTACACACACACACACACACACACACACATTCGTGTTAGTGCATAAAGTCCCGGCTCATTGATCATTTTGGGATACGCTCCCAGAATAGATTGTTTTAATGCTGGTTAGGGGAGGAACATGTAATCTTATATTGCATCCTGCGAGTATGGAGATGTCTAACTGCAAGTTTCTGCAATGGGTATGTGAACATCATTACTAAAGTTTGGAGTTTTAGCCTGTTTTCTTTTCCATCTTGTGGATTGCTATATGCATCACTTGCATATATATAAACACATACATATATGCATCACTTACCCAGGGAAGCGATGGCGCCAGGATGCACCACAAGAAGAAATCAAGCAGGCAGAGGAGCTGTGATGCTCTGGACAATATTCTGCTGGAAGACTTTGGGTCCTGGCATTCATGTCATGTATTTATTGTCTTGGGGATGTAGCTCAGTGGTGTTTTGCATGTATGATGTCCTGGGTTCAATCCCCAGCATCTGCATTTGGGGCAGCAGTGGCCTAGTGGTTAGGGACTAGGCCCCAGGATCAGGTTGTGGGCTCAAATCCCAGATCAATAAATTGCCTTGATGTACCCTTGAGCAAGGTACCGTCCTCTTCACTGCTCCCTAGACACTTTAAATAACTGCCCCCTGCTGCACGTGTGTGTATGGGTGAGATGCAGAGGAAACATTTTGTTGTGTCGCACTGTGTGCTGTGCTGTATTTCACAGTGACAGTCACTTTCACTTTCATGTGGACATTACATCAACCATGCCACCAAACAAACATGGTTACAGATTTGGTAAAACCTTTGATGCCAGCAATGTTCTTCAACAGCAGTGGGTTCTTTCATAATGTATAAGGATAATGTACACTGTCACGCTGCATAGGAATGTTTTGAGGAACATTAGAATCTTATGCTGGCAGTTCTTTGTGGAAAATAATGATATAGATAAGATGTATATCACTGAAATGAGAATTTCACTTGCTAAGATTTTAACTGAAGGACTTACTAGTTGCAGGCACTTCACAATGGGACACATGTCATGATAGATGATGGGATTTAGTCTGATATGGTGAGAAAATAAACAGTTCTGTAAAATCACCTCTTTAAGATATATTCCATATTGATATTTTGAACACAGCCCTAAATCATGCTGTACAAAAAAATGAGGCACCTCACATACCCCCTCCAACGGGGGGCATTATATCAATGTTTTTGAGCAGTTTCACTACAGTTCCTCTTATAATCCTCTTATTGCCGTCTGTTGTTGTCTGTCTTGTCTGTCTTGTCCGCACTTGTTGCCCCGTCTTGTGTCTTATGTTGTCTTGTGTCTTGTGTTGTGTCTTGTCTTGTGTGTAGCACCAGGGTCCTGGAGGAACGTTATTTCGTTTCACTGTGTACTGTGTATATGGCTGAAATGACAATAAAATCCTACTTGACTTGACTTGACTTGATAATGCACTGGGGTATTGCGCAATGTGTGGCAAACACAGAAAATATCTAAAAATGTAAGGCCGTAATAAGGTAATGTGTTTTTAGCTTGATAGATGCAGTGAAACCAGGATAATAGGGATGCTGCCGAGTCAGCCACACATACTTGCCTGTAGTTTGCAGTGTAATCTGCACATCTGTCAGTAAATCAATAAAGCGGCGGTAGAGAAGCAGAGCAAGCGTCTAGCACTGTGTTTACGGTCAAATCAGGACCAGGAGAAACCTCCATGCCGAGGTCCATCCAGAGAAATCCACATTCCTTGAAAAGAAATACACAGTGTGATGCGCTCACAGTTGGGTCATTGTATATGCTCATTGCGCAAATTGATGGATTATCGGGAGGGAGAGAGGGAGGGAGAGAGAGAGAGAGAGAGAGAGAGAGAGAGATGTTTGATGTCTCAAGTTTGCTTCTGTTGGCTACTTCAAATCGCAAAGTACATCATTCATTTGATGACTGTCATGCAGTGTCTAAAACCACACGCCTGTACACACTGTTTGTGCAGTTTGCAGGGCTAATTAGCATGCAGTGTTCGCTGCGTTAGATGCGGTGCAAAACTTCTAACAGTAAACGTTAGAATGGATAACAGTTTTGATCAAAAGGCACTTAAGCAAATTGTTTCAAACTTATTGTCTTGGCAAAAAGCAACTACAGCAATAACTCATTTACAGAATAAAGTTACACAAAGATACATTTAGTAACACATTCTGAAGAATAAAATAAAGGATTAAAAAAAGAAAAATTATTCCATATTAATAATATGGAAATAAAATATTTAAGAATAAAAAAAAAAAATTAGAAATTAGTTTCATATGTATATAATGAAAGGATTTCCTTTCACTTTACATAGGAGGAGGCATGTTGTTATTGGCGGTCTAGTGGTTGAGGATTGTGGGTTTGAATCCCTTGAGCAAGGTACCATCCCCATCCCTGCTCCCCGGGCACTGGATGTGGCTGCTCCCTGCTGGACAGTGTGTGTGTGTGTGTGTGTGGGTTAAATGTAGAGGATGCTTTTTGCTGTTGTTTCACAGTGACAAATAGTCACTTTCACTTGGATGGAAACCATCACTCATATTTGTGCCATAATTTAAAACAATTACTCCCACTGTTTCATCTCCCCCAAAAAAACACACACAGCCATTCGCACACACACTCACGCAGAGCTTCCCGCCTCCATTTTCACACTGCCATCATCTGAGAGTCGCTCACTGGCAGCTTGTTAGACACCTGCTCTTTCTTCAGGTCACAGTGGAGGTCAAAGTTCAAAGGGCTGAGGAGAGGACTGGCTGTCAAAGACAGGGCAGTAGTTAATGAGATACTCCTTGTCACTCTCCCACACACCAGGCAGAGAAGCTCCTTCAGACACAGCCACTGTCTCTCCGCTCACTGTCTGCCCAATTATACTGCTGTTCAAACCATATTGGCTTTTTTAGCCCATAGTGCTCTCCTCTCCCTCATCCTGCTTCGGAATGAAGACGGCCTGTCAAACAGGCGCACGGGCGCTTTGCACAGACGGACACTTCCATCTTATCTTCTTTCCATTACGCTGCCCTCTCTTCTAATTAAAGCTGGAGAAGTTTCTCTATCACTCCATCTTCCTTTCTCTTCCTCTCCCACTCTGATTCTCATCCTCCGCTGCCTTTCTCTCTCTACCCTTCATACTTTCTCTCCGTCTTACACTTCTCGCAGTTTTCTCCCTCTCTTACCTTGTTTTTCTTTTCTTCCATTGCTCTGCATTGATTATCTTTTTATCTTTATTCTCTGTTTGGCTAACCTTCTCAAACTCTCTCTCCTCTACTCTCCCCCGTCATCCTCTCTTTCATTGCACTCTCTTTCTCTGAGATGCTGTTTTAAACTATGTATTTTTCTCTTAATGGTGGTGTATTACTGTTTAATTGGTTCCCTTTTCACCTTAGAATCCTGGTTCCTGTTTTCTGTTTCCATTTTCTAAATGATGCCTGAACAAAGGAGGTATAAATTAGTTTGTTTATTTATTTATTAATTTCTCCAGTCTCCAGTGCTCCTCTATTGAATCTTTTTCCCATCTCTCTCTCTCTCTCTCTCTCTCTCTCTCTCCTCTCTCTCTCTCTCTCTCTCTCTCTCTCTTTTCCTCAATTGACTTTCGATCTGTCTGTCTCTTGCTCTCTCTTTCTTTCTCACTCTCCCCTCCTTTTCCTTCTCTCTCCTGTCATTTTCTGCTTCCCTCCCTTTCTATCACTCTCTCTTGCACTATACCTCTCTCCTCCCATGTACACACACACACACACACACACACACACACACACACACACATAACTGCTTCTATAAAACTGAAAGAAGGGGCATTAAGAAGTTTAGGTTTTCTAATGGTTTGATCTCAGTCTGGTAAGTGGTGTTGGTGTCGACTGCAAATGCGACTGAGGGCTGCGTTTAGACTGAGCTGACTCACAACCCATAGCTCTAGCCCCTGGTAGTCAGACTAATGAACATGGACAAAAATAGGCTATCCATCCTGGGCCAGTCAAAAAGACCTCTGAAGCTGCTCCTGGCTTTGGCCTGCTTTTGCGCAGCCAGAGAGCAGACACGTTTCATCTCTCTGTGTGGTGATAATAGTGGGAGGTGATTTATAGGATTTAATGATGGAAAACTCATGCTGTAGATTGAATCACAAAGCACCTGTACATTCCCAGGCTTCCATTATCAGCTCTATCTCAGCCTTATTGGCTGCGTTGTATTCAATCTTGTCTCTCTCTATTTCTCTGTTTTCCAGATGGACCCTGAGGCCAGGCCAAGGTAAGACAGCCAGAGTGATTTATCTTAGTCTCTTTGTCCCTTTCTCTCTCTCTCTCTCTCTCTCTCTCTCTCTCTCTCTCTCTCTCTCTCTCTCTCTCTCTCTCTCTCTCTCTCTCGCTCTCGCTCATATATAATTTCCTTTTCATTTTCTTTCCTCTCTTTCTATCTTTCTTTTCTCTCATTTCATTTTCTTTTCCCTCTCTTGTTAATTTGTCTCCACTCTCCCACTTTATCTTCCTCTATCATATTTCCCTCTTTTTTGGTCTCACCTCCTATCTCTCTTTTTACACTCTCACACTCCCTGTGTGTGTGTGTGTGTGTGTGTGTGTATGCATGACAGTAGGTGTCTCTGCAGTAAATAAACAGTCTTCCGTGTGTACAGAGTGAATCCTACCTCCACACGATTCCTCTTCTTTCACTTACAATCCTACACACTCCTCACACACTCACACACTCATATTCATTCAGACAAGCAAAACAATGATCTAAATCTGTAGCTCCTCCGCCTCATTGTGCAGGCAAATGACATGTATACACTGTGAACATACAGGGCATACTTTTTAAATGTGCGCACACACACACACACACACACACACACACCTTTAGTTCACCCTTTGTGCTCAGCACGTCCTTAGGCAGGACATGCAATTAGCAGCTCTCCAGTCTGTGTGCAGCGGAGCTGAGGTGCTGGAGAAGGATGACGTGTGTGTGTGTGTGTGTGTGTGTTGTGTTGCATGGGGGATGGGGTCATTTGTTTAATGGGATCCACACAGCTGCGTCCATCTACTCCGCAGACACAAGGTCTATAACAGCCCAGCTTAGAATCCCTCTCACTGTTTGACTATTTGCCCTGCAGAACTGAGTGTGTGTGAAATGATGCAATTACACACACACACACACACACACAAACACACACACACACATACACACACACACAAGATCATCCTTTCTGTTCATATTCAAGATTTGTTTTTCTTTCTCTCAGCTTCCCTCTCTCTCCCTTAATCTGTCTGTTTTCTGTCTCTTTCTCTCCCTAATGTTTCTCCTCTCATCTTCCTTTGTGTTTATCTATTTTTCCTCTCTCTGTCTCTCCTTCTATTTCTTTTTTTATATCTATTTTTTTCTCCATTCCTGACTCCCTCTTTCCTGTTTTACCATTTAACATCCTTCTATCTTTCTTTCTTTCTCTCACATCTCCCTCTCTATATCTCTCCTCTCTTGTTTGTTTGCTCGGGCTGCTTGATCAAGGGCATGGGTTGCACCGTCTGATCTTCTTCAGAATTATAAACATCATTTTAAAATCCTTTTTGAACCCCTCTTTTCTAAAATGGGATGAAAAGCTTATAAACTTGTATTTTTGTGAACCAACGTAAACTCAGTTCACACTTTAGGGTCGTGTGAGCTATGTGAGCTGAATATCCCTTACTGTGTCCTTGAACAAGGTCATCCCCAGCCGAAAACACACATTCACACACAGTACCTTTAGGATTTCCCTTCTCCATTATTAGCTGTAGCTATCTGGAGAATAATTAGGTGAACTTTGCTCCGGCTCTCAAGAACAGCCTGTAGTGAGATGAGTGGTTTGAAAGCACCATGTCACATCACACTCCATTACATTATCATTGGCAATTTACCTTTGAAGCATGATGGACTTGTAGCTGTGATGTTAACATAGGATGGGGGTCGAGAACAAGACACCACAAGAGAAGTTGGATGACGTATGAACAGAAAAAACAGGGAGTACATGACAGAGAGAGCGACAAAGAGGAGAGATTGATAAATAAAGGATGGAGAGAGACAAAGAGAGTGAAGAAAGAGACAGAAGAGAGAAGGTTTGAGAGACAGAGAGGGAGTAGAAGTGCCAGGATGAAGAGAGATTGTGGAAAATGGGAAGAAGAGAGAGGTGGATGACTGGCAGGGAGGGGAAGTAGGTGAGAAAGGAAGTAGTAAGAAAGGGTGAGGAGAAAGAGATTGTGGGAGTGGGAATGGAGGAGATGCTGAAGAGAAAATGGGAAGGAGAAAGGAAATTGAGGAGTGGAGAAAGAGACAGGAAAATGGAAAAAGAAGGATAAGGGTGAGGATGGAGAGGAAAGAAAGAAATAGAGGGTGGAGGGAGGGAGTAAAGAGAGTGAGTGAAGGAGTAGAGGAAGAGAGAGAGAAGACAGAGGGAGAGGACAAAGGAGCAGTTATGATGGTGTGCGTTGAAAATGTCTAGAGTGCAGAATCGCTAATCTGCTTGGTAGAACAGTGAGCTGAGACAAAGTACCATAAAGGTCCTCACACACACATACACACACACACACACACACATTTGTTCATTCACCATCACACACCTGTGACTAAAATGGGAGTGAGAGTGATATGGAGGAAAAGCAGCATCTGAAGGGATATAATGTGGATCTAATCATCTCATTACACAGCCCCTCACAAGTCACCACACACACACACACCCACACACGCACACACACACACACACACACACACACACACACACACACACACACACTAGTGGGAATGTTGCCAATAAGAGCGGAAGGTACATAAAGGTACAGGAAGGAAAAATGTACTGTGTTGCATGTGCATGCTAATGAGTTCTCACCTCTCCTTCTCTCATTGATTAAATCCAGCTTATTCGAGTTACACACACAAAAATACACTCCCTCCCTTGTGAAGTGTCGACACACACAGACACACACACACACACACACACACACACATGAAGACAAGCATCCTTCATAGAGCGGCATTGATCTAATTTCAGCCTCTCATCCCTCTGTTACTCAGAAATGATCAGTCAGTGAGTGTGACTGACACTGTCCTCTCTCTAGTGGACAGGGACAGGGACGAGGAAGGGGCGGGGGGGGTTGGAGGCAGTGTGTGTTACAAATCAATATAGCAGGCAAGATTGAATCAGAGAGTTTATGATGTCTGGGAACTCAGGCCTTTCCGATGCTCCGATCCTCAAATGTGTCAAACATTTTGGTTATTACGCCTGCTTTGCAGGGCGGAATTATCAATGATCATCAATAGCCAATGATATTCTTCAGCGGATGGCATGGTGGTGTTTGTTTGAAGTTCTGCTGTGCTGCAGTCTGGGAGTGGAAAGTTTACAGTACTTCTGCAAATCAAATATCCACACTTACCTCAGAAATGGCTAGAATTGGAAGGTTGAAAGAAAAAGTGAGAGTGACAACCCTTGTCATTGCGAGGTCACAGTAAGCGTGAACCACAACAAAATTGGACCTCTGCTTTTAACCCATGTACACAAACACCATGCAGCGGTGGGCAGCTATTGAAAGCACCAGGGGGCAGTGACAGGCACGGTACCTTCACTGGGGGTACCTCAGGGCAACCTACTTGTGAGGAATCAAACCCACAATCTTCTGATCTTGAGGCCAACTCCTAACCACTAGGCCACCGCTGCCCCCTTCAGTCGATCCCAGACCAGTAGGTTGCCTGAAATTATTCTTGAGCAAGGTACCGTCCCTAACACTGCTCCCCCGGCACTGGATACGGCTGCACCCTGCTGCACACTCTGTATGGGGAAAAATGCAGAGGAGCATTTTGCTGTGGTTCTGTGTGTGTTTTGCTGTGTTCATAATGACATAGTCCCTTTCATTTTCACTTAAATAGTCCATTAGAAAATGCATATCTGCAGTTTGTAGCTTGCTTCTTCAATTCTGGGTATAAAGCAATAGCATTTTAGGCCTTTTAGTGCAAAAGTCTTTGTAAGATTTTATATTTTGCTGAAAATCACCATGTTGGTGCTACAATTATGCTTCTCAAGCACATATCACTGGCATATAGAACAGACTCAATTAAAGAGACGGGAACACATTTTTTACCTTGACAGGCCCCAAAGTACGTAAAGACACAAGGTGTTGTAAGACACATGTGTTCAGCATTGCCAGTAAACCACTCACCAGCCTTATCATCTGGAACCATCTGATCCTGTTTCTACTCTGCTTCATGTCTTAAGTTGTAGCTCACTGTGTAGCTTAACAAATAAAAAACATCCTCTGAGACTGGTCAGGTACAGGGGCTGTGCTGAAAATGAGAGCCAACCGGGGCAGCGGTGGCCTAGTGGTTAGGGAGTTGGCCCGCATCGGAAGATTGTGGGTTCGATTCCCTCTCAGTAGGTTGTCCTGAGGTACCCTGGGCAGGTGCCGTCCCTGTCCTTTTTCTCCCAGGCACTTTCAATAGCTGCCCACTGCTGCCGCAATTGTTTGTGTGTGCATGGGTTAAAGCAGAGGTCAATTTCATTGTGGTTCATGGTGTGCAGTGCTGTGACCTCGCAATGACAAGGGTTGTCACTTTCACTTTACTTTTTTTCAAATATCTTGTCCTTCTGGAAACCAGGAGAGCTGTTTCTCAAGATTAAAATATGCAAGAAAGTTGCACTTTGGAAGCAAAATGAAGAAACAGTCTTGGAGTCATATGGCGATCTGTGATAGTTTGCCAGCGTCTCAGTGGATTGGTGGTTTTAGTGGGTTTACCATGGCCTTTTAATCAGTTCTTCCATCTGTAATGTATGTCTCTGGGTCTAATAGATTGGTCTTGCATAGTGTTTCAGAAATGCCTTAATATTACTATATCAAGAAGTAGGCTCGTGTGTGAAAAAACCATGAAGCTATTGCAATATTGGGTTGTCAGCTTTTCAATTTTAGCCAGTTTACTAGATACTTTCTGTTCTGAGTAAGCCTGTACAGAATTCCACACAGATCATCTTGTTTGCCAAGCTGTATTCTGTTCATCTCTAGTGTTGGTTGTAGATGCTCCTGTTTCATGGTACAGATTCAGTACAGCTTGCTTTATGAGATATTTAGCCTGTAGGTTCAATGTGACCTTATAAAAATCTGTTGTTTTCAGTTTCTGACTGTAAATGCAGCTTTAAACGGACAACGGAATGACACAGTTGTGGAAAAAACAGGCTGTATAGGAGAGGATTTTCAACCAATCAGACAACCATTAGCTGTTTTAGAAAAGCCAATACTAAGCTTTGAAAATACTTTCTTTCTTATACCACTTTCTGTAATTTTAAATCATATCAGGAAACTCCCCACAAGCGTACGTCGTTTAGATGTTTTGACCACGCTCATCTTGCAGTCAAATTGTAGTCATATCCGCATCACTCCGATCCCTAAACTCGCTGCCCAATATGTCCCACCCCTTGACAAGAGCCAGTGAAAATCAATAAATAATGAAATAATATAATGGATCTTTAAACTAAATAAATCTTTCAACTTTCATAAACTCAGATAACATGTCTCGTGTCCAATTTCGTTGTGGTTCACTGAGTGCTGTGTGTACTCACAATGACGAATAGTCACTTTCACTTGCATATACAAGTTAGTAGTAGTAGACCACTCAAGGCACTCTTGGTGGTCAGTTCAGCACAGAAGCTGGAAAGCTGAGATGCTTCTTTGACCATGTTGCCAGATATTGCAGGTCAGAAGATTTCGCTTCATACAGCAAGTGTGTTCGTGGTAGAAGAGATATTTTATGATTCCAGTGTGAAGAAAAGTTTCAGGTTCACATATAGTCTTTTGGCTTATTGTTTTGTTCCCAAAAAAGTCTGAATTTCATCCCTCCTCAGTGAATGTAATGTGAACATGAATTTAATTGGGTTAACTTGCTATGTGATTCAACGTGCATCATCATTCTACTGTTTAATTGCCACAGCACTCAGACATGCTACTACTGGGTGCCAGAATGAACCAGTATGAGATAGGTGTAAATTAATGGAGAGACCGTGTAAGCCTGCAGCATGTGTAAGTGGTGTCTTGACCGTTTTATGGGCGTGGCGTTTCTGCTCTGCAAATGGGAGCAGGCAGGCCATAAATCATGCAGTGTAATCGCTAATATGATAACGCACTGCAGGAATCTGGCACTCCTAATTACAATTCTTTCTCTCTCTCTCTCTTTCTTTCTTTCTCTCTCATCCTTCTCTCTCTCTCTCGATCTAGCACTACTAATTTTCATATTCTACCATAGTGTCACTCTCTTTCTCTTATAATTACTATACTCAGTGTCTTTCTTTCTCTCCTTCCCCCCAACCCTCTCACTGTTATGTGAGGCTTGAATGGCACCTTGACCACATTACCTCGATAAACACACACACACACACACACACACACACCTCTCTCTCTCTCTCTCTCTCTCTCTCTCTCTCTCTCTCTCTCTTTTCCTCAATTGACTTTCGATCTGTCTGTCTCTTGCTCTCTCTTTCTTTCTCACTCTCCCCTCACTTTTTCCTTCTCTCTCTTGCTTTCCCTTTCTATCACTCTCTCTTGCACTAACACACTCTCTCACTCATGTACACACACACACACACACACACACACACACACACACACACACACATAACTGCTTCTATAAAACTGAAAGAAGGGGCATTAAGAAGTTTAGGTTTTCTAATGGTTTGATCTCAGTCTGGTAAGTGGTGTTGGTGTCGACTGCAAATGCGACTGAGGGCTGCGTTTAGACTGAGCTGACTCACAACCCATAGCTCTAGCCCCTGGTAGTCAGACTAATGAACATGGACAAAAATAGGCTATCCATCCTGGGCCAGTCAAAAAGACCTCTGAAGCTGCTCCTGGCTTTGGCCTGCTTTTGCGCAGCCAGAGAGCAGACACGTTTCATCTCTCTGTGTGGTGATAATAGTGGGAGGTGATTTATAGGAGTTTTAATGATGGAAACTCATGCTGTGGATTGAATCTGAAAGCACCTTTTTATTTGGGCTTCCATTATCAGCTCTATCTCAGCCTTATTGGCTGCGTTGTATTCAATCTTGTCTCTCTCTATTTCTCTGTTTTCCAGATGGACCCTGAGGCCAGGCCAAGGTAAGACAGCCAGAGTGATTTATCTTAGTCTCTTTGTCCCTTTCTCTCTCTCTCTCTCTCTCTCTCTCTCTCTCTCTCTCTCTCTCTCTCTCTCTCTCTCTCTCTCTCTCGCTCTCTCTTGCTGTTTGCCTATCTCCACTTATGTTAATGTTTTCATGTCTTTTTCTTATTTCTCTAACAGTCTCTTTGGTATATGTCTATTTTACACTCGCACATTGAGAAACACACACACACACACACACACACCCACCCACACCCCACACTCCCTTATTAATTCATTGCTGTGTCCTTTCTGCTGTTTTTTGTAGTTTGTTGTACACAGCACACAGAGTAATGCATGACAAATTCATATAAATTATTAAAAATGAATCATTCTTATTAAATGTCAGCAGTTAGCTGAACTCAGCACATATGAACTGAGGGAACAGTGGGCTTTAATGAGACCATGAGCTTCCACTACTCTTAACTGAATGGTGTTTTTTTTTTTAATCTTCCTCGCATTCAGTTTGTAATATGAAAAATCCAATCTTGCCCCAATGACGCAGCTGATAGCCATCTGAGTATAATGCAAGGTCACCATGGCAACCAAGCCCCTTCTCTATGTTTATCTTCTCGGCTTGCCATTTTGAAATATGGGTCTTTTTAGATAAAGACAGGAAACTGATAAAAAAAAATGGCTTTGAAAATGAAGCCTTTGAATGGCTCCTCAGCAAACAAACAAACAGATAAACAGGTGAATGTGTGGAGCTGATGCTGTAAGTCTGAAGCAGCAGGAGGATGGGAGTGAGTGAGGGTCCCTCTCAGTGGTGCAGAATTGAGTGTACACCTGATCATACCTCTCTGTTCCTATCTTTTGTTTTCTGCAGCAGTGCTTGCCTTTTTTTACCCCTTACTTTTCTTTGGTGACGTTAAACTCCTGACCTTTCATGGTAATCCTGCACACTGCTCTTTTGCTGTTGTGTCTCCCTCTTGGACCCCTGTACTGCGATGCAAGCATTTCCATTCTGGCTGAGCAAAGCCTCTCCAGCAGCTCCACAGAGCCAAGAGAACAGAGAGTGATCCATTGCTCTGACCATCAGAGGGAAAACACAGAGGAAAAATGAATGAGGCTTGGAGTTTTGATGATACAAGTCAAAAGCCTGCTTTATGTGATTCCAGATATTCAAATAGCCTACCAAATATGCCACCCTTAGGTTGTTTTATCTTTTCATGATTTATATCTTGATGTCTATATTTATACCATCGACTGATGGAACAGTGCTAAAATTGTGGGCTAATGACAATATCCACTATATTTATAGCCAAAGTACTGTGCAAGAATCTTGTCATCCCTCATTTCTGCATATTTTGCTTCCAAAGAGTCAAACTTTCTTGTTTGTTTAATGAATTGTTCAGGATCAGCTTGAAGTACTTGAAGTTTTTGGATCTCCTTTTTGGTCGGTGGTTTTCTAGTGGTTAGGTCCCAGGTCCCAGGATAGGGGGGACGTGGACTTCAAATCCCAGACCAGTAGGTTGCCCTGAGGTACCCTTGAGCAAGGTACCATCTCCATCACTGCTCCCCAGGGGCTGGATATGGCCTACTACTGCACACATGCATTTGAGTTAATGTAGAGGGTGCGTTTCGTTGTGGTTCACTGCGCTGTGTTTCACAATGGCAAACAGTCACTTTCACTTTACATACTTTACTTCAGCCCAGTCCCTGTACCTGACCAGTTTCAAAAGCAGTCTGGGATCTTCTTGATTGAACGGAGCAAAAGACAGCTAACTCCAGACAGTGACTTTACAACTTGTTAAAACTGCACAGATGATTTGCAATTAATGCTGTATTCACATTTATGTGAACATAATGATTTGTCTCATTTTTCAGAAAAATGTACAGAAATTAGGGATGGCTCAAGACTGTTGTGCAGTACTGTATGTACACGTACTTCAGGGCTGAATAATTTGTCACTCTGGATAAGCCGTAAAATGCCGTTTTACACCGTACACGTTTTACAAGTTTTACACCGGATGCCCTTCCTCATGTAATCCTCCCCATTTATCCAGGCTTGGGAGCGGCACAAAGAAATACACTGGCTTCTGCATCCCTAGTGGCTGGGTTATAGTAGTTTATTATAATAATACTTATATTTGTGTGTGTGTTTATGTACATCTGCTGGTGCCTGTATCTGTAGTAGTTGTATTAATAATGTGATCTCTCCCTCTTCCCACATCCCTTGTCATTGCGAGGTCACAGCACAGCACACAGTGAACCACAACGAAATTGGACCTCTGCATTTAACCCATGCACACAAACACCGTGCAGAAGGGGGCAGCTATTGAAAGCGCCCGGGGAGCAGTGACGGGGACTGTACTTTGCTCAAGGGTACCTCAGGGCAACCTACTGGTGAGGGAATCGAACCCACAATCTTCAGATGCGGGGGCAACTCCCAGACCACTAGATCACCACTGCCCCTGCACTACATCTTTAAGTTAATAATTCATGTAGATAACCGGGTCATATCCTGTGCAAAGTAATGACGCATGCATACATACAGGTGTGCATACATATGGACAGCCATATACACACTGAATGCATAGGTTTTAGTAAGTGTTCTGTATGCTTGTGTGCTTTTCTTGTGCTACTCATGCCTGTGGAAGTGTGAATGGATGGTCTGAAAATAGCTGAATGTTTGAGAGTATTTAGGTTTAACATTCAAAGTAGAGGAGAGGGCAGCCGAAGAGCTTTAATGCCAAAACCCGGGATGTGCTGGCTCAATCCCCACCTACAATACACACGCTGCCTCACACATCCACAATGAGTTTATCAGGCCGAGCTCTCTGTTCTCCCTGCTATTCATTTTTTCTATCTATTGCAGTGCTATGTGCCTTTGTGCATCTTGTGCAGGTGATAGATAACCTTGTTGCTTCCTAACCATGTTTACAAGATACATCCTGTTTTTTTCCTTTGGCTATTTCACATTGTGCCGAACAGTGGATGGTGATGTTGTTTAGGTGAATGTTCAAAACCACCTGGCCATATGTGTAACCTGTATTCACAACTGCAAGTTTGAAATTGCCGTATACTTAATGGATATATTATATAAAACTTTTAGATTCAGTTGAAATAGTACCTTATTTAGAGGGTTTGGACGTGGAATGGATCAACTGTAGAGAAACACAAATATCAATAGCTCTACAATAGCGCTGATAGGAACGTGGAGATAACAATATCCACAGCCTGAATGAAGGCTTTTCCTTTATTATCCAGAATGAGATCTTGGTTTAATTTTAAAGCCAATGCTGGTTAACAAGTAGGGGACAATAATATGGGGATAATATGTAATTGTAATTTCTTTTTTTTAACTTATTATATTTAACTTTTATTATATTTACTTATTCTTGTCTCTTTATGGTCTCAAGTTAATATTTGTTGTTTGCTTGTTTTAAGTTTATTATCTAGCTATAATGTTCTTCCTCAATACAAACCCAAGTTAAAAAAGGGAATGATCATCATCATCATCATCATCATCATCAGCATCATCATCATGATTAGAACTGTAAAGTATCAGAGTGTTGCTCTGCATTATTATAGTATTTATTTTGGTAACAATCCATTTTAGAGACTGTAGAATATATATATATATATATATAATATAATATAATATAATATACACACACCCACACACATATATATTATTTGTGAACAGAATGAGAGTAAGAAAAGTAGGAAATGTTCTGGAGAAAAGGATTATTGCAGTTAATAAGTGAATAATGTGTTTCTTGTGTTTCAAGTCTTTAGAACGTCAGTATTTTAACACAGTGCACAGAACACTGAAAACTATCCAAAGTGAGAAAAAGACGCTGCGTTCATGTTGCTCTCTGCTGAAAGCGTGTTATAAAGATCAGAAATCTTTGCTCTTCCTCTCTTTTTTTAACACACTCCAGCATCCATCTGGCCCTGTGAATTTGGGACCGAGGCCAAATCCAGATCTGTGATTGAACACTTCCATCTTCCTTATCTGAGGAGGGTGCAGTTATAGTAGCAGTTAGTGGAAGCTAATTAGCATAACTGGGCCCTGGTAGCTCTCCCTCATTATTAGCTGTGGTAGCGGTTTCAGACCGTGCGTTCTTGTTGCTTCCAGCTTATCGATCGTGTGTGTGTGTGTGTGTGTGTGTGTGTGTGTGTGTGTGTGTGTGTGTGTGTGTGTGTGTGCTTGTCCCAAAATGAGTGTGCTCTGTGGCAGTAGGGCACTGAACTGTCCCTCTTGAGTGTGTCACTGCAATACTTGGACCCGCTCTGCACCGAAGAAAAGAAATAACCTTTTAAAAGCAGTCCAATCCTCCTCTTCACATCAGAGAGAGAGAGAGAGAGAGAGGGAGAAAGTAGACAGTGGAGAGAGGAGAGAAGAGGGGGTGGGAGAGAGAGAGAGAGAGAGAGAGTGTGTCTTTCTTCACAGCTTAGCCTGTGAAATGAGCTTTGTGGTGCCACGACAAGCTGCAAGCTGAACAGAATCACTTTAGGTTTTTTTTTTTTTGTTGTTGTTGTTTTTTTTTTTTGTCCCATTGAAAGTAAAGTAGTCCTGGATTGAATTATCTGCTGATTTAATTTAGGTCTGTTTTTCTCCTGTGCTCATGTGCTCCTCATTAGAGTTCCAGTTTGGAAAAAAGGTGGAGAAGAAGAGGAAGCAAGGAGGAAAAAAGTTTGTTTTTCATCACTTGTTGTTCATCTCTTATTGTGGCAAATGGAATAAACATAATTTGGGGGGGGGGGTTCCAGTTTGGAATTAATCTACTCATATTGGTCTATGATGGCATAGGAAAAATATTTTTTTTGAAGGAAAAAAAAAACAAAACTGAGAAACAGCCTTTATATAAACCTTCTTGGCATACCTTCCTTGCCGATTTCTCACATGCTCCTTGGCAGATTTGTCCGAGGTCAGCCAGGTTGGATGGGGAGCGCTGTTATTCAGGCTTTCTACTGGGTTTAGCTCCAGATCCTAGACCTTCTGAAAAGATTTTCACTAAGAATCGTTCTTTATTTTTCTTCATCTGTCTTACCCACAAACCTGACAAGTCTTCCAGTCCCTGTTGCAGAAAGTCTTCTCAACAGAATGATGCTGCCACCACCATGTTTGACAGTAGGGAAGGTATCAGCGAGGTGATGCTCAGAGCCTGAAAGGCTTTCATGTGTTTAGTGAGGAACGGCTTCAGTCTGGCCCCTCTAGTGCTGCACTGATGCTAATATTTATTTTTTGGATATATCCAAGAGTTTTGGATATAAGTTTGAATTCTGCAAACTTACAAGTTTTTTTTTGTTTTTTTTTTACAAAATTATAAAAAATGTTGCCCTGTGACAACTGGGATAGGCTCCAGCAACCCTCATGACCCGTATTAGAACAAGCGGCTATAAAAATGAGTGAGTGAGTGAGTGCGTTAGTGAACTCTCAAACACTTGCCCTGTCCCATCACCCTAAGCATTCATTTGTCATTAACTAAAGAATGAGTTAGTGTGCTTCAAGGAGCTTTTCTGTACAACACTCTGTGTGTGTGTGTGTGTGTGTGTGTGTGTGTGTGTGTGTGTGTGTGTGGAGTACAGGGGAAGTGTTGAAGCTGAACAAAGGCTAATAAATTAGTCTGTTATCAAGCGCGCTCTCTCTCTCTCTCTCTCTCTCTCTCTCTCTCTCTCTCTGTCTCTCTCTTCCTCCCTCTCTGTCTCTCTCTCTCTCTCTCTTCCTCCCTCTCTCTCTCTCTCTCTCTCTCTCTCTCTCTCTCTCTCATATCTCTCTGTGTGTGTGTGTGTACGTACACACATAGTGTCAGTGCTGAGATGGATCATCAATGCTGGAACACTCCCACGCATCTCACACATGGTGCTGCCTCAGAACACACGCTCATCTATTCACTCACTCACATGACTGCACAGCTACAGGCACATAAACACTGAAATGCGTGACAAAATCCAGGCTTTCTTAGGAAATGAGTGATTGGGTGTGTGTGTGTGCGTGTGTATTATAATGGAGGGCATCGAGGTTAGTGTGTAGTTTTAGGTAGTCTCAGCACTGGTAATGCACCAAATCCACAAATTACTGCACAAAAGAAGCAAACCTGCAACATTGTCATTGACATGCTGAGCTCAACAACACTCCGGCATCATCTCCAGGCACCACTGCTACAGCGATTTAAAGAACACCAGGGTGCAGTGTACCTCCCACCTTACCATTAGTTTTCATTGCCTGAGAGGCACACACACACACACACACACACACACACACACACACTCAACCTTGAATCAAATCAAGAGACGCTGCTCAAACAGGCAGCTTTTAATTACAGCATTGCTTTGCAGCAGAGAGAGAGAGAAGAAATGCAAGCGAGAGAAAGTAAGAAAGTTAGTCAAATGAGAGTCGATATGAGTAAACTAAAGAGGAAGGAGCATCAGAGGGAGAGAGGGAATAATAAATGAAAGAGAGGAAGGTTTAAGTTTCACATTGTATCCTTGTTTTGCTTGCACCAACACTGGATACCCCCTTCCTCCCTCCATCCTTCACTTTCTTTTCTTTGTACTTACAAAGTTTATCATGACCTTTTTTGAGTCATTTGTCCATGTAGTCTCAGTTTCTCACCCTCCCTTTACTTGTCTTTACCTGTGTGTTGTTTAAAGTTACGTACCACCTTTGTGCTCGCACTTTTTCTTCTGCTGCTTCTTTTCAGTGTTGGACCGAAAGCCTGACTTCTTTAAGAAGCTGTCGAGGGAATAATGCACGATTGCCTGTGGACATTTTCCCTCAAAACACAAGTTAGCTCCTGTCTGGGCTGATGATGAGATGTAATATCGAGGAATATTACCTTCAGGATGTGGCTGGATTTTATGACAGATGTCTTAAAAGATGCATTAGTGCACATAAAAGTTTATTAGTCAAGGAGCCATCAGAGCCCTCTGATGGAGTCTGTCTATGAGCTGTACTGACCTGCACCGTCCACACGGCCTGCAGAGCTGGCCTGCTCTATTATTCATCCAAACAAGTGGACGACGGCCCTGCATAGTCTTCTGCTTGAAACCTTTTAAGGAAGGCTTTGGTGATTAAAAAATGGAATGTGCAGCCTCCTCCCATTTCCATGTCATGTACTCAGTAAATCAAGACAGGTATTTACTTCTTTAGTGGTTTCATGGAATTGGAAATATTGGTAATATAATCTTGGAGTAAATTTCATATTGATGCAATCTTATGATACATACCTTGTGAATTTGCTGGCATATTACATGTAGTAGTTTTGGCAAGAAAAGGTTCATTTACAGAAAAAAACTGCACTAAAAATACAGGTAGAACAATTGCAGTTTGATATTTCCTCAGCTGGCCGCAGCTAGCGATTTTTCAAATTAAGCACTAAGGTACCATCATCGATAGTACATAAACAGCAGATGCCCTTCTTTAGCTAATACAAAGAAAAGCTTTATTTCTGAGGCTTAATTTCTCATGGTAACACTTGGTTCCTCTTGCCTTCATAGTAAAAGAATCAAAGTTGTTTCTTTTCAGTAAGCTGTTCCACAACGCATCTCACTGATTAACTTTCATTACACCTTGATGACTGAATTATGTCAGACTAATTATTATGAAAAATGAGTCATATTCCCTTAATATGGTTAAGGATGAGGCCCCAGGATCGGAAGGTCATGGGTTCGATGTTCACACCAACCCATCTTAAAAACGATTTAACCGTTTTCTCTAAAGCCTTAAGCAGCAAGTAACATATCCTCGCACTCAGCAGTCCTTCACATCATTCTAAAGCAGTTGTCTGTGTTTCCTGGCTGTTGTATGTCAGTCAGGCAGGTCTTTTCTGACAAAGTAGGTGGTTCTTTGCCACATTAAGTGACAAAATGCACCAGGCTCTCTGACAACATGCCAAAATCTGGCCTGTTAAGAAGTGGAAAAGTGACACATCACACTAAATCTGTACATTTTGGAATGTTACACACAAACACGCGCACACACACACACACGCGCACACACACACACACGCGCACACACACAGGAACGCACGCACACGCACACACACACACACACACAAACATTGTCGCTTCTGCTGACTTAGAGCGTGTTATATATTTTTTGTCCTCACTAAATGTATTTTCTCTGCATGTCTTCAGTCTTGTCCTTGAGGACTGCCAGTGAGTCAGTCCACATTTACAGTCCATGTACAAACTTGATTACCTGACTCAGGTGTGCTGGGATTCAGAAAAGTAGAAAACATTAGCAAAAATGTGCATTGCCTGGGGATGCTTAAGGACTGGGTTGAAGACCTCAGCGTTATGCAAAGTTTTTCTCTCTCTCTCTCTCTCTCTCTCTCTCTCTCTCTCTCTCTCTCTCTGTCTCACAAGGGCCACAGGAGCAGCAGTCATCTGGATACATTTCAAGGCTGATCCTGAAAAAAGACTAGACCTGCTCTCCTCAGCAACACTGTCAGGCTCAAACTAGCAGGGGATATAAATGGCGTTCCATCAAAAATCCTGTTAAGGTGATGTGTAATATTTATGAGACCACTTCTGAAGTTTGCCCAAAAAGAAAGTTGTGTTTTATGTTATTAAAGGCAGTATTAAGGGCTGTTAGTGGGTGAAAGTTGTAAAATAATGGTGGACTCACTTTACGACGAGAAGTTAGGAAAGTTCAGTCGCTGAAGTCATTCCCAGTGCAAAGGCCAGTGGGATCTTTATGCACCCCATTAAACTCTGACTCAGAGTGTTGTTTCTCCATGCTGCATGTTTGGCTTCTTTACCACGGAACAGTAATAGTACTTGAATTCAGACTTTCCTGAATGGCATTCTCTTGCAGAAAATGCCACACTTCGCACTTTAGATCATTTGGATGGAGATGTATATCTTATCCTCCTTATTATCGCTCTATTTTTTGCACTCATCCACCCTCAGACATCTATTAAAGCATAACTGCTGTCTAATTGGACTTAAATTAGACAGAAGAAGCAGAAGGTGAAAAGAAATCAACAGGCTTCAGCCGTGCGAGTTCCCACTGAGCCTACCAGTGCATCTTCTGCACATCTTAAGGAAGTGCCTGAGGAGCCGCCGGTCAGCAAGTGAGCACGACTGCCCTCCCATACATCCGCCGGAGTCGCTTCTTGGGCCCAATTCTTCTCTTTCTTGTTTCTATTAATTTCAATTAATGAGCTATTCATTATCAGGGCCCAACACAAGCATGCGACTCACTACGAAATTGATTCCTCGACTACCCCAGTGGCAACAACAGTGATTGTAAACTTGCTAACTGAGGCTGTGTAAGATTGACTGGTAAGGGGTTTGTTAATGGTATTATCTGAATTGCTTTTTCAGTCATTTCCCCAGACTAGCCATGCAGGAACATTTTGGAGATTGGAGGTGAATTGCCTTCGGAGATGCTTCAGTGGATGTCTCTGTCTTACCTAGAAGTGATACAAAGCTGTATTAATTATTCAGGGATAGAAGTGGAATGTTAAGCTAAAGCTGGCTGTCAGAAAAGAAGCTTCAAAATTTATTGGATGGACTGTAGTGTAGTATCACTTTTTAAATGCACTTTAGATCGTGAGTTTTTTAGCCTGTGGGGACCCAACTTTGATCTGAGGTCTTAGTCCGTGGGTGTAGTGATTCTAATGTTCAGAAACACTTGAATAAGTCGGTGTTTTTAAACAGAAAACTGTAAAAACTCTGGACAGTACTCTCAAAGATGCAGGACACTAAACCTGAGGTTAAGAGTGATTAGAGGGTCTGAGCTGCTGTGGAGTTCTGCCTTATTTTTATCAGCAGATAAAGCTGCTGTGGTGAGTCACAGCAAGTTAAAGGAAGTCCCTCTGATGTGAGCTGGATGTCCAGCGAGGCGTAATGACAACAGCCATATTTGCCTTTTGCCTCTTTCTTGCTCTCTTATACACACACACACACACACACACACACTTTCTTTCTGCAGCTCTCTTCCTCCCCCTGCGGATTGTGTGTAACGTCTCATGTGTTTAGGTAAAAATAAAGTCACAGAAGCTTTTTGAAAGTGTACTGGCTGAGCCATGCTCCAGCTGTTCTTCCTTGATAGTTTAATTACTAAAATTAATGATATCCATAGCCATGTCTTGCCTGCTGCCTTGTATTACATTACACTGGCCTGTTTATTCACTCATTGTTTAAGTCAGGCGGTTTGGCAACATGATGCTGCAGACCTATTTTTTTATATCTGGTTTGACCACAGTAGAGCAAAGAAAAATAGTCACCAGTCGTCATTTTTATGCTATTAAACCTTTTTATAACCTTTTTTTCTCTTTTCAAATAGAAAATTAACTATAAAAATTAAAATGTATTTTTTTTTCTTTTCTTTCTTTTTCAGGGCTTTCCGTTATAATCCTATTGCTGTGTGGCGAGTAATAATCTTGGCATTAGCCTTATTGTGGCAGATTGTTGTGAGCCGCACAAAAGGAATTAAGTCAGAGACGAGAGGGTGTGTGTGATTCAGATACAGAGGCTGTGGCTTGTCCCTGTCCTCAGGCCTGCAGCCTCTGTGCGCATGGGAAGGGCTAAATTCTTGCTGCTGTGATAAGAAAAAAGGAGTTTACTATAGGCTGCTTCCATATTGTCTTGCTGGAGTGTCCCCTGTCCTGCATAGTGAAGCATTTTCCTGCTCTAACACACCCACTTAAAGTCAGGAAGGGCCTCGTAAATGGGCCGATTAGTTGGGTTAGGTGTGATCAACGAAACCCAGACCAGTTAAACAGAATACTCCAGGAACAAATGCTCCCTTAACACAAACTGTATTACTGCAACACTAACAAATTATAGACTTATATGACTTCAATCACTAAAGTGGCCAATGTCATGGATTATTTTTATTTGATGTATTGGATAAACCCTTTTAAAGTTGACTTTTACTGATATTGTTCCAGCTTATTTCAGTCACTGAGATGTAAGAAGAGTCTTTCAGAGTAGTTTGGTGTGAAAGACTGTAGAGAAACGTACTGACTAAAGAGAAATGTAATTCACAGCGGCGGTGAATGGAAACAGGGGTTTGCAGTATAAATGCACATTTGATACTGGTCCAAAACCAGCAGTAAACCCACAAAATGTCTTCTCTTGAGATTTTCCAGATCTTTCTAGAGACAGATTTGAGAAATTAAACAAAATGTTACTACTATTTTACAACCTTATGGTATATCTTCAAAAACACAGGGAGCCAACATCTGCAACACTTATATCTGGAACAATGGAATTATTTGTGCACTGGGGATTCTTAGGATTCAATAAATGATCAAGAATTTATAATGTTAACTGTTTAACTCTGTTTGTGAAAATTAGACATTTTTAAAACAAGACTTACCCTCAGTCCATATAAAATTTACAATGATGTGCTCTAAAGCTACAATTTAAAAAGCACATTAGCAAAAAGAAGCCTGGATTCATATTTAGTGAATAAAGATGAAAATAGTCATTAGAAACATGCAGCTTCACCATTTCCGCTGCATAAGATTGCACAAAATCAAAAACATTTTCAGAAAAAAAAAAGGTATGTAAGACTGCTGCTTAATGTTCAATATATTCAGTGCTACTTTCAGAGCTGAAGCTGAGCTAGAACTTGTTAATAATATTGTGTAGATGCTGGTAGCTCTGCCATTACACTCCACTAGCAGGCAGTTTGTGCTGGAAAAGAAAACTATAGATTAAGTTCTAACCAAAGATGCTAAATTAAATCTTCCCTTCCTTTCCCAGCACTCAGATAACTGTAATCAATCATTGCTGCATGCCTTATGTTTAGATTACCCCATCCTGAATCCATTTCTCCTTTATGCTGAATCCATTTCTCCATGCTCTCGCATTGTCTCTTTTTTTCCCCGCTACAAGCATTCTTTACCAAATTTCATACAGCAGAATTAGGGAGCACTTCAGGGAATGCCATGGGCTTCAGCTGGAGCAACAAATTAGTACAGTCTACATTACACACCTCCGCTGAAGGGTCTTTCTCAGATAAACGTAAGGCATAATCTATAGTGAAAGTAACATGAAGAGCTAAACGAGAGAAAGTTTCTCCAGAGATAATAGCCAATTAGGCCTAGCCATCACAAAACTCACTCAGATATGTCTGATTCCCCATAATGCCTTTGGTGCTTGGCTTGAGACCTTCATGTCAGCCTGGAAGAAGCTCCTGGTTCAGTTCTCTGCTCCTCTCCATCTTGCCTCCCTGCTCAGGCTTCTTCTCCTGTTACCTCTCACTCTCTTCAGGCCTCTTCCTTTCTTCAGCTACAGCTCTTCCTGACCTTACTACACCCAAACTGATTACACTGGGAATCCCTCTGGTCACAACAATCAACCCTGACTGCTAGCCTGGCTCTGTGTGCTAGGTCTGAATGAATACAGTATTGGGGGTAATTTCACCAGGCAACAAACTAAAATGACAAAACTCCATTCCATTTATTTACCACTAATTTATTCACCATGGATACAGAGAGATTCTTTTTTACTTGTTTATTCAGAGGAAATAAAAGCGTTATGCTTATTTGATGCTATGAGGCATTTAAAACGAAGGGTATCACTTTGTTTGGATGATCCACTGTAGATGCTTTGTAGATGAGCAGCTTGTAATAAATAAAAAAGCTAATAAACTAATAAACTAAGTAATACTGGGCCTCGTTTGATGACAGAAACCAAGGTAATCTGCCAGTAGTGTATTTAATGACAGGAAGGTTTGGTTAAATCTTTCATTTGGCAGGACTGTCCTTTAACCCTCTCACAAAAAGAAAGATTACATTTCTAAAAAGAGGGGGAAGTCCACAGATCGCCATAAAACATCACTATTGCACCACAGTTGTAGATGATATTTATGTTGGATGGGCTTTGTCTCCACAAATATACAGTACTGTGTAAAAGTTTTAGGCAGGTGTGGAAAAAATGCTGTAAACAAAGAATGCTTTCAGAAATAGAAATAATGATTGTTTATTTTTATCAATTTACAAATGCAAGAGTTTAACAAAAGAAAAATCTAAATCAAACCAATATTTGGTGTCACTACTTTTTGCCTTCAAACCAGCATCAGTTCTTCTGGCCCCACAGAGCCCTGATCTCAACATCATCCAGTGTGTCTGGGATTACAGGAAGAGACAGAAGGATGTGAGGAGTTTACATCCACAGAAGATCTGTGGTTAGTTCTCCAAGATGTTCTGGAACAACCTACCAGCCGAAGTTCAAAAACTGTGTGTGCAAGTGTACTCAGAAGAATTGATGCTGTTTTGAAGGCAAAGGTGGTCACACCAACATTGATTTGATTTAGATTTCTCTTTTGTTCATTCACTGCATTTTGTTGATTGATGAAAATAAATGATTAACACCTCCATTTCTGAAAGCATTCTTTGTTTACATCATTTTTTTCCACACCTGCCTAAACTTTTGCACAGTGCTGTAGTTAGTCAAAGGTTTATGTTTATTTTTCAGTATAGAAGCTCTAGAACTAGAGAACTTTGGAAACTAAAGAACTATATTATGCAGTTTTTCTCCTCGCTACACTACAAAGAATGGAAAGTGCAGTAGCAGTGTGTCCTCAAGGGTCAGTCAATATCAATTAAGCATGTTCTCACATTAGAGTCCAGACATGCACTGCCATTTTGGACCAGTTTCTACTGTCCCATCCCACCCTGAATCCTGAAAAGTGAATAGAAAAGAAGGCGCTGCCATTCTCTTTAATCAGCTGTATTGCTTTTACACTGAGTGCATCCAAGCACCAGAGCTGCTGTTAGGAAATGCAAATGAGGAATATTTACTTAACCAGAAGATGATTGCTGTGACGGCTCTGCTGCAAACTCACGTGTCCACATTCAGCCTTTTTTGCATAATCAGCCAGCTCACGCACACACAGACACAGAAAACAGACACACACACACACACACACACACACACACACAAACACGCTTGAGCACAGAACTGGAGTCGGAGTGGCCGAGGACTGTGAGCTAGAAACTGAATGCTGTGTCGCGAACACCAGTGAAGCCATGGCTTATATTTGTGAAAAACATAACTAGGGTTGGATATTGTCTGAAAGTTGTCATTCAGGTGCCACTGGTAATTTGCAGATTTCCAAAGTGGCTGCATTTTGTTGTTTCACCCTGAGCTGTGCTGTATTTCTACCATGACAATAGCTTTCACTTTCACTTCACCATTGTAAAGCTGTCACCTTCAACACAAAGCTCAAGCTTAGATATTCAGTATTTTTACTGCCAATGATGAAGATCAAAGTAAGGAATCAGAACATTAAAAAACGTTCAGTCAAATAGTCAAGTTCAATATGGATATGAGCGACCATCCACTCTTGGTGTGTTCTAAGGGAAAGAGAAGAGAAGGAGTGGCAGGGGAAGATAGGAGAGGAGATGGAAAAAGGTCAGGAAATTAAATTTTCAACAGGCCCCTCTTTCGACCGGGCCAGAAATCTTGTTTGAGCAGTAATGGATTCTGACAGGACATTTCTCTTTTACCTAGTGACTAAAAATGAGGGAAATGAGAGGACCCTGCCTCCATGATTCTCTTCTCCTTCACCAAGCGCGCACTACTAGAACTGTCCGTCATGCTCGCTACCAGCGACATCGCATCCTGACTGGTTATCTTCCTCAAACTCAGCTCTTCTCAGAAAGCCCCCGGCTTCGGTGTGGCCCAATATCTGGATCGGGGAAGGAGGGACTGATTGGACTCATCATTAATGCATTGACTGATTGTGGTTGATGAGAAGTCCTCCTAATGAAAAGCTGGATTTAGTTTTATTTTTTACTTTCGAAAACAACGCCTTCACCATGACGAATTCTCTCTCTCCTCTCCTCTCTTCTTTTTCCACCTGTTCTCTCTTTCTTATTGGTCATGTTTTTCTGTTTCACTCTCTACGATCTCTCTCTCTCTCTCTCTCTTCCTCGCGCTTCCTCTGTTGTATTTCTCTTCGTGCTCTTTTTCTCACTTTTTTGCTTTTCTTTCTTTTTTAGCTCTGTTTTTCTTTTTCTCTTCTGTCTCTCACTTTGTTCCAGTCTCTCTTATTCATCTTTCCATTCTCTCTTTCGTGCTCTCTCTCTCTTTCACTCTTACTTTCAAAAGACTAGTCACTTTCTGTTTGTATTATGTGTATTTTGGGTCACATTTTTCTCACTGAGTTCTTCAGCTTCTCTTCCTCTCTCTCTCTCTCTTCTTTCTCTCTTTCTCTCTCCCCATCTCTCTCTCTCTTTTCTTTCTCCCCATCTCTCTCTCTCCCCATCTCTCTCTCTCTCTCTCCCCACTCTCTCTCTCTCTCTCTCTCTCTCCCCATCTCTCTCTCTCTCCCCATCTCTCTCTCTCTTTCTCCCTCCCTCCCTCCCTCTCTCTCTTTCTTTCTCCATCCATCCCTCCTCCCTCCCTCCCTCCCCTCCCCTCCTCTCTCTCTCTCTCTCTCCCCCATCCCTCTCCCTCCTCTCTTTTCCCCATCTAGCCCTCCTCTCTCTCTCTCTCTCTCTCTCAAACACACACACACACACACACACACACACACACACCTCAGCATCTCCTTGTGTGTGTGTGTGTGTGCAGGTTCTGAGAGTGGATTGACACTCTCTCCCCTTCAGAGCAGTACGTATAAGTTATTCATTTCACCCTGGTTACTAATTCAGGCTGGGGAAGAGTCCCTCTGCTTGCACCTCACACTCAGGAGAGTCTGAATCTCTTCACTCTGCACATTGGCGCTGTACTGGATTTTGCCACTTTTACAACAAGAAGGATTTGTTTGACTAATGATGATAGCTTTTAATACTGTACACAAAGAACAACCCTGCACAGAACACAGCTACAGCTCTGAACGGAGAAATGTTCATTTGCATTTAGATACTGCAGCATGTGGCAAGCCTATGTTGAAAGTGAGCAAACAATTCCATACAAACAGCACTGTGAATCGTTTACATATTTCTATAAGCAGGATGTAATTAGCAAAATTTACATAATCATATAGTCATAATTAATTCTGTTTTTTACTTGGACAGTCCCCAGATTCTGAGTCTGTTAACAAATTGAGTAAAGTGATGCAACTACATTAAGCAATGCATAGAATTTGGGTTAAAATTGCATTTGAATAAAATGAAAGCTTGAAATTATTTTAAACATTAGAAATAAAAAGACAAAAACAGTGTTCCAATGACGCAGGGAAACAATGGTTGCGTAAAAGTGAATTATTAAGATTTTTTTTTTTTATTATTATGAAGCCACATAAACATTAGAAGTGGGCCTCAGGGGAAATATAAAGGAACATTGTACAATATGGGCCTGACTGTGGATCTGGAACAAAAAAATGGAGGTGATGGTAAATAAATCTGGAACAGGGTAATGAATGTTTTCATGAATGTTTGATGGATTTAATAAATTGTTACGATGTGATCTTAAAACCAAATAGAATGAGACTGAAAGTCAGTATAAAGCTTTTAAATGTCTTCATATTTTCGGTATGCACCTTAAAGAAGGGTTATTGGGAACACACCATCCAATTACTGTGCATAGCTCTGTCGGATCGTGCATTGACTAGTGGTAAAAAATAAATAAATAAATAAATACATTCAATTTCATGATCAAATTATATTTTACAGTATGGGATCACCAAGGATGCTGTCCGCAAAAGCATGGTGTCTTGCTTTTCAGGTTGTGATAGTGGAATCTGACACATGCACATGTACAGCCTGTCATTAGTGTGCCCTAATTCATGCAAATGCAGCATCCACAGCTGACTAGGAGAAAGGGATGCTAAAAGAGGCCAGCGACATGAAAAAGAGAGTGAAATGTGCAGAAAGTCAGCACAGGGTATTTGTCAGTGAGGCTGTGGCAAGGTGTAATTAGGGTCTTGCTGCTGGGAAAGTGAGTGAGATGAGATGAGGGAGGAGAGAGATGTCTGCATCGGTTGGGGGGGGTGGCTTTCTATCTGTGTCTCCCCAAAACCAGTCCAATTAAAGTTATATGATGAACTCTGAACAATTTCCAGCAAAATGAAATCTGTTGGACATGTGCTGAGTCCACTGGACAAGAGCAATTTAGAGCCTGCCTGCTCTGATTAGAGCCAATGACAGCCAGCGAGGCGCTTTCATCTCACTGCTCACTGCAGAAAGGAGGATGATAGAGAGCAAGAGGTGAGGGAGAGATGCACACCCAAAGAGCAAAAAAAAGTGCCCAAAATTAAGGGTCAAAGTGCCATGGGAGGTTTGAGAGATACCTCCTTCTTCTTCTTTCTGCTGCTCCTGTTATGGATTGCGACAGTGGGTCATCCATTTCCGTTTCTCCCCATCATCTGCATCTTCCTCTTTTACACCAACTGCCTGCATGTCCTCTCTTACAAAGTCCATAAACCTTCTCTTCAGTCTTCCTCTTTTCCTCTTTCCTGGAAGCTCCGTCCTCTACATCCTTCTCCAAATATAATCCTGTTCTCTCCTCTGTGCATATCCAAACCAATGCAATCTCAGTTCTCTGAGTTTGTCTCCAAAATGTCCTACCTCAGCTGTGCCTCTAATATACTCATTTCTAATCCTGTCGATCCTCGTCACACCCACCGAAAACCTCAGCATCTTTAACTCTGACACCTCCAGCTCTGCTTCCTGTTTTCCTTCACCACCTCCTCCACCTCGTATAATTTTACCAAGATGTTATACCAATGAGGGAATTATAACCTTTGAGTGGATTTTAAAGATTATATATTTAATGTTATCTTCATTGACAACTGAAAACTGTTGAGCAGTACAGTTTCATCTATGGAAGCATCGAACACACTCCTCAGTACTAAGCTCAATTTTAATACTCAGTAAAATTAATACTCAATTTTAACCTCATGGGTATGACCTGTCCCCCATAATGGCATTCCTGGGCAGGCCCATTGATCTGTCCTGCACAATTAAAAGTCTTTGGGCAAGACTCCTAATGCTCAATCCTAATCCCCTTAATCATAATTATAAAATGTAATACAATCTATAAAACAATTTTTAAAAAATGCATAAAATAAACTGCCAGATGAGTGACTGTAAATATAAAAGCATTGTCTCATACCTGTTATTGTTATTATTTTTACTGCTGTGCAAACATAACAGAGGTTTTGTACCATCTAGTGCACCTGGTCCTAATAAAGCTGTAACAAAAAATACATTTTTAAAAATGCACAGCATCAAAAAATTGGGTTATTGTATCCTATCATGGTGTCAAACTTTATATCTGCAAAGTCTGTTTTTGGAGACATTTGCGCTGTATTTCCTGGCTTATGTTTGTATAAATGACAAATTATGTTAACAGCTAAAAACAACGAAAATGAAAGAGAGAAGCTTTTGTTCCAATAAGAATGAAAAGTGATCCCGTTATGGTTGATGCCTACTTCAGTATAGTCATCGCTGCTGAGGGCTTCCCGTTGATCTGTTCGGCCTTTTTGTTCTATATTTTCCGTGTGAACTTGCTGTCTGAAAATACAGTCAGTATAAAAAGTGTGTTTACACCAACAGTGTCATCTGTTCGCCGTATAATACACTATCTTCAATTTGTCTGTGTTTACTGCATTTATTGACTTTTGTACTGTTGAGTCGGCATCCACTTGTCTGCTGCTGTTTTGTGTTAAATGTGGCACTGTGTCCCAGAGGAGCTGGATTTCATTCCTTTCAACACACTGCTATGATTGGAGGGAAAAATGATAAAGTTTGACTTGACATGATATATTTTTCTTCCTTTCTGTTCTGCAGACTTGATCACCGCCGAGGCCCTGAGGACCCTCGAGACTATGAGGATAGAGGAGACTCATTCATGGAACATGCCCCATAAAAGTAGTGAAATGACCACGTCTTTCACGCTTTACTCTCGGGGAATGGAACTTTAGAGTGAACCGCTTTTCTTGCTGTCAGAACTGCAATTTAGTCACGGATTTAGACTCCCTGTTGCCCTTTTCTGTTCAGTCCTAAGTGATCGACCTTTGAGGAAGATGATGAGATAAATAAGCTTGATTACATTCAGCGCTCAACTTTCTTTCAGTTGAAACAGACAGAGGCCTGGAAGTCTGGAACGAAACATTGAAGAAGACATGCCTTCGCTGATGTGTGTTTTGCCTTGAACTTATGAACTGAACTAAATTAATAAAACTTTCTGTTGACAAAGTAAGATTTTTCTAGATAGCCCATCTAAAGGCTTATTCAGATGCATCAGGCCAAGGCTGTTGAACCATGATTGAAATCATGTACGTTATTGTGTGTTTGTAGCTTTTATGCTTCCTGCCTTAAAGACCAAAGGCAATCTGGTTTCGGTGAAAAGCACTGAAATAGAGTTGCTGTAATGCCTCCCATGTTTCATCTCCTTCAGCTTATGCCTTTTCTGAACGTTATGAGGCCATAATTTAACTGTAACAAGCCCGGGCAAATTTCATGTCACATTCTTTCCTTAATAATGTCTTCATCTGCAAAAGAAGGTTTCATCAGGGCACAGCTGAGAAAGGAGGAATTGCTACCCGAACCTGTATTTTCTTCTGAATCGCTGTGCTCAGCTGGTCATGTTTAAAATGAGGTATCCATTTCTGAATGACTAGTTTGTGAGTATATAAGTGAAGATTTAGTTTCAGCTAAACACAAATGTATAGACGCTATTTAGCCGCTCCCTTCTCCGCCTTTGGTGATGCTTTAAAGAGCTTTCAGACGAGGAATGTCTAGCCTTTCATCTTGAGTGTTGTTTTTTTTTCCAGCTCATGACATTAATGAAAAATGTCATAAATCTCTGTTCTTGGGAGGAACTTTGGAGAAGCTGGAGAAAGTTGTATTTTTAAATCAAGCAGACGCAGCATTATATCTGGCCTCTTGTTGTTTTTTTCTTTCTTTTTAGAAGCGGTGACAATACTGTAATAAAAAGCAGCAATTCACAGCTGACAATAAAGTGACAAGCGCACAAAAAATATCCCTTCAATAAACAGCGGAATTCAATTCCCAAGATATTACAACAGTGTCAGTCTCAGTCATAACCAGGGTTGCTGACCAATGTCAGATCATGAGGAGGCGATTGCTGGAAATATTACTGTAGCCATTCTTCACATGAGGCTTTATCCTGCCCCACTCATCCTCCCAGATCAAATGGAATCGGGTTGAGGAGGAGTGTAGCGGTGGCGGGGTGCAGGGAGGACGCCAATGCTGAGCCAGGAGTTTTGAACATAGTTTTATTAACTATATTAACATAACAAAACAAAACAAAACCAAGGACTGCAGTTCTAACTAAAATCAAGGAACTGCAGCCTAAACCAAGATACCAGATACCAAAACCACCACAGAGTGTGTAGGCTGAGCCTAACTAATGAGCCGCGCTCTGTTCTGACTCATCAGGGCTTAAATAGTCAGCCGCAGTGAGGCACACCTGTGCCTTCATGAGCTCAGGTGTGCTCAATCAGAACAGAGCGCCCTCTACCGTGCCCAAAACACACCTCACCCGTGACAAGGAGTTAGACCAGGAATCAAAGGGTTGAGGATTAACAGCATTGCATCTTGCTTTTGGGAACAGGCTTCATCTTTTGTGTGAAGCAAAATGTTGATTACTTCAGACCAACCGGTGACCTGCTTTTGTAGCCAGTTTGATGCAAACATTTATCAAGGTTTGAAATTGCTTTGAAAAAAAGTGACAATTTGTCACTGATAAACACAGCACAGCACACAGTGAACCACAATGAAGGGCACCCTCATACACACACCGTGCAGCAGGGGGCAGCTATATCCAACGCCGGGAAGCACTGATTTAGATGGTACCTTGCTAAAGGGTACCTCAAGGCCTTCCACTAGGCCAGCACTTTTTTATACATATAAAATCAATTAGAACCAGCATTCGGAAGTGAACACTTTTGAAAGTACACAGATGTCTGAGAGTTTACTCTGTATTTTAAACATACTGTATGTCTGCTGTCCAAGGTGTTGATAGAGAGTTTGCATTCAGCAGCTAGAGAATGAGATCATATAATGTTCCTTGATGCCAAACTCCTCTCTAACTCTAAGGTATCGATGGAGCCCCATCACTCCAGAGAAAACAGTTGCACTGTTCTGCAATCCCTTACTGGCTGCACCTCTAACTGGCCCTGGGCGTGTTGACTATTCTATTGGCAGTGCTTTTCTATGGAGATTATGCAAGCTGTTTGTGCAACTGAACACCTGCGTCAGCAATGAGTGCAAATTGAAAGATATCTTGATATTTCTGAAAATATAATGCATTTGCAAGAATATATTATACAATTACATGTTTATAACCGATTCTTGGCAAGTTATATGATTTGGAATTTAATCCCCAAATTGAAAAGAGACATTCTGGATATTTACTTTATGAAAACTGTCTACATTCAACAGCTTTCTTGTGCAGGATGGAGTCATCTGCTGTTGTTTTAATTGTGCTACACACATAAGACATTTCACAATGTCTTACAGCCTCCTACAAATGATTTGTCATGTGTAATGGTGCACTACTACTTGGACTCATCATTTTGCACACGTATCCACTGCCAAATAGGTTTTACATCTTTGAAAACAGCCATTTGGATAGTATAGATCTCCGGTATAGACTTCCAGGACAAACACCAACCTTGCTGACTGTGTGGTGCTTACACACACTCTATCTCTTTCTGGAACTTGCATTATTGCTGGAGTTCTTCTTTGCTGCCACAGCACTATAGCAGTGGCAAAGCTCATTTAGCCCGTAGCCGCGGTTTGAAAGAGCAGCTGCAAATCGGCCTGTGTCCACGCTGCCGACTCCCTGGAAATAATGGGCTTTAATGGTTCCATTTACTCAGCCTGTAATGATTCCTAACTCAGAATAGTACAGCCAGGCACACTCAACTGCTGCTTCCCAGTTTTTTTGCTGTGAAAACCTTTGGTGCAGAATTGCTTTTGGCCAAAGCTGAAGTTAAAAAGCAGAGATGGTGGTGGTGGATTAAGAGCTATCAAAGAATCGCATGCAATAACACTTACTGCCTTTATGTCATCATCCAGGACATCTCAATCTTTCCGCACCGGCAAAGTAACAGCAACAAATGTTGCGGAAAACAATGCACCATTTAATTGTGCAAGCAAGCAAGAAGAGGGGCAATATCTGATCTAATTTACTCGACTTTTTTGAACACAATCAATTACACCTCCTTTCCAGGCTCATCGCTGCTCATCTGCCTTCCTGCAGACGGGCTGCCATTAACCCCCCACCAGTCCGCTTTGGCGGCCAAGGAGATAATGTTTGTGTTGACAAAAATTAATTGCTTTGTGGGTTGTGAGATTAAATTAGTTACGTGAGGTGGGTGCGAGAGGCGGCGGCACTTTATTGTTGCGATTCCATGAGCCTTTTGTTTTTCTGCACCATTTGCTAAATGTGCAAAGACTAATGATTGGTTGTTTCTTTGCTTGTTTGTTTGTAAACTAATCAACAAATATTCTACCATAGGCTGATTGGATCTTTTAAATGTTGGGGAAAAAACATTTACAAAGGTTTATTAAAATTATTTTGCAAATGTCAAGTCAATAACAGCCACTAGTCAATAGGTTCACAAATATACATGCAGCCCCATAAGGACCTCGTGGCCTTTTTGATTCATGTTGCAGGTGAAATGCTGAAAAAGTGGTTTTTTTTTGTTTTGTTTTTTCTCAGAATATGTGGTAATATCTGTAACTCCCTTCGCAGTTACAGTAACTTTTAGTATTATTTATTAAATATGTGATATCGTGAGCTTGATGGACTGTGCGTGAAAGTGACTATTTGTCATTGTGAGCAGCACAGCACGCAGCGAGACGCAACAAAATGCAGCCTCTGCTTTGCACCCACATACACACCGTGCAGCAGGGGGCAGCTATGTCCAGCACCCAGGGAACAGTGATGGGGACAGTACCTTGGGTGCCTCAGGGTAACCTAATGATCTGGGATTCAAACTCACAACCTTCCAATCCAGGGGCCTCATCCCTAAACATTAGACCACAGCTGTATATGTATATGTAGGCAATAAAGAAGGAACTTAAGTTTACATCTGAGTAATGAGAGAACATAGACTCTTCAAATTCTCATAGAAAATTTATCTGATAGCCATGTTTTCTTAGTGCTTGAAGGGGAACGAATACATGAATATATTTGCACTTACACTAACAGTGTGTTCTGATAGATTTTTTATTTATTTCTGATGTTTTAATAGGTTGCAGTTAACCAAAGTGACATGTCTGCAGTTACCTTCATGAAGTGCTGGTTGGAAATTTGAAAATGAGTTTGGAAATGGAAAATGAAATGGAATTTTTTTTTTTTTTTGAGGCCACCAGGTTACTTTCTTTCTTAAGTAAAAGAACAACAGATCAAAATAACTGCAAATATTGGGCCGACTGAATAAACTTATTGCCAAACTAGAGTGATAACATTTTATTTATGAAAGTGTGCTAGAGAGAGAGAGAGAAGGGAGAGACTATGAAAGAGACATCTGCATTCCCTACACTTATGTCCCAGAAACTCTTCAAATAGCAGAACTGCTTTCATTCTTCTCTAAATCCTGGAAAATCCCACAACACCTTTAATTGAGCCTCCTTCTTACATTCATGTCTCATTCTTATATATCCATCCATCTCTCTTTCTCTCACACACACATGCACACTCGCACACATACACACTACTTTTGCTGAACATAATCAGTTTCTCTCTGCTCAGGTATCCAGATGGTATCCCTGGCCTCTGATCTCCTCACAGAAGAAACAAGAGAATCAATTATTGTCAATACAGGCTGAACCATTACACACACAGCACAAAACACAAAGCAGATCCACGGCCTGACTTTAGGAGCTTGTGTTAATAAATAGTGGAAGCTTTCACAGACTAGCAATGCATGTGGGGCCTTTAACAAAAGAGACTGACAATTACCTGCATGAGAGGTCAACTTCAGAAAGCACTCTGCACCAAAGACTGCAGGGCCCCTTTTTTGGAGACAAGAACTTTGTCTGTCGTGAGATGAACAAAAAACTCTTGGTATCCTAAATGCCAGTTTCTTCATCAAGAATAAGTGTGAAATGTGTTTTTATGGAAACATCAATCTTTCTGACTGATTGCTGTATTTACAAGTGTTTTGTAAACCTGGCCATTCATTTTATGGAAGAACACATTTGTGGGCTTCAGTAAATCAGTTCTGCACCCAACTAAGTTGAACAGACTCAAAACTGCTAATTATAAGACCTGCTATTTGTTCCACCTTTCACAAATTAATTAAACAGAACTCTGATTGCTCTTGTTTAACTGCCGTGTTTCAGAAACTCCAAGTTGGCCATTAAGATCAAAGTCAAATGAGACGTATTCCTCACTCAACAGAGATGAGTGTGAGATGTCTGCGAAGACGTTGCGTATCAGATTTGGATGTGTGAGCTGCAATGGGCATCTGTCAGACCTGACAGGTACATATGGGTGTCTGGGACCTGTTATGGATTATTTTCTGTTCTCTGTGGAAGCAGAAGGACCAGAAATCCATCTCCCTATGACAAACACAATCAGTCTGACTGTTCCAGGACCTGCCAGTCCCACCATCAGGCCTGCTTCTTTCCAGCTGCTTAAGACAGCCACAGCTTCTGCTGCAGCACTGGCCATCTGTCCAGGCGCATGAATCAAACCGCAGCCAGTACCAGACAGACAGGTGTGCACTGCCTGCATCTCTGAGGAACAACTTCTATCGATAACTGCGATCAGTGCTGTGGAGAAAGAAGGAGAAATGTCTGTCTAGCTGCAGCTGGCGTGTTCTCTCTTTCTCTCTTCCTTCATCTTTCCCATCATCAGTCTTTCTGCCGTTCTGTCTTTTTTCTCTGTCTCTCTCAGTCTCTTTTTTCTTTTTTGTGTCATACTCCCTCTGACTAGTTCTTTCTCTCGCTCTCTCTCTCTCTCTCTCTCTCTCTCTCTCTCTCTCTCTCTCTCTCTCTCTCTCTCTCTCTCTCTCTCTCTCCCTCTCTCTCTCTCTCTCCCTCTCTACCCCTTTCTCTCTTCTTTTCTCTGTCTGTCCTCTTGTATATATTTTTGTCTTTCTCAGTCTCTTTTTTGTCTCACTTCCTCTGACTAGCTCTCTCTTTCTCTCTCTCTTGCTCTCTCTCTCTATGTGTTCTTTCTCTCTGTGGATGGGAGGAAGCCTAATCTCTCAGAGAGTCACGTCAGTGCTGATCAGCTGGAACAGGAGTAGAACCATCCCAGCTTCTTCAGCAGTGCACAGTGCACAGGTTTAAATGCTTGGTGTGTACCACAGAAATGGTATCTGGAGAGACTGCACAAAAAAATACTTTCCAAGAGGACGTCTCTCCTTCATGTATGTGTTGCTGTGATGATGCTCGGGTCATTTGGTGGACTGGGCTTTCATAAACATGTTTCAGGTCTCAGAATGGTTTAAAATGAATTGCAGTGTCAGGGATTTTGAAAGAATAGTCTCCAGCGTTTAAATTTATATGGGGAAAATTAGGCTTTCTGTGGATCGCAACAAACTTGAGGAACTAGGTAGCTTTCTTGTTAATTACATCTTTCAGCTTCACAGATGTTGAAATTTGCCTTATAATTCAAACGTTTTATTGTATACCTAAAGTTCCCAAATTTAATAACTTTAAGAACAAGTCAAATGATGATCATAATCATTTTTTATATTAATATTTCTATTTAACTAGTAACTCAAGATTAATTTATTACTATTTACAGCTGTTTTGTTGTTGGGGTCAGGAGTAAAGGAGGATGTAACTCACTGTCTCTCAGGCAGGCACACGCTGAAGCACATTTAGCAGTGAGTGGAACTGTGTGATCATCTCCAAGAATATCTCTTCATTTTCCAGTTCTGCGCATCTCACAGAATTAGCTGTCTGAGTGTGCTGTTGAGCGTGTCATGTGTTAGAGGGAGAAGTGCATCTTGGTTTTGACTGTCGTACAGAACCTGTCTTTTCTCTCATTGGCTGAAATTCCCTGTCTAAGGCCTCACTGCGGTAACTGAGCTTGTATGTGGTCACCATCTGTCTCTGCCTTGTAGCCCTGACAGTCAGGAGATACTTTTCCAGTCTATACCCTCTTTTATGGTCTATTACCAATCCAGTTTCATTTTTCTTCCTGTTTTACTGCTGTGACACAGTACTGGAGAGAGACTGCTGTTTGTTATTTGCAGAAGGGCTCATACGAACCAGCTCGCTGAGGAAACAGCTTTCAGGATAATGCCTTAAAGTGCAGCATGTCTCTGTGATCAGGATCATTTTGTAGAGTTCTGCAGGGCTCCTGCTGGATGCTTGTTCTATCAAATATAGCTGAGCTCACTGAGTGGACCCCATATCTCATTCTAATACAGCACAGTGGCCTGAGTCACACAAGTAAATATGTTACACCAGACATACAAGTCAGTGTCATTACTGACATAAATGTTCCTCCTAAGAACATTGCATTCACTTTAATACCGAATCTTCGGAGGCGGTAATAGTGAGGCTGTTAAGGATGGTCTCTCTCTCTCTCTCTCTCTCTCTCTCTCTCTCTGTCTCTCTCTCTCTCTCTCTCTCTCTCTCTCTAAAAGCAAACAATGTAAAAAAGGATTGAATTATGTTGTAAACCTAGACAGAATCCCATAATGCAGTGTGGATTTTAATGGGGAATTTGTGGCATTTTAACTGCTGCCCACACAACGTATCTGTCTGACTCAACAAGTAAGTGTGTGTTAATGTGTGTGTGCACTGATGGGGAAGGAACACAAACTATTTATACCACTGATGCTCTATGTCTGTTGGTTTCTGTGTGTGTGTGCGTGTGTGTGTGTGTGTGTGTGTGTGTGTGTGTGTGTGTGTGTGTGTGTGTGTGTGTGTGCTGGATTGGCACATCAGGTAAATTACAGTGCATCCCTGTCCGCCATGTTAAGTGGTGTGGAGTAAAGGTCTGGGCAGTGCACCCAGTCTAATTGCTCCAGCAGGGAGCAGAGCAGCACACAGCCTTGCCCTAAAGCGCTACTCTCTTTAGCTCTTTTTCTCTTTCACCCACTTCATACTTTACTTTCCGAGAGAAACTTGCCACCTGAGCAATGTGCTATTAAATGGGTCATAGTCCATATTCTTCTTGTGTATTTTTCTGTTTTCCCTGAAGTCTACTTTGAATATATGTGTGGTTTTATGCACTAAAACAGACCGTTCATTTCTATCTGCTCATCTTCCAACCTCTCCTTATCCTTCTGAGTTCAGTAGTTTTTTAACTATCTCTAAAACAGGTAGAACCATCTCCTGTTCTGATCAGCCATCGTTTATTTTAACTCATTCTAAAAGCTAATTGAGCTCATGGAACCAATATTTAGCTACTGGTGCACAGATATTTGTTCTTCCCAAAGCCACGGCAAATTGTCCATATTATAGGGTCCATATTATAGAGACCCAAAGTGAACTTTTTATTAACAAGTTTAATATAACATACAAAGACTGTAAAAGTCTTGAGAAAATACCTCTCACTCCCCAGTTAATATGGTTCATTATACTGAGCTGCAAAACTAGCTATTTTGTGTCACAAATGCAATACATATTGCAAACCAATTTGTGCAAATCCACCTGTTCGGTTTACACCAGTCAAATTTAGAGTCTACTTCTCTATGAATGAGGTTAAAAACAGGTCAGCCAATAGAAAAGATTTTACATCTCTCACTCTTTTAAACAAAAAAGATAAAAGAAAAAGTTCTTTTACAGATTAATTAAAATGACTTTGTACATTAAAGCATGCATTAATGCATTCCAGAGGAAAAAATAAAATATAAGACATATTCAGTAAATGGGCCATTTATTTGTTTATCCTCCCATCTTTAATCTCACTAAAGCAGCAGAATTGGTGAGATAAACCTCTTCCAGGCTGAATGGGAGGTCGTAAACTGTCCTTATAACAGAAAAACAAAATGAACCAAAGTTTACTGTGGTATTTAAACGTTGTTAGTATTTGAACACTGTTAAAATTTTAAATGGAACAGAGGTCTGGGCAGCGGTGGCCTAGTGGTTAGGGAGTTGGCCCCAGGATCAGAAGGTCATGGATTTGAATCTCAGACCAGTAGGTTGCCCTGAGGTACCACTGAGCAAGGTACCGTCCCCATCACTGCTCCCCAGGCAATTTTTAATAGTTGCTCCCTGCTACATGTGTGAGCGTATGGGTACAGAGGTGTAATTTCGTTGTGGTTCACTGTGTGCTGTGTAGTGTACTCACTATGACAAGAATAGTCACTTTCACTGCACTTTTATATGACAATCAGGGCACAAGACACTATAACAGTTACAGGAGAAAGTATTGAAAATGGTCATGTATAATTTTTTTTTTTACATTAAAGTATGCAAATGTACTTATTTAAATGTACTACTAGAGAAAAGAAGAATAAGGGCCAATTAATCATCTTCCTCCGGTCATCAGTCTTGAACTGGTGGGTAGATAAGGTGAAACTTCAGCACTGTCTAAATATTGCTGCAAATTCTTGGACATACAAGTCAGTTTCACTTGATATGCACCTTCTCAGATTGAAAGGCTGACGAACATCCACTGGAAAGTTGAAACCCATGTCAGTATAATGTGACAGACTGTGCTCCTTCTTCTTCATGTACCATTTACATGAGTGTCCTGTCATTCAGCTGTGATGAGCTGTCCGCTGTTGCTCTGCCTACACACCCCCACTTACACATCCTCCAACTGCCCCATGGCAGCATCATAATGATCACATTTAGTTCATTGCAAATACATTTATTCAACATAACTGCGGTGCGTGGTGTTCTGTGAATGTCTGCATCTTAATCCCGAAAGGTTTTCACTTGTAAATTAATTTCAGATTTGTGAACAATATGCATCTGGGCTTAAGTGCAAGCCTGCGTGTGTGTGTGTGTGTGTGTGTGTGTGTGTGTGTGTGTGTGTGTGTGTGTGTGTGTGTGTGTGTGTGTGTGTGTGTGTAGTTTATTGTGTGAACCAGAAAATGCTCCATCTGACATGTGAATTATGTGTACTCTTGCCACTGATTCCCTGCTTTTTATGCAGGTTCTGTTTGCTGAAATACAGGGGTTTTCTTCTGGAAAAGAAGAGCAGCCTGTAATTAAGGAAATAATTGGAAAGCATTAGTCCATAATCATACCCAGCCCATCTGGATGGATACTGAAACGTTTCACTTTTCAGTGTTTCAGATGAGAAGAGGGAGGGAATTGGGTGGTCCACATTTTCTAATTTGCACCAGTGTCTTCACATAATCGATCCCTGTTTGTTCTCTTACGATCAAACCTGCTTCTCCCTGCTGGTTATGCTGGTGCTTTTCAGTGGTGTATGGTGTCATTCAGCTTATATTGACATTCATTCTGATAATACTGGCCTAAAAAAGAGTTTGAAAATGGGCACTAATGTTCTTCAAGCTGAGAAGCACGTCACTTCTGAAGTCTGGGGTACAAGTAACTATCAGCATCCCAGCTTCAACAGCAGCATACATCCTGTGCCAGCCACCTGCTCAGCTGCTGCCATACACTTACCATCAGCATGACCTTGGTATCCAGCCTGGAGTCTACATAAACTGCTTGCACAGTACGTTCCCTACTGAGGCAAGGGTCCAAGAAAGCATAATTGGTATTGCTCACTCTGGGTGGGTAGAACAGCCCTTTCTGCCCCTCTTCCTCCATCAGTGTGATGCTAGCCAGCATGGGCACCTCTGACGTAACAGAGTCAGCAGTTAACATTCTCCTCCAACTGCATTATCTGTCCAATGACATTACCATAGTGCCAGTTTGAAAAGAGATGAGGTGGTGCGTTATGACTCAAAAGAAGCAACTTTCTAGCCTTTGCCCTACCAGCATGGGCAGAATAATGTGGCTGAAATAACATGAAAAAATGAAAAATGGGGAAAGAATACAACTGATCAGTGATCAGTAAGAAATCTCAACACAAACTTCAGTGTTGGGCTAAGAATAGTCCACCAACTAAAACTATTAAGTCAGCACTTCCCTGCAGCCAAAAAAGTTGTGCAGCTCTGGATGACCTATTATCAATAATGTGGTATCAGTAAGGTTGACCTACAGATTAGAAGGATGGTGACTTTAGACTTAGTTTTTAAAAACTCCAGTAGCACTGCTATATGTGATGCACTCACATCCACTGACATCCACTAGCATTGCAGTGTCACTGCTATACTGAGAATGATCCAGCACCCAAACACCCAAATAATGCTCATGGGTGGTCCTGTGGGGGTCATGACCATTGCTAAACAGAATAAAGCGGTTTGATGCAGTGCTACAGATGGATTCTTCTAACTACAAAAAGTCCCTATATGGTAAATGGATATCGTGACAAATAGCAGGAAATGTTGTCTCAAAATAGTACCAACAAAAAACTCCATAGCAGAGGTGGATATGCATTCAACCTCTGAGAACATCAAATCTACCACCACAAGATAATATGCAGTGCTTTATCTATACATTATTCTCATTAGATGGCAGCCACTATCCAGCAGAAATGTGTGAGAGCACACAATTTTCAACTGTTTTCATTGTTAAAGTCATATTATATAACAGAGTGTCCTGGTGGTGTATACTTTGGTTTATTATTCTAATATATTAAATGAAGGTGAGTACACATGGAGAATGCAAACAAAAGAATGAGCCACTTGCGATGAAAAAATTACACTACAATGAAAATATCAGTAAGACCTCAGGTTTAACTTAACCAGCACTGCATCACCCTTCCCTATAAAACTACCAACACTCCATCCTGGTAAATCATTCACCCTTTTCAGTTCAGAAATCTCACAACTTCACTGCAAACACATCCAAAAGATGAGGTTTGCACTGTATTTAAATTACATCGATATTTTAATAGTAAGATATTTTTAGAAAGGTAGCTTTCTGAAATCAATACCACCGATAGATTTCCAATTAAATATTCCCCTAAAGTGGGACAGTGAAGAGTGCTTCACATCAGTGATACTGTATGTCCTTGATAAGAGCATAAGTGTCCTTAAATGCATTGTCATTGGACGAAAACGCGAATTAATCTGCTCAGACCATGTAAAATGGATGAGAGGTGCTTTATATGTTTCAGAATTTTAAAATGAATTGATGTATATTTTTAATAAAGGACAACTGGTACATATATTTTATCTGTGATGTTGCAAAAGAGTTCAATTAAAAACTGCAGTTAAAATTAGAGAACTCTGAAGAAGATGGAAGAGTTTCTAAGGTACTGGAATATTTTCCTGGCCCAGTTCAAATCTCACTTACAAGGTTACTAGTATAGAGGCCATCGCTGCCGTGGGAATGACTTTAAATATCATCTGCAGAGCTTCTTGGTCCCTATATCTTCATACAACAACCAGTACTCCAGTACTAGCACCAGTTCACTTCTCTGACAAGTGATGAATGTGTGTGTGTGTGTGTGGTTGTGTGTGTGTGTGTGTGTGTGTGTGTGTGTGTGTGTGTGTGTGTGTGTGTGTGTGTGTGTGTGTGTGTGTGTGTATTTGTGGCCCACCAGCATTATGTCTTTCTGCTCTGACAAACTGCTCCAGCCACCTGCAAGGCAGCAGAATGTGTTAATAGCATCAGGGACACCCATGACATTGCCATGGCACCAATTACTATGGCACTGTTGCCAATGGAAACGGTCATTGCGGCAAGCTACTGTACAATCACAGGCTTTAGAGTACATAAAGTAATGAGATCACAAAGTAGCCATTGAATCTAAAATAAAAAAGGCAAAAGGGAGAAATAACAACAAACACAATTTGGAAGATATGAGATGTAGTGAGTGTAGAGTGGAGAAATGATACAGGGAAAAAAAGGCACTGACAAATAGATTAGGAAGTGACAGGCGCATATTTACATTTCCATGCTGATTGGTGAAAGATATGGGGCAAATGGATTTTTTCAGAGGAAGTCTGCAGGGAACGAAGCCATATTTCTTTTCCTCCTTAAACCCCAGTCTAATGTATATCATTATTTACATTAAGACCCCCCAGCTCCAAATGTAAATACAGCTTTTCCTGTGTGTGTGTGTGTGTGTGTGTGTGTGTGTGTGTGTGTGTGTGTGTGTGTGTGTGTGTGTGTGTGTGTGCCTGTGTGCGTGTTTGTGTGTGTGTGCGTGTGTGAGTGTGTGTGTGCGAGATGACAGAATGTTGATAGATGGAAAACGACTCATTTTACATCAGTGGGAGAGGAGAACGAGAGTTAATAGTAAATGATTAAATGAACTCTAGTGGAATTAAAGTGGATCTTAATGAAGTGTACTGAGATTTATTTAATACTGCTGATGTGGACTGGTGTTGATCCACATGGGACAGAAACAGAAAGGGAGGGGGTGAGGGGATAATAACTCACCCCTCACATGGGTAGAAAGAGTGTGAAACCTAGCACTTTTTTTCTTTTAGACTGGGGTGTGGGGAGCAAGGTGTGATGGATGCTAGCCTCTATGTTATAATGCTGTTTTTATGAGGCAGGTTCTCCAGGCCAATTTCACACTGGGTGCTGTGGAAGGCTGTACAGCACCTATATCCCCCTATGTCTTTTAAGCTGTAGCTCCAACATAGAGTCTGGAAAGTATTTTTTATACCAGATGTTCAAAACCTGGGCACTCCCCTATCCACTGGATACCCCTGTCCTGCATATTTAAAGTTGGTCCTGGGGTAAGATCACCTTATTCACCTTTTCATGACTATTTAGGTCAGTAGGAATGAGTGTGTGTGAGCATGCTGAAACATGGCTGTACTGCAAACTTGCTTTATTCTAAAAGCAACTAGAAGGAGAGAACTTTTTCTGAGCTGATTTTATGTGAGCTGCATTCAAGTTCAATTGGAGTGTATTTTGCCCACATTTCTAGAGAACAACACAAAACAGACCAATCAAAACTAATTTAAGCAAGAAACTCTGTGTGTGTGTGTGTGTGTGTGTGTGTGTGTGTGTGTGTGTGTGTGTGTGTGTGTGTGTGTGTGTGTGTAGGTGTGTGTGTGTGTGTGTGTGATATAAGACTGGAAAAAGGACAGTATAGATGTGTATTACCGAAAATAACATACTATCAATACAAACAAGGCAAAAAAGCATCTTTTTTGTCCAAATTTTCTTGCATGCATATTTTTTCACCTTCTGGTCTTCCTTCTCTTTGTCTTGTAAAAGTTAGTAACATTAGTGGAAAAGTGAACAAGTGCAAATCACACAAATGCCATCTACTCTCAATCCTACACTCAGATTCAGATTCAGCCATATACATGTGTGCATTTACACTGAGTGTTGCATCTTAACAGAGCAATTTATCATTCTCTGTCCACCATCATCACTCCCTCTGTTCTCTGTTCATATCATGCCCCAGTACTCTGTCCCAGGGTGATCTTACACAGCTGCTGGCAGGACAGATGCTACTGATAGGCATGGAGACACATTCATGTGCTCCACTGATTTAAAGCTAGCAGGGCTGGGAACAAGCCTCAGCCTTGTGAACACTGGGGAGGCTGTTAACTTTGTGCACAAGATCTGTGTCTGGTGCTGATGCACAATGTTTGCTGAGGGACGTCCTCTAAACTAGTGAACATCTTTCATTGCAGTTTCAGCCCTTGTCGCCAGAAGCCGAGACACTGAGGGTCCATGTTTTTCCGTTTCAATCAGATGAGCCTGATACCGCCGAGGCAGACCTGACTTTCTCTGGCCTAAATAATGTGAACAGGTGCTTTAACAAGCACCTTGCAGGGTGAACCCTATCATGCACCATAAAGATAATGGTAATTAAAGGCCTATCTGATTAAATGGGCATTCTGATGAAAGGTCACTGCAGCTTTTCGTCAGCATCTCAGCCACTGACATCTGAGTTTAACAAGACTTTCTCAATTCAATTAGCTAGCACAGAGTTGAATAACATGCATTTTCTATTGTTATTGATGTTCATGCACTCGGCCAGGCAGTGTAAAGGGGGTGTAACAGCCCTATAAAACCTTGGGGACTTCAAAGTTTGGGTTGAATTCTCTCTTGTATTTTCTCTCTCTCGCTCTCACTCGGAGGTACCCTCATGTTTTCAGGATTAGGGCTGATCAAAGCTGTGCTCATTTCACGCTCACATTTCCACGGCGAGTGGCAGGAAAACCCCCCACTGACCCTTCTCTCCAAAAAAATATGCTGAAGGTGGAATCAGCTCTTTTCATGCTGACCTCAGATCAGTTTTTGAAGTTCCCCTTCTAATGATTAAGCCTTAGAAGTTGCAGTTAACTACAAAGGCTTGCTGTAATTGGATGTTAAATTTTTCAATCGGACCTCATTGAAACAAGAAGAGAAATTCTGATGAAAATGCAGCTTCTTTCCAAAACCGCATTCGTGTATGACAGCAGAAGAGAAGATATTTGATTATAATTTGAATCTGAATGTAATTTTTGAGTTATTGTAATTAATAGTGAGAAACTACTCTGTAACATCTCTTAAATGTCATTTGTTTGGTAACCAGCAACTAGTTTTATTCAGTTGATGTTTAGTTCAGTGAATTATAGTAATAAAGTTTTTGTTCCAGTGAGAGTGTTTATTTGAGATGAATTAAACAGTCTAGAATAGAAATAAGAAAAAAATTATTTTCCCTTGGTGACATAGGCAAAGTAATACAATAAGAGTGTCACCATATGACTTTTCACACCTATTCAAAATATATATCTGACTCTCATTGCTCATATTCATTGCTATTTACATTTTGTTAAATACCCATGCTGAATAGACCAATAGAAATTGTTCAGCATAACTTAATAATAAATAAATAATAAATAACGTCTCATTGGATTAATTTGCATTGGAAGCTGAGAACGTTTTCTTCCATTGTTTAAAAAGCAATTACTTTTTTAAATGTTTTTTTACATGATCACGTAATTTTCTCTTTGTTTGATGATTTGTGGGCTCATGCTAGTTGCTATGATATCACAAATGTAATTATGAAAGTACACTGAATTATCAAAAATCCCATTTGAAAACTGGTGTTGGATGACAACAAAAGGTCATAAACATCCATGGATACGGAGTAAGTCCAGGCTGTCACAGTCTAGAAAGAGAGGACCTTTTTACTCATCTTGACTGTTGTGCTTTTCCCTCAAGGATAAGACAGATGTAGCAAAGGGGGCTTGCTGTGTTTGGGATATGTACTGATTATAACACCCATTGCTGAAGGCATGTCACTGCGGTCTGACCAGTATGTGCTCCTTAAATCACTCAGCACCATTAACCTCCATCAGACATGATCATTACTCACTGTTACTTCTCTTTTCCCTTTGCAATTCCTAGCCAAAGGCAAGGAAGCACTTGGGGTTGATAGGGGTAAACATGCATGTGTGTGTGAACGCAGTGTGTGTAAAGGGAGGAGACTGTGCATTGTATGATAAGCCACCCACAGTGGCTTCCCAGGCTACATTGCGGTGCTAGGGGCCCACATTTTGCAGAGTAACGAGCTGGTAATTCCTCACAGTGTGATCAAAGGCCTTCACTCCAAATGAGCTCTTTATCCTTTATCCTTTACCTCCCCCCCTTTTCCTCCATTTCTTCTCCCCTTCATTCCTTTCCCATTCAAGCACTCTCCGTAATCCCCCCAGCGACAGCTCTCATTATTTCACACCCTGGGGGAGCTCCACAGTGCTAGTGGCCACCCCCTCACTGATCTGGGGTCAGTCTTGTGGCTCATTTGAAGGAAATCAGGGTTTCGGACCTGTCAACCAAATCAGTACAGTCTGTTCTCGATCCCTTCCTTTTTCCTCTGTCTACTTCCCACTGGGCAGCACAAAGTAGCGAGGTGACATTAGTGCTTGACCACTACCTTCTGATCCCACTTTAATATCACATTTGCTGCTGGATACACAACAGTCAACAGATGTGTATGAACATACAAAACATCAAAACATCCATGATTACACATGGTGAAAAGGATTGTGTAAAAACGAGCATCCATTCACTGGTTAGACGGTGCTGCTCAATAGAATCATAACGCAATATAAGCTCCTTTGGCTATAGGAAAAAGTTTTTATAGGTTATTCAGTCAATGTTTTATTCAAAAAATACAATTAATAAAACATTGCTTATTAAAGTGTTAATTTGAGCTTGAATAAAACAGTCGTAGAAATAATAAACAACAAACATTGTTACAGCAATAAGACTTTTCAAGCTTTTCCAAAATATATGTTATTTTAAATGAGTAACAGATTTCAGTTGAACACATTGGTTACAATAACTGACTTTCTAATAGTTTGAACTAAGTTTTGCCAGTTTTCTGTAAAGCTTGTTTAAAAAGAAAAAAAAACATGTATTCTTCCACTACTGATACAAAAACCCAGAAACCTCTATTTACATTAGCTGAATTGACCCGCTGCCATTTACACGGTGTCAGAATCCCATGCAGAGCAGCTTAAAAAAGCTTCAAATGACTTACTAATAAATATCTTTACATTAACTTTGAATGAATTTAACACTGAAGTTTTTTTCCCCTTTTTCTAAAGCTTGCTTTTTTGGACAGACAAGTTCTTTTCTGAGACCAGTAACCATGTAATTAAAATATAATTGTGAATAGACATAGCAAAATCAACTTCAATAAATGTTAAAAATGTAAAATGCTTACATAAAAAAAAAAGTTTAGTACAAATCTCAAAGGCTCCAAATGAAATATTAAGCGAGGAAAAAACTCAAGATGCCCTCTGAATGATGATCTACAGTGACGAAGAAGAAGGCTTTATAGCAACTGTGCACTATGAAAATTAAGTTAATAACCTAGAACACATCATGAGTGAGTGCAGATCAACCGTTCATCAACATACTTGCGATGTCATGAAAATAAACTGATTTACACATAGCTATAACTACAGCAGAGTTTAACCTAACAGACATGACTGGAAAATAGTCATGACTGTTTTAGGTGCATAAAAGCAGACAAATAATTCAAGGAAAATACAGGGCAGTATGTATATTGTTGATGTGAAAAGTAGGATATTTTATATAAGCATAAAAGGGGCTAAACAATGACAGACGTTATGGTGGAATGTGTGTGTGACAGCACTCTAGCTATTTCGTCTGCATCAGCTTTTCTTGCTACTTGTTTGGTGTGATCCGTCCTCAAGGTTATTAAATCTGCAACCTTGTACGGCTCAGCAGGATGGTTCCTGGCTCCTAACATCCGACACAGGACAAAGCCACGAGAGCTGAAAAAGGCTAGACAGGAACCAGGCTGACAGATTGAGGGAGAGAACGGCCTGCTGCAGGCCGGAAAACACACCTGCGGCATTTGGGAGCAGCCTGCAGGGCCTGCAAAACTGCCAGCCAAGCTGATGGACCATAAACTGGAGCTAGTACATGCTGGGAAAGTTGATGATGCCTGGCCTTAACACCTCTCTTCTCTGTGCCCTTGAATATCATGCACAATGCCTATCCTCTGTCCTTATTGTATATTTGCTGACACACATATGAACAGTTCCCAATGGGAGCTCAAGGGACATGTCCCCTTGACTTTTCACAGTGCAATTTGTATGCCCAGCTTTCAAAGTTATAGTAATTAGGGCCACTTTGCACATAAACCCAACTGTCATAATGTGGCTAATAGAATTATAGTCTCATCCAAAAGTACTGGAACGGCAAGGCCGTTTTTTTTTTTTTGCTGTGCTACATTTGGAATTTCATCTGGGATGTGTGATTTGATAAAAACAAAAAGGGAAAACCATCACAATGGACTAAAGAGCATTCTAGCGGGGAAAGCATAACATTTTGCATGTAAAATCAATCAGATGAATTTAATAACATATGGCATAGCCAGTAAAACGATATATAATATCCTGAAAAAGAAGGAAATCACTGGCGTACTGAGTAGGAGACACTGAATCGCTGATCAAGGACAGACTGGGAGAGTGAGGAGACACCAAAAGTCAGTAACATCATCAACAACCACAACAGGCAGGTATCACAATCCACTGTTCAAAGAAGACTTAAAGAGCAGAAATACAGAAGCCAAAAATAGTCCACAAAGTTTCCCAATCAGTGCTTTATGGACTGGCGAAATAAAGATTTATGTGGAGAAAGGAAAATATGCTCATGATCAAAAACACAGACGTTCATCTGTGAAGCAAAGTGGAAGTAAAATCATGGCTTGCATGCCTTCTTCCACTTTCCTATTCCGGATCCAAAACACACAGCAAAGTCAAGAAAGAACTTCATCAGGTGGGAAAGGTGCAAACAAAGCAGCTTCACGGAATCCGAGTCCAAGCCTCAAGTGAGTAAGCCGAAGACGACAGAGTCAAGGAAAAGCTCCCTAAAACGGGTGGAAGAATTGGAAGGAATCAAAACTCAAGAGAGGAACCCATCCTCCTCTGGCCGACACCGGAAGTAAAGAAGGAGAAGAAAGAGAAAGTGCATTTCATAATTAATCTAGTTAGCGATGAGTTCCGGTAAGAATGAGTTACAGTGAAAGAGTTTGTATCTGAAAGTTCGATGAGCTAATGGTGCTGGTTCTGCCTGAGCGGGTGAAGCTTTTGTTAATCTTGGTGGCAG